>JANVCC010000067.1:2243507-2969994 GCA_025345505.1 Todiramphus chloris collaris | reverse complement strand
CCAGCCTCTCTACAACCTCCTTTTAGGTAGTTGTAGAGAGGCTGGTGTTGGTCTCTTCTCTCAAATTAGTAATGATAGGACGAGAGGAAATGGACTCAAGTTGCATCAGGGGAGGTTTAGATTAGATATTAGGAGGAAATTCTTCACTGAGAGGGTGGTTAGGCACTGGAACAGGGAGGTGGTGGAGTCATCATACCTGGAGGTGTTTAAAGACTGAATAGATGTGGTGCTTGAGGATATGGTGTAGTGGTTAGAGAAATGCTAGGACAAAGGTTGGACTTGATGACCCTGGAGGTCCTTTCCAACCATAATGATTCTATGAGTCTATACAGTTTTGTCACACAATTTTATTAGACACTCATGTGAGAAGGGCTGCTCTGCATTGATACACAGTCCTCCTCACCTAACCCAACTTTAATTTTACAGGGTGTGGAGTTATTCAAAGTAGGGCACTCTGCATAGGTCTCATTTGCAAGGACAGTTACTAAGTGGACAGTAATAAAATGTGAAAGCAAGTATTCAGATCCTGCCATGAGCTTACACTGTCATTCCTTACCATATTTAAAATGTCTGTATCCTATTCACCTTAGAGCATATTCTGAGAGTTCCTTCAATTTGGGCTTCTGTTTTTTATCTAAGACAAATTGCTCTTGCCATTTTTTTTTGTTCCAGTGATGTCTCAGACATTCTTCCTATAGAAACTTCAGCAATAAAAACTATCCTATGGGCAACAGGAGTAATACTATGTTTTAGTGCAGCAGATATGATAGCTTCATATTAAAGAGTCCTGTTTTGGTGATGGTACTTATATGACTGCTATATAGAACTACTAGAATTTGTGGTGGCCATTTTCAAATGTGTTCTCAAAACCAATTGCACCTAAATCTCATTGATAGTATTCTCAGTCTGATTATTTTCAGTGTCTTTAATGCAGCTCAGAGGTGCTCAGCACTTTTGTAACAAAAGCCCATAGGTAAAGATGGATTTAAAAATCTACTGTAAGCATCAGGGACCTTCTGTTTCCTCATCAGTTTTTTTACACATTGTAAAGTTGAATAAAAGGAAGGCCTTGAGATACAAGCATGATTCAGTGAATATTGCAGCCAAGACCAATCTGTCAATATATGCAAGAGAATGTTTCCAGTTTCATGGTTTAGATTGTCAGTTATTTGTCACTGGAAAAATTATATGAAAAAGCAAGCAGAGCATTGCCCAATTAAAGAGTATATATCACAAAAAAAACAACAAACCAAAACAAAATACAAACAAACAAACCCAAAACCAACCAACCAACCAACTAAGCAAACGAGCAACCAAAATCAAACCAAACCAAACCAAACCAAACCAAAAAACACCCACCACCAAAGAAAAAAACAATGATCTTCTTTATTTTTTTGATTAACAGATAATTTTTTCTAAGGGTACATGACCTTCTGAGATACAGTATGAGTTTTAAAGTGTTAAATACAAATTACTTTATTTCAAAACTGCAATGAGCTATGTTGGTGCATGCCTTGCCTACCACTGAAATCCTGTAATGAGCTCACAGGTCTTGGTGACTTGAACACATGGAAGACAATAATTTCTATGTGGCTGGGTAAACTCAGCCCAGTAGTAGCAAACAGCAAAGCAAAATCACAGTACTCATTGGTCACTACTGTAAAATTGAAACATAAAAGTATATGTTTTATCTCTGAAATGCCAGGGTTTTTGTAATCTTACACCCTGTCCACATCCAGACTCATGCCCAGTGGAGATTTGTAAATCTTCCTGTATGGGTTATGATGACTGTGAATAAGAAAGTAGAATCATAGAATAGTTTTGTCTGGAAGAGACCTTCAAGATCATCAAGTCCAACCTTATTCCTAGCCCTATCAAAACCCACTAAGCCATGTCCCTAAGCACAACATCTAACTGCCTCTGAAACTCTTCCAGGGATGGTGACTCCACCACCTCCCTGGGCAGGCCATTCCGATGCCTGATAAACCCTTCTGTAAATAAATGCTGTCTAATACCCAGTCTGAACCTCTCCTGGTTCAACTTCAGGCCATTTCCTCTTGTTTTGTCCCTTGTCATCAGGTAGAACAGACCAACTCCCACCTTGCTACAACTTCTCTTCAGGTAGTTGTAGAGAGTAATAAGGTCTTCCCTCAGCCTTCTTTTCTCAAGGCTAAACAGCCCCAGATCCTTCAGCCTTTCCTCATAAGACACATGCTCCAAACCCTTTACTAGCTTTGTAGCCCACCTCTGTACCCTTTCCAGCACCTCAACGTCCTTCCTGTAGAGAGCGGCCCAAAAATGGACACAGTATTTCAGATACAACCTCACCACAGATGAGTAGAGAGGAATGATCACCTCCCTGTTCCTGCTGACCACACTATTCCTGATACAGGCCAGGATGCTATTGGCCTTCCTGACCACCTGGGCACCCTTCTGGCTCATGTTCAAGTGGCTGCCAATCAACACCCCCAGGTCCTTCTCTGCC
The DNA here is from genome assembly GCA_025345505.1 of Todiramphus chloris collaris. Classification (NCBI taxonomy): domain Eukaryota; kingdom Metazoa; phylum Chordata; class Aves; order Coraciiformes; family Alcedinidae; genus Todiramphus; species Todiramphus chloris. The sequence continues at coordinate 2,967,509 of JANVCC010000067.1, read as the reverse complement.
TGGCAGGTCTCCAGCCACTCCTCCCCAAGCCTGTAGCGCTGCTGGGGGTTGGTGTGGCCCAAGTGAGGACCCTGCATTTGGCCTCATTGAAACTCATGGAATTGGCCTTGGCCCAGTGATCCAGCCTATCTAGATCCCTTTGTAGAGGTTCACTACCCTCAAGAAGATTGACACTTCCACCCAGCTTGGTGTCATCTGCAAGTTTACCAAGGGTGCACTTTATCTCATTGATGAAGATGTTAAACTGGAGTGGCCTCAGTACTGAGCCCTAGGGGACACCACTCGTGACTGGCAGCCAACGGGATTTATCCTACAACTCCATTGACCACAACTCTTTGGACTTGTCCATCTAACCAGTTTTTCACCCAAGAAAATATAAGCCCATCCAAGCCAAGAGCAGTCAATTTCTGTAATAGAATGCTGTGGGAGACAGTGTCAAATGCCTTCCTAAAGTCTAGACAACATCCACAGCCTTGCCTTCATCCAACAAGCGGGTCACCCTGTCATAGAAGGAGATCAGGTTTGTTAAACAGGACCTGCCCTTCATAAACCCATGTTGACTGGCCTGATCACCTGGCTGTCCTGCATGTGCTGCATTATAGAACCCAGAATGATCTGCTCCATCAGCTTCCCTGGTACCAAAGTCAAACTGACAGGCCTGTAGTTCCTTGGATCATTCTTCTGTCCCTTCTTATATAGGGGTGTTATGTTGGCTGACTTCAAATCTGCTGGTACCTGCCCAGTCAGCCAGGACTGCTGATAAATGATGGACAGTGGCCTGGTGAATGCCCCTGCCAGTTCTCTCAGCACTCTAGGATGTAACCCATTCGGCCCCATAGATTTATTCACATTGGTATTAAGGAGCATGTCACGGACCATCTCCTCCTGAGTTGTAGGGGGAGCATTGTGTTCCCGGCCCCTGTCTCTTGGCTTGGGGGAGTGACTTTCCCTAGTGTAAGTGTTCCCACTACTAAAGACTGAGGTAAAGAAGGCATTGAGCACCTCAGCCTTCTCCTCATCTTTTCTTACTATATTTCCTTCTGAATCTAGTAGGGGATGGAGGCCCTCCCTGGACTTTCTTTTATTCTTAATGTATTTATAGAAATTTATTGCTCTTCACCTCTAAAGAGCCTGAGCACCTCTAAAGTAACTGAAATACAAATTATTTGTTTGCTTTGGTCTTCTGCTTCACAGTAAAAATCAAAACATGTGACATAGTTGTCCAGCAATATTTTATATTTTATTTTTCATGTTCAGTCAATTTTATGGATCATTGAGGTATTTATCCTACAGCTGAGATGTCCAGTACTCTGTCTTATCATCTTTCTAATAAGGATTGACTGTTAATGCCTTCTTTTCATTTCTGTACTCTTGGTCTACCTTTTTTTTCATAATAGAAATTATTTGTGACCTCGTAGGCGTGAACCTTACTTAATAACTTTTTGAATAACTGTAAAAAAAAAAACCAACAGCTTCCAGTGGTTAAAAAAAAAACCAGCAAAACTAGTCTGTCTTCATACATAGTTTGGTTAGCTTTAAAAATAATTTTAACAACTTAAAAGAGAGACCGGCATTATGTTTTTGCAAAATTCGTGCAGTATAATAGCATGAGTTTAGGATGGAAGACTATCTCTTAACTTTCTTGTCTTCTCAAGTTTAGACCTTTAACATAACTTTTTTTTGGTGTTTGATTTTTTTTGGTTATTCTGGTGTCCAGTAGAGAGAAAGAGCAACTCATTGTATTATTGTAATTTATTTAATTGAAAAAGAATAGATTTTTCCTTGACTCAAAGGCAGTGGAACTTATTGTAAGAAATGGACAGCTATCTGCTTTTCCAATCCTTCCTTAGGACTATATAAGTTTTTTGGGGCACACAGATGCATTCATAGTGTGAATGAACTTGGATGACTGAGGCTGTGGATGAAGACTTTAAAAATAACATTACTGTAATCTTCATTTGCAATAAAACTAGTCAGACAAGAGGATGATTACCATTTTCAAACAATAATGAAACAGTGATTTAATTTTATGAAGGTACGGTGGACCAAACTATTTAAAAATTATCATTATCAACACTGCATATAGTTGTTCTTAATTTATATTTTGAATATATCTTCATTTAACCAGGATAAAAAAGCTGCCTAAAATGCCTTTTGACATAGAATATAACAAGATAGTAATCTCTGAAAAACTCATAATTCTCAGGGAAATTGTTAACCGATTATAAACATAACACAAAATATCAATGGCTATGATGTATTTTAAACACAATTATGATAATAAAGTATAATCAAATATGTGCAAGAAGTAGCAATTACTAGTGCATATCATTAAGCCATCTGCTAATTAATCCAAAGCAATAATATGGTTTATTTAATAAATTCCAGAATTTCTCTTTGAAGATGTGTACAGAAAAATAAGTGGTTTACATCTGATGAAGCAGGAAAGGATTCTGTGAGACTAGAGCTTTGCTGTAATAACTTGGAACTTCTCAAATATTTTTATTTGATTGTTGTTACTAATGCAATAATTTTAAATATCACCAGGCTACTGGAAGCAAAACCTGCAATGTAAGAAAAAGAATGTAGGAGTTGCCTTTGAGTAGAAAACAGTTCATGATAGCCAACAAATTGATCACAGAAGTGAAGAGGTCATCTCCAATGCCTGAAATGAGTGAAGAAACTTCTATTGATTTCAGGGGACTGCATATGGGATGGGAACACTCAGTACCAACAGATCTAAACTTGTTCAGTTTTACTACAGAAATCAGTAGATTTATGTAACTGCTCCATCTGTCTAAATACCTTGTAGATAGTGTCTGGTATTTTAAGTATATATCAAACATTTTTCCCTGTCATCATAAAGTTTGCTGCTACGCATACAGAATATGTTTTGCTTTTATTCTCTCATGTGAATATCTCTTGTAAGTTTCCATATTTCCTCTGTGAAAAAGTCCATTCTGCCAAGTACAAAGGCCTATCCTGCACTAATTACATAAAAGATTTGAAGTATATTATATAAATGTATCATTCCCTAAAGATTTAGAAAACATCCTTCAAATTGCACATTAATATACCCAGTGCCAATTCTTATGACACAGCTTCTTTTTCTTCATAAAGATGTTGCAATTTAGTGCTTTAGGAATTTTGTAGTCCTTGAACTGATATTTCTATAAATGATAAATTTGTAATATTTGTTTCAAAAAGGTCCATCTTGAGCAAATCTTAGGAAGAAAGAAGACTGACACTTCCACCAAACAAGAGAACTGTTTTTTTTATTGAAGATGGATAGGGGGGATGTAGGAAGGCAGGGGGAGGAAGAGTCAGCTTCTATTTCACTGGAAGGAAATACTGGAGGGTTTTATCAGTTGGCAATCAAATGCAGAAAATAGCATCTGATAAAAGGCTGTGGTCTGATCCACCAAATCCTCTGAAACTCTACAGAAGAAAGTATGGTGCAAAGATCTCTGAATTAAACCATTATAAGAGTAGAAGCATTTCATATGGATTTAATCTGAGAATAAGATTAAATCAGATAAGTTAAAAAAAAAAGGAGTGCTTGAGTTTTGTTAGCCCCTAATTTTTCAAATAAAGGAAAAACATGACCTTGCATTTATTCTTCATTTGGAAAAAAAGAGACAGAATAGTCAGGATTTCAGGCTGAATTTAAAGGAAAGAGCATTTTACAGTAGAAAAGGAGCTGATTTTGCTTTCCTCATGTCACTGAGAGCTTCTATGAAATCTATCACTCCTAACTGATATACTACTTCAGCTGTTATTTTTAAATCAACTTGATTTGATCACAGGCATAGGGCAACCCTGATGATTGTAGGGCTGACATAGTCCCACCACATAGTCCCTGGTCTGTGGTATCAGGCTGTGAAGCAGATGTAGGCTGAGTCAAGCCCGCAGTGACCAGCTCACAGACCTTGCACAAAACAGGTAGGACTTTTGGATTTGTTTGCTCATCTTCCTCAGCAACCTGTCTGACACAGCCATCTCCTTTTAACAGTTGTCAGCCACTGAGGTTAGGCACATGCAGGTCTTCTCTCAGTGCACAAGCCAACAACCAGGATACGGGAGACAAAGAATCATAGAATCATCTAGTTTAGTAAAGACCTTCAAGATCATCAAGTCCAACGATTAACCCTACTCTACATGTCCACTGCTAAACCATTGGCCAAGCCAGGTCCTTGGTAACAATCTGGAGAAAACTCCTAGCTGGGTTTGCAAGAGTAGCCTCTCTGAACTTCTACTCATCTCCCTGCTCCCCATGTCATTCCTCACCAGGCAGTGACTCACCTCCTGCAGCAGATCGAATAACTGCAGAGCAGTGTGCCCAGGGAAGGCCAACAACTCCATGCTAGATTTCCCTTTTTTCCCTCTTTATGAGTGAATAGTGTTAATCTACTCTATTTCTCTTGCGTCTCACATGAGATTATGAAGTACAATCACAAGCAGAACACGCGTTGTTCATGCACATGACTTACATTTATACATCATTATGTATGTTCATTGCTATTACTGAAACAAAATTTTCTGTCCACTCTTGAAGCCTTTATAGTTCTGTGAACCCATCTTTAAAACAAAAAGTAGATAAGACAAGTAGTTCAGAGACATCAAATGAGCTCACCACAAAAGAGTAAATGTAAGCTAGCAATTAAAGCAGGAAAAAACCTCAACTCTATATAATTATAATGAAAAGAATTTGTCTTTGTTATTAACAGAGGTCTAGGAAAGATAAGAAACAAATATCTAGCAATTGATATCTCAGTCAGAATAAATAATACCATTAAAAATATTTTACTGCTGTATGGGACTGAAAAAGACCTCAGCTTGCACAGTTCCTAGGTAAAACAAACAGGACATTTTTAAATTGCAGGTTACTTGATTTAAAAAAAAAATTACCAATGGCATTTTATGCAAATGAAAAAATAGAGATTATTCAGTAAATAAAGCTAAAATAGGCAAATTATTAAATGCAGCTACAATATATTCATGCTTCTTCATGGCAGAAATCTACAGACTCATATAACTTAAATTATACATAGGAACTTTGACATGAATTTAATACAATGGAAGTATTTTTTGAGGGGAGAGAGGTAAATGAAAATCTTTTGTGCCATGAGCTATTATTCAGACCTGGAAGCATACAAGCTTGACAATTTTTAAAGCCTGGGATATTATGCCTATCCAAGGCTTCCACTCATCTCCTAGGCCACTCACTGTTTTCTGTGTTGACATCTGTAATAACCAGCTCAGGCAAGTCAGATACAACATGTTGTCAATCAGTCTCCAAAAATAAATACATGGATAAATAAGTGTTTGGGTTTCTTGTTTCCCTAATGGATGTAGGCACATGCAGGAGTCTAATGTTTTGTCTTTGTTTTCCTCAGCAGTTCAAAAGAAATCTCCTTGAAAACAGTGAAGGTATTTTTTGGGAGATGTTACTGTGTGGTAGAGAGGAGTCAATGTTCAAATCTGGATTTAGAGGCTCAGACATTTAGGGCACATTTGGGGCTTGTGAGCAGGTTTTGTACATTCCAAAGTCAGAAGCCAACTGGAGAATTTGGGTTTAAATTTGGGCTTTGGAGCCAAGCTCTGCTGAGAGGAAGAAGGGAATGGGCTCTCTCTGTAGTGATTACACTGATTAGGATGATAGCAGTTACAAAAGAAGCTTTCATGCCCCCCTTCAGCTTTCCTCTGTCCTCCTCCTTCCCCTACTTCTCTTCCGCTTTTAAAACATAATAGTGGACAAATAATTTTATTTTTTTTTAATAAATTCTGCAAAGAGCCCAATGTGCAGTCAAACATGTTTGTATGCAAATCAGTTATATTAAAAATGCTGTGCACTGTCTCCAAGACCCTATAAGAAATGAAGCATTTATGCCTCAGCAGGTATTACTCAGTTAAATATTCCAGTGCTTTTTGTATTGTGACTGAAGTGAATTATGTAGAACTGTTGAGGGTGAGAAATGACCTTTAAGCCCATTAAGTACATTAGAGGCTGATTGTTGCACAGCCTTCCAGGATAGTAACTAATTGCTTCCAAAGCAACCCTAGCGCTTCTGCATATTTTTTTTTTTTTATTAATCTTGTCATTTTATGAGTTACTTATCCTTTGATTAAAACTTTTGTTCCCTTTTTCAATTAACATTTTTTTTTTCATGTTCCATGTTTCTGCTTTAGTCCCATCATCCATGGTATGATTAAAGATGATGCATTATCAACATTAACTTATCATATACATCATTTAACACTCAAGACAGTTTTATTCCCTTTTTTATATGTCTTTTCCACCTCTTTTTCCTTTTTGTTAAATGCTACGAATACATGAATTTTCAGTTTGGTCTCATTTCTCTCTAAAAACCACAGAAATAACAAATTTTAGTCTATCACTTTTTTCCTTTCAATGCTGCATTATCACCACTGGCAATGAAAAAAGATAGGAACAGAAATCAGCTTTAAAAAGATTTTATGCTTGGTTGGAAAAAAGTCAGCATGTATTATATGATAGGCATTTTACTTCATTTTGAAAGTAATGGGTTTTTTCCTCATTTTTCCATGAATTTTTAAGTCTCAAAAAAAATTAGAATAGAAATTCACGTCTTTCAAACTCAGTCAGATCTATCTGCTTAGAGATATTTTGTAGCCCTCTGGTGTAACACCAGGTGGAGGAGGCACAGAGTATTTTGGGTGAGCTGGAGGAGGAAGGGAGAATGTAAACTGTGAGTAATTGGTAATCTGTGACGGTGGCATGAAGCGCTTTTCAGGACCCACTAGAGGAAGGGCAAGTCCAAGTTCATTTATCAAGGCTGATGGAAATAATTATGCCAGCACCAGCCTGATCCACCAACATTTGTGTGGAAGGAAGGAGCAGGCTTTTTCTCCTTTCTTGAATGCTGAAACGTGACTGGCACGAGAATCTCTCTCCTACATTGAGTATTACCATATTCTGCCTGTATCCACAAAAAAACCTGTGGGTGCTACTTGAGCAGAAAAGCATTGCTTAGCATAAATGAATTTATAATTCCTCCTTGCCTGTGCTTGGTGAAACATGACAGGAGATGGCTCTGAAACAGCCTATAAAAGCTAATTCAGTATAGCACACTATTAACCGAATTTCAGATATGAAAACAGTGTAAAAAACAAATGAATAAATATTTAAAGATGTCTAAATGAAGAGGAAGAAGTATATTCCATGGGCCTTTAAAAAGCATAAACACCTACAATCTGCCTTGCAGAGAAAAAAACATTTCCAAAAACACTTGTCATTAGAGCTTCAGGTTCTGCAAACCTCTGGAAATACTTTAAATTTTATCTGGACTCATAAATATAAATTTTGATGCTTTTTCATTGGGAACCATTTCATCTGGTTTTAGATCTCTTGGTCAGATCCTTGATTTAGGAATACTAGTATATGGAAAAGAGAACTTCTAGATATCAATACGAACCACTGCATTTGCACCCTTTGCACCTGGGAATACCATACTGCTGTGATGAGCAGGTCTTGGAAACTCTTGAAGTCCGTAGGAGATAACTTCTTGTCACAGGTACACAGTGAGCCAACTATGAAAGATGCCCTCCTAGAATTGCTGTTTGTGAATAGAGAAGGACTTATGCAGGACGTGATGGTAGGTGTCTGTCTTGGTCATGAAATGGTTGATTCTAAAATTTTCAGTGCTACCTTGACTTTCAAAAGAGCAAACTTTAAGCTATTCAGGGAGCTATTCAGCAGAGTACCCTGGGAATCTGCTGTTGAGGGCTTAGGAGTCCACAAGTGTTGGTCAGTTTTTAAAAACTACCTTTCGGAAGCACAGGAGCAGCTGCACTGTGTCATAAGTCAAGCAAGCAGGGCAGAAGACCAGCTCAGCTCAACAGGGAACTCCTCGTGGAGTTCAAGAGGGAAAAAAAAAAAAAAGGTATGATCTCTGGAAGCAAGGTCAAGCTTCACAGGAAGGCTACAGAGCTGTGGTTTGTTGTATTCAGGGAGAAGACATGAAAAAACAAAGCTCAGTTACAGTTGAAAGTGGCCAGTGTTGTGTCAAACACCAAGGAGGGCTTTTTGAAGTATGTTATAATAGCAGTAGGAGGTCTAAAAAAAACATTGGACAGGTACTTGTTGAAGATGGTCACCTGACAAATAGGGATGAAGAAAAGGCAAAGACATTCGATGATACTGGTAAACCTTGGTCAGCCTGGTACCATGAGTAAAGGAGGACAACAAGTGTGGGAATAGTGACTTTCGATTTGTGGCCACTGGCACTCTAAGATACCAGTTGTATCAGCTGAATGTCCACAAGTCCATGGGGCCTGATGGGATTCATCCCAGTGTTCTGAAGGAGATAGAGGATGGTATGGCAGGACATGTCCCAATCATCTGCCAAAGGTCTTGGGAGCCTGAGAAGGTTCCTGATGACTGGCAGCTAGACAATGTTATTCCAATCTACAAAAAGGACACGAGGAAAGACCCAGGGAACTACAGACCTGTTAGTCTAACCTCAGTTCCTGCAAAACTTATGGAGAAGTTTATACGGGGTACTCCTGAAAGGCTTTTAAAGAAAAATGGAAACAGGGACAGTCAACATGGTTCACAAAAGGAAAGTCCTGTTCAACAGTTTTGATATCCATCTGTGATAGGGTCATCTGACCAGTGGATGAAGGGAATGTGGCAGATGTAGTTTTTCTGGATTTTAGTAAAGCTTTTGATACTCTTCCTCACAACATCCTTCTGGACAAGCTGTCCAGTTGTGTGATGAGAAGGTTCATGGTGTGCTGTGTGAAGAACTGGCTGAAGGGCAGAGCTCAAAGGTTGTTTGCGGATGATACCAAACTGGGAGGTGCTGTTGACTGTCTTGAGGAACAAGAGGCCTTGCACACAGATCTAGATAGACTGGAGCACTGAACATTGGTTAATGGGATTCTGCATCTAGGATGGAGTAACAGAAGTATAAACTGGGAGAGGAGGGGCTGGAGAGCAACCTTGCAGAAAGGGATCTGGTCATGCTGGTTGACAGCAGGTTCAATAGAAGTCAGCCCTGGTGCCAGGAAGGCAAACCACATCCTGGGGTGCATCCAACACGGCATAACCAGACAGTCAAAAGAGGTGATTATCCTGCTGTATTCAGCATTGGTGCAGCTTCACCTTGAGTACTGGGTGCAGTTCTGGGCCCCACAATTTAAGAAGAATATTCAGGTACTCAGATGGGTCCAGAGGAGGGAAATAAAACTGGTGAAATGGATGGAAGGAATGACCTGTGAGGAGCAGCTGAGGACCTGAGGCTTGTCTAGTTTGTAGAGAAGGAGACTGAGGGGTAACCTCATTGCTCTCTACAGCTTCCTGAGGAGAAGAAGTGGAGAAGGAGGTGCTGAGCTCTTCTCCCTGGCATCCTGTGATAGGACATATAGGAATGGCTCAGAGCTGCATCAGAGCAGGTTTAGACTGGACATTAGGAAGCATTTCTTTACCAAGAGGGTGGTCAAACCCTGAAACAGCCTTCCTAGAGAGGCAGTTGATGCCTGAAGCCTGTCAGTGCTTAAGAGGCAGTTTGGCAGTCCCCTTAATAAAATGCTTTAACTCTTGGTCAGCTATAAATTGATCAGGTAGTTGGATTAGATGATCATTGTAGGTCCTTTCTGACTGAAATAGCCCTATTCTAGTCTAACCTAGTCTAGTCTAGGCTCCCAGAAAGACTATACCAAGCTCTAAAGAGACACTAGTTAAAAAACATCACTTCTGACTGAGGAAATATTTATACTGAAGTATTTGCTATTCACTCTGAAGAAACTCACATCTGCTTTGCTCTAAAGTGCTCTCCTGGGCCATTAAGAGTTAAATCAGGATTATAAATCTGGTGTTTGTTTTGGTCCTGAACAGCAGTTCTTACATTATGATCTAACTTTTGCAATTGGACTCAATCTAATTTCTATCTTTATTTTTGTCAATTCCAACAAAGTGTTTACCAGGGCCATGGTTTGATAACTAATAAGTTTAGGACACATAATTCTTCAAAAGCAAGCAAGCAAGCCTTGCAGTTTCCTGGGGTCCTAACTGCCATATCTAGCTTCCCACTAAAACAATATTTCATCATAAAAAAATAGAATAAAATCCTACCAAACCAACTTTCAATTAGTCAAAAGAGGATCACATTTCCTCATTGAAGTGAGAGTAGTGCAGACAGTTTTCTTCCTTATGTCCTCACCCCCTAAAAAGAAAACATGTCTTTATGATATTTTCTAGATATATGTTCAGGCATAGTAGGTGTGAGAGCTTAAAAAGCATGATTCATATTAAAATTATATTCCTTGTATGACATCCAGCAATAACATAAGACTGAGACAAGAATGAAAATAATCACCTAAAGAAATGGTGCAGAGTGTTGTTAAAGGAAGTGTTTACCGCCATGCAGGGAACTTCAGCAAGATTAAAATAAGTTGGAAATGTCTCAGAAGCCCTCCTGTGCATTCTATTTTTATCAAATGCTACTTCTCTAGGTACAACATTGAGGGCATATTTCAGTGTCTCTAAGCATACCTTTTCTATTTGCCTATATTAAATTCCATACACCAGCCTTGTTTTTGCATCCTCATTAAATTGTTTTGTAATCCATTCATGTCTTCCGAGTATCGACTTTAAAAATCCTCCTGCTTTTGTCATCTGTAAGATTTGATGCACTCCATAGCAAATCAATTTCTAAATCACTAATATAAATGTTAAGTAGAAAATAGCTCCAGGCAACCCCGTCTGTCATATTCTGCCAGGAGGATCCTTTATCATTTATTATGATCCTTCAGGGGCCCGCTTACTACCCATTAGTAATCCATTTTCCCTGACCAGTCTTCATATCTCCCTCATGACTTTCCTTGCTAGTTTCTTATGATCTATGTTTGGGAAAGTGCTGCTAATATATATGCAAATCCACTTCACACTGTTAACCTGTTAACCATATCAGATAAAGTTCACATTAATCTCTATGATATGTTTCCTGTTCCATGCTGACACCAGCTAACAACTCTTTGCCTTCAAATACTTCACTATATTCTGTAAGTATTCAGACAATATTGAATGTTGGCAACCCCTGCTTTCTTAGCCCTTGTCAAAATGACTGGGTCGGTCCTCTAGATTTTGGTAACAGCATGGTTTCTTGTTACTCAAAATGGAAGATCAGAGGCTTCTCCCAGGCAGCTCAAGTAATCCCTTCTCTAAATCAAAGTGATTTCACCTTCTGTGTTTCTCAGCTGCATCATACTTTCTAACTTGATACAGGTGCTGCTTATACCATCATGTTCCAGGAAACAATCAGAATCAGCTAAGTGTTCTATTTCTCTCAACAACTGCAGTGATCAGGCATGTGAAGTAGGCGTTTAATTATCCTGCCATTATCCCATCACTACAAAATGACTGCTTTATCATTTTAGTGGGAAAGTATAGTCCTCACCTCTTACAAATACTCATTACTCTTATTTCTCCTGCCAGCTATGTTCGCTTTCACTATCTTCAAAAGCATTGTATAGAGGGTGAAGAAAATAGCCATATCAACTGCTTTGGGATGTTCAGGAACTCAAGATCCAGTTCTAAAACAGTGTAGAATATTTTACTTGTATTATTGAAGAAAAGGCCAACACTCCCTAGCTAAGTTTAAGAGGCAGTTGCACAGGTATAGAGGTGCTTGGTGGGTTTGGGTAATGGAAGCAGGAGGCAGCTGGAACAGGTTGGTCGTAAGGTGGGTTTCCTCCTGGGATACGTAAGCACCAGTCAGCTGCACCATGACAAGTGTAACATGGCCAGACAGCCTGGGGTAAAATGCTCTAGGGAGGAGGAGGAGGGAGAGACTATGTGCAGGTGCAAGAATGGGATGTCTTTTCATCGAATGAAAAAAAGATTTATCTCTTCCTTCAAGCTCATGAGAGATTTTCTTCAGATTATGATAGCTCAAGACTCAAGGGACAATTGAGCAGCAGACTGACTCTTGGGGTGATGTGGCCCTAGAAGAGGGAAGGGAATAGTTAAATGCACAACCCCTCCCTGTCCAAAGCCAATAAGTACACAAAGATTTTTCTGCAGTGAGTGAACGTGTGTACAGTTTATCCTCACTTCCTCTTCCTACATATAGTTATAGTACCTCTTTCTGGTACTATGACATATGCTTATTTGAAGTACAGTACAGCTGTTATTTTAAGAAGAAAAGCTGTTTAACTGGGTAATTAAGCAGAATATTGTTTCTACCACTTATAGAAGTTTTTTTTAATATTTGAGGGAAATGAAGGCAAGTCACAATATGAGTAATCTCCATCCAAAGTGGTGCATACTTGCTCCTTAGTAAAAAAAGCTGGATGATTTTTCAAGAACTTACTGAAATCTCAGGAGTTAACCATCTTGTTGTGCAGTAAGGTTGCGAATTTTGGCAGAAGCTATGCTTGGCTAAGCAGTCAGCTTCCTATTGAACTAAAACACAAAAAAAATCAACCATATAAGATGTAGAAAAAGCTAGAGACAACATAAAAAAAAAAAAGATTTAAAAAGCATTGCCTGGATACTTTGGAATGAAACCAGGAAGGCCAGAGCCTATCAGGAGCTAAGATGGGTGAGGGTCATTTAGCACAACAATAAGGGAATTTATAGCAATACAATCTGCAAAAGGAAACTCTGGAAAAAATAGGGATTCACTGATGGCTACAGTGGACAACCATGAGCTATGTGGAAAATATTAAAGCATTGAATGCCTATGTAGGTTGGTAAGCAAAGCCTCATCCCAGACCTTTGTGTTTACCAGCACTGTCTGAGATGGGGAAGTGCAGAAACCAGTGGGGGAGCAACAGGTTAGAGAATCTTTAGAGAAGCTGAACTCATTCTGATCCATGGAGATAAAGGGATTCGCATAAGGATGCTAGCAGAGCTTGTGGATGTGATGGTGATTATATTATCATCATCTGTGAAAACCAGTGGCAAACAGGGCAGGTCTCTGTGGAAAAAAAAGCTAACACTATGCTTTTTTTCAAAAAAGGCAAGATGGAAGACCCAGTGAGGTCAGTCATCCTCGTTTCAATCCCTGGAAAAATCATGGAGCGTCTTCTCTTGAAATCTTGTGAAGGACAAGAAAGTAATTAAGAATAGTGAACACAGATATACCAAAGGCAAATCTTGTTTAACTAACCTGAGGGCCTTCTATAAAGAAAAAAAAAAAAAATATCGGTGATGTGGATAAGAAGAGAGCAGTGATTTTATTAAAAATTGATTTCAGTGAGGTTTTTGACACTGTATCTCACCATATTCTCGTTTGTAAGCTCCGGAGGTGTGACAAATGGGCTGCTACAAACCTGGCTGGGCTGGTGGAGGATAGTGATCGGTGGTTTGATGTCCGGCTGGCAGAGGATGATGAACAGTGTAGTCTTGTCCTCTATGAAAACCCTGGGGTCCACATTGTTCATTGTCCTCATCAGTGACCTGGATGGTGACATACAAAGCATCCTCAGCAAATTAACAGATTAGGGACAGTGACTGAAACAATGAATGTCAATTTCATCCTAGGAAATGCTTGGGAAATTTGAGAACTGGACCAACAGACACCTCATGAAGTTCACTAAAAAGTTTAAAGATCTTCACCTAGGATGGAAGGAGACATGAAGGACTGTAGCAGCCATGCTGAAAAAGACCCAAAACACCCTGCGGAAAAGGTCATCACAGCGGACTCCTGAGTGAATATGAGCCAAGAACATGCACTCATCACAAATTAAGGAAACTATGTAATGAATTTCATTAGGGGGATCATGCAGTCTGAAGATTTTCAGCAGGCTGAAGAAAATTAGTATCCCCCTTTACTTAGTCCTGGTGAAGCCACCTGTACAACACTGGGTTCAGTTTTGGCTGTCTTATTTCAAGAGACATGGTGAGGAAACTCAACAGTGTTCATCAGTGGGTTGCCAAGATGTTCAGGGACCTAGAAAATGTGACCTACATAGATAGTTTGAGGGAATTTGGTTTATTATGTCTGCTGAAGAGGAGGCTAAGGGGCAATCTAATTGCAGCCTACAAAAGTTGGAGGGTAGTTACAAAGATAGTGGACTCAATGTATTTTTGGTAGTACAAGATGGTACAGAAAGGTTCTGTGGCCACAAATTGTAGCTTAGTAGGTTTGGTCTGAATATTAGGGAAACCTTCTTGACCAGGAGGATGGAGCAACACTGGAACTGGGGGCCTGTTCTCTTCCTTGGAGATTTTCAAGATTTACTAGACATGTTGGGAATAGCAACTGATTTGAGTGGGAAGTTGGACTAGGAGACTTTTAGAGATACCTCTTAATCAACAATTCCACAAAGAAAATTTCTTGTGTCTATGACTTTTGTGTATGTGTAATACAGGAAACTGAAACATAATGGCAACAGAGATCTCTGGATTTGGCAGATGTTCACATTCTACTCTTTGTCTCTCCTCGTGTTACATAGTAGTTTTGAGGGGCTGAAAATCTGAAGAGATCATGGCAGATGGGTCCTGGGTCTTGAACAGCCCCATCTTAAGAGAAACAGGTTAGAAATCTTGGCTTCATACAAGCAAATGTCAAAACGCACTTAAAAATATTTTTTACATAGACATATGCAAATAAATAAAACAAAGAATGGAGGAACTAAAAGCTGACAAGATGTGGAAAGACAGACTCCCTGTTAGCACATGGAAGAAGATAGCTTCAACTATTGTCTGCATTTGTCAGAATATGAAGGAAAGATAGAGAGTATTTGCACCATGTAACAATCGTAGGAAGGTCTTGGTCATCTGTATAGTACGTGAAGGAAAAATGACAGGCAGTAGATAGAGACTGTCTCCTGGAAGATAATAATTTAGCTTGAGTTGTTCACTCTTACATTGTTTCTGCTGCTGCTGATAATAACTTTCCATGGATGCAAAGATGTTGGTGTTGAGGGAACTGCAGCTAATGCAGCATGTTGTAGCACCTTTCCAGAGTGACTATGGTTTGCATACCTCATGGCAATTTACCTGTCCTCTGCACCCCCTTAGAGCAGATTCTAATTTTTTTTGTTTATTCTGAATGTGGTCAGTGCTTTGAGTGAGCAGGTGTCCAAATGCACACTTCCAATTCATGTGGAGGAAATTGAGGTGATTTCACCGTACAACAGTTAGCAGACAAACTAGATGAGAAAAAGGAAAATTAGCTTATGTGGAGATATGTGATATGGCAGCTAGATTAATTCAACTTCCTAAACTACCTCAAGAACTGGTAGGTTATGTTGTGGTTTAGACCCACAACATAGCCCTTGAATGTTCACAATTCCAGTGGAGAGCTCTGAGACCAGATAACCAAGAACAGACTTGTGATAAGGATTCAGTCTGAGCTCAGTTTTTCCAGTAAGCAAACTACCAGGTATTTTCAAGCTTGTCAATGTAGTAAACACTGAGTTATTTTGAAAATTACTATGGATGAAATAATCAATAGTGAATACAAGATGAGGACCCCATCAGATCAAAAAGTACCATTCACCAGTGATCAAATATCACTGCAGCTGCATTCAAATTGCATAACTGAACACGAAGCATACTGTTGTAAGAATGAAATCATTGGGAGCTTGTCAGGCTTCAATTGGTTTCAAACATTCTCCTGGGAAGGACAGGTTGCTATAATCCTGAATTTATAACATTGCAATCAACAATAGTGTGACAACTATTGTTGTAACATCACCTCTGGGGAGAAAAAATGTAAACATATCTCAATCATGATGTTTAAATTTAAAAGGAGAGTAAGGATATGAAATACGGAAATATGTCTCTGACTATGGTATAATGGGTGATTGATGAGTAATATTAGTCTCATCAATTAGCTCAAATTCAGATGAAGAAAAAAACTTTTCAAAGTGATACTGTAAGAGGCGAATAACTAGGTCTTAAATCAAGTGTTTGTTATTTATAGGGAGATTGACCATTCTAGACTTGGCAATCACATTTGCTTTCTCTGTGGGACTGTCAGGGGGAGAGCAGAAGAAAATTAGAAGTCATACTTCAGGTTTCTGGTCTGCCTCCACTGTCATTCAACAGAATGATTTTCAAAGCAGTTGCCAAACTCAGAAGGAAACTCAAGATATGTGGAGTTCAAATTATTTTAAGACCACAAGCCCCAAGTACAGTTACATCAGTATAATGCACTCTGGTAATATAGTTGGCTAATAACCCATGTTCTACGCAAGGATTTTCCCCCTTTAGGATTTGTCTTGGACCCAATGAAAAATGGAGCTGTGTTGCCTCCTACTGGCTTTGTTTGTATCTCTTAGTCTTTGTGCCTCAGGAAAGTTGCCCTGAGATCCTGGAAATACTAGTGCTGATGTAATGAAGGTAAAGGGTGCCTCAGATTAGATCTCTGATATGAAGACTAGGAGCTATTTAAATTTAAAAGAAACTGAAAGAGATGAAAGCTGTAAGCGACTCGCAAATACATGTCCAACAGGAGCCATGTGTGCGTTTTAGCTTATAATTCTGCTTCTTGAATGGATAA
The DNA here is from genome assembly GCA_025345505.1 of Todiramphus chloris collaris. Lineage (NCBI taxonomy): Eukaryota > Metazoa > Chordata > Aves > Coraciiformes > Alcedinidae > Todiramphus > Todiramphus chloris. The sequence continues at coordinate 2,951,013 of JANVCC010000067.1, read as the reverse complement.
GGATGTTTTTTTGACAAGTTAATTCATTTTATATTATAACAAAAGAGAATGTTTTTTACACTGATACTACTCTAACACCCCAAAAAAAGTCCTTTAATTCAAATGTTGATCTGACTCAAAACTAAAAAAAGCATGATCACAAGAATAATTGCTTTTTCTGGTACTACCTCTTTTCCATAGGCTGTAAATTGTACCAGACATATTTTTAAATTGCTCTTGGGATGAAGAGCCTGATAAGTCACTATGTTTGTAGTAAGAATTTATGTCTCAATACTACCACATATATCTAGCCTTCTCATGCAATCTAGAGAGGAGACTAAAAATCAATATGTTCAAAATATTTAACAAAATATATCTCTTATTATTTAGGAATAATTCTGTGTTGGTCCTCTTGTTAAAATTAGAGCTTTTAATAAAAGGATTGATCTAATAATTACAACAGCAGTGTTCATTTGCCACATACTGGTTGCTGTTGGAGCTCCCCTTTTGGCCACTGTGTCAGGTAGGAACATCCCTGAATAAGTATCACACAATTTTTCAGAGTTTTCTTGGCATAATCACTGATTTGGGATTGCTAGGCATATTCTTGGACTGTGCATTGTCAGCCCAGCAGTGACACACCAGTCAGTTCTGTAATTTAAACACACTCTCTTCAAAGGTCCAACTGCTCATCCCATTTCAAATTCTCAAAGACAATTTTCATTCAGATACTTAACACAGGTCAGCACACAATTATTACATTTAACCTTGGACTATTTGTCCCTGCGGAAAACACAAGAAAGCCACTGTGGACAATACTAGATTTGCATTTAGATAAATGTGTAGCATGAAGTACAAACTATATAGCAACCATATAGATAGGTTTAAAACTGTTCAAACCACTGTAAGCTTAATGAGCAGAATTACTATGTAATAATTTTTGCTGATAGTTCAAAGGAAGCATAATCGGTAGGACTGCATGGAAATATTCAGGGCACAGAGCAAGCAACTTTCACAGCTAACAGCTGCCATGCAGAAGAACTTGTATTGGGAACTTGAAATATACAAAAAAAGTAAACAGGAAGCAATAAGGGAAATCACAGCAGAGAATGACAGAATCACAGAACATTAGGGGTTGGAAGAGACCTCAAAAGATTATCTAGTTCAACCCCCCTGCTAGAGCAGGATCACCTAGGTCAGGACACACAGGAATGTGTCCAGGGGGTTTGGAATGTATCCAGAGAAGGAGACTCCACAACCTCTCTGGGCAGCCTGTTCCAGTGCTCTGTGACCCTCACCATGAAAAAGTTTTTCCTTATGTTTACCCAAAACCTCCTATGCTCCAGCTTGTACCCATTATCCCTTGTCCTATCACTGGATGTCACTGAGAAGAGCCTGTCTCCATCCTCCCAACACTTGCCCTTTATATATTTATAGTCATTAATAAGGTCACCCCTCAGTCTCCTTTTCTCCAGGCTAAAAAGACCCAGATCTCTCAGCCTCTCCTCATAAGGGAGATGCTCCACTCCCTTAGTCATCTTAGTGACTCTGCACTGGACTCTCTCCAGTAGCTCCCTGTCTTTCTTGAACTGGGGTGCCCAGAACTGGGTACAGTACTCCAGGTGGGACCTCAACAGCACAGAGTAGAGGGGGAGAAGAACTTCCCTCGACCTTCTGGCCATGCTCTTCTTAATGCATCCCAGGATGCCACTGGCCTTCTTGGCCACAAGGACACATTGTTGGCTCATGGCCATCCTCTTGTCCACCATGACTCCTAGACCTTTTTCCCCAGAGCTGCTTTCCAACAGATCAGCCCCCAACCTGTACTGATACATGGGGTTGTTTTTCCCCAGATGCAGCACTTTACAATTGCCCTTGTTGAATTTTGTTAAATTTCTCCCTGCCCAGCTTTCCAGACTGTCCAGGTCATACAGGATGGCAGCACAGCCTTCTGGAGTGTCAGCCACTCCTCCCAGTTTTGTATCATCATCAAACTTGCTGAGGGTACACTTCATCCCTTTGTCCAGATCATTGATGAATATATTGAACACTGGACCCAGGACCGACCCCTGGGGAACACTACTACCGACAGGCCTCCAGCTAGACTCTGCTTCATTGACCACAACTCTTTGGGCTCTGTCCTTCATCCAGTTTCCAATCCATCTCACCACACAACCATTCAAGCCACACTTCTTAAGCTTGGCTGCAAGGATATCATGGGATACAGTATCAAAAGCTTTACTGAAGTCAAGATATACCACATCCACTGACCTCCCCTCATCTATCCATCTAGTTTTGCCATCATAAAACGCTATCAGATTAGTCAAGCATGACTTCCCTTTGTTGCATCCATGCTGACTACTCATGATAAGCCTCCTTTCCTCAACATACTTTGAGATGGTGGCAAGAACAAGCTGTTCATCACCTTTCCAGGAATGGAGGTGAGGCTGACTGGCCTATAGTTACCTCGGTCCTCCTTTTTGCTCTTTTTGAAGATTGGGATGACACTGGCCTTCCTCCAGTCCTCAGGCACCTCTCCTGTTCTCCAGTACCTCTCAAAGATTATGGAGAGTGATGACCTCTGTCATTTCCCTCAGCACTCGCAGGTGCATCCCATCAGGGCCTATGGACTTGCGGGTGTTCAGTTCACTTAACTGCTCTCTAACCCAATCCTCCTCAACTGAGACAAAATCTTTCTTCCTCCAGACTTCCTCTGTGGTCATATAGGACTGGAACCCCTGGAAGCTGTCCTTAGCAGTAAAGACTAAGGCAAAGGTGTCATTCAGTAACTCCACCTTCTCTCTATCCTCAGTCACCAGTGCACCCACTTCATTCAGCAGCGGGCCCACATTTCCTCTAGACTTCCTTTTACCTCCAAAATACTTGAAAAAGCTTTTCTTGTTGTCCTTGACCTCCCTTGACAAGTTTAGTTCTAAGGACGCCTTAGTTTTCCTTGTTGCATCCCTGCATCCCCTGACAAACTCTGTACTCTTCCCAAGCGGTCAGACCCTCCTTCCAAGTTCTATATACTTCCTTCTTCCACTTAAGTTTATTCATTAGCTCCCTGCTCAGCCATGCAGGTCTCCTAGCACTCTTACTTGATTTCTTACTCTTTGGGATGCTCTGATCTTGAGCCTGGAGGAAAAGGCACTTGAATATTAGCCAGCTTGCTTGGGCCCCCTTACCAGCTAGAGCCCTATCCCACAGGACTTTTTCAAGCAGTTCCCTGAAGAGGCCAAAGTTAGCTCTTCTGAAGTCCAGGGTAGCGATCCTGCTTGTGGCCCTGTGTTGGCCGCATGTGATTCTGAATTTGTACAAGCAATTATAACACTCCTTGCCTGAGCTGAAAAGATGAAAGGAGAAACTAGTAATTCCTAATCTATCTTTCTGAACTCACTCAAACTCTGGTGGACACAGATAAACAGAGTAATATGAATTCACAAGTGCTAGGCAGAAACTGAAGAAGTTTCTAGCCAAGAAAGAAAAAGGACAAAATTCAAACAAGTATAAAATGCTTATAAAGTTTGGTACTGAACTTTATCCAAAGTTTCTCTTAGACTCTAGTTCCAACTTTTGTGAAGAGCTGACTTTCATTATAGCTAATATTTCTTTAGGAACATGATAAAATACTTGACAGGTCAAAGAGTCTAGGCAAACAAAGGTGAAGTGACTCATAGGCTAACATTAGCTCATTTGTCTGCAACAAAAATGATATTTTTCCTAATGGAACATTCTTGGTTTTTTTTTTTTTTTTTTTTTTTTTGTCTTGGAAAATGATCAGAATTATTTTTAAATGTGTGTATGAAACAGAAAGTATGTAGATGTTCTTCATCAGACTCATTAAGTTATTCCTCTTTATTTCAGCTGAGATTTTGTCACTGTAAGTACTTGTGTCACCTCAGCCCTCTTCTTAGCCTATCAGGTCAACTGAACTGATAAGGTATCCTAAACAAAAGTTACTTCAGATGAACTTTTTACAACACCTGTTAAAATGGCTACTTGATTTTAACAACAGTTTCTGGGCACTCTGTCAACAAAAATAACTTATACCACTACTAAACACAGCCCTGAAAATGACTCCATTTTTTTCTAGTTTGGGTTTAGTTTTACATAGAGCAAACATTATGTTGCAGATTGGTAAAGTTTCTGGCTGGCTGCTGTCTAGAATGGATTGTGTTAAGAAATGTATTGTATTACACCATGCACACTGTATCAATAACCATATAGAATGAGCACTGTTCTTTAGATGCTTTCTATAGTATTATTTTGAACTATTTAGTGTAGTTCTCATACCACCAGTATAAATAAGACATTTAAGTTATTGATGCCATTTGTTTCTCATTTTTTGACAAAACCCTTATAGTTCTGCATTTTATATATATAAAAAAAAATAATTGGAAAAGTATTACTGACATATTTGAGGACACATGGTTTTGGAAGCATTACTTTAATCCCCAGGAAGTTATTTAATAAAAATGGATTTTTCTACCTCAAGTAGATATCTGAAAAAAGACTTTCTCATAAATATTGGATATATAAATGCCCTTACAGTAATGACTGCCAAAGCTCTGTCTTAAGTAATAAAAAACTTAATAAAGTTCACCTTTGGTTAATGATGTTATTCTCCCTCTAATTTTTTACTAAATGTCAGCTGCTAATAGCATAATCAAGCGCACCCCTACCTTACTTCTATAAATATCTACATTATTCCTTGTAGAATGCTACCAGAATTGCACCAGATGTGTGACACGATGTCTTTTAGATTTTCCAGTTTAAGGTAAAGTAAATCTGATTGTCCAAAGACCTACCCACTCCTTTCACTTTTTTTCGCTCTAGTTAATTCCACTGATGTCAACGGAACATAAATGCACATACATCTTTGGAGAGTCAAATATATTGCTAGCTGAATAGAATGACCAGTAACTGATTCTCAAAAAAGTGAAATCAGGCCAGTAGTCCTGGTTTGCTGAAAAAGTTAAACTGCCCATTAACCAGGCACACCTGGTAAATATCAAAACACCAAATGCTTAATGCACTACTGTGTTACGCCAGGTTTATGTCAGGGAAACCCTATATGACTAAGCAGGGGCCTAAGCAGGGGCCTTTATAGGCCCAAGGACCTAGGGGTCAAATTCCAACCCTCTGGAGTCTCTTCCCTCTTAAACACAACTTTTAAAACATATTTAGTGATTTATTTCATAATTTAGTGTCCAGCCACCTTTGAAGTCATCCCAAACACCTAAAACAAATTCAAATCTCATTTACTCAAAAGGGAAATGAATCTTTAGCTTCCAGTCTCTAGTACTCAGATGATCTTTAATGGGTTCTGAGAAAATAGGAGAGAGGGCCCAGCTCTTCCTTCCTGAAGAGCAGAGGAAGTCCTGCCCCATTCTTAAAAGCAAGGGTTTAAACAGCTATCTTGAGATATCATTGGCTTTGGCTTGTGAACCCTTTGTGAACAGAAATGTTTTGTGACTGCCACATCCAGACATCAGAAAATGTGGGACTTAGAAGATCAGTGTTTGTTGGGTTTTTTTTCAGATTTTTTCCTAGTGATGCCTGTGTGCTATCCCAAGGCTGCTCTTCTTTCAGGCTCCCAGTTGCCATGTGCCCTGTTTATACACTGCCCACCTCCTCAGACTTCACCTGTAGTGTATGAGCATTACCTAGCTATAGCAATGCCATGTACTGAACTTGTTAAACACATTTGAAATCATCTGATATTGGTGAATTCCTGAATGCTATATAGATATTTTCATTTTTAGAAATTGGGATTGTCCCCTAGAACTGTTACTCCCTTTCATACCTAATGACTTTTTAGGACAGATCAATCCTCTGTGTTTTCTAGGAAGGAAAAGAAGTCCCCTTGTTTTATGGCATTAATTGCATCAAAGGTACAGTGACTTGTAGCTTTTTTCCTTCTTTCTTATTTATTTTGATATCCAGATATTCCTCATTCTCCCTTTGGGCAATTCCTATTACAAACAAAACTATTGTTCTACAGTGTTAAACCCATAGTCTGCCAACATGTAGTAAAATGTCACTGACTGCAGTTGCTTTTACGTGGAGCCTTTCCCAAGGCTACATATCTGGCAAGCTTAACTAATGTAAATCTTATTCACTGCAATTAACAGAAGTAACATTTGCTGGTCTGAGCTCACAATGTTATGTTTTATAGCCATGTGAGCAGCATTTCTAGGCTTTCCTCAAGCATATTCGTCCAAAGTGTATATGCCCCTTTAGGAACCATTTCCCTGACATGTACCCTTGCCCCAGATTTTGCAGAGTCCCATAATGAAACAGAATATGGACAGAGATTTAGGATTGCGTTTGCCTAGCTAACATACAAAAGTCATTTGGCAGCTGGGGCTCCATGGGGAAGGATGTAGGCAGGAAAAAACACTGTCTGGTTCATAATGAATGTTTTTGAAATCCTCACAAGCCTAGGTACATACTGACAAGCCCAGCAACCAATGTATCTTATTATGAAAATGTTTTCTCCCCCCCGCTCCCAGTACCTGCTTTTAAGTGTCCATCAGTAATATTGCAGATAATCAATGGCAGTTAGTCTTATCAGGTCACAACAGATTAAGATATATTTTGTAATATAAATGATTATTTAAATGTTATTAAGTAGCATTAGCTCTATGGTAACAAGCAATGGCACATTCTGTACAAACAGATAAGCCTGTTCTTCCTACGCCTGTATCTGGGGTGCTGTGCTGAGGTTGTTCTCAGAGGGAGAAGGATATGATTACTGAGATAAAACAAAATCACACATTACAGTCATTATGGGGAAGAGGGAGGGACAATGTTAAATGTATTTAAACTGCAGGAGGCTAAAACAATGTGTGCCAAAAATCTCTGAACGTGTCAGGATTAATAACAGCTGGAAGCATGAGCAGAGCTGACTCTCCATTCCTAATGCACAGTTCAGTATTTAAGGTGCCAGGATGCTGAGCTTATCTCTGATTTATCAAGCTTTTTCTTTCTATTCCAATGTCTCTCTCGCGTAATGGGTATCATGGATGAGAAAGAGGGTATACAAATGCTAAACAATAAATTAATTTCTTACCTCTGGTGTAGCCAAGAAGCAATGTTTCAACACACTGGATTATGACTTCACACTCTTGAGGAATAACTAAGGGGTAGCTATTAAGAAGAAATCAATTGAAAGGAATCCTAATCCGGGGTCACACTCTCAATGAAATAATATGTGAGAACAGGAAACTCAGAAAAAACACATGGCTTTCAAATAAAAACAGTGCTTTTGAATGAAGCCTCCTGCAATAAGATCAGAAAGCAAGTCCTTTAGATCCATGAGGTGTAAAATCAGAGGGAAGTGGCATGTGAGCGACACTGACTGATTGCATTTCAAGCTGCATTTGAAGTGAGGATCTTCAACACTAAAATGTATGCGTATCCTACTCCAAACAGTCAAATTCTGCTAATCTGCATGATGGTATGTTTTCATCTTTTGACAGCCAGTAGGGCCACTTCTTTGATGGTGTTTATACACCTCTTATATGGGTAAGGCAGCCTGTTCTAAGCATTTAAAAGCCCTCAGTGTTATGTTAATGGGCAAAGTTTTACTATAAATGCTTGCTTGGGTTATGAACTCTGAAAGAATGAACTAAAAGGAATATCATCCATAGCTGGTATGCATTAATATATTTTAATGGATGTATGCTAGAAGAGGATGAAATCTTCCAATTTCTGTCAGGAGTCTTAGACCTTCTTTGTATCAATTGCACTATCAGTGGAAGCTGTTGTGACAGCTGCTTACGCTATCAGTGGCCTATCCAGAGGTAATGAGTAGAGTTATTAGTTTCTGACAATATAATATTAATTTCTCTAATTAATAGTATTTTCTATGTAAAAGTCACAGTTACTTTATTATTATAACTATTCTACAAGAGAAAGACTGAGTCACAGTTTGACAAAACATCTTGCCCTGAGAGGCAGAGGGTCTGCAGCAGATTTAAAAAGCACCTTGATGTCTGACATAGTCCATGATCCCTGTAGTGACTTAAACTGACACCATGTTGGAATCAGCCTTAACCAGATCCTCCACCTACAATTTAGTAAAGAGAATAAAATCAGAGAAAACTCTGGATTCTACCCCAACACCTGCATGAATAAATGCCATAAAAATAGCAATGATGGCAAATGCAATAGAGGAGTTTGTAGCTGAAATGCTACGTTTTGTTTTATGAGGAAGGACACAGACTAATCTGCTAATTGTGCATGGGCCAAGCAGTCATCAGCCTTTAATTTGTATGACATAGTGATGTAAGACTTTCTATCTTTTCTGCAGCCAATCAGTCGTGTTAGATGTCATGCAGTCTATATATGGTTACCCTAGTGAGCATAAATCCTGTAAATTATTTTGGAATAAAAACAGTAAAAGAATGATGAGATTTTTCCCACAAGACAAGCCAAATACTTAAGGGTTTTCCTTCAAGCCAAATTACATTCTGTAATGAAGCACAACTCAAAGCCAGAGCCAACACAAAATCAGTCACAAAACTAAGACCGAAACTGTGACTAATTAACAGCTGGATGGAGGGCAGCTCATCATATGGGTTTGCCATCAGGATGTCACTGTCTCAGTGGAAACTAGGTGGTCAGGGGAGACTGGATCTCAGACTTATAGGGCACTACTGGGGATGCTTGTCACTTCAGAAAAAAAGCCATCACACTGCAATGTTTGTTTTAAGGGTTGGCTGTCACTGCAAGCTACACTCAGGGGGGAAAGAGGGAAAAGAGGAAAGATACAATAACATACACTGTCACTGTATCATTTCTAGCCAGGTCAAGGCAAAAAAATCTTGCTTCCTACCTTGATAAACCATTAGTAATAGGTCAGGAGTCAGCTGCTTCCCTTATCAGCACCAGGAGCTTAAATGTCAATGATTAAATGTTTCCATGGAGATCCCCTGAGCTTCACTAATGTGGGCACATTATTTACACCCACACTCTGCCAGAGAAATGGTAATGACAGTGCGTTTTGTTGTGCCCCAGCATATCTGAAGCAAGCTGTGCAGCTGGACTCTGAAACAGCATCTGAGAGCACAAAGCCAGATTTCAGGGATGTGAGAGACACCTGTTCATCTGAGTTTGGGAAACATCTCTTGCTGGAAAGAAGCATCCAGCATTTTTAGCATTATATTCTGGACAGATGACTCCAGTGCAGGGGGTCTCTCCCAGATGCTCAGTATTAACAAATTAATTCTTGCAGGAGGCTGCACTAGGTAGTACATCAGCTATGTGACCTACATACACTGTACACAGTTTAGTTGTTAATTTATTTCAGCTGGGGAAAGAGCAGATAAATTCACAATCAGATGAGGCGGGGAATGTCTTGTTTGTTCCAAATTGGTTCAGCCTGATTCAAGCCGATTATCTCACAGGGGAGTCACTCCAGAGTGACTTTCTCCAGTATTAATTACTGAAGACTGAAAATTATTGTTGCTATTTCAATGAATACTTCATCTGCCATATAAATAAACAAATTCTCTCTCCCTTCCACAATGACGCAACTCACCAAGTTATGATGATATGGCTGTAAGTGAATTCTTCTGTCATTTGTATAGCATGTCCCTGGATATTTACTTTCCATCTGTGGTGATGTGAAGAAATTTTTAGGCAAAACAGAAAGAAGTGCCATGGGCCTTGTTAGAGCACCTTAGAGCCCAAGCAACTGCATACAGGTGGCTGCCAAAATATTTTAAGTAATCTGATCAAATAATTTGATGTATGGTAATCTGATAGAATACACAACTGTGTATTTTAAAGTGGTATGGGCATATTTACTGGTAACCAATAATAAACTATACCCTTTTTCCATTAAAGAAAGCTTCATTTTGAAATCAGCCTTGGACACTGACTGTTGCACAGATAAGGCAAGTTTTTCCATGGACTGTCCTTTTTTCTTCCTGAGATGCAAAAACCACTGGAAAATATAATTGGCAAATGTATATGAAGTTTATATCAAGTCAGAATCACTATACCATAAGCAACTTAGATTCTCATCTCCTCAGCTAGAACTGGCTTTCATCTAAAGGGACTCAGCCCTACAGCCATAAAACCTTCTCCCAGTCCCTGGACTTGTTGGCTTATACCATGGAGCATATCCTGGCTTTGCTGTAGGTGCAGTCAAGACTAGATAAAAAGCTTTCCTTCCCAGACACCACACTCAAGCCCTAGAGGAAAGAGAGGGTTTTTTTTCGGGTGGGAGGAGTTGGAGAGAGAATAGGGATTTCTAGCTTGGTGTAGACAGGGACAGAGAATGGAGCAGGAACTGCTGGAGCACTGGAAGCTGACAGATGTGTGTGTCCTGAGTGCTGGATGCTCAGCAAGGCTCCACTGTGCTGAGATTTTTTCCTTGATTTAGAGAAGAGACTGAATCCAGAGCTGGCTCTTTACTGAACAGCTGGGTTATAGCCATGCTGTTGTAATACTATTCCTGGAATTATCACTTTGTATGATGGCTTTTCTGGGAAGATAGCACAGCACTACTAACTCTGATTTAGTGTATGGTTTAAATTAAACCCTCCCCTTGGAAATGTAGCTGATTCATAGGACGATGCAAAAATCTTCTTTGTATCTAATCTGTTAAACCTACTTGTTTATCATTTTGGAAAAGAGAAACATTGCTAGTGAGGTCAGGTTTCTGGATATGCAAGGACTGTACGGTCAAATTCATGAAAAAACAGACTTAGACTGATTGTTGCTGATCTTGCTTCAAAAAGACTATGCTTTGAACAAATGCAAGACAGAAAAAGTCTTAATTAGATTCACAGTGAATTTAAGAAGAGGATTCTTCTGTTATCAGTAATGCTAATGTACTTACCAGCTACAGAGTAGATTTTTGATGTGGGCATCCTTTTTTTTTCAATGCCAAACTAGAAAAAGATCTGGCTTATTAAACACTGAAAAAAAAAAAATAGAAGTAGCAATGACAATCTGAGTATTTTAAATAGGAAGATGAACTGGTTGCTTCTTGGTCACTGTTTTATTCTGGTTCATGCTAGGAAAAAGAGTAAGCCACCCCAATTTCATGGCTGTAAGTGGAGGTAGCTCTCTCAGCCTAGAAGTTAGTGGACCATTGTCCACAAATATAAAAAGGATATTGGTAGTTCTTATCAATCACCAAAGAAAGCTGAAATTTCCATAGAGAAATGACTGTCTGAATGGGTCAGAATCTAGTGAATCTATGAGACACAAACTTAGGTCACTAAAATCCTGTTCAGTACATTGAAAAAATCTATAGTGTTGTTTCCTAAGTTGTTCTTTGGAGAGTCTTGGACCTTTTCACCTCAGCTGAATCTGATCCAGATGACCAGACAGTTCATAGGCACTTGGTAACGGGATCTGCAGAAACCCGGAGGTGGACAAGGAAACACTTAAACTAACTGCAATCAGCTCACTTTTGATGTATCCCGGCTGGAAGTCAGTCATGCCATATAAGCAGAGACCACACACGGGCTCCATTCAAAATCAGTTTGGGTCCAGCTGGGTGATTAGCTTATGGCTGATAAGCAATGTTGCTTGATGTACTCTAATGTACCTGACAGACACATCACATTCTTAGAATGAGGAGTACTGAATATGAGGAAGTGTGTAAAGGGCATCTCTTTCCATAGGTCCCCTGCTTGTCTCCCTTACCCCTGTGCTCATGCTCACACCTTTATATCACATTTTAGTCATGAAGGACATATATTATATAACCTGTATAAAGATTAAACACAAAGCATTAAGTGCATCAGGAAAAAGAAAAGAAAAGGAAAGGAAAAAAAAGAAAAGAGAAGAAAAAAAGAAAAGAAAAGGAAAGGAAAAAAAGAAAAGAGAAGAAAAAAAGAAAAGAAAAAGAGATGTGGCTGAAAAAGTTGAGGCTTAGGGACCAAATTCCAAGTCTTGACCACATCCCAGTGTGTAAGGTTCCTGGCCAGGACACTGCCTGTGGCTTCACATAGAGTGCAAGAGGTAATGCTGCCTGACTCTCCCCACAGGCCAACAGTTAAACAGGGAAACCTTTGGAAGTCTCATTTGCCTGGAGAACATCAGCCCACTTCCCTCATCCCTCAGACAAATGACCCAACTGCCAAGCAATAAGATTTTTTGGAGCTGATATGACATTTTTCACTAAGATCCAGGATTGATACTATTATTTTGACTTCCTCCTCACTTTAAAATGATAAATCTATATAATAGGAGTTAGAGAAGCATTCCTGATACTTATTTTAAACCTAGACATCCAACAAAGACTGCCATTCCAGAGAATGCTTTGTTCTTTAAGAACATAGAAGGATCTAATGTAGACATCTGTATTTTTTTTTTATTCTACAAAGACAAAATAAAACACAAAGAAAATATCTTTCACTGTGACTCAGGCTTTGACTTCTTTTTTGTTTATTCATGTTTTTTCACATTGATGCTCATTTTTTTCTGCAAGTACTATGTACCCTTTTAGAGACCCACAGGAATTGCTCCAAATCTTCAGTGTAATATTTTATGTAATATTTTGCTTTATATTGTACTTCTGTCAATACAGCAGGTTTTATTGCTGTGCCATGTTGTATCCCAAGCTGTGAAGAACAACCTACTTTCTTTAGATCACTAATGTGGAAAGAAGGATTGTAACTATTGATCCTTGTCAGGAGGTACATGAAAATCTAACACTTCAAATAAACCCACAACTTTTACAAAATGAACAGTGAATTTCAATCAGTTTTCAGACAAAGAAAATCATTAGTATATCCCATTCAATAATCTGACTGCAGCAGTAGCTAGTACCTAATAGCACAGAGAAAGAGTATTCTTTCCCACCATCTTCTCTTAACTGTATCCTTCCTTCCTCTCACACTGAAGATAGTTTAGTTTAGATAAAGCTTTTTTTTCTGTAATATGTGTTTTTGATCTATGAGGCTGAAGCTTTTATCCGAGCCTGGGAAGGAAATATAGTGATGGGATGTTTAAAAATTGACAGAACTTAATACAGTAATTGCAGAATTATTACAAATACATGCACACGCAGAGAAACTTTTTAAATTCTTTGTTACTGATCCTAAGACATTAATGAATTTTCAGTCTGTGGAAACAAAGAACAAAATAGTATTAGCTCTGTGATTTAAAGTAAGTATTCCCTTTGATCTGAATCCATGCTGGCATTTCATTGCTGCATTCAAATAAAATCTGTCCTTACTTCTTGCTGAATAAATGTGAAATAAAACAATGATAAGTAGCACTACCTTTTGGATGCAGTGTGCTTTTCAGAGTAGCTGGAATAACACACAACACAAAATGATTAATAAATATGCAACTTCTGTTCTTCATGCCATCACAATTCAAGACCTTCCCTATTCAATCTTTCATATTTACAGAAGAAGGAACTAGGCAGCTAATGTACCTGAGGCTTCTATCTAGTCGAATAAATTTCTTGTCCATGCTTCCCTTTTCCTCATGCCCACGTGTTACTTCTGCTTACTCTTACACTGAGCACAATGCTACCTTTTGCAGCAGACTGTGCAGGAGAGCTGTGCTGGCTTTCAGAGTATTGTGATCTAGGACAGGTCCCCAGGGCTAGACTGTGTCTTTTGAATTTCTCAGGAATACAAGACAGACAGTAAGAGTCTGAAACAGCCAGTGTGTAATGCCCTGCAGAAATAAATTCATATGTAGAAAGTATTACTACTGCTATAGTAATTGCATATAGTAATGTATAGTAAGAGGTAAAGTGGCCTTTTTTTTTTTTTTTTTTTTTAATTCTGTGAAAAATGCATGCTTTCTGTCTCTAGTTTATTTTCACTGCGGTTTGTCCATACAGATGTGTGGAGACAGATGTAAGTTCCTGGCTGGAAGTGACACATTCATGTCTGGGTGATGCTGTGCCTGAATAAACTAGGACTGAATGGAGCTTGTATCTCACAGAGCATGCATGGGTCTGCCTGCATAGTGCATCTCTGTATATGTCCCCTTTGCTGGCCCTGAATTTATTGCTGATAACTAGAACCAGTGTCACTAAAGTGTTCTGTAGAAACATTTACACCCATCCCAGTAAGTGTTCTTTACGAGTATCATGAACAAAATTTGATTCTGATACTTTCAGGAGAAGAGCTTTTGCTGCAATCTGTCGATCTTGCAATGTTCCTGTTGAGCCTGATGTGAAAGGTTTACAGGAGGAAATTCCCATTCCCTCTCTTATCCTAATCTGTACTATCTAGACATGCAAGAATTGATACACATTGCACAACAGAATATATCCTTCAAACCTCATAGTCTTTTGATATCACTCTTTACTATTAGCTTGTCTGATAGTATATCACAAAGGTCATACCATCTTCTAAAGTTTTCTTTCAAATATTTTCTAGAAGTGGAGTAAAATCGGTCTAGCTTGCAGCAGTCATTTTAACATGATATATATATAATATCATAATGAATTTCATAAACTTCCAATGTATGTAACAACCTAGATTTTGCCCAGAAGTTTTACCACTGAAGAAAGAAACCTGCAGAAAACTTCCCTTTTTCTGTCTCTCTTTTTTTCCTTTTTTTTTTTTTTTAATAGCAATTAAGTAATGACTAGGTTGTAAATTAAGTTTTCTTTTAGTCAAGGATATTCCACTATACACAAGGCATAATTATTCAGGCATAATTCTCAATCTGTCATTCTGGAGGGATTAAAGACCTCTTGGTTTGTACAGGTTATTTCAGTGATGTCATGGGGGAGAGCCTCTGTTGCTGTGGATGGGCTAGTGTTATTGCCCATCCTGCATCTAAGTCTTGGAAAATGTGTACTTAACCTGTCTCTACTCCTGTGTTCTGTTATGGATAGAAGAATAAATCCTCATTTTTTATAAAATATATATCCATTCTCCGTCATGATATATGAATGACTACATAGCTGTTATTTGTTTAATGCACTCCTTCATTCCAAACACATTTTTTCCAAAAAAAACCACCCCACCCCAAACCTGCAGTTTTGATAAGCTTTACATACTCTGGCAGTAGGCTTTGACTTTTCAGCATCTCTTTTTGTTATGTCTGTCTGTAATAAGGTAAAATTCCATTAACACAAAGGCAGAGGCACATTTTGACATCCAGCATTATACAGGGGTGCTGTTAAGACTGTCACTGAGAATGCTATTTCATCAAAGAATGGCTTACCATGTATTTTTATTTTTATTTTTTTTAATATGCCCCTCCCAGTGCTTTGATGTTGTTGAATGTGGCCATTAGACTGGCTATTGTTTGCTGTAGTGCTGCTGGAGTTGTACTCCTAGGCAATCTTCACAGATTTATTGCAATTAAAACTTGCAAATAAAAGCTATGTAGTTTGGCACCGCATGCCTAAAATGTTTTATTGCCAAGTCTAAAATGGTCACTGTGGTCATGTCTGGGAGCTTGTCTGGTTCACAGAAATTTAACAGCAGTCTATACTAAAGAGTATTGTCACTCACAGCTTATTTCACTAGCATATTTTAAAGATGGTTGGGAATATCCATTAAAATGCTTATTGACAGTTCTTGTTCTCTGCCAAGATGGTTTCTTATCCTTAAATGTATGTATGAGTTTCATACATTCGAACACAGTTGCCTGATGTTCTTTTTCAGCTTGTGTGTATTTGTGTTCAGACGGCCACAGGGACCTTGAAGTGAAAGCTACCAGCTGTTCCTTTCATTATAATAAAGCCCCAAGCATTGACTCATTGGCATCCCACTGCAAATTTGCCTACTTATTCGCATCATGGTGTAGGAGATGGGAGTTGGTGTCCATCAGCTAGGCTTACAGAGTCTGGCTGGCTGGGGTAAACACAGCTCTTGCTTATTTGTCTGCTATGTGCCTCAAAGCATTTGCATGCATCTGAGATGAAGTATTATTGCTAAATTTATTTCACATTTTTAGGCACAGGTATTGTGTTCACTGTTTGATTTTGGATTTTTTTTTTTAGATTCATGTTACAATGGGACATTAACAAGAATCCTGGATATGATACTGCATTTAAACAAAATTCCATCTTTTCTTTTTATTTTAGATTTACTTCCCTAGACCTTATATGCAATAGTTTTGTCATGCCTCTCCACAAATATTTCTTAAAGCCAGCAGGAGACTCACTGACTTGTAATATAGATATCAGTTTATTCTGGTAGTGTTACTGATATTTTTTTCTCATGATTGTTGTGGGGTTTTTTGATTGTTTGAGTTTTTTATTTTTATTTTTTTGTTTATTTGTTTGCATTTTTCGCCTGAACATCTATATTTACTTTGTAATGTTTAACTTGGAGCAAGGGAATTGGATTTCTCACACAATGTAAAATTGTCAAAATCATCCTTTTTGCACTGAGGTGCAAAAGTGTATTCTTCCATACTTACGACTGTCTTGGTAGTAAGATTTAATCACTACTTTATTTAAACAATTTGGACTTATGCATCTGAATAATTACTGTGCCACTTACACAACATTTGGTTCCTCTGACTTCAGGAATGTCTTTTGCTTGCTTTGATTCTTTTCTTTCCTTCTGAGAAAAAATTATACAAACATTATTACGAATCGAACTCCTGAAGCACCAAGAGGAGGCTCTGCAATTGGAAATATCTGGACTATTAGTGGATGGAGCTACCAGTCTGTGCCCTGCAAACCATCAAACACCTCCCACTCTCTGAGGCAGGGACTGTAGTACTCAACACGTCCAAAATGCTGTCATAAGACATGCTGTCAAAGACATGTTGTTGGCATTTGGCATATTAAATTGGCATATTTTAGCTTCTGTACCTGTTCATAGAAATTTTCTTGTCCCAGCATCCCTAAGTTCATGTGTTCACTGTTATTTTATCTGAAGGCTATGACACTTCAGAAGTCTAAGCCTAGATAGTTTGCTTGGTAGTCTATTTGTAATTCATGTTTTCTTAATTGTGTTTTGTCTATATAATTTAAATTTGTCTGGGTTTTAGTTTTGTTGGTTTTTGTTTGGTTTTTTTTTTTTTCCACAATGCTCTGGAAGTCTCTGTAGTCTGGTCCATTCACTGATGTCCCGCTGTCTATTTGGCATGCCATTTCTTATTTGCATGCTGCTTTGTCTTTGCATCTGGTGTGTCTCTGGGCTTTCCAAATCTTTTAATTTTTTTCCATTTTACACTTCATTAATATCCTTCATACGCAGTCTCATTCTCTCAGTTCCTGCTTGTTTCCTTGGTATGTTGCAATATGATTGCTTTGATTTGTCTTTAAAGTTTTGGCATAATTATATCTCTTCTCACAGGTATGGTTAGTAACTGAGGATACAGATACATTTCAAGGTCAGATCTACCAGAAGTGATACAAGTGATACAGATACGTTTCTACCACTAGTGGTTGGGCACTAAGACAGACCTGTATCTGACCTTGTTCTTTCATTATGATTTTAGCACCATGTTCCCACATCTGCCCTCCCAATACCTTCTTCTTTGCAGTGTGCATTTGGTATATAAACTTCTTGCCTTGCTTTGTCTGTGCACAGCTTATAAAGACTGCTGTGATTCACATTCTGGACTGAACTTGGCATATTCTCTAACTTTGCACTTGTCCAAAGCGTTTAGTTAATAGTATGAAAGCTAAAAATATTCTCAGCTGTGCTCCTGAACTTTTGATCTCTGTTGATAGTCACAAACTACTGCATCTTTTAAGAACTGTTAGTTGCATGGGTCAGCTAGTTTATGCAATATGGCAGTATCCCAACTTGTTTATTCAATGCTGGTTGTTGAAAAGGTACCTTTTTATTATCTCCTTTGGGAAACAAAATGCTTCTGGAGTAGTTCTTGTACTGCACTTGTGTCCTCCTGTTTAGATCCTGTCATACCTAGAGGATAGTATGTGGCAACCTCTGTTGTAATATGTATATTGCATTGTCACATTTGTTTTCTTTTTCCTTTTATCTACATCTATTATTGCTGATCATTTAACATTGTTAACTGAGGTATGTCTATTCGCAATGAGTATTTCTCTTTTCGTCTGTGAGTATGCCCTGGTTTGAGTGAGAACAGAAATAATTCCGTTCAGTGATTTTACTTTTCAGCTCAGCTCTTCTAACTAACTGCACTTTCTGAAGTCAGCAGCCTGTTTTCCCAGGCAGTGTCTGCTTCTAGCAGTGATAACACCCCACATTTAGAGTTACCACCAAGAATTGGTATGCAGACTAAGGCCACTGCTAGATCTTGTGTACCACATTGGGGGGTGCAGAAAGTGAAAGGCTGCACCTGCAGGACAGGACAGGTGACACTAAACTGATCAGCAAGATATTCCATCCCATATACACATATTTGGTATAAAGCTGAGGGATGAGGAGGGTGTCTCTTCTCATCTCTTTGTCCTCTTGGACTGCTTTGCCAGCTTTGCTTGTCTTGGCTCGAGTCCTCTTTTGGTTCCTTCCTCAGAGCATCCAAGGAGGACTCTGTCTTTTCTGCCTTTTATCCCTACCAGTGTGTTGCTGAACCCAGTACCCGGTTCCAGATCCTGAACACAGCTCCCATCTGCTGCGGGGCCCAGTCTGGGACTCTGCCAGTGCCTGCTCCACAGCATCAGTGGTGATGATGATGTAATTACCATCGAGGGGTTGGGTTCAGTACTGGTTTTGTACATATATGTATATATTCCATTTATTATTATTATTATTATTTTCATTAAAGTTATTCTGGTTTCCTTTTCTAATTGCTAAGTGTCCCTTATTACTTTTCTCTTCCCTTTTGGGGAGGGAGGGGGTTTAACAGAGAGTATCTGTTATAGGTCTAAGGGGCTGCCCTGACCCTAAACCATGTCAGAGTAACATTACTATACCTTCAGGAACTGGCTCACTTTGGCCATTAATCCTACCAATTATCAAACAACAAAGTAGGGAGAATCAAGACATCACAGTACTCAGGCTATTCTTCCTCCGTAAACATTGCCTTCTCTCCTTAAGCACTGTAAGTAAATCCCTAAGTTAACATGTCTCTCCTTTCCCTGTGTCACTTTCACTCTTTAGCTAATTATTTTTTAAGACTTCTGTTCAGTGTCAGCAGAGGTTGCACTAAATGATAGCTCTCAATTAGCACTCCTGTAGACACAAGCCAAACCAAAGAGGGAAGAAAAAAAAGAGAAGGGAAAAAAAGAAAAAAAAATAAGGAAGGGAAGGTAAAGAAACTCTGATCCCTCCCACTTTTAGAGAACAGAATGGATCAGATCTACACAATCCTAAGGTACTGTGGTGGGTTGCACCTAGCTGGATGCCAAGTGCCCACCAAAGCCACTGTATCACTTCCTCCCTCAGCTGCTCAGGGGAGAGAAAATATGATGAAAGGCTTGTGGATCAAAATAAGGACAGGGAAAAATCACTCAGTAATTACCATCAAGGGCAAACCAGACTGGACCTAGGGAAATTAGTTAATTTATTACCAATCAAATTAGAGTAGGATAACAAGAAATAAATCCAAATCTTAAAACACCTTCCTCCCACCCCTTCCTTCTTTCTAGGCTCAGCTTCACTCCCCATTTCTCTATGTCCTTCACCTCATCAGCACAGGGATATGGTAAATGGGGGTTGATGTCAGTTCATCATACGTTGTCTCTGCTGCTCCTTCCTCCTCAGGAGGTGGGCTACTCACACTCTTCCCTGCCTCCAGTCTGGGGTCCCTCCCATGGGGGCTTGTCTCCACAAACATCCGAATGTGAGTCCCTCTCATGGGCTACAATCCTTCATGACCTGCAATCTGGGTTGCTTTCATGGGGTGTAGTCCTTTGGGAACAGACTGCTCTAGGGTCAGAGGTCACAAGTCCTTTCAGCAAACCTGCTCCAGTGTGGGCTTTTCTCTCCAGGGGTTCACAGGTCCTGCCAGGAGGCTGCTGCAGTGTGGGCTTCCCACAGTGTCACAGCCTCCTCTGGGAACATCCACCTGGTCTGTTGTGGGGTTCTCCACAAGCCGAAGGTAGATATCTGCTCCACAATTAACCTTCATGGGCTGCAGAGGGACAGCCTACCTCACCATAGTCTTCACCACAGGCTGCAGGAGAATCTGTGCTTTGGTGCCTGGTGCACCTCCTTCCTCTTCTACTTCACTGACCTTGGTGTCTGCAGAATAGTTTCTCTCACATATTCTCACTCCTCCCTATGGCTGCTGTTGCTGCACATTTTTTTTCCCTGCTTAAGTATATTCTCACTACCACCAATATGGTAGCACTACCACCATTGCTGATGGGCTTGTCATTGGCCAGCAGTAGATCCATCTTGGTGCTGGCTGGCATTTGCATTATTGAACACGGGGGAAGCTTCTAGCAGCTTCTCACAAAAGCCACCCTTGGAGCCCTACTGCTACCAAAAGCTTGCCATGCAAACCCAGTACAGATATATATATGTGGGATTTTAACTTTCTAAGAATAGAAAATTCTGTGTTTCAAGAAGACCCTGTGCAGGGGCTCTGAATCTTTACCATATATAAAAAAAGCAGTATAGAAAATAATTAATGTGAAATATGTTTTAGATAGAATGAAACATTATTTTCTGTGCAATTGCAAATGCAAGTTAGGAGCAAAATCATCTGCTGGTTATACACATGACTTCCAATGGCATGAACATGCAAAAAGCTTTGCATCACGGCTCTCAGCAAGGAATAACCTCATATTTTAAGGATACAGGCCAGAAAAAGACACAATTAGAGGCCCTTTTCTCAGCTCCTTTACATTAATATTTAGGACTCTGTAACTATTATTTACTTGTAATGAGTCAGTAAGCCATTAAAACTAAGAAAGAGGCTTATTTCTGCTATGCACACTCATGAAATGATGTTCAGTAGAATTGCTGCTTTTTTTTTTTTTTTGTAGTTATACAAGCATGAAATCAATGATCAATGTTTTACCTCTCAATATAACTTAATTTTCAAAATAACTCTTCCAGCCCAGTCTTTCTGTTAATCTACTAACAAGAGTAACGATTCCTTAGAAAAAAAATTTATAACTTGTTGCACATCAATATAAATGCAGAAATATGACTACATTCTGCCATAAATTTTCTAATTTTCCATGAAGCATGAATTTTTCAAATTTTTTTTAAAGTTTCCTTCAGTTCATGTGTCTTAAGTTTACTTACCATGAAAAGTTGAATTATGCAAAGTTTCAAGTAGCTTAGGAAGTATGAATAAAGTCTTGTGGCTTAGTGAAGATTCTGACTTCTGTCTGGAGGCCACAAATTATTGAGGTCTATTACTGTCACAATAGGGGAGGGGAGACCTTATCACTCCCTACAACTGTCTGAAAGGACGTTGTGGAGAGGTAGGTACTGGTCTCTTCTTACAAGTAACTAGTGATAGAACAAGAGGGAATGGCCTCAAGCTGCACCAGGAGGGGTTTAAACTGGACATTAGGAAAAATTTTTTCACCAAAAAGGTTGTTAGGCATTGGAACAGGGAGGTGGTTGAGTTGCCATGCCTGGATGTGTTTAAAAGCTATATAGATGTGGTGCCTGGGGATATGGCTTAGCGGTGGACTTGGTAGAGTACGGTTAATGGTTGTAGTCAATGATCTTAAAAGTCTTTTCCAACCTAGATGATTCTACGAATATACAAAATTCTGGAGCTTCTACCTCTAGAGAGGACACTTTTTCCACTGGACAGTCACATTTTTATTTCTCTGAAACATATCTGCCAACTGTGGCTACAAAATTTACAGTCAGCTGTGACCTTTGTGATGAACTCACTAGGCACTTGCTTAGTGTTTAATTTTAAATCTCTCATAACACTTTAAGAGAAGCCAGTGAGGAGGTAGGTTCATGAAAACTGTATTCTTCTTTGTCATTTCAGATTGCGTGAAGTGCAGTGAGTCCTCAAATTACTGTCTTTTTTTGTAAGGTAATTAATAGCTTTCATTTAGCTGTGCCTATTGTTGGGATATATTGAATATTCCCCAGGACGTGTGGTTTCTAAGATCATTCTACTTACGGCACACTGAAATGCATAGTGCCTCTTGTCCAGCTTTCACAAATGGGTTTTCATTCTATAGAGCCCTACTGTAAAGATGAGAAGAAGAAAAGGCAAATGCCCAGAAGTAACCTAAGTTTAGCTGTATTAACTCTTGAGTTATTCGGTTTTGCAAATAGCCTTGCAGTAATGGCATGTTTGAAGTGGCTTATAGAAGATCTGCTTCAGATACTACAGTCAAAAGTCTATTTACAACTACCATTTAAAGAACTAAAACCCTGTAGTAAAAGACTGAAAGCTAGACATCGTGCTTTGAGAGGAAAGTAGGAAAAGCTGACAGCTTAGTACCCAAGTTTCCATAAATAGCATTTTTAGAGGGAACAATCCTGAAAGACAAACTCCCGAACAGTCTCTTAGAAAGTAAGGAATGACTATATTAATGAAAAGTCTCCAAAAATATGAACCTGAAATTAAAAGTAATAATAACAACAGTGGAAGAGAAGGCCCTCGAAACGTGACCTAGGAAAAACAAATACCTTTTCCTAAAGCTATACTTAGTAATAAACTTAAACCAGAGCATAAGCAGGATAACCAAATCAGCCACTTGAGATCTGAATGCCTGAAGAAACTTCTCAATTCACTGCTTACTTCTTATTCCTAGATGTAGACAGTACATGAAGAAATGAGAGCCCCAGCCCAAAAGGCCAAGCTGAATGCTTAATGAATCCTTGTTTAGGTATCAAACTCCATTCTTTACCTATGTGACAGGCTGCCTTATTCTTCTCTTCCTATGGTTATTACTGACTAAACCCATTCCTCTCTTAAAATCCCCTTGCACTTGATTGCCCCAGCGCACCCAGAGCTGCTCTTTAATTACAGACTCCATTCTCCAAGCTGTCCCTATTTTTCCTGATTCCTTGTCCCACTGGAAACCAAATCTCTCTGCTTTTCTGGAGTCATCACTCCCATAGCTGCAGCTCAGTGTTTCTTGCCCTTGTTCTCACTCTCTATTACCATTTCCCTTCCCTCTTCACTGTGAGCAGACACTGACGCTCCTGTTGGCTATGGCAGCCAGCTGGACAGAGGAGGTTCACATACTGTGGATGTCACATATATTCATAGAAGCTGTCATTGTGGTCAAGACTCAAGCCTTCTTTTGTGTCCCAAGATTGCACCTGGGAGAGGACTAGAGGCACGTACTAAGCATAAGGCACAGAAACGACACCTTTACCTGGGTACAGCTCTTGTATTTTCACTCCTCCCTGTTAATGGGGAACATTGCATCTGGACACAGGAACTTACTCTCTGATTGCCTAGGAGTCAGAAGACATTGTGTGTTTTCTAGGAAAAAGTTTTAGTGAGTTCTTCCTTATGCTCTTTTCTCTTCCCTTCCCCTTATCTGGTCGTACAGAAGAACTAAGATTACAGGTTTGGAGTGATGATTTTTATCTTAAACTAATGGATTAAAAAAAAAAAAAATCATTTATATTTGCAAGTAATTGTAATACAGAGATGCTGTGAACTATAAACTGTCATGTCACGCATAAAAGGAATGTTAATGTTGAACTCAAATTCTAGCTGTGCTCATAAGCTTCATAAATCACAACTATAAATAGACCTGAGTTAGTGCCATGGGGTAAGCCTCTGCATATTCATAAGGCTCTCATTTTGTATTTTGCCTGTAGAATAAGCCTTGAGACTGTAGGCAGTTTGCATCCAGTGAATCAGAGACAAGGTAATGGCATTATGATAACAAAATACATCAGTGTGATAAACAACTGATATCTGCAGATCATCTATATTGTCCTTGTGTATAAAGTGAAAGCCATTTATTCAAATGTCATAAATAGCTCCTTTGATTAATAACATTATGTGCCCTTGATAAGATGCTGTTTTCCTGAGGATATCTGGAGGCTAAATATGTTAGGATATTCAGAAAATAAGAAGAAAATATTTTTTCATATTTCTTACACATTCTGTAATTATTATTCATTAACAACATCATGAAGGCAAATGATGCATTATAAAAATAAAATAATTTCTCTGAAGATTTTATAATTTAAAGCACCACAAATTCTTCCTTCAGAAACATCCATCTGATTATTTTTTCAATAAATGGTAGACCCCCTGAAAAAAAGTGAATTAGAAAAAAAATTACACTAATCGTGTTTATAAAGTGGATTTAGTAAATATTTTAAGCAGAAAAGCTGATGGAACGGTTATAAAAAATATATTAGCATTTAATTTCACCGTTTCAAAGAATTCTTTATTGTTGACATTTAAAGAGAAGAAATTCCTTCAAAATATATTGCTTTTGAAATATGTAAAAGGAGAGAACAAATCTCTTAAAAATAGGTCAAAGTAATGAGGAGGAAATAAATTTTAGCTCAGGTTGAAGGAGCTGGAAACTCCACATGTGTAAAAAAGAGAAGATTTTGTCTCTAATTTGTGATACAAACAACAGGCAGAGGTAGTAAGCAAGCAGTTTTGATGAGAGGAACTGATATTGATAAGCAGTTTAGTTATCTGAAAATCGAAAGGAAAACAAATGCCAAGTGCCTGCAGTTAAGAAAAG
The DNA here is from genome assembly GCA_025345505.1 of Todiramphus chloris collaris. Taxonomy (NCBI): domain Eukaryota; kingdom Metazoa; phylum Chordata; class Aves; order Coraciiformes; family Alcedinidae; genus Todiramphus; species Todiramphus chloris. Next base: position 2,926,538 of record JANVCC010000067.1, on the reverse strand, counting down.
ATTTGCTTGGAAGCAAAGTGCCCTTTTGCAGCCATTTCTAGTTTCATTGCTGTATGTAACATGGTGATGTGGTTGAACGGCTCAGGAGAGTTCCTGAATGTTTATTTGAATTTTGCAGTAGGAATCAATTCAACCGTATCAAAGCTGAGTTGGAGTCTATTAATGAGTAAGTGTGAGAAAATTTCTAATATCACTCCTTGGTTTGAAAGGCTCTGTAGACACATGGAGGATACAGTTCTACATGAATATTTCTTATCTGCATATACTGTTTTATTCCAAAATCTACTATAAAAAGATATCTTCTCACTAAATCAGTTTTCCTTTACATATTGGATATTATGAATTTTATTTGCTTATTTGATGACAAAGTTTCTATTGATGCTTATTTTTGTGAGTTATGAAGATCAAACATGTAATGGATACTGACCTGAGATGGGGAGGGGAAAAGAGATCACTCACCTACTATGCCATTTAAAGCTGGGTCTTAACCCCAGTCCTAACTCAAAGTCCAGTCAGTCTGCATAAATTCATGTCAGTTTTCACGGAAGGCGCAATCTGAGTTGCTGAAATCTTCTCGCAGACTGAAGAACTTTTACTACAAGCAAGAAAATAGAAGGTGTCAGGAATCCAGCATGAGCCCAAGATTTTTAACTCTTGGGTTGTTTTTGCAAAGGTGTCTGTGAAGAGAAAAATATTTAGTGGTTAATTGAGCACATCGTTAAAAACTAAGACCATGGTTACTATGGTACCAGTACTTTGAGAAACGCATTAACATTTATCTTTATCTGAATCAGTTGTTCTAACTGGGCCTCCAAGAAGTCTCAGATATGATTTTGTATTTCCATTTACACACAAGGAAAAATCTGAAATCCAGACCAATAAAAGCAATTTCATCGTTAAGTAAAAGAAGTGCTGAATAATATTAAAATACACAGTTTAGAGATATACTGGATATTGTATCAAGTTGCTCAGTGCCCAGTATGTGTAGTGGAAATTTTATTTTTTATTTTCAAAACTAATAACTCTGTCATCTATTAAGATAAAGGTTCTGAATGCATTTCCTTTTGGTGCCCCTGAAATCAGCATTTCTTTGTAATACACTGAGATAATGCATCAGTATTCCTCCTAGTTTCAAAAACTCAATGTCTTCTATTTTTCTTTTAAAGGCAGTAATCTCTAATACAGAAAGTGCAATAAGACCAAGATATTTTCCTTTTTGAAAAAAGCTAGAAATTGATTCATAGGATGAGCTTGCTCAAATAAATTAGTAATGACCCAAGAAACTCAAACAATCTCATGTGTCAGTTGCTGGACCTGCTTCTATTTGTTTAGACCTAGCTAAATGATCACCTAAGCGTCAGAATTCTGGGGTTCAGTTACCCACCATGGCACAAACTATGGCCTGAATTTAATCCTTTTCTCTCTGCAAGTTTACTCTATTGGTAAACTGAGATGAGAGTGTTTTATTTCACAGAACTGTTGTGTTGGTTTGTATTTGTGAATCATTCCTGCTCCTTGGCAATAAGTAGCATGAGCATTTTCATGACAAGAAATACCTTTCCTCAAGCTCTCATGCAAGCTACAACAGTAAAAAATTTGCACTATATCAGAATAACCATGAAAGAAAACAATTAAAGGCTTTCTGATGAATGTGCAGAAAACATCTATGTGAAATTCCTATCTTGAAGACGCAGTTGTTTGGACAGAAAAAGCACGTTATACCCCTAGCATCCATAGGCACAAAGATACCCAGAGCAAGGCACAATTAAGGTCAATGAAATTATTTTAGCAAATTCTGTACTGCTATTTGACAAAGTGTGTTAGGAGACTTAATGCTATTCTCAGATTTAATAGGAAAGTAAATCCACCAGACAAGCTCTTCTAGAGAAAAATAATTACATAATTCTGGTTTAAGTCATTATTGAGTAGAGACTACCAGTAATTCTAATTATATTTCACAGTTTCTTGCCACTTGACAGGGATTGCTCTGCTTTTGAAGCTCAACCTGGACTTGAGCTATGAGTATAATAAAAATAATTTATCTTAAACTGCTGTCATGAAAACCAGCATTGCATTAGTCCTAAGACAGTAATGAGGACAATAATATAATTTTTTGTATTATAACTGAAAGCCTCAGGCATCTAGGGGAATGAGCACTTTCCCACAATTGACATACACTCTGCTTTCACACTTCCCTCTGGCAGCAACTGAAGATCAGAGATTAGCATGGACTTCAAATATAAATGGCTACATAGACTCAGGTGTAGCAAGAAAGTATTCATGCATTCCTCCTCAAGCTCAGAACAGATCTGAAGGTGGGGTACATGACATATATATGTCCCAGTTGCCCCAGGGATTTGGAAGACTGGATTAATGGTTGGAAATTCCACCAGGCTGGGTTTTTTTTCAGCCCAAATAGAAAACAAGAACTATTGACAAATTTTACATGTCATTAACTTGTTCTGTGGTTTTTTTTGAAGGTTTCTGGCATATTAAAAACTACACTCAAATTTTTAAGACTACCAGCCTTTGAATATTTAGACATGAACCCAAACAACAACTGTGCAACATCAGTTCCAGACAGAAAACAGAAAGAATTTGGAGCAGTTAGTATTTTTAATAGAAAATATGAGAAAAGAAAAGTAAGTCTTTTAATTTCTAGGTCATAAGAAAGCAACATCACCTTGTTTACCAAACACAGATTATATTATTTAAATAATATTCCTTGACAACATCAAGCTCATTGGTGACAATTTAACAGGTACTGCTGTGATACGTGACCAAAGATGTAGTTTTGACCTGACCTGCTAAACTTCTCCAAGATTTGTTAGTCTTCAGAAAAACATCAATATTGAACATATCAATAATGCTATCCACATAAAAGAGTACAGATCAACAGATTAGTAATGCTCCCCTCCTTCAATCTTCATGTTTTGTAGTTTTCCTTATTAGTCAGTTCATATCTTTCACTTTGATCCAGTAGTTTGTAATAGGATGATTCCTGAGTACATCACTGTGGTAAATAAAAACAAACAAACATATTTATTGTAAGAACAAAAAACTGTCCCAGCTTTCAACTCACACGTATTACCCAAAGCTCAGATAATAAAAGATCTAAAAGGCAACTGCACCCATTGAAAGTCAATAATCTGCCACAGTCAGAAACTGCAGTGTATATAATTTCCGTTAGATCAGTCTTTGCTGCAAAAATTGAAAGACTGATAATAGAAAATAGTCCCAAGATTTAATTCACAGAGATTTTAAGCTGTAGCCTTAGATCTCCTTGGGTGCTGTCTCTGTATTCACTGCATCTTCCATGTGGCACTGTTTTTTGTGTCATTATACCAAACACCATTATAGCACTCCCAAAAGAATGTTAGCAGTGATGAGGTCTTGACTCCAGAATCATGCAATTTCATTTCTGATGTAAGGAAGAGCAATGCTTTACAACCAAAAGATTAAAAATATAAAGCAACTTTGTGATCAGGCTGCCATATATGCTGTTCAATAGCTCCCTGAAGAGTTAAGGAATTCTTTATATACAAAGTGAAGAGCAGATTGTAGAATTACAATGCTATGCTTTGGGCAATGAGGAGCTCAATTAAAACAGTTAGGGAATGCATGGAAATGAGGTCAGTGGATAATATCAAACGAAATATGAAAATCTTTCATGAATAAAGAAGATTCCAATGAAGGGAAATTTTTCATTTCCCCTTAGTAAATGCACATCTTATTCAAAGATTATTCCAAAACAGATTAACAGATTCATTATGAGATACAAAAGGAACAATTAGAAAATGGTTTTACATGTAGGATGGGCTTGACCACTTGGGTTAGTGCTTTATTCCATGTAGGTAGGAGATCCTGGGTTGATAGAAACAAGAGTTTGCAAATGGCAGTAAAGAACTCCAAAGTACAAGCTGTTTCAAAATGAAGGACAGCTAGAATAGGCGGCATACAAGGAAGCTGCCCAAGCAGCAAGATACCTAGTTAGAAAAGCCAAAGCTCAGTTAGAATTAAATCTAACAAGGGAGATTAAGGGAAATGCCAAAAATTTCTATAGGTATATTAATGGCAAGAAAAAGACTAGGGAAGGTGCAGGCCCCCTCAGAAAGGAAATGGGAGAACTGGTGGCAAGTGATACTGAGAAGGCTGAGGTCTTCAATGACTTCTTTTCCTCAGTCTTCATTTGCAAGGGCTCCAGCCACATTCCCAGAGTCACAGAAGATAATGGCAGAGGTTGGATGAAGGAACTGCCCGTTGCAAGTGAAGATCAGGTTTGTGACCATCTGATGAACCTGAAAGTGCACAAGTACATGGAACCTGACAGGATACACCCAGGTGCCGAGGGAACTGGTGGATAAGGTTGCTAAACCACTATCTATTATATTCCAAAAGTCATGGCAGTCCAGTGAAGTCCCCACTGACTGGAAAAAGGGAAATATAACCCCCATATTCAAAAAGGAAAAGGCGGATGAACCTGGGAACTATAGGCCAGTCAGCCTCACTTCTGTTCCTAGTAAGATCATGGAGTGGATCCTCCTGGAGTCACTACTGAAGAACATGAATAACAATGAAGTGATTGGATACAACCAACAGGGCTTCACCAAGGGCAAATCATGCCTGACTAACCTGGTGGCATTCTATGAGAAGGTCACAACATCAATAGATGGGGGAAGAGCAACCAACGTCATTCACCTGGACCTGAGCAAAGCCTTTGACATTGTCCCACATGACATTCTGGTCTCCAAGCTGGTGAAATATGGATTTGATGGATAGACAATTCATTGGATAAAGAACTGGCTTGATGGCCACTCTCAAAGAGTGGTTGTCAATGGGTCAGTATCCAAGTGGAGACCAGTGACAAGTGAAGGCCCTCAAGGATCAGTACTGGGACCAGTCTTATTTAACATCTTTGTCAGCAACATGGACAGTGGCATTGAGTGCACCCTCAGCAAGTTTGCTGATGACACCAAGCTGTGTGGGGCAGCTGACATGATGGAGGGAAGGGATGCCATCCAGAGGCATCTTGGCAGGCTGGAGAGGTGGAACCATGCCAATCTCATGAAGTTCAACAAGGCCAAATGCAAGGTCCTCCATCCGGGTCGGAGCAATCCCGAGCACCAATATAGGCTGGGCAGTGACTGGCTTGAGAGCAGCCCTGAAGAAAAGGACTTGGGAGTACTGGTGGATGAGAAGCTCAACATGAGGCATCACTGTACTCTTGCAGCCTAGAAAGCCAATCATATTCTGGGCTGCATCAAGAGAAGTGTAGCCAGCAGGTAGAGGGAGGTGATTCTCTCCCTCTACTCCACTCTCGTGAGACCTCACCTGGAGTACTGCATCCAGTTCTGGAGCCCGTATTACAAGAAGGGTATGGATGTGCTGGAACATGTCCAGAGAAGGGCCATGAGGATGATCAGAGGGTTGGAGCACCTCTCCTATGAGGACAGACTGAGAGAGTTGGGGTTCTTTAGTCTGGAAAAGAGAAGGCTCCCGGGAGACGTTATTTTGGCCTTCCAGTACCTTAAGGGGGCCTACAAGAAAGCTGGGGAGGGACTTTTTAGGCTGTCAGGCAGTGGTAGGACTAGAGGGAATGTGTTAAAACTAGATATAGGTCGATTCAGGTTAGACATTAGGAAGAACTTCTTCACCATGAGGGAGGTGAGACACTGGAACAGTGTTGCCCAGAGAGGTGGTGGAAGCCCCATCCTTGGAAGTTTTTAAGACCAGGCTGGATGGGGCTCTGAGCAACCTGCTCTAGTGGGAGGTGTCCTGCCATTGGCAGGGGGGTTGAAACTAGATGATCTTTAAGGTCCCTTCCAACCCTGACAATTCTATGATTCTATGATACTGTGAAAAGATGTTAAGCAATACCATTTCTGCAAAATCCCTCTCCATGAGCAGTACAAAGCATAACAGTAAAACTGATACAGCAGATGTTGTGTAAAAGGTGCTTTATAGGCCCTGGCCCTGCACAAGTCAAATACATGGAACAAGCTTCTGACTTGTGTGGTTGTTAGCATGTAGGAAAAAAAAAAAAATGTCAGTCACTATAATGAAAATCAAAAGAAATATCTCAAAATGACATTTTTTGTTTTCAGCATCATTGAGCAATGTCAAAAGTAGACTTCAGCTATCACTCTGGCTCCTATAAATGCAGCTGTCATTCTCTACTCCCTGTTTACATGTTTGTTCAGTTTTGTTGACATCATTGTAGAGTTTGGTGGGAGAATGAAGAAAAAGTGTAAATAGAGTATAGGAGATGGCAGAGGTCAAAAGTCTGGTATTTTAATATGTATATCTTCTAGGTATGTTTTAACTTGTATTCCTATTGATACATAGATGTCCCTGAAGATCATGTAGCAGGAATGTATGATACACTCAGGTCTGAAGTCCATACAGGTCATCTTGCCTCTAATTAATAACAGATTAAATAGTTACTAGTTACAGTGAATATTCAGAGCCACTCTTCAACACTTAACAACTGAAAGCTTCCCATTAAGCTTTGATTGCCCATTTCCCTTACCTGAAGGCTAGAAAACTAATATATAACTGTAGGAATGCTATGGATTCTTTTTTTTTCCCCTAACCAAAGTTTAACATTAAAATTTTATTTGAGACCATTCTGAACAAAGAAATGTAGTCACATGTATCTCTCTCTCCTTGCATGTTCTAGATGAAAAAAATGTATGGTTTAAAAAGTATCATTACTAAGTTAATTTACAAGGCATACATGGTTTATATGGATAACATAAGTTATCAATTGAACAGTTGCAGTACATTCTTCTAGGGCAAGGGTCAGAAATATCCATTTAATCTGTATTATTCTTGATGATTAATATTGTCTGGGCTCTTTCCAGATGTAAGGAACCAGTCAAGAGATTTTCCTGGATTGGGGAAAGAATAGGGGCAAGTGAGCTCCCTACAGCACAAGAAATACCAGAAAGAATTTTCTCTTGTTACTAAGACCTTTGAGGACTTACAAATGCATACCATTAAGCTTTACCTGGACCATTTTGATTTGTTGTTGTTATAAGACATATCCTAAAACTGAGTTTGAGACACCAGCTTTTCAAAAATACTGAAACTGTTTCCTTACAGACTAAATAACACTTGGAAGGACCTCAAACTGGCTGATGATTGCTAGTAATCATCCATCCCCAAATGGTCATGACCTAAAGATGGAAAACTCCTTGGAGATGAGCATCCCCAAGTCCAATTCCAAGCTGATTTGAGGTATCACCACAGCAAAACCACAGAACATTTTGTTCTATGTATTTGGTTTGGGGTTTTTTTTCCCCCTATAATTGTGTGAGGCTTTATTTGCCCAGGTAAAGCTCCACAAATTTTATCAGAGCTAGGTCATGTCACACTCATCCAGGATCTGGCAGAAGATTTAATGTTTGGAATATTTTTGTTGGGGCACTGTAATAGAAAACTTAGACAATACAGTTAACCTTATAATCTCAGATAAAATAACTGTTACTTCAAATATGACCTTCACTAGGGGTCCAATGAAAAATGATAAAGACTCAAAATCTTTGGGGGAAATTATTTTCTGAGGACCTCCAGTTCCTTCAGAAACTAAGGGAGCTTGTGTGTATCTGGTATCTCTTATCTCTTATGAATAAGTCAAGAGCATCTTGAATATTGTTTTGTGTGTTAGTAATTTGCATGGATTTGGAAGATAATAGCAAGTCAGCAAGCCAAAAAGAATGTCTGAGCTGCTTCTGATTTTTGTCTTGCAGTGCTTAACAATATCCTTCCTAATACGGGGAGGAGAGAGGAATGTTTAAACTACATTGTTAAGAAATTACTGTATTTCCATGGACCTGAAGACAAATGAGGCTGACATGTTCCTTATTCCACACAGAATTCAGTAGTTCAAGTGCTCACCTTACTGAATCCAAACAGGTTCACTGCATGCAAGGATATCTTATATGATTTTTTCAAAAATGAAAATTACATTGGAAGGAAGGCAATGGTTGGCTGGCTTAGTAAGAGATGCTTTTGCCTGATCAGAGCTTTGAGTTCACCTATAGCCATAATACATTCCCCAGTACTTTTCTCTGTATAAAGATCTGGTTTACATCTTTTTATAAATGTGCAGCTTTCCAGTGTACCTCTACCTGTTAATTTGAACTCCAAGATTCTATTGGAGATTTTGCCTTATCTTACAGTGGAAGCTTAGAAAGCCTTCTGTCAGACACTTTTCAAAGAAAATCTGATCGTTTTTTACCACAAGACTGAGCCTTCTTCTCTGGAGAGCTTACCTGACTGTGAATTGCACTATAAAAGCTGATTTCGCTATCATCTTGCTCTTTTGTTGCTACAATGGGGAAATACTTATGGAAATCAGTGAAGGAAGATACATGTCCACTGAAGTAGCCACGCAAGATTTTTGTGACTTCATGACAGGAAGATGTTAATCCAAATATGGGGAGGGAAGGCTCAATAAAATGGACAAAGAGGAATGAATAAGGAGAAATATAAAGATCCCACAGAAGAGAGAGACAAGTACTAGAAGAAAGAGAAGCAGAAGAAATTAAAAAAGGTTTTCTTATCATTACATTAGAAATGTAAGTAAGAAGGGAGTCTATCTGAATGCATATTTGCTAGTCATCTTTCCAAGAGTGTGCCAAGCAAAAGTCTGGAAACACTCTTACAAATATAGAAAGTTTTAATAAGACAGCTGTTTTCCCCCTACATTTAAATTTTTGATTTTGTAAGCCTGATTTCCAATCCAATCTATTACCTAATGAAACTACTATTGTAGGTACTGCAATTAATGCTTAACAATTTTTAAAGGTTTAGGTTGGTATTTTGACAATACATTCATTTTTTATATTACAGTACTGATGAGAGATCTGTACCCCATTCTGCTAGGTGTCAAGCATAGACATAATCCTTCTCCAAAAATACATAGCATTTATCTAGATAACATAAAGAAATTGTAGGACACAAAAAATCATGTTTTATTTAGGAAAATGTTCTGGTTTCAGCTGGGATAGAGTTAATTTTCTTCTTAGTTTCTGGAATGGTGATCTGTTTTGGATTTAGTATGAGAAAACTGTTGATAATGCACTGATGTTTTTCATGTTGGTAACTAGTGTTTATCCTAAATCAAGGATTTTTCAGTTACCCATGCTCTGCCAGTGAGAAAGTACACAAGAAGCTGGGAGGGAGCATGGTGAGAAGATCTGACCTGAACTAGCCAAAGGAATGTTCCCTACCATAGAACATGAGGTCGTGCTCAGTAAATAAACTGTGGGGAGTTGGCTGGGAATGGCCAACCATAGCTGAGGGACTGGCTGAGCATCAGTCAGAGGGTAGCAATCAACTGCATTGTTCATCACTTGTCTTTCTTGGGTTTATTTTTGTGCTTCTTTTGTTATCTTCCTTTTCTTCATTGTTGTTATTATGTAGTTTCATTTTATTTCAATTATTATTTTATTTCAATCCGCTCCCCATCCAACTGGGATAGGGGAGGAATGAGCGAGTGGCTGCATGGTGCTTAGCTGCCAGCTGGGGTTAAATCACAACAGAAAGCCAGACTCAGTATCAGACTGGGGGTAGGATTAATCTCTATGCATTTACAGACATGTTTTAAATGCCTAAAATATCTTCTCTTTGTAAGTGGTGGAGAGAAGGTGCAAATTATATGTTCTATTTTAGAATATTTTTGTAAGGTTTGATGAATTGTACTCTAGAGGTGTCCCTTTCAGTATGTCATCTGTAGCTGATATTGAGTCAGTTAGCTCAGATGAGACTTATTTTGTTTTGCAAAATTAAAAATATATATTAGAAAGCATAAATTTATCCCTATTGGAGCTTTTTAGAAGACTTCTGGATGTATCAATTTCACCATGGACAGGACATTCATCTGGAAAAAACAAGCAAAATGCATGAGTAACACTCAACATCAGAACAAGCAACCCTTTATTAGGAAGAATGATTGCATGGATCTTAGGAAAATGTGACTTAAGCCTTTGATCTTCTCGCTTCAGATTCTGAGAGTCAGTGTACTAGGTAGACAACCTGAAATGTGCTTTCTTTCTCACCCTGATGGTGCTCCATCTTATAAAAATAAAAATTCGTAAGTACATATAAATAATGTCCAACACCTTTTGTCTACAACACAATGTTACGGCCATGTTATACATTGGAACCATGAAATCATAGGAAGTTTTATGTTGGACATGACAGTTAAAGATCATCTATTCCAATTCTCTGCCATGGACAGGAACATTTTCCACTAGATCATGTTGGTCAAAGCCACATCCAACCTGGCCTTGAATGCTTCCAGGGAAGGGGCATCCATAATTTCTCTGGGAACCTGTTCCAGCTATATGTTCCACCACTCTCATTGTAAAAAAATTGTTACATCAAATCTGAATTTACCCTCTTTCAGTTTAAAACTGTTGTCCCTTGTCCTTTTACTACTGGCTCTCATAAAAAGTGTCTCTCCAACTTTCTTGTAATTTCCCTTCATATACTGAAAGGCTGCAATAAGGTGTACCTAGAGCCTGCTCTTCTCCAGGCTGAGCAACCCCAACTCTCTCAACCTTTCTTCAGAGAAGAAATGTTTCAGCCTGATCATTTTTCTGCCTCTTCTCTGCACTTACTCTAACAGGTTCATGTCTGTCTTGTGCTGGGGATCCCAGAGCTGAACACAGTACTCCAGGTTGGGCCTCAGAAGAGTAGAGTAGAGGGGGAGAATCACCTCTCTTGGCCTGATGGTCACATTTGTATTTATGCAGCCCAGGATGCAATTAGCTTCTTGGGCTAGAAGTGCATATTGCTGGCTTATGTCTAATTTTTCATCCATCAGTTATCCCCCAGTCCTTCTCTGCAGGGCTGCTCTCAATCCATTGATCACCCAGCCTATATTGATACTGGGGTTTGCCCCAATCTAGGTGCAGGACCTTGCACTTGGTCTTGATAAACTTGCTGAGTTTCATATTGGCCCACACCTGAAGCTTGTCAAGGTCCCTCTGGATGGCATCCTTTCCCACACCCGTACCAACTCCACCACATTTCTTGGTGTCATCTACCACATGATGAAAACATTTGGTATAGCTTTGACTGAACTTGCTATAGCCTGGTTACTGGTTTCCACTTGGACATGGAGCCATTGATCACAACTCTTTGGATGCAGACATTCAGCCAGTTTCTTACCCACCTATCCATCAAACCCATATCTCTCCAATTCACTGGGCAAGAATGTAGGGAACTGTATCAAAGGCCTTACAGAAATCTAGGTAGATGACATCCATATCTCTTCCCTTGTCCACTGATGCAGCCACTCCAGTGTAGAAGACCACTAGGTTAGTTAGGCATGATTTGCCCTTGGTGAAGCCATGTTGGCTGCCTCTAATCACATCCTTGTCTTCAGTGAGTTTCAACATATCTTCCAAGAGGATCTGTTCCATTATCTTATTAGACATAGAGGTGAGACTGGTTGGTAGCTCCTAGGGTGTTCCTTTTACCTTTTTAAAAATGTCCATGATGTTTCCCTTTTTCTATTCTCTGGGCACTTTGCCTGACTGCCATGACTTTTCATATATGATTGTGATTGACTTAGCAACTACATCAGACAATTTCCACAGGACTCTCGAATGCATCTCATTGGGTCCCATCAATTTATGTATATTCAGGTTCCTCAGGTGATCTCAAACCCGATCTTCATCTATGATGGGACAGACTTCATTCTCTCAGTGCCTGCTTTGAGGTTCAGAGGCTTGAAAGATGTGTGAGGAGATGTTACCACTGAAAACTAAGATAAAAAATTACTGAGTACCTCAACCTTCTCCATGCTCATTGTCAGTAGCTGTTCTGTCTTAATTTTTTGGGGGCGTCTATTTTTTAAAATCTTACTTTTCTGGCCAAAGTACCCATATAAGCCATTATTATTATTATTCCTTGCCTCCCTTGACTATATATATACACATACTATTACTTGCAACATATATAACATTGTTATATATGTTATGTACATAGTTAAATACAATGTTATATACATGTTATACTCTGAGGTTTTGATATTGTCTATTCTGGGATCTCTCTTTCATTTTCCACATCAAATTTTACAGTGGCATAACGTGGAAAATTTTTTAAAACTTTTCAAATTTTGTCTCTTTTCACTAGCAGTAGAGGCAGCCTTTCAAGTTGTGATGCTTTCAACTACTTTTTACTTGATTTGTAGAAGTTCCTTCATATTTGTACCTTTCACATGCAAACTGCTGTTGTTTTATTTAGTAGTCTTCTTTTTTCTTGTCTATCTATCTTTGCAAGTACTACTGTTAAATGCCCAGACAGATTTATCACATGAGAAATAGAAGCCCACTGAAGAAGCTATTTGAATGTATGTTACCAAAATCCTCATGCTACTGATTGAGCTGAGGACAGATTTATGTATCCTGCACCATTTTTAAGAAATGACTGGCATAAAAATTTTTTTTTTTTTTTTTTTTTTTTTGGAAGAGGAGTATATGCTGCCTTTCTCAAAATGCTGACATTGCATTCCATTAAAAAGTACTTTTTTCTAATTAGGTTTTGCTTGTACACTTTCTCTAATTTAAAAACATCTGTACATGGTGAGCACAAATGACATAGGGTTTCTAGTTCAGTAGGTATGTTTACATTTTAAGTTTTAAGGATTTTAAAGATTAACTTAATAAATTACCTCATTTACTGTGATTATTCAGTGAAGTACTGCACAAGGTCTCTGACAATACTTTGCATATATGATTTGGAAAATATATTCATCCACAAACAGCAACGGATTTTGCAAGCATCTTTTATAAATATTTTCAACAGTGGACACTCACTTCAAAGCTTTTGCACAAAAAGGAAAAAAGGGAAGGCAGGCATGATAGATACTTCAAGGAGTCAAGGAACATTCCCATAGCAGAGTCAATTTTTACATTATTTATGTTTCTCTTCAGCAGTGAACGCTTAATGTTGTTGATCAAGCAATGAATTCTCTCCTATGTGCTCCCTTCTCTAACAGCACAGCAATATCAGTGATAGATTTTTCTACACCACTTTTCCTGAGAAGAGATTTTAATTTTTACCAGTATCCGTTAAGGAAGATGATAACAAACCAGCTGCATAGATGCTGTGTATTACTTTCAGGGATGAAAATGTTGCAGTGGTCTCCAAAACAAGCAGAGAAAACCGTATGGGATCTTCTATAAAGATGAAGATAACATCACATCTGGGAACTTGACAGGGTTAGGATAAGGTTTAATTTAAGATCACTCTTTGACAGTTCAGTAGTCCTGTTTTCTACTAATAATATTGCTTGTGACATCCCTGTTGTGAACTCTGCTTGTATGGTTGAGTTCTTCAAGTAAAAAGAATTTCTCCTGAAAGAGATGTCTGCCTTTTCTGTCTTTGCATTTACAGCCTGGACAAACACTGCTACTGCCAGATGCCTCTGGCATTTTTTGAGACAAGAAGAGGAGCTAACAATTCAAAATTTTCCTGAATGTCTAGAAGCTGGAGATACGGTGTAAATATGAGTATGGTTCCAGCAAGGCCAGTACCTCATACTTCCAGAAGCCCCCGAAAGTGTAGGATATCAAGTGAGTGATAAAACAGATGTACAAGATCTGTGCTTACAGATGGATAACACTGCTGCGCCTGAGACTTGGACATTGGTTAATTTTCAATGCATGGATGTTGCCCAGCAAGATGAGTAATACCATTTATACATGCAAGGGAAACTGACAACTTTGTCTTCCTGTGGCTGAAAGGATTTATTTACTTTTTTTTTTCTTATTCAGGTCATAAGATCAACCAATGAGTCTTGAAGGGTCTGGAAGTAAATCTGGGCTCCAAGGTATGTCAGTAATCAACTGAAAGAGCCTCAAAAAACACTTTTAAAGGAGTAAGTCAAGTGGATAAAAAGGGCATAAAGCAGCAGCAAACAAAATGGTAGTAGCCTTAATGAGAGGAGGAAAGAAGGGGGTAAAAATGGGACCCATCCATGTCTTTTTTCCACTGTGCTTCCCCTCAACCTGCTGGTCCAGAGTTGGGAGGTGGAGAATAAATGGTGCTTGACCCATGGTCAGCCACTTAGATCTTGCAGTGGTGGTCACAGGGGAAACTACATTAGCTGAAGCAGCTGCAGTATATCCAGAAGCCAGAGAAAAGATTGTGCCTTTGCCCATAGTTCAAGCTTCCTTGCTTCTGTAAAAAAGAAATTGCCCATTGCATATTTTAAATTCCTTTTATCTCACACCCCTCACTTCTCAAAGTCTTCAGGCTTCCTTCCTATTTTTTCCCTTCCCATTCCCTCTAGTTAAGTGCACCTCTCAGGAAAACTATAGCATGAACATGGCATTTGCCATCCTTCCACTGGCCATTTCCGTTGTGTGCCATATGTCTTTCCGGCATCTTGTCTCAATATAATTGGCAAAATATTGAAATAGGATGCTCTCTTTGTAGGTGCATGGAATGGAGCATAAAGACTGTTTGGTTTCAGGGCAGTATCATAACAAATAAATATTAATAAATCAAATTTAATGAGTCATATTCTTCTGAGCAACAGCTTATGAACTAATGCTGCCTGTGTTTCTTTCTCAGAGTGCATGAAAAGGTTCTGCTTCAGTCTACTGGTGTTCAGAAAGAATCAAACCAAACACAAAAAAATGGGGAGGCCTTTGGAAAAATGCAGGAATATAGCAGTTATGGTTATGGTTGGCAGGAGTTTGAGATATCCACCTGCCTATTCAGGATCAGAAAGCACGCAACACCAAAGGTGCCAAAGCACTTCCATGCCATAGAAATGACCCAAAAAATGATTGAAGAGAAAGTAAAATGGATGGTCATGAGAAGGAAAGGACAATTACTCTCTTCTCACATTTTTGCAAGCCTGTATCTTGTAAAGAAGCAGTCAATGCCCTGATTCATCTCTCAGGCTAACAGGAGCTTGGCAGAGGTGGCACAGTAGCTATTAGACCACTGCTTACTGCTGTGTGAGGAAAAGTTCATTGATGGTACCATAAATACTAATGCTTGGTAAATAGCCAGTGGTGTGCAGAATTGATAGCAGGCAAATTCAACTCTTTTTATGAGGAGTGGTAATTCTCAGGGGTATTAATGTTTTAGTATCAATCAAGAAGGTAAAAATAATTTTGGCTTTGCACTGCATAATTTAATTATTTCACATGTTAATGAACAAGAATATGTTCTTCTGCTACAAAATTCTTGTTGGCTCAGTTGATATGAAGGTTGCTGCCAACCTCAGTGTCTGGGACTCATTCATGAGACAGTAGGTCAGGATACCGAATGTGGCATTCAGCTTAATTCTGTTACACTAGCTAAAGGCTTGCATTACTCTCACCAAACTGCAAATGGTCTGTGCACATAATTTATGCTTGTATGCACACAACATTCACACTTCGTGGTCTGTAGGTGTTAAAAGTATGTTTTCCTCCCGGTGTTCATTCTTTTAGTTCTGTATTAGTACAGCACTAGAGTTCTCCCCATATGTAGCTGCAGCTAAAGTCTGTATTTATCTGTACCATAGCTATGCTGTTTCCAGACAGCTTTTGAAATAGTTGAGACTTTTATTTAGGAAGGAATGAAACATCACCACACAAAACAAAATTGCAAATATTGTAATGATGATTATAATAATATTACAAATTTTTTTACCCTCTTCCAGCTAACAGCATCTGTGAGCCAGACACTAAAATCTGATGGCTCCTTCATAAATTCCAAGCTTAGATGGAGAGATTATCAAATTAATTAGTTTATTAATTGTGATTTATTTCTTTTTAATCCAAGGAACAGAGTATTAGTAACACGCATGGCATGGCTACTCATAGTAGTACTCATAATCCAACTCTTGTTGGATTAAAATACCAAATTCAAATTTGACCATCAAGAGATTGTGGTTGCTTGTCATACCTGTCACTGGGAATGGCAACTAATGTTGATAGGGTGTATTTGAACATATTTTGAAAGCTGTGAATTCAAATTTCACTAGTGGAAGTTACAGCTTTGAATCTAAAACTACTTCATGCACTGGCTAAATCACGTTACTGTGGTGACTTCTTAGGAATAAGCAGTCATCCCCAGTTTCATTTGCTCATGCAACAAATGACACCATACATGCCTTACCTGAAGCCCCACCTTATTCAGGTCTACATTACAGAAACAATTATGTGAAGGTCTGCTGTAATCTGTAGAAATGCACACTTGTGGTGGTATCTGGAGTTATACAGACATTTAAAGGAAATTCAAAGTAATGTCAAGACTGACAAGTGAATCACATGCTTAAGCAGCTTCCTTGAGTTCTTAAGAATGATCTACAACTCAACAGAAGCAAATCCATGCAACTGTTTCAGGGCTCTCTTAGCTATGTATCTTTGATGCTATGGATCCAGGGCATTTTACAAACATCAGGTATTTTAGAAAATATACATCAGATAAAGTGTTAAACCCTTTGTTCTTTGAGGAAAGGAATTCCTGTACTGTTTGTGAAAGACAATTTATATGGATAGATTTTCTCTTGTTTTCTCAATTAGCAGGTATCAAACATGTTGCCTGAACCCTTGTTGTCCTGCCACGCAGTAGTGGAAATTTAATTTAGATATTATAGTGAGCAGTCTGTGCTCCAGGCAAAGTTGGTTTCTGGGTAAAGACAGGCTTATACTGCAAGAGTGAATTTTCTTAAATTCACCTATGGGCACGCTTTGTATGCTAATACAAATAAGATAGAACTGATCAGCTGGGGTTGATGTTTCCATTAGGAACTGTACTGATTTTGGTAAGCAAACTAGTTCATTTATAGCAAATTCTTGTATCCACTCATGATACTGCATGGTGCCACAGGAACAGACTCCTTTTCAGGAAAAGACAACCACACAGTTATTCGTGGTCTTCTGATATGACTGTTTCTAACAAATGATAAGGCTCTGATGAGTCAGGTGAGACATTAATCTGTATGTCATAAACCAACATTAATAATCTTTAATTTACATTAGCATACAAAACATAGCCATAGGTGAATTAAGTACACAAAATTGCATAGTTTATAACATGATAATATTTGATTATTATATATATATATTTTTTTTTTTTTTCCCCACTGGACACTTTTAAACTAACAAAGAATGTAGTATGAATGGATTGGTTAACAAAATAGCCATTCACTTCTTTCATATTTGATGCAAGGAATACATATGTGCAGACTATAAATGAGTATCAGTTGTTTCTCTGTTTTGGTAAAACTCCTTATTGTTGTTTTGTGCCATCATACCCACTGTGGTGTTTCAAGAGGACTATGCCAGTGTATTTGTCCTACAAAACACTGCCTATTCCCAAGGTGGTAAATGGTTAAGGAGGTAATTATCCCAGACTGGGAGAAGATAAGGACACAAAGCATGGAATAAGAAAGACCATTTCAATGAAGAAATGAAGAGCAGAATGTTAAAACTAGGTTGTGGATTTTTTTAGTTTTTTTTTTTACTTCTATCCTTCAGATATTTCTGTGCTTTTGTCTTAAGCAGCATGAACTTGAGTTTACATTTACTGGGTCAAGTAATTTTAAAAGTGGCCCTTTCTAACCCTGATGATTTGCTGGCTTATTAATTTATGTTTTTTTGTGTCAATGGCAAAAGATGTCTTCCCTGAAGACAAGAAGGATTTCATGACAGATTACTTTTCAAAATTTGATTTCACTCTAAATCATCTGATCAAGCAAAACTGTTCAAAATTTCCCATGAACTATGAATTTGTTGAAAGCTCAGTTTTGAAACACCAGCAAATATTACTTCACTAACCACATGTGCCCCAGGCCCTACAACAGTGGTGTGACTGAACTTCTTTAGATGTAGATAAACTTCATTAAAGAGCTGTCTGCACCCCAAGGGCCTGTGGGTTAAAGCCAGGGCTGCCTTGGCCCTGGCTCCACAGAAGAGCATGACTGTAGCTGACTGGGCTGTCCTGCATCCTGCCCTGCCTCTCCTCAGATCCAGCTGCACTCAGGGCCCCTGGGCTCCTTGCTGAATCTTGTGGACCCCCTGATTTTCAGTGATGGAAGGTCACTCAGCCAAAGATATACCAAACAAAGGATGTTGAGCTTGATTCTGCAAATGTTAGTGAAAAATGTCAGCTGCTTCTATTTTTACTCATGATAAGCAAGTAGAGCTTATTGTGCTTTACACATTCCTATGAGTATAATTTAGTTAGCTGCCTCCTGTGAACATATTTAACTTCACCAGTTGACTGTGGGCTGTACTGGTGCCCTTGTGGCAATAATCGTTAGTATCTTGTGTTCTCGTACTTCAGAGAGGCATGAAATTAGTCTGGACTATAGATGAATTTGCAGAAATATCAGAAAGAAGAAACAGCTTGGAAAGTAACCATATTTGATACTGGAGCTATTGAAAGACAGTAAACATGAAACCTACAGATATCAGTTTCACAGGGTCAATTTTCAGAGGGAAACTATGTGATAAACAGTGGGGTTTGGTTTGTTTGTTTGTTTGTTTGTTTCTTTTCAAGGGAGTTTTTTCTTGATTTGAATTATTCATTTTTACTCTTGACCATTATTCCTATGTTGGTTGATGATGAAGTGTACCATATCAAATAATAATATGGTATCATAGCAACATGAGGGATACCAGTCTCGTAGATTCTGGAGACGTTGATATCCTTGCATTTAGCTAATGCAAAACAATTGTTGAGCTGACATCTTTGAATATGCTTATTTTTTCCAGTTAAAAAAGTGGTGCTACTATCTGATATGACATTGTGCCTCTATGTTCCTTCAGGCTTCCTTTAAGAAGTCTCTAAAAGTCAATTCTTTTTTGCAATAAATGTACTGTTAAACAACTTTGTCATGGCCTTGGATCTTGAACTAGCTGTGCTGGAAAATATTTTTATTTCATTTTAATGTGAAGCACCAACCTAACGCTGTCATTGTAATAACATTGAAAACGTTGTATACCAGCTAACATGTCCTGCTGTGCAATCTTTTTTTTTACAGAGTGGATGAGAGAACAGCTATTTCAATAAACAGCTCACTAGTTGTGTAAGATTAACTAGGGTCATAATAACAGAACTCAAACAGTAGTTTTGATATATGAAAGCATTTCAAAGCTCATCTTCCTGATCTGAAATACTATAGTGCTAGAGATGGGTAGGGAAAAAAAAAAAACAAACCCCAGAAATACTATACAGAAACTTTACTTCTTTCAAGAAGCTGCAAAAATTACCAGAAATTCAAGCTGAGTAATAAAGTTTTCCTGCAGAATACATGCAAGCATGTTCACGTTCTCCATTTTTAGCAAACTGACAACTATAGGAAAAAAGATCCTGCATTGTTTCCAGAAAGCAGTCCTTCTTCCCTAACACAGTAATCTAAAAATTACATTGAGGTAGAGAGGGTACAAAATTCATGGACTGGAAATGAGACATACTTTTTACAAGGCATCTCTGAGAACTCCAGAGCATTTGCAAGCATTTTTGCCACTGTCATTTTAGAAATTTGTGTTGTTTTTACATTATATCAAAAGCTCCTTTTGTCTCTAATAATGTGCATCACAGTGCCATCTAGTGTGGGAAAAGAAGAGTAGGGGGGAGAAAATAGATGGTCTGAGCTTCAATTTGTGTGCAAGCAAAAAATCAATGCCAAACACAACCATAACTGAAGAGGATTATGCCTGCCTTCAACAACTATGTCCCTAATTTCAGTAGCTCATCATTAGACTGTATGCAGCACCGAAGACTGAAATATGACCTGTTCTATATTTTCCCATGTGATTATGTTAGTTGTGGGATTATACTGTAAGAAATAGAATTCTTTATTTAGTGATTGATTATCAGAAACTGCCCACCCTGAACTGCAGGAAATTGGCTAAATAATGCAAAGAGAAGCATGAGAGACACAGTGCTTTAATAATTTATTATTTTGCAGTGAAAATCTGTCATTAAAAAGACTATGTATCTACAACCTGTTCTTTGGAGACAACTAAACTGCTGCTGTCTTCATGAGAAAATATATTGCAATGCTACAAACAGAAGAAACTAGAAATATAAAATCAAATGTTGAGAAAAACAGTTTTCATCAAATCTTATCATAGCAATAGAAATTGGGCATCACAAGTACTAAGGTCAATCTGCAGCTACAGAGAACAAGTTCCTATATTAGAACAGCCTTTGAAGAGCTCCTTGACCTAATGTATATTACAATAAGCTGGAGCTCTGTTTTGTGCCTGAGATATACATCCCTAAAAATTTTTCCTTATGAGTGGACTTGTATTGTCCCTTATATTTGACTGATCTGAGGAGGAAAGAACTGCAGTCCTGTTTTAATAGGCAATGTTGACTCAAACCGGATGGCCTGTAATCTTCCAAAGATATACCAGAAGGTCTTGCAAGCTCACACACTTCTTTCCCAGCTGCATGTCTTGGCTTTACCATGCAGCTGTAAAACACTGTACGCATTGCATGTTTCTGTGAAACATCATTTGGCATCATGTCCAGTGCTTAAGAGAGACCCATGGGGCCAGTATGCAAAGGGCTCTGCTGCTGGCCACTGCAGCAAGACCTTTCCTCAGATGGAAACTGGAAAGGTACGACCTGGAACACCTCCACTTGGAATTGCCCCCCTCCACACTGCAGCCCACTAAAGTAAAAAGAAAACAGGGGTGCTCAGAAATGACATAACCACATGTGCTCTGAGAAGCATGTCAATCTCCCCTTAGGACTTTCAATGCACCTGGGTGCCATGGCACACCTTGCCAGGGTCAGAGACACCCCGTCCCTATCCCATCCCATCCCATCCTATCCCATCCCAAAGCTCCTGGCCACTATTGTCACAGTCTGCAGGCTGCCTGCTAATGATGAAGTTTTATCTAGAGGGCACAGGCAAGGCAGTTTGAGCTCTGGACCTTTGGAAGGTACTTACCCATCACTTTAAGTCTTCATAAGTAGGAACTTCAGAGCAGCTTCAGGACTTCATGTTGCTACAAAAAAAAAAAAAAAAACCAAACCAAACCAAAAATAACCCAATAAAAACCAAGTGCTGAGGAGATTAAAAACTGGACATAGACCTGAAAAAAGACAAATAAGGAGGACATGAGCGCCAAGGTTTTGTATCCATGGCTACAGGAATGTTGGTGTTGGTTTATTTAAAAACAACTTTCTGAAGAACTAAATCCAATGTATAGCAAATCTTGCTTTCCTCCTTTCTTTCATAGGGTTAATTACACATTAATGAGAATAGTGCTTAATGTTCTTAAAAAGAACATTAGTATACACAGTATATATGTATACTTCCTCCTTTCTTTCATAGGGTTAATTACACATTAATGAGGCTAGTGATTCATGTTCTTAAAAAGAAAATTAGTATACATAGTATATATGTATACTTCCTATAGGCAGCTCAGCTTTCATGTGACTAGGTTGCAATAGGAGGTATAGTGTTTTCCCTGGGTTTATTGCAAATCAAGGCTCCTTTAGAACCTCCTATGTACTTGTCAGACAATCCGTTTCTTAGCAATATGATATACATCTGTATATACACCTGGTTCCATGTCAGAAAACAAATTCCTTCTCTTCTGACTTTAGTACAGACAGTATTGCATTCACACTTCCACATTTCCAAGAACTATGAATAAATACAACATGGAAGCCTGATAACCATGTTAGACATTCTCATCTTCAATACCCTTTCTAAATGTTTCTTGATTCTCCACAAACTTCCATCCTTTGTTTATCACTCTCCTCTCTACAGATATTTTCTCTAAATATCTTTGAGGTGGATAGACAATATATTCAGAACCAACTTCTGTGCTTAAACAAAATTATTACTTTGATTGTTATGATTGTAAAGATTCTGACAGAATAAGAACTTTTAAAACTAGGCATGAAAAAAAGAGATATGCACTGAAGGACAAGGTTTTAGCATATCCAAATGCTAGGCAAGCACCTTCAAATTGAAGGAAACAATTTATTTCAAATATGTTATATGTGTAATGGCTCAATGGAAAGACAAGTATTCTTACGCTTTATGCTTCATGCTGTCAGCTTAAGTGCAACAGCAAAATTATTTGGGGATTTTTTTTTCAATATAGATGCTGTAAAGGACTTTGGAGAAACCATTAAAAAAAAAGCGCACATTTTTCCTCTTTGTCTAAAGAGACAGGTATGTGACTTCTACATCAGACACTGCCAAGTTGAAAACATGTTTGGAATTTAAATTACTTCTGTATTTAATATTGATAAATCTAATTTACAGCATTTCTGCTCCTTCTTTAACCTAGAGACAGTATTAATATTCAGGAGATTGCTTTTGGTGATGTGCAAGCAATTCTGTAAGTCAAATTCACTCAACCTGTATTTGCATGGAATATTTGCTTTTTCCATAATATCTTTAATTTTGTCAACACTGAAAGCAGATCATTACTTTGTTTTTCAGGTTGTTAAAAAAATCATAGAAGTGTTTTCATGTTCAGCAGAGTGCTGTCCTTGCCTCCTCCTCCCCCCCCCCCCCGAAAATAACAAAAATCCTCCAACCAAACAAAACAATAAATAATATTGTTCCATTCTGGGAAGCAAATTCTTGGCAGATCACAATTATTGAAACTGTAGCACTACCTGCTTCATTTCTATGGTGATAATGATAAACAGAAAGAATACCAGCTACATTCATTTGTGACATAATACAAGTGCTCCTGGCTAAATTTAAGGGGTTTTATTAGCCTGATTTTATAGCTCACACTGAAATATTTTAAGAGATAATTTTGTGTAAAAAGGTCTAGACCATTTCTGTTGTTCAGTTATTAGGTAAATACTTTGCTATGTTCTGTCTCTGTAGCTGTCACTGGGGGTAGCTTAGCAAATGGTGATTCAGCCTTTGGTCAGACGCTCATTGTACTGAGCCTACTCCAGATGTCATAAATGTATCTTTTTGGGATGTTTCTCTCATTTCCCTGCTGGCAGCACAGACTGGAATGGATTTATGTATTTTTATTTTGGGACTGTTTTTTGCTGCAAGGCCTACAAAAAAACCCCAGGCTTTGCATTTTGAGAGAGCTGAAGTTGCACACCATGTTTATCTTAATTTCACTATTAAGTTGATTTATGCTCAGAAATACCTGATGTCCTTTCAAATACCCTGCAGACCTTGAGATAGTTTCTTTCCTTTTCTTGTCCAGCTCCAAGTGAGAACAGTTTGGATAGGTATCAGCCTTAGATTTTTTCTGTGAAATCTTGATTATATTTTGTATGTTCAGTTCTACTGAGGCTGCCTGGAGAGCATTCTGAGACCCTTTAATGTAGCTAAAGGTATCACTTCTGTACAATACAATTATCTCTGTAAATGTCAGCGTATCCATTAGGGAAAAAAAAAAAAAGAAGTTTATTTACTGCAAGGATTCTTTTAATAGAATACACTCATTAGAATATTCCTATCCCATTTCCTAGGAGATGTCTATAGCCTTCAGCTGAGTTGAGTGTACAGCGCTGCCTCTGAATGAACTGATGTACTCAGATATACCAAACAAAGGATCATCAAGTTTACTTGTGTTTCAGAAACCTTACTGTGTTTCAGAAAGCAATGTAGTTGCACTACTATAGTGCTGTGCCTATAATAATTAGTCACAGTGTAGAACCAGGTTTACAGACCTGAGTATAGTGCTGTAGGGTGCTGTTGTGGTTTAAGCCCAGCTGTCAACTAAGCACCACATGACCACTCTCACTTCTCCCTCCTTTGGTGGGATGGGGAGGAGAATTGATAGAAAAAGGCAAAAACCTTGTAGTTTGAGACAAGAAGAGTTTAATAGGCCAACTCAAGGGCGGAAAACGTAACAGTAACAACAAAACTAGCAGAAGAATGCATAAAGTGAGTGATGCACAATGCAACTTCTCACCACCTGGAACCCAACGCTCAGCTCATTCCCAATCCATGTTCCCTCCTCCCCCCAGCCATGTCCCCCAGCGCATGATGTCATATGGTATTGAATATCCTCTTGGCTAGTTCAGGTCAGATATCCTGGCTGTTCCCCCTCCACATTTCTTGTGAAAATTAGCTCTATCCCAGACCAGTAGAGGTGCTGAACTTGTCATATGGGCTGATGTTAGGTCTGCACCACCACTGTTCTGGCAGCATCCCCACAGTGCCCTGGCAGTACTGACAGGTTTGGTCTTGGACACTTGCTGGCTCATGAAACCAGCTGCATCAGTCAGGGGCCAATCCTACTCTGGGGCTTTGCTGCTCATTTTTGTCACTGGGGTGAGTGCGACAGAGATATACGTTCTGCCACATAGCAGCTTTGAACTAATGGCACATTCATCAGTGTAAGCCAACTCCAGTGTAAGATGCACTTAAAAGTGGGGAAATTCAGGAATGGTTCCACCTCAGTATAGCTTTATTAATCCAGTGTCTTCATCTGTCTAAACATGATTTAGACACAAGTCCAGTCAGAGACTTTGGTTTACACTTTCTGGTGAAATCTTTGTCTCGCTTTTTATAAAGACATGCCCACAAAGACCTTATTTTGTGCCTTTCTACCCACTGGAGGTACCAAGAAGGGCAGTGCTGTATTACATGATCCTGTCCTTTTCTAGCATGTTTCATAAGCAAGTCAATGGAGAAAATCTGAATCATCTTCAAACATTGCTAAGGAAAATTAAATTAAGTAGGGACATGCACATCTCCAAGTCATTGCTTCAGATTCTTTTCAGATGAAATTAAGCATCTGTTTCAGTTCTCATTAAAAACATTAGAAAGTGAAAGCAAGAACCATTATAGAGAAGAAAAAATAAAACAAATTCTGATTCTTCAGAACAAGGTGATCATCTCAGAAATACTTCTGTGTGATGTTCTTAGGAATATAGAAGAGTGAGAGAGAAATGCAATATTTTCATTTCTTATTTCTAATCACATGGCAAATATCACAATGACACATCATATGCAAACATACCTTCTATTACTTATTTTTTACACTTTGACAGCATACAGGCAGCACTGCCTGATATATGTATTAGGCATGTGCATAGAAAATTCATTTTCGTAAGAGAAATGTAATAACTTGCCTGTCTCTAGCAAGAAAGTAACTTTGAACATCTGCAAATGGTTCTTTGAACCTCAGCAAGAGGACTAAAAGGACCATTGTTAAAGAGATAACATTTTTTTGACCTCAAGATATGGGTGGAAGTATGGAGTATTGAGATTGTCAACTAATAAGTCAGATTCATGAGTTCATAACTTATTTTGGGTTGAGCGCTGTCAGATGTTACAGCATCCTCCACTATGGCTTTATTACTGTTCTGTGCAGCTTTTTGAACAAATGATATCAACCTATCATTTGTTCCATCTGTTCTCAATACTGTTAATGTCTTGTATGGGTAAATTAGAGGGTTTTTTTAAACTATTGAAAATTAAAATGAAATGCAAATGTTACGAAGTTGGGTGTTTATCTCCAAATTTCTCTTTAAAACAATTTCCTTATATGCCTGCTTAACTTACCAGGGCAACTGAGACTGACATTTATGATAACTAATGCAAACGTTGCCTTTATATGACATAATTAGACTCTAGTGCCAGCTTTTCATATGCTGACAACATTGTGCCAACTCCTCTAAACAAACTGTTTCATAATAAAGATATCACATACAAATAAATTAAGTGGCTCAGCTCCTGAATGCATCAGAACAGTATCTGTTACATTATGTGCCATAGCGTGTAATGTGCTATATGCCAAAAGAGATGAAAAACATACAAAGTATTAGAGAGCCACTTCAAGGACTCCAGGACATAACACAATATGGACTGGCTGCATTCATCATCCAGGTCATCTGCAATCTTCTTCAGCCTCGTCTTGTCAAAAGGGGAGTAAGAGTGAGTTTGTTGGTTAATAGATGCTCTTCAGAAAGGTATGTTTCTATGCAGGCTTCTACTTTATGATAGTATGCACATGTATCATATGTCTGTGTCTAAGTGGTCTTAGGGGTTGATGCAGCCTTAGGACTAGAAGACTTAGAGTTTATTAGCAAAGACATACACTTACAGGTAAGCCTAAAATGAGTATATTGTAGACAGTTCCTCTGTTTGATTAACTGACAGCACACCTATCTTTTCCGAAGTGACTGATTTGTAATCTGTGTTTTTAATCTTCCTTTTCCTAAGTCAGAATTCTAGGCATGGTATGCATTTATTATAATTTTTTTTAATTCCAAGGTAACTACTGTGAAGGAAGTGTAAAGTTGTCTTCATGAAAATTATTCTGGTTTTGTCTTCTAGAAAACAGGTAGCACACTTTCCTGAGTATGTTTTTATTTTGTTATTTTCAGTTTCCAAGAAACTCTACTGAAGTGCCCTGTAAGTTTATCCCTAGTCTTTCATCATGTGTTTTTCCTCAAATATATATGTATATATTTTTTACACTAGCAGCTGAATTAAACCAGATTATCTTGGAACTGATGAAAGTTAACTACATGATGACAGTATACGCTCTAAATTTACAGACAGCATCAAAATGGAAGGTACTATCTGTAGCTCAGGAGACAGAATCATAGAAGCATAGAATGTTAGGGGTTAGAAGGGACCTCTAAAGATCATTGAGTACAACCCCCCTGCCAAAGCAGGTTCATCTAGGGCATGTCACACAGGAATGCTTCCATACAGATTCAGAGTAACTTTGTCAAAAAATTAAAGAAAAAGAAAAAGAAAGATGCCATTTAATAAACATAAAATTACACATTTAGCCAGCAATAACCATCTGCACTGAGAGACTAAGAAATAGCTGTCTAGGAAACATTTGTACACAGAAGAGAAGCCTTTAGGTGTCATAGTGGATCACAAGCCAGTAAGGAGATAAATCAGATGAGTGATGGCTTTCTTCTGCAACATGTACAATGTATAAATAAGCATGTAGTCTAAAATATTTTTTTCATTCTGTTGAGCACAGATAAACAGATTTTATTTTTGTGATTTTAAGTTTCAATTTTTAGCTTTAAGTATCTTAATCCAATATATTCTTCCCATCACACCTTGCAGAAACCTAGCCTCACCATCCCCTGTACAGATGGCTTTAGTAACTGATGTACAGTAATTCCTGAATGACCACTGAGCTTCATGCAGGCTCTTAACCTCCAGTTATGGCCCTCTCCTTATCCCGAAACACAAAGATGAGCTCGAGAGATTCATATGAGCTTTCTTTTCCTCACACTTGATTTATCAAAAACCTAGTTTGGCTAACCTTGCTAAGGAATAACAAAATATCAGTGGTTAAAGAGATGGCTGTTTTCCACTGATGTAACTTGAGCCAGGATTTCACCCAGGGATATAAACTAACTATAAACTAATCACGTCACACAGCAGTACAAAGCTGTTGTGAAACCCAGACTGTCTGACCTATGATCTGTCCAATCACATGTTTGTGCTCCCACATTTTGACACCTGTATCATAAGAGCTTCCAACCCGAAACAGTAGTGCAGAAGAGGAAGATTTCATAAGAGCTCCATAAATAGACCATTAATGAACATAGCTGTCTGTCTTCATAAAGAGGGAGCTTGAGACTCTCTTCTCAGACCACAAGGTAAAGTTTGGAGCATCCTGGATTAGACAGCTATGTCCAAGAATCTGAGGGTAAACGGAAATGGATCGCACATGCCAGTGTGGAATTTGTGAGGAACACAGTGGAATACCAGGATTCCAGAGAGAAATCTGAAAATGATAAAAGGTTCTCAGTGTCCGGTTCTTAGGTCATTCCAGTTACACAGAGAGCATGAGGAAACTTACAGAGATGTAATTAGAAAGAGCAGGAAGGAACATCCAGGCAGGAGGAGTTACCATGGCTTGGACATGCCGTAGTCAGCAGAAATGGCCCCTGAAATACAATCAGGAGCACAGTGGCACAACACCTTGAAACCAAGGTTGGGAAGTTGAAATGAGGATGGACACCTGGAGATGAGCCAGACTGAGATCTCCGTGCTTTATTCTGAGCTGAAGTCAAGACAAACATGAACCCTTTCGTGACATTTGGGACTGTGATATACATCCCTATTTTGTTGCTTCATTATGCAGCTGTGTAAAGATAATTGAGAGAACTATGCTAGATTTTTCATCAACAAGCAATAAAATGTGATAAATATGTTACATGGAATGGCAAATGTTAGAATTAACAAGCTGAAATGTTGACGAATTACTGTTTATATACTTGACATGTAATAATTGCTTCATTTATCATTTGAATCTGGAAAACTGAAATAGCAGGCATTTATAATTAATTTTCTCCCCTTGCAAACTGCAATTCATTCCACACTCAAAGGAGTCAGTGTTAATTTTTTTTCTATCAGCCACAGGCCATAAGTTAATGCATTAAAAAAAATCAGAACATTTAAAATAACAGTCTAATTAAATTATATCCTCTACTGTTGGAGAAAAACACATGATTCTTCAAGAGATAATCAGTCACCACAGTAAACACCATTTAGTTCTTCTCACAGATCTACATCTACCCACTGGCAATCTTAGACTGTCAAGATGAAGAATTCACTTTACTGAACAGATGAAGGATATTGACTTCAGCCTCATTAGCAACTTCAAATGAGAATGACAATAGGAGTTCATTAAATAATAATATTTTTCCATATACTGCCTTTCCTTCATCATGCAGAAGAATATGCTTTGTGCAGAGTCTGAGAAAGCACACATTTCTGATCCATGCTCCCCTACTGATCAGCTAGATAACGTTCTTTCCTTAGGGTCTTTCCTGTTTGAGTAGGAATGGCATGCTACTGCCTCACTGAAATCAGTAATACAGATGGTGCCCACCTCAGGTCAGACTGCTGGAAGAGTCTTGTTCTATGATGGATCCATCTGAGTCCGTGGAAAGATCTGGATACTTCTGCAAGGACCACATCAAAGTGGCTATGCACAAAACACTCGTCACAAACAGCAGTTGCTGTCCTACAGAGTGTAAGAGTCTCATTAAAGACTTATGTCCTTTTACTTGAGCTTTTACTTGTACATCTTTGCTAGTTAAAGAACATGCAAATAGGTAAGATCCACTTAAATGTATAGAGGTAGGAACAACTGTCAGAGAAAGGCTTTTACTAGATTAGCTACTTTTCCACAACAAAATGAACTCAAGTCTCCCACAGCATAGTCTCTCCACATAGCACAGTCATATAGGCTGTGTGTGTAATGCCAGTAAACATCACCCATGTAGTTCCTCCAAGGCCTACTTTATTAAATAATAGTTAGAGCTGACAAATAATTATGGTTGGGGTGTTTTTTTGAAGCTGGTAGATACTCTCATGTCATAAGTATCATTAATTTCTGGCAAGACATTGAGTACCTCATGTTAAAAAAAATTCACCTCATTATAATCTATTTACTTTTAATGATGTTTTTCCACCTAATTACTAGCAAGCATCTTGAAATACTAAGAATAAGGATATTTCACAAGATGAAAATAATGAACACTTCCTTGTTCACGGACACTACCAATTAGTTCTCAGTTCTATGTTAAGAATAGCTTTTCAAGTATTTTTAATTTTAAGATCTTCAGGGCAAAAGAGCATGTGATTTCTCTTACTGCTCCCTACCCCAATTAATAACTTAATTCCACGTACAGAGAAATAAGTAGAACTGACAGACTACAGCTTCCTCTGCATTCTTGCAATTCTGTTTTTCACAAGATACCATTGAGGTCAGGGGCTTTAGAAAAGGATAGAAAGTCATCTCTTTCAAGATGCATTCCACCACCTTTCTCACAGAAACTTAGGAAGGTCATTCACTTAAGCAGGTTATTCCATGGTCCTCCCTTTGGCATTTAAACTTTCAAGAGAGTGCTCCAATACTTGCTGTCTCTAAGAAAAGGCAGACCACTTTCTAGCAAGCTGTATGTAGTAATCTATAAAGTTCTGGCCTCTGCTTGCACAACTGTTTAGGCATTTTGCACTAAAAGGTCATAGGAAACAATCTACAGAAGCATCTCAGAGGGCATCACTGCTTTCTTTTTACAGCAGAGTGCCTTTTCCAATGGGCAGTTGGATCAGACTCCTTTGGCGGGGCAGTGAAGAGAAAAGAGGAATTCTCCTTGTCTTGGCAACACTGAGGATGCTCACGTGGAACACAAGGAATGAGCATTTGAGCTTTTTCTAGCTCAGACCAAAACCAGTTAAGACATTGTTTTTAAAGGTGAGTGGCAGCAACTCCATTACAAGACCGCAGGGAAAAAAAAAGAGTAAGCCAATTGTCTGTACTGAAATGGATATGTCCAGCATGAAATCTAATTTTACATAAGTACCTTCTTGTCCTTACTTAGCTCTAGGGTTAAATGAGAGATAGTATGCTAGCATTTATTTGTAGTGGGCAAAGATGCCCTCATCTCTCCCTGCACCTCTCCCTTGGCAGACTGACCACTGTCTGCAATGCACCTAAGAGAAATGTGGTGCTCAGCACCAGCACATCCTTGTCCTTTGCTAATTATGTCAGTAATTGCCTAAGGCTGTGTTATGGAGTCAACATAACCTAGGCTCACTAAATGTGAAGACATTGTATGCAGTGGAAGGGGAAGGCAATTCAAATCCCATTCTCATAACAAAACCACTGGTTTCATATGAATAGATATCCTGATCATGCAGCTGTCTGGAGGTCCTTACTGCAGCTAGAATACCAGGGATTTTTGCCCAGTGGCTGTTTATAAAGCTTCAGAGAAACAACAAAAATTTGTGACAGCTGAAACAGTGAACAGTTTCTCTAGTGTTATACAGAAAATGAAACTACCAAGTCAAATTTCTAAATGCACTTCATAATTCAGATATGTTAGCAATAATTATTTTTAACAAATTGTAACTGCATTATAACTACATTGCAATTACACTAATTGTATTGAACTTAATGTGCCTGTACTATAATAGGCATTTGTTTTCTTTCCTTAAACCCAAGTAATCAAGTGACCTAATTACAGAGAACTCCTTGAGCTACAAGATAGCCACTCTTTGCTGGCACAAGTCTAGCCATGTTCATCATCTCAGCTAATTACCTCTTGTCCTGTTCAATGCAGAAGACCCTTGGCCTTCTCCAATAAGCAGCATAAAAAATGTTGCAGATACATTAGAATTCACACTGAGGGAGAGGAAGTTATCACAATGTGAGATAAAATCACTTACGTTCACTACTGAAGATCCAGTTTCAAGTTTTTGTTGTCCTGTAGGTATAGTAAGCACCTGAACTTATACCTCCTTAAACTTTCAAAGTTAGTTTAAATAAATAATGTTATTAATGGGAGCTTATTTGGGTCACTTTGACAAGGTCTTCCATATGGGAAGAATGCAATTCTTGTGCAAACTGCAGCAATTATTTAAGAAAACTTTTATTGAACTAGAATGCTTCTATTTTATCAAAAGGTTTTTCCATATTAGGAAAAGACAAAAATGAGAATTGCCAATATCATTGGTAAGGCATTATTCCCACACTGGAGACTAACATGCTCTTCACTTTTCAAAAGCACTTTGAGATCAAATCTAAAGAAAAATGGAGTTCAACTGATCACTAAAATCTAGCTATTAAAATGTAGTCCTAAATTCTTGTGGCAAAATTTCATCAGAACTCAATTATTCAAATACTAGAAGTAAATTTTTTTTTTTTTTCTTTTTTCCTGGGCTTCTTTTAATTTACTGGTGTAAAGTAACTGTCGCTGTTTATGCCAGGAGCGGAGAGATGCAGCAACATATAAATTCAGCAAGAGCAGGCAAAAGAAGCAACTTTATTAATTTACAACCCCGTTTTATATACCCTAGCCCCATAGGGCGACTGGTCAGTGATCACCCATCTCCTAGGGTGATTGGCTAAAGTCCTACAACACACATTTCAAAATATCTTTCCAATATACAATAAACAGAACTTAGCAAAACACCAGGTGTTAGTCTAGCTTACAAAAACCATCCTACTGTTTCTCATAACATGTGTTTTTCCCCTCTATGATGTAAAGTTTTATTTATTTTGAATACAATAGCTAAGTTTGCACTAAAAGTCCACTTTCAAAGACATTTTAACATCACAGTATTTATGCTGTTTTGTAAATAACCACCTATGTTCCTATCTACAATTAAACATCATGACATTTGGTAATAATTCTCTCCTTTAATTTGTGATAGTCAGCTATAGTTTCTAGATATATAGTATCTTAAGTGAGTACTCTGAAGTGCAAAGCTAAAAGTATTAGTTCTGGATTAGAAAAAAATATTTTTTTTTCCCATTTAATATTACACTTTCCATATTTAAGTTTTATTTAGCAAACATACGTTTGTATCCATAAACTAAATGTTCAGTCATAAAAAAAAAGATGTGGGTTTAGTAAGTACCTTCAAAAAGCCGGACCTATTACAAATAAAAGGAAACCAGAGAAAATTAAATCATACTCAGATGTTTAACATAATTGCAGTTGTTAATGACTAAGTCACCTTACTTTTTGTGGCCTGTCCCCACTAAGATGCATGTCTTGTGCAGTAAAGTACTTCACTTATTTCACACTTGAAGACAGTATTTGAAGATATAATAAGAACAAGTTGAAAATGTAATAAATACAAAGTGAGGAACGTAAGTCCATGCTGTTAAATCAGAGAGTTTTATGTAGCTATGGCCATTTGATTAATATTCTTTGACAGAGTTTGACTCATCAACAGTAAATCCACTACTGTCTTTAAGTTTTTACATGTGACATTTTTCATTAATCATTTCGCCGGTGCTATTGAGACATCTTTGACTTACCAAAACAGATTTTGTCTAAGTGTTACAATTAGTACATACATTTTAATACATAATAAGGCACATAATCCATGCAAAATGTTATAATTTGTCTCAACGCAATGCTGTTGAGAAGGAGTGACTATTGTGCTGCAAAACAGCATCATTCTTAATGTCCTTTAGCTGAAAATCTACTTAACTGTCTAGACAGTGTCAATATAAAGGTTCTATATTGAGAGGTAAATGATATTGAAGTATGCCACTGGATACTCAAACTCTTATGGTACATGTACTGAACATGGAAAGGGAAGAGACAAGACACTAGTAGGGTGAACTTGAAGAGACTTTTACCTGTTTAATGCTTGGCCAACAGTAATATCATGATCTTACATTTACAGATGAATGAAAAAGAGCTCTGATCATTGCTGGAAGACACCTGTAGCAGCTGCAGGATGTATCACAGTCACATTAATATGTGAGGCTATAAGTTGAAGAGGCTGAGGAGAGGATATGCATGCCATTCAACTGCAGTTATTAAGTAGGATTATAATCCTCAACACATGTATAAAGGAGGCACCTGGAACAGTAATAAAATGTGTCTGACACTAATGAATCAGATCACAGAACCACAAGAATTTGGAATACACCTTCAGCCCCTCCTTTGCTCAAGGTATGGTCAATTAGAGCAGGATACTCTAATTCCTTAAGATAAGAAACCAAGATCTCACCCTGAGTAGACTAGAAATCTAAACAACTTTTTCTATCTCACAAAATAATTCTTTGTCAGTACAGGAGTAGCTCAGTTCAGCTTGAGACAAAAGTTTGTTTCATTTTTTACATGAGAGATTTTCAGAGATTCAGGTCTAGGGTT
The DNA here is from genome assembly GCA_025345505.1 of Todiramphus chloris collaris. Taxonomy (NCBI): domain Eukaryota; kingdom Metazoa; phylum Chordata; class Aves; order Coraciiformes; family Alcedinidae; genus Todiramphus; species Todiramphus chloris. The sequence goes on along the minus strand of JANVCC010000067.1, from coordinate 2,892,941 downwards.
TGTGACTATTTCAGAAATTACTTCAATCAATATATTATGTTGATTGAAGGAATTCTAATTGAAAAGTCACTAAGGTTTGCAAATAAATTTTGTTTGCCTCCTAATTATTTTTTTTTTATTTATTTGATGATATAAATGTACACTTGATGTTTTAAATAACTCAGGGCAATTTTCTTCTCATGTAATTAACTAGGGAAAGAAATGTGAGCTAAGATGATATGTAGGACAGAGAGATTAGTGTAATACTTACAAGAATGTCTTGTGAGACAGTCTTGTCCATTTTACGGTAAGGTGAATTAAGGGTCACATTTAGTCCTCACGTTGATAAATGGGAACAGATTCAAGAGAAAAATATTCATGCCTTATTTTCATGGTACCTGTTTTTATTTTAAATGACAAATCAATCCAAACTTAAAAACATAATTGAAGTTAGCTGTTTCACTTGATCCCTAACAGTTTCAATTTAAAGTGTTGAACAAGATCAAAAAAGGAAGTTTTTTAGGGGGTTGAGTTCCCATCGGTCAGAGTGAATTTTGTCCAGATGTATTAAGAAATAACATTTGGTCCTAAACAAGCTTGTTACTATTTTTTTGCAAACATTTTTGGCAGTGGTTTATCTCCCTTTAGACACTCACAAGTCTGTCTGAGCATTAATTTTTGTTTAAATAACTGATTAAGAGTCAGATTCAAAAAATTGAGGTGAAAACCAAAAGTATATTCTCAAAGTCCAGAACTGGGGATGCAACACACAACCCCTCTTCCTATCTTACTGTTAGTCTATATGTACTTCCACTTATAACCATCAGCCAATTTGTATTTTTTTTTCCCTATATAAAGGGAACTCTATACAAAATTTGCTCATTATTGACATGGCTAAAAACATTGCTTTCATCTTCTCACCCAGCATTTTCCTATCTATCATATCTAAGGCTGGGAATGGGACAGTGCTTTTTTTATATTTCAACCTTCATGTCTCTTTGAAGGAAAACTAGTAATTAGAAATCACTTCAATTTAAGGGAAGCACAGTATCTATTATTACAGTAGAAATCTTGTTCAACAGAACAACAACAGATTTAAGCATACTGTAACGGAAGAATATTCACTGTCAATACTCACTCTAGAATGAATAAACAAGCATAGTATTGCTTTACATTTGCTGTGAGTTAACTGAAATTCCATCTCATTGAAAAGCTTAACTACATTTTAAATAGAAACAGAATGCAGATTTAGCATTTATCAATGCAGTGGGTTATTCCTTTCCAGAGGAATGTTTTTTTAATTTTTTTTATCTCTTTGTCACAGGGCATCCAGTCATAGTATGGAAATGTGAACAATTTGGGATTTCAGTGACTTTTTTGGTTTTTTTAAATCCTTATGAAATTGTGTCATCCAGATGCACTCTAGTACTTTAAATAGGAATTAAGAAAGTAATAATTTTAAGTTCATTAACTGAATAAAAACATCTCCAAAAAAATCAAAGGGATAGTGGTTTAATATGAATGGATTTCCTTTGCTAAAAGCATACAACTGAGCCTGCTTGCGTCCTCTTGCCATTTTGTACTGCGCTTCTCTGAAGGTCCTACCTTCGAGATATATCATAACCCTTCCCCAATCATTGCCTGACTATTTTTATTCCAATGAAACAATTCTTCACCACTTGTTTGTCTATTGAACCTTAGGATCAATCATCTGTATTTCCGCGTTCTTTGACTGCCAGCCACCTCTCTGCCATTTGAGCACAATTCTTTTCTGAAAAACATCAAGCTTCCTGGACACCCATAACTCTTACTTCCATTTACCTTTCCTAATTACCCTTCCAGTGTGTTTTTTGGAGGATCCCCCAAAGCAGACAGTCATGATCTGATCAATGGGACAGAGTTCACCTTCAGAAACTTTGAGGAAAATGCCAATTTAGTGGTGACTGTTGATGCACCATCAGGGAGGACTGACATTTGGGGAGATGTCAGGAGTCTGAAGGAATGGGCTGAGAATAACCACATAAAGTTCAGTACAGGCAAATGCAAATTCTGTCCCTGGTTGTCATGGAGCAAGCCCCTGCACCAGTAGAAGCTGAGAGCTGGCAAGGAAGCAATTTTGCCAAAGATCCAGTCCACAAAGCTGAACATGAGTCAGCTCTGTGCTCTTATAGCAAAGAAGGGCATGGGAAGTGGTCAAAAATTGGAGTGAGTTGCCCACAGAACATGTAAAATTTCAACTCTTGAAGATAATCAAAACCCAACTGTGCAAGTACTTGAGTAACCTAAGGTAAGCTGTCCCTGCTTTGAGCCACGGGGTTGTAGCAGATGACCTCACAGGTTCCTTCCAAAGTGTTTTATTCTATTATTATATAGTTATCCTGCTACTGTGGTAAAATTTACATAGACATTCACTTCAGTGTTTTACATATTAAAATTTTTAACTGTGTTCTCTACAACTTGTAACTATTTCATATTGAAATACCATAGCATCACTAACTGTATAGAGAAGAGTATTTCTAACATAAAAATTAAAAGAAGTTACTGTACCTTTTTTTCTCTTTTCTCTTTATTATATTTATATTATCTCTCATATTCTTATTGAGGCTACTGCCCTGATGCAATGGGCCTGCCTGTCTGATGGAAATTATGGAACTCAGAAGATTCTGAATTTATGCTTGTAGTTTTCTATAATAATAAATAAAGTAAGTTAGGTATCTATGTATCAATGTAATGAATCAAATAGGATCTTGAATCTTGTTCGTTGAACAGAAAGCAAATTGAAAAGAGAGGGAGGACAGGAACAAGGAGGACTGCGTTCTGCTTACTCCTTAGTCATTGCTTAGATCATGTACCACTCACACAAGCCACCTGTTCTTTCATTCAGATACTGATCTCTGTTGAACATTAGGGCAGCCTTAAGATGAAAATGGTTGATTACATGCAAAATGGAACACAAAACTATATCATCTATATATTTGGCCTATCACGTTTGTAGCCTCTCAATTACTGAGAAACTCAGGGACAGAAATGGTAAAGAAGGCATAAATTAATCTATGTGGAGGATATGAAAGTGTTGCAGAAAAATCTAAGAGGTTCACTACATGGATGGTAAAGCCACAACACACAAGCCAGAGGTAGGAGTTTGCTGCTACACAAGAGCATACAGCCATAGTACAAAGCATAACATAGAATCATGTTAATGCTAAACAATGCTGAGGGGGAAAAAAAAAAAAAAAAAAAAAAAAAAAAAAAAAAAAAAAAAAAAAAAAGGAAAACAAGAAAAAAGAGAGGGGGTTTTGTGCTTAAAAAGAACAATGTTAGATTATTAGATTCAACATTTTAAAATTGACCGCATGTTCCTCTTACAGCTCTACACCTTGTAAATATATGGATAGAATTTAACGACGACACTGAAATCCTAATTTCTTTAATTTGCAGGGGCAGACTTGCTTTTGTGGTCGCGCCAGCGACCGCCACGAAAGCAGCGAGCGCCAAGCGAACAGTGCCACCTCCTGTCCCCGCCGTGCCACCGCGCCTCGCCCGGCACCGCCATCGGCTGACGGGCATCCATCCCCTCCTCTGCTCCCTCTGCCTGGGGCTGTTGCAGAAGGGCTCACAGATTTGGAATTCTCCGGAAATTCTCTGCGTAGGGTAATCGTAATATTGCCTGTAAGGACAGGAGGATTTATTATTCTCTTTCAGCAAACAAGATGCTCATCCAGTTTTCTGCGCACATAGGACTGATACCTCCAGACGAGTTGGCTGCAGCAGCTGTAGCCTTAAGCTTGTTGTTTAAAAAACATTATTCCATTTTTATTCCAAAGAGAGCCTTATCTGAAGATGGCTAACTTCAACAAAAATGCCCCTTTGTTAATAACAACTTTTGATACAGTGCTTAAAAATTTAGTTGAGCTGTGCAGGCAGTCCTGTAAGTTTTAATACACAGGTAGTTTACCAAATGCTAAGTAATCAATTGCAGAGAATGCATAAAATCAGCTTCACCGAAAAAAAGTATGATTAAATGATTGTAGTTTGCAAATAATGATAGCAAAAATCTATTTTGTCATGTAAAATAAAGTGTTCCTTTATGGCAGTAGTTTGACAAGCAGTAGACTTTGGAAAAGGTAAATGGGAAAGATTAAATCATCTTTTTTTAGTGACTCAGCTTTATACAGCCTAGCAGTTACAGTCACACCAGCCTTCAAAGTGTTTTATTGCTCCAAGTATGCATGAAGCCTGATCCTAGTTTTCCAGTTAACTGCACTTGGATCATTAATGCGTGTCTAATTTGGACGTGAATTATTCATCTCCCATTACCTCAGGCATTATTAAAAACCTTTAGCAAGTCAGGTAAGTGGATAAGAGAAGATAAACACATTTGCTACTCTGTAAATGCACCACACTTGCAACAATGTAATTACATTTCTAGGGGAGATAGTGTATTTGCTGATGACTTTCATTATAAAACCATTATAAAAATATGTGAGGATGTATCATTACTAGAGTTACGTTTAAGGTCAACCCTGACAATCACCTGTGCTTGTCACTCTGTGACAGTTTTGGCTGTACTACTAACCTTGTTCCACAAGCAAAACCTTCAAGAAACCTATTATTTTCCTTCTTGAAAATCCATGGTTTCAAACAAAGGTGTCAGAAATTGAATTACTGAAGAGATCAAAGAGACCAACAGTGTGGATTAATGACAGGAACCCTGGGGCATATTGAAGATTTGGTTTGCAGGACCTGATGGATATGGAGAAGCTCTGAACCGCACTTTAGGAGTGAGTAGGGTTAGGGCCTTGGGTACTGCCCTGCAGAAAGGTTCTGCCTGTTCTGCACTGTAGGTAATCTCAGGAGTCAACAGGAGTGATGACAGGACATCTATGAGATGGAGATGAGCCAGGCTTCATAGGGCATGACATTCAGCCACAGCATGGTGGAAGTGGCATATTTTGGAAGAGACAGATCTTGTCAGCTCACAGGAGACTACACAGAAATTGTTTATAGAATTTACAGAAATTTACAGAAATGAGTTTATAGAATAATTCTTGAGGGAACGGGGAGCTTGTGGGGTTGGTTTTTTTTTTTTTTTTGCATCGCGCTTCATGCATCATTTTTTTTTGCATCATTATTGCTGCAGTCCAATAAAATATTTAGCCACTTACTTAAGTAAGCTGTAAGTTAAATGATTAAGTTAAACACTTTTAGCTATTTCTGTTGACATGTTCTTAAACGCCTTGCAAAGTTACTGTTCTCTGGAACTCTGCCACAAGCATTGCATATGACTGCCTGTAGCAAAACTGCATTTTAATAGGAAATCATGAATTGTGCTGGCAACTGGTAAAACCTGGGTGGTACGTAGGGGGAGCCTTTTAACAGCAGAGATATAGGCTGTAGGTAAGCTGCAAAAGCTTAAAAGGATTATCCCATTTAATTCACTCTAGTAATAAATAATTGGGAAAAGTCAGCTCCAGAGAACTAAAATACTTTACAGTATAATTCAACCAAGTACAGATTATTTTGGCAACATGGTTTGGAAAAGTGTACTGCCATTTGACTTCATTTATTCATATCACATGGCAGGGAATGGTAAAGTATATTCAAACACTTCTTCGTGCAAGTGACTTTCTCAGTACTAAGCGCTAACATTTGTTTAGCTGTATCGTAACTACTACAACAGAATAGCACTACAGCTATAGCACTAACAGGTAGCAGAAATATTACCCGTTATTGTAAAAAGAGATATCTATTCTCTACTATGTGTCAGTGAAGTTCATTTATTCATCATAGTTGCAGGAATAACATTTTAATGCCATAGTCCAGTACCAGTCACAGGAGAAAGGCCGTTAGAGAATACACAGGTTCTTGAATACTAAAGTAGGATACATCTCACTTAATTTCAGCCATTTTCTTCTAATTACCTAGGTTTTCTTTACTGACTATAATGGAAGATAAACACCTCGAGAGGGCAAGTCATTAGAGGGAACCAAGGCAGAAAAATCAATTCAACCCTAGGTGTTTGATAATAGAGAAATTTTAGCTAACACTTAAGTCTTCTATTTGGGACCTTGTTTGCCTTGATGTTCCTGACAATTATTCCCAACTTAGCTTTCCTGTGCATTATGCTTCTTTCCTTCCCTGTTGATCAAAGTTGATCTGTCCCACATCTTTTGCCAAAGGAAAATTATGAAAAAAAGTTTGATCTTTCTTGTGGATATTGCCAGCCTTTTTATCTTTCATAACCACCATGAAATTTGCCAATTCTGAGATGGTACTATTATGACTTACACAAATCATGTCTAATTCATTTAGCCTTTACATTACTCTCTTCTGTAAAAAAAAAGAAAAAAAAAAAAGCATGTGCATCTCAGCGATTAGTACTTGTCTGGCAGCTTTAAGGTAGGTTAAAATGAAGCTGCCAATTTCATTATGACTTCCTTTTGACAACGTAACAGGAACTAATTATTATGGACTAGATAGGCCAAGATGTATATGGAAAATATGAAGGGTCATTAATAATTCTTTCCAGGTCTCATTTATATAGGAACATCTGTCAATAGCATATCTGCTGTAATGTGCTGACTCATCATTGCAGCAGCAATGTGCCCTTGTGGCCAAGAGGGCCAATGGTATCCTAGGGTGTATCAAGAGGAGCGTGTCCAGCAGATTGAAGAAGGTTCTCCTCCCCCTCTACTCTGCACTGGTGAGACCTCACCTGGAGTATTGTGTCCAGTTCTGGGCTCCCCAGTTCAAGAGAGACAGGGATCTGCTTGAGAGAGTCCAACGGAGGGCTACAAGGATGATTAAGGGACTGGAGCACATGCCTTATGAGGAGAGGCTGAGACACCTGGGGCTCTTTAGTCTGGAAAAGATATGACTGAGAGGGGATTTGATAAATGTTTATAAATATATGAGGGCTAAGTGTCAAGAGGAAAAGGACAGCCTCTTCTCACTCGTGCCTTGTGATAGGACTAGGGGGAGTAGATATAAGCTGGAGCACAAGAGGTTCACCTTAACATGAGGAGGAACTTCTTTACAGTAAGGGTCACAGAGCACTGGAACAGGCTGCCCAGAGAGGTTGTGGAGTCTCCTTCTCTGGAGATTTTCAAAACTCGCCTGGATGCATTCCTGAGTGACCTGTGTTAGGGTAGATTAGGTTGTAGGGTAGATTAGGTTGTAGGGTAGATTATATGATCCTGCCCTGGCAGGGGGGTTGAACTCGAAGATCTCCAAGGTCCCTTTCAACTCCTAACACTCTGTGATTCTGTGTGATTCTGTGATCTGCTACGTCTACCAATAGCAAGAATGATATCAAGACTTTACTTATTTCCTTGCCTTATTTCCACACCTTAGGAACAAACCTCAACACATAGACCATGCCAACAGAGTTTTCGAGAGGCTCGTGTCTTGTGCAGGTTAATTTCTGAAAAATGGGCTGGAGAACCTCAGTCTTACATGAATTTTGAAAGTGTTAGGCTGGAGTTTCTTCACAAGATCTTTGTGACATGGTGTGTACATTTTATCCTAGAAAAGCACAGAAAGAAAACAGAGAAGTTCACATATTGTCTTGAAGACACTGCATAGAAAATTTTGATGATGTGTATAAGATTTATTACAGGTCTCCCTTGCCACACCGGACAACTTCCATCTGTCCATTCCAAGACTTCCTGAAATGGAAATAACTGTAGCAAAGAGTCCCCAGAGGTCTCAAAGGTCAGTAAATTTTACACTTCATTAAGAGAACTGCAGATCATTTCTCAGTCAACTGGGATGTGCCACAGAAAAAATGCAGTCTCTGTGTGCATGCAGTTAAATGGCTTCAAACTATATTTCTTGACATTTTGTTGGCTGACAATAAGATACACCTAAGAATAAAATGCACATATGGGACACTTACTTGCCATACCATCCCTGACAAGTGTAATTTCCCTTTAGACAATAAATACAGAACAGCTGTGAAAACCTAGACAACTTATTATAAGCAAGTATAGGCTGAACTAGAAAATAAAAAGCAGTTATTTTGGAAATTGAGTCTTAAGGCTCTAAATAACCTCATAGAAAATTTAATCAAGTTCTTCATACTAACCATGTTTTTCTAAAAGGAGAGATATGGCTTTATTTTTTTTCTTAATGGTACCGGTGTCTTCAAACTTCAGAGTTTTGGATTTATTCATTAGACAGAAAAGACAATCATCAGTAATATGTGATTATTTTACACTGACATAAATTCAAATGTGAGACCAGACATTGCCAGATCCTTTAAGGTATGCTTGTAAGCAGCATGCAAGTTGTAATATGGTTTTCATTGTTTTGGCCAAGTCAAAACACAGAGTTTTTAAAAAAGTTCAGATAAAATCTGATGTCTCTAAAACAGTATTAATCAAGATATTTATTCTAAAGTTTACTGGATTGTGTGACTGTTTGTCCTTTGCAAACACATCGAAAGGCATATATCAAATGTTTTATAACCAAGTTACAGTGCAGCACACTCTATTAAACAAGCTGCTTGGAAGTAGGATTTTAGAAGCTTTTCCTTTCAAACTGTAGCTTCCATATTAAAAAAAAAAAAACAAAACAACAAAAAATCCCCCATTCAGATGGAAGCTTTATGTAGTCATCTTATGTCAACAGAGAGGGGTATATTTCAGACACTGAAATCAACACAATTTCTCAGGCATGTACTCCAGAAAAATTTAACACAACTGGTGGTCTGTGCTTAGGAAAAGCCAAACACTAGAGTAGCAGGGATTCTGCAGGTCAGGAAACAGCGTGGGAAAACCTGCTCATACTATGGATGGTGCCCTCATTTCAATGAACAGCAATTTTAAACTGTCTATTAAAGTCATCAGTAAATACATAAAATCTTTCAGATAAATTTTCATTTTATTCAATTATCAGCAAAGATGAGAGATAAATGGTTTACTTTGTGTCTCACCCTAACCAATTTACAATTTCCAGTGCTAGTGTTTCAGGATATATAATGGCATCTGGATACTTAAGAAACAAAAGGTGTTGAAATCTTTTTTATTAATCTGCAGTGACAGGCCATATTCCTATCAATGTTGGAATTTAAAAAATCACCATAACAATTATTAAAAAATGGGCTTCCAAGATATATTATATTATAGGATTCTTTGCAGTTAAATTGCATAAAATATCAAATTAACATTTTATGTCCTTCAATGTGAAAATTAATTTTAATTAAATATATTTAAAATCAGTAATTATGGTAGCTTGGTCTGATTAACATGAGTTAAAGCAAGCCAGAGATTATGTTAATTACATGAAATACCTGAAATATGAAAATTTTCCTTATAAGTAGAAATATTTCAGAAACTGATAGAAAATAAATGAATAGTCTGCCATAAGAATTTCTGTGGAAGTGTGCTAATTTTTCTTACACTTTTTCACCTATCCCTTCACTATCCAGACAGAAGAAGCTTTCCTCTTTTCTCTAAAACAGCTATCTCTTACTTTTCATCTTTATTACATAGAGATCTACAAATTCTTTTCCAGTCTGGTGCTTGAACTCCAGAAGTTAGATGGCCTTCATCCTTTTCAGTAAATCCAGGCCTGGGTCTAATATGACAAACTAACACTGAAACATAGTACCATGTTATCTTTACACAGTAATATGATTAATAGGGTAATTCCTTCTTTTTTGCTGTACTTTTTTTTAATGGCAGGTTTAGTCTGAATCTCTAAAATAACATGTATCATTGACTCAAACTATCCCACAGAGCTGTCTCTATTTTTGCAAGAATTTGACATTTATAAGTTTATGTAAGGTCATTTTTCTCCACAGGCTAAGAATTACAGCAATGTCAATTTTCCTGCTTAACAAAGCCAGTCCCCAAATGGGCAAATGACTACAGGATCCAATTGCTTGCAAATTCTTTTCCAAAAAGCTGAGAGAGAGCAGAGAGTAGATGAGATTTATAATGACCCAGTTACTGTTACCATTTAAAATTCTGAAATTATGTTATCTGTTAAGAATGATGATGCATATCAGTGTTTTTAATACACATAGACTGGTCAAAGGACTGAGCTAACACTGGAGTCAATGGAAAAACCCCATACGTGAGCTAAGGGACCCAAGGTCACAATCAAGTTGTTGTAGTGACAGCAATCAAGTGTATGTTGATGGAGGACAGTGCTGTGTGCCTAGAAAAGAAAAGTATTTTCCCCATTTCTGGTATCTGCAATTCATCACCCACAAGGCACTCTATGAAGTTCTGATGCAACTCCATTCATGTTCTGCTGGCAACTGCAGGGACTGGTTTTCTCTGGCATTTTTTTTACAGCACAACAACCCACCCCTGCTCTGCTAAGTAGTAGTATACAATATTTGTAATTTTCCACAACAGTTACTTTGAATTTTTAAGAGTGCAAATGCAATTCATCTTTATATAAAAAACTCAGGATATCTTTTGTTTCTTTCAGTTGGGTTTATGCTGTCAGGAACACCTTCTTTCTTTTGACTTCAGATTAATTAAAAAAACTCAGACCCATTCAAAGAAGTGTGTACAATAATGACTTTCCTTATATCTGTTTTTACTTGCAAAAGTATTTTGGCTTTTATTTTTTAACCTGGCACAATAACATGGTAGCTTTGCAGTTTTATAGAATATAGTATAGTTTATTATGCTGTAGGAAATACTGACTTGTATACAATCTGCGCTTGCAACTCCTAGTTCCCCCTGATCTACTTCCCTTGAGTGCAGCTGTTTCCTAGCACAGAACCACATAAAATACTGCTCTGTTCTCTGACACAATCTTACTTACAAACTATCTCTCCTTCCGCTGAAAGCAAAGAAAACCCACCACCATACCACCAAAAAAACCGCAGCCAGATTTGCATATGGCAAAAGCCCCAGTGGGCATGGATGTAGCGTACTTTTTATCTACAATTTATCTTGTTCTCAGAGTATTGACTCTCTAACTTAGACACAGAAGAAAAACTTCAATCTTAAGTTATTACTAAACACGATAAAAGTCCTCATGAAACTTTTATAAATTGAATCTGCCTATGAACATGTGTGAGCAAACACAGTACTCACACTCCATCATGACCACTTTGCCTTCCCTGTTTTAAGTTATGGCCTTGCTTTACTTTTCTTTTCACCATTCTGATGAGCTGCCCATGTTTTCTAGGTGGTCCTTCAGGTTTTTGTCGTGGTGTGCACTATGATACCTGCTTCTAGTTTTCCAGATCAGTGAAATATCAAAGCAGTCCATATCATTCATTATTTACAATTTTTTTCCCGTGGAAACCAAACCATGGAAGTTCTCTTAGCTTCACCAGCTAAGGTATAATCCGATATAGCTGAGTTAAATATGACCAGTTTTACTTCAACTCTTGAAGGAGAGTAACTACCAGTATCACACTGAATATCCAGTCATCATTTCTATTAGAGCCACTAAGTTCATAATTTAAGACATTTAAAATCTTCTTCACCAGGGACATTATACAGAAATGCACCTATATCATCACACAATGTTTTCAACCTGAGAACCTTAAGAATTAGGCAGGATAAGCCCCCAAGACTCTACTTCATTCCCTTGAAATTTCCTCAAATCAACTCCTTTATAGTGTACTTATAGATCTTCTGGATAACTCTTTACAGGTTAGGCCACTTAAATCACACTCTTGCATTGTGGTATGTCACAGCAGTTCCCAACACTAACTTATGTCCCAAGCAAGCCTTCCCCTTCACTCAAATCAAGCAGCAACCTGGTTGCTTATTCATCAACAACACATTTCTCAGGTAAAATACAGCTTCTGCTCTTCTGGAGCACAGGCCTACACCTGGAGAGATGCCTGAAGTGGCACAGGTGAACTCCCTTGAAGGTTAACCTGCCTTCTGAAGTTTCTGTGGTACGCTAATGTCATTTCTATGACTTAGGCACACATCATTGGCCTTCTTCCTATGTTCAGTATTTTACTATGTGGGACACTTCAAATATTAAATACATCATATGTTTGATGTAAACCCACAAAGGGATAACTTCTACTGCACACTGGACTTCTTTTACATACCATGGTTGAGATATGCGTATATTAACAAATATATATTTCCGTCATTCCACATATTGTACATGAAATTGACACAGTCTACATTTTTAGGAACAAAGTTATCTCAAGAATATTTTACATATATATATATGTAAAAAAAGAGAAATATCTATCTATATATGTGTGTGTGTGTGTATATATATATATATATATACACTTAACACCACTATATAAACTGAAAGTTTTAATGATGAAAAATTTTAAATAGAATCTGACTGGAAGCCAAATAGATAGAGTCAAATCCACAAAAACACAACACAGAACACCATCACAAAAAAAAAAAAAAAGAATCTTCAATGACTACTATATCTAGAGTTACTTAATGATTGCTTTCTTGATATTGTATACCACAAATTCTAACATAGCACTAGGTCAGCGAAAAGTCTGTATCAGATCCACATTCCCCTACAAAAGTAATAAAATCATCCCATTTGACAAGATGTATTTTTCACAATATTTATAAATATTGTAATATGTACCTGTTCATAGTCATTACATAACATGAATATCCAGCTCTATTATCTGGACCGTTGTTAAAAAATAACCACCTCAACTCACACGGTGAACCTCTGACATGCCTAGGTCAACAACTGTGTTCACACCCGTAAGTTCAGTAATGTTAATGGTAGTTGTAGACATGCAAAGCAATATTAGCTTCATCTGCTCACCTGCACATACTCATATATGTATCAGAGAGTGTGTATGAAGGATGCTGACAGGAAAACAGCAATTCTTGTATCTCAATCCTGGTACAGTTTTGCTATGTAGCTATGTTACCATTTTTATCTATGGGGAAACTGCAAGTTGTTTGCTTTCCTTATGGTGCAGTTTTGTGGACCAAAGCATGTGTGTGTGGAGATACTCTAATTTCTCTCATACAAGTATCTTCTCTGGATTCCTAACCTTCAAACTGGATCACCGTCTCAAAGCACTTTTTTTTTTTTCTTTCTCTCAGGGTGGCATTTTGGTTTTTCTCCTTTTGTTTTTTTTTTTTTTGCTTTAAAGTAGGTCTTTTCAGCAGTAAGTGTGGTTAATAGCGTTAAATTAATGAAGTGGAAAAGTACAACTGATCCAAAATGGACACAGTCATTGGCTCAGTTGGCAACTTGGATAAAATTATTTAGAGAGGGGAAAATTAAAAAGAAAAAGACCAAAACTTTCTGAAACCTGTGAAGATAGTCAATAGACTGTTTCTTTCAGTATACTTTACTGAATATATAAAACTAGCAAATGTTGTTTGTTACATATAATTGTGACTCAGCCTTGCTGATTCTTGCTTTCATACTTATCTGTACATTAACAGGGCTAACCCAGTATTTTGTCTGGCTGCATGGCATTTGCTTTATTTTGTTTGGATGTTAAGAGACATATAGTGAGATGATAGACATAAAATATGAATGAATGCCTCAACTTATGAAAGACCTTGAATGAAACACTGTGGATGTTCATTTCCAGCACGATGGAAGCAGAATACTGTAATGGAACTCTCAAGTATCTTAAACATCCTTTCTTTTCAACAATATTGGTACTGTCTGCTTTTCAGTAAAACAGTAAGTGACTTTTATAGATTCACCTACAGCTAACTTTTAGCTGTATAAAAAGACTGAGCTGAGGATAAACCCTATAAGCTTCCTATCACCTCCCTTTGAAATGTCTTAATTATTAAAAACAGAGAAAAAGAAGAGGGCATTCAAGGGGTCAGAAATGAAACAGTTTCTCTTTTTAATACCTACAATAAGAATAACTTTCATAACTGGAAAGCCACTGGTTAAAAAAATTGAAAAGGAGTCAGCATTGACCATCCAGGCCAGTATGCCACAATACAGGCTCCTGACATGCCTCTGTAAAAGGAAGAAACAAAACATCGATTTTTTTTATGAAGAAAAAAAGTTTTCTTCTTTATTAGGGAGCTGTGAAGCGTAATTATTGTTTGAAATGTGCAAGGAAATGCATGGCAATGACAAACCACCTATATTCTTTAAATACCCATCATGAAGAAATAATTGGTGGATGAACTATATGGAAAGTATGAAAGTCGTATTTGTGTTTAATTTCTAAATTCTTACCTTGAATAAGCTTTGGTTACATTTTAAATACATAAAATACTTTAAAATATAAAGTATGTAATATAAAGGCATTAGCATTCTTTTGATGCATATGATTTTGTTTTCATTATTAAAATAGCTTACATGATGGTAATCAAGACACAAGAGAAAAAGGATTCACTAGAGAAACAACATTTAAGAAATATGTAAGTCTTTTGGTTTTAGGGTAGGAAGAGGAGGAAAGCAGTGAGGTTGAAAATAATCAGTTACAGAAATGAAGGAGAAATTTCAACCTAAAAAGAATTCTTCTGGCACAAATCTTTTGACAATATAGAAAACATTAAATTATACTTGACAATGCTTTTCAACATGCTACAGAAGCTAACTCTGAGTGTTTCTATGGGATTCTAAAGCTTCTGGTCCTAATAGAGTAAGAAAGACTAATTTAAAGATGTTTCCCACAAAAATTCTCTATGTACTCTCCAACATAATCTGTGTGAATTGAGGCCTGAGGATTTAAAAACAGGATGTCTTGGAGTCTAAATGTCCAGTCAGAAAAAACTTCATAATCATAAAAGTTCATAACGTAAGACTTCTAACATAAAATTTAATTTCACCTTTGGGATTATGCTTCCATTAAGGTCACTGTTTTCTAGTCACTCTTTCATTCACTCATTCATTCATCATGTTATAATGAGATACTTCTGAGGAATATTATGAATGTCTCTTCTCTTAATCTGCCCTGTGACAGAAAAAAACCAGAAGGAAAATAACTCTTTATAATACAATCCAGTTTCAGTATTTTTTCTACTACCACCCTTCTCCCATCTTATTTGAATTTCATAAGAAAAAAAGAAACACAACTGCTGCCTTTCTGTAATCTTCACGTCCTGGCAGTTTCAGATCAGTGGAAAACTCTGCAAACTGCTTAGTTTTATATTGTCTCTAAGGGACATGATGACTCCAATGTCCTTTTGTCTTCTTGTAGGCAATAACTTTAAGAGGCAAAAGACAGAATAGACAGAGGAGACTAACTATAGTTTCTTAAAAAAAGATTAAGTTGAGAAACTCCAGCGTGACAGTAGAGAGTATACTGAACTGCCCTGGTTTGAGTGAGAACAGAACTAATTCTGTTCAGTGATTTTACTTCTAGCTGACTGCACTGTTTGAAGTTAGCAGCCTGTTTTCCCAGGCAGTGTCTGCTTCTAGCAGGGATAATACCCCATGTTTAGGGTCAGTACCAAGGATTGGTGTGCAGACCAAGGCCACTGCTGGATCTTGAGTACTGCATTGGGGGGTGCAGAAAGTGAAAGGCTGGGGACAGGACAGGGGACCCCAAACTGGCCAATGAGATATTCCATCCCATATATGTCACATTCAGTACACAGCTGAGGGATCATAAGGGTCAATGCTCACTTCTTCAATGGCTGGCATCCGAGGAGGACTCTGTCCATTCTGCCTTTGATCCTGATCTGTGTGTTCCTGAATCCAGTACAAGAATCCAGGTCCTGAACAGTTTCCACCTGCTGCTGGGCCCAGTCTGGGACTTTCCCAGTGCCTGCTTCAAAACATCGGTAGTGACGGTGACATAATTGCCATCAGAGGGTTGGGTTAATATATATCTGTATATATTAATTTTTATTATTTTCATTTTCATTAAACCTGTTCTAGCTATAATGTTCTATCTTTCTTTTCGAATCGCTAAGTCTCTCTCCCTTATTCCCTTTCTCTTCCCCTTTGGCGGGGGAGGGAGGTTAACAGAGAGCGTCTGTTATAGGTCTAGTGGGCTGCCCTGACCCTAAACTGTGACAAGAACTAATCATTCCTATTCTGCAGCTTGTCTGGGGTATCAGAATCTACAGTTAAGAGCTGTAGAACATTAGAGTGAAACCCCAAGAAAACACTAAAAAACCATCAGTGAGTGGGGCTAAGGCTATAGATTTTGTAGTTAGTAGATATCAGTTATTATTATACATTATTATTGCTCTCCAGTCAACTATGGACAAGAACTGCTAAATATTACGTTAAAGCATATAAAAGTTTTGCTGAATATGGGCCTGTTCCCATTTCAGTTCAAATTCAAATATGCCCCATCAACCTGAGAGTGTTTTAGACCTACTATAAAAGCACTAACTAGATTCTAATATCTACACCCTGCAGATATTTTAACGGCTTACCTTTTTTTTTTTATCTTTTTCTTTTTCTTCTTACACTGAAGTTCACAAAACCATAAAATATGTGCTTGGATATATCTAATACTACATATGCAGTGAAATAGCTCATAAAGCCAAAGACACATCAGATAGAGATGCTTCTATAATTTAATTAACAAGTTCTTAAATTCTGCAAGTTGCAGGCAGATAATAATGGAAATGATAAGCTTGCATCACTGTTTTGAGTAGCTCAAAGACTGTATGAATTAGGTATGATTGCTTACAACAGACTCTGAGGCAGATCTTGCTGCATGCCAACACTCTTCATAGAGAACCAGATATACTTCCTGCTGCCATAAATATCTACAGAATTTTGAATTTGCTTTTCCTTTCCTATTGGTAGTACAAAGTTAGGGTTTAACATCTTTGTGTATTATTCATCTGCTATCAAGGCTTTTGTCCTGACTTCTTTCACCCAGTGCACCCTTTTCTCTTGTAACCATTGCCTTAATTCCTGCTACCTTTGCAGAAGTACTTATATGCTCTTAACATAGATAACCATTAATGCTAGATCGTCCTCATATTTACTACAGAATTTTCATGCAGTTCAAGGGAAAAATGACTTAAGAGCATTAGGCATTTTGGGAGTGTAGAAATAATTGCAGGATAAAATGACTTCAAAAATGGATTTGGGGCGCATATGTAATTAATGCAAGTCTTTTTTTTTAATCTTCTGGGAAAAGGATTGGTGCTGAGAATGCCATTGAAGTTTATCTATTAGTAAATTGCATTTTTATTCTAGCTGATGGGAATTCTGTCTTTTTACAAAAATGATGAACAGTTAAATCAAGTAAAGAGATATGAAGATATTTCAACACTTGATACATCTCTCCCTGTTCTTATTGGCAATAACTGCTGCTATAATTAGTTGCTATATAAAGGAGCATAGGAACATTTTCTTCTTTTAGTTTCATGGCCCTTGGATACCATTGAAGGCTTGTTAATTCCTGGAAGTTTAAGAAAGACTAAAATTCTTTAAAAATACCAACACACAGGCCCATTTTTTTGTACTAATGTTGATGAGAGATTTTGTTCAACACCTTGAAATCCCAAGACCCTTGGAAGGACCATGATTATCAACAAGCTGACAGCATCCATTATTCTAAATGTATCTGTAAAACTAAAACCTCTGATACAAAATCCTCAGTTTTGAATCCATGTGACAGGATCAATTTAATGAATACAATTTATGCTTGAATTTAAGTTCACTTCAGAGTAAATTGTTCCACACAGACATTCATGAAGGAAGGGTGTGGATTACTTTCTTCTGTAATTACCTTGCAAGTTTGCTTTTTTCACAGACAGCTAGCTTGGTTATCATTACCTTCATGAAATTCATCAGTATTTCTCATTTAAGCAGATTCAGTGTCTTATAATTTTGTGTTATCATTTGCATTTTATTCTCAGGTGATTTAATCTAGTATTTATGGAAGACAGAACCTTATCAAAAATTTCTGTGTCTTCAGAGATTTTTGCCAGTTTAACTGGCAGGAAGTCTTTAGGAGATGAGGTTGTGGGGAGTGAACTGGCTTCTGCATTGCTGAATTGATCCTGAGACTTCTTTAGGTCAGTTTCTTTTAAAATTTTAGTTGTTTAATCTTTTTTTAGCTATAAGTTTTTGTTCAGTCACAAATTAGAAATTGCTATTTTTACCAAACTATACAATGCCATGTAGGATCTGTGAAACATTGGAGCAAGAATAATTTTTCACTTATATTTCACTGAAAGCAGATAACAATTCGTAAATAAAATAACAAAAGCAAAGAAAAAAAAAATAGCTTAAATGTTGTCCATGAAAAAGGGTTTACATTATATGAAAACTATTTTCATTCTACCCACAAATAACAAATAGAAACACTTTGAAATGAGACACAAAACCATTATAAGATGTAATTTAAATATTACTTATGAATTGTATCAGTTGCTCGAGGTAATAAAACAACAACAACGCTAGTACTAATAACAGTATTAATTCACTTTTGCCTCATATTTTTAATCTTTCAGAGCAAATAATTTAAGGGAAATTCCGATCTAAAACATATAACATAATCTAACTAAAGCTGCTCCAGCAAGTGGAACTGTGGCCTCAAGCATCACTTTTACAACACATAGCTGGAGATGGCCAGGGCATCCAAGTTTGTACAGTGCAGATGAAGATTAGGCTGAGGCTTGTATGATATAGCCTCTGATATGGCCTATATGATCTATTGTATATATAGTATAGCCTATGATAAGCATATTTATCTACTTATATATCCCTGCAGAAATACATGACTGTACAGTGTCACAACTTATTACCTGAAGCGTAAAAAGCAGAGAATGTAACAGTTCACATACATGTGTTTAAAGTCCACTCTTGATTTTAAATGGACAATGATGTTAAAACCAACATGTGCTGCTGAGACATAAGGAGGGACTGGCATATATGTATGAATCAATGAGAGAATGGTCATGACCTTTTAGACTAACCAAGTTGGGAAGTGGTGGATGAATTACTGCTACATGCACCTAGTGCACCTAAATGTTTCAAGTGTTATCATTCAAATATGAAGTTGTGCTTTTTCTCTTTTCTGACATTTATTTCAAGCATATGTGATCTGAGCTTTCTAAGTCGTATCTATTGGTTATGTACTCCAGGCCTGGCTACTCTGTACATATGGATTAAATTACACATCGGAACACTGAGCAGATCTTAACTGTGATGTGATGGTCATCAGATGGGTTTTACCCTTCTTGAGCACAAAGGCCTGAAGTATACATTAAACCATTAAAATCCTGTTTAGAGTAGTGTTAAAGGTCTGGTATATTCCCAGCAGTACTCAAGAAGATGAAAGCTGAAGCTGTTCATAATCAGAAATTATTGTGAAAGTGGACTCCTTACTTTCCAAAAGCAGTATCTTAGAAGAAAATCTGACAAACTGACTGCTAAGAATGAACCTCATAAACTTCATGAACTTCATACATAAGCAGTTCCCTGGAGATCAGGTACATATAATTTGTTTGCCATGTTGTGAAGTACTCCTGTGAACATTATTTTTAAATGCTTAATTGTAACTATCTAAGAGTTGATTTTATGTTTTATCAAAAGAGACCATTTTATGAACAATTTTTGATTAAAAAAACCCCCAAACATTTCCACAAAACCTTTGGTAGTTCTGTTTTTTCTCATAGAAAGATATCATTAACCACACTGGAGTTAAAATGTATACTGAGGGGAAATAGCTTTTATTAGCCCCATGATATAGCTAGAAAAAAACCAACCAACCATCCAAAATTTCAAATATATAATACTATGTAATTTATATAATATATATGTATAAAAAATATATAAATTAATCTTGTTTTTTGTTTGCTCTTTGTTAAAATTTGTGTTTTATTTCCCAATGACAAAAAAAGAAAATAATCTAAACTTGTAGCATTTATGCTATCAATATTCCTTTTTATTGAGGTAAATTCATTCATATCTAGGTTATTTTACTCAGATCTGTTATCTGTGTGTTTTTGTTCCTTCTCTTCTGCTCCAAAATATTGCAAAATGTCCTCACTGTTAGAACTTTTATAATGAGTAAAGTTACCGTCATCCATTTTTGAACAAGGAAGATATCTAATCCCACAGATTTTTTTAGATGAAATCCATTGGCAACAAAGAAAAAAAAAAAGCATATAAGTCAAAAATATTCTTTAGAGATAAATAAAAAATTATGAACTGTTCTATTTCAAATCATTAGGGGAAACTGCACTAAAGACACTTAAAAGAATTTTTGTTACATTTATTCCCCAAACACTCAATGCGAAAGCTTCCAGGTTTTGTATTTAGTTGCAAAGCTCTGGCCACAATTACTCTGGAACTGGCTTGGTTTTATGGAACTATTCAAATCAGAGAAGAAATGTGAATTAAGATTAATTTAGTTTCAGTGGAAGTAGGCTGATGCTGGTTTTTCATATTAGACAGAGAGGGAAAAATTGTCATTTTGTAAAACTTGCAAAGTTTGGAATAGGAAACCTGTTTGTTTCCCCCACAGGATATTTTGATACTTTTTGGACTCAGTCTGTTCACTAATAGCTCACTTAACTTTAGTATCGCCAGAAATGTATGGTTTCACAAACTTAAAATCCTTAGCTACGCAAGTAATAAACTAGTATATTAAAAAATCGTTTAGTTTTGAATTTGTTTTGGGGTGGTATGAAATCAGAGAAGAAAATACTTGGTAAAACACACAAAAAGCAAGACCACCCATTTCAGCACACATCTACAGAATGAGTGATTAAAGATTGTTTACACATTAAGTTACTTAGCCATTTCTTTTTAAAGCTTATTTTTTACACAATCTGCTCTATTTAAGGCATTAGCGAGCATTTCCAATATTTAATACAGTTTGTTTTCGCTTGGATTAGATTCCAACAAGTATAATTTACATCTTTTCCAACATACTTACAGTGGTAAATTTTAGTCTACGTACTACTTTAACCTATTAATACAAAAACTGTCCAGCATTTTATATCATCCTTACTTAAAAGTAGACTAATGCATCAAATATATATGGTATTTAAACAATATCATTTTGGTCAGCCTTCAATGTTTTATGAATTAGAGAGATCTATGAAATAAAATTCATTCTTTACTTGAGATATTATTGAAGAACCTATAGATCTATTTTTAAAACATATGAGATACTTATAGTAAAATGTATTTTCCTATTCATAACCACTTAAGTGTGTCTTTTTTGACTGTAATGGTTGCTTCAGAAATGTGTCTCATCCTTTGCTGTTTGTGGTCTTCTGTCTCTGACTGAATTATGTCATAACTGGAAGCTTCTTTGTTATACAGAGCTCAGGCCCTTATCAGGTATGAGGTGTATTTGTGGATTGAAACTTCCTGAAAAGAACAGAAAAGGACCAAGTCTTTAGCAATTAAATCTTTGAGGACTGCAGTTCATCTAAGCA
Source organism: Todiramphus chloris collaris (assembly GCA_025345505.1). Taxonomy (NCBI): domain Eukaryota; kingdom Metazoa; phylum Chordata; class Aves; order Coraciiformes; family Alcedinidae; genus Todiramphus; species Todiramphus chloris. The sequence continues at coordinate 2,871,684 of JANVCC010000067.1, read as the reverse complement.
GTGGATATCATAGTAGTGAAAACTGCTATGTTAATCCAGGCCAAATATGACCTGATATGATTTATGTTACTATATAGAAGTCATAAAAAACCTTCATTCTAGGTGGCCCACAGCTGTGTCATGCTTTGTAAGTACATAAATCTTAAAGTTACTGTAATTGAGTATGCATTTCATGTTGCTCAGTTTATGTAACTCATAAAGGTCATTACACAAGATGTTTGTCAGAACGACATTTGGAAGGAAAAGCAAGTGTTTGTTATGGAAAGCAAATCAGGAATATAGAAGAAAGCACTAAATGTCAAACACTTCAACACCATGCCACTTTTCACAATTTTTATTGTTTACATACAAATTCATAGCATAGATTGGAGAAGTGGCTCAACAGCACGTAAAAAGATAAGGTGCAATTTAAAAACAAATATTGGAGATGATAGGTTTGATTACATGAGAAGACCTAAAACACAGTGAAAGGGGGAGAAGAAGAGAGAAAAGAGGTTTGCCCTACTTCCCATTCCTCTGCCAGGACATTAGCACTTTGCTAATGCAGCACTAAGGGTCTTTTCTGTTTTCTCAACCCCATGCATCACAGCCAAGGAAACAGAGAGATGAGATGCTGCACAATCACCATGAGATGTGTTTGGTGTGATTGCAGCCCAGAACTGTAAATTCACACCTCCCTACATTGAACTGTTATGAGAAGAGAAGGGTTCAAGGTGTCCTTTTCTATTAGGTCTGAGCCTATGCCATACACAGCATATGCTGCATTGAAGAATGCAAAGACCTCTACACAAAAGCCCTGATATAGTACAGTGAAGCTAGAGGCGACTTCCAAATCAAAGCACCTTGTATTCTCTAAGTGGCATATTTCAGAGCAATTTAAAATTTATTTTATAATACTATTATAACCTTGACTTCATCTTAGCTGAATCTGAAGTGTAAAATCTTGGTTCCACTGACAACCATATGAATGTCATCATTGACTTTACTGAGGCTAGATTTCAGCTGTTGCACAGTGACTTGCTGAACTTATGATGATTTGCACCAGTTGAGGATTTGGCCCAGATTTTCTGAGCACTGCTAGACTTCACATTATGGACACTTGTCCACTGGGAGTAAGGTTAACCATCAGCTTGCTTTACAGGCAAAACAATATCCATCAAAAGGTCAGAACTCCCTGTCAGGTGGATTTCAGAGACTGCTGTAAAAGTACCTTAATGAAATGCAGAAGACAATATAGTAGCCCATAAACCACTTTACAGCAAAGGAGAATATATGGCTTACATATTGAAGAATATATGATGGATTATTATTTCTTCCATTATTGCTGTGTTTTTGGGTTTTTTTTTTTTGTAATTTTAATAGTTACAGACATAACTTTGAACATTACTTCATCTCAGTGTTAGGTTAATCTTAAAGGTCTTCCAAACCAGGAAATTCTGTGATTCTGTGATTTATTTTTGAGGCCAGATTTTAATAGTAACTGTACAAGATATAGTCACAGATCCTTTGTACAGATGATTTGATACCAAAGAGATTCAGCAATTCTTTTAATAATTCAGCCTGACCTTTGGATAAAACTTGTTCAGCACTTAGGAGTACATTATATTTTCATCACTCAGTACAACTAATTGGAGTAGGATGACAAAACTTTTATTCAAATACCATGTGTTCACTACATGATTAGGAATCTAGTTTCCTTGTTCAGAATATCTCTGATACACTAAATGTGAGACTTCCAGCTCTTGCTGCATCCCTTCTTCCTTCACTTGAACCATAAAGAATTGTGTGTAGTGATGTAGGAACAGACTGTAAATTCTGATAGTCTGCATTGCACATGGCATTGTAGAATTTGACCCATTTATACTATGAAGGGCATGACAATCATGCTTTACCTAACTTCTTACCTATTACAAAAATATTTTTAAAAACATGTGTCTCATCCTTTATAGTTTGTAGTCTTCTGTCTCTGATTATGAATTGAAGACCACATCATAACTGGAAGCATTTAAGTGTGAGGCTGTCAAAGAGAAAACAACTTTTTGTATGTCTTTTCTGCCTTACCAAAGAACATTGTACCAAATCATAGTAGTCCCAAATGTCCAGGTAGATTCACCATATAAGACACTTTACAGGCCTTTTCACAGGCTCCAGGAGCTTCGAAGGCCAGCTGCATCCACAGCCTCAAAGGAGAGGCTGAGGGTTGTTGTTAAACATATTGTATGTGCATAGTATCTGAAAGTCTGGCTCTGGGCATCTCAGCTCCCATTCTGGCATTTTCCCAAAGCTCACTGCGAGAGATGCAGCATTTGTTGCACAGCATGTGTCCTTTCCTGTACATGCAAGATGAACTCCATTTAATCATAGAATCATTAAGGTTGGGAACAACCTTCAAGATCATCAAGTCCAACCGTCTACTAAATATTATCATGACCACAATAACTCAGAGAATCTGAATATAATTTCTTATTAGGATAAAGGTACCCAACAATGAGAACCCTCTCATTTCATAAAACTATCGAGTGCACAGAATATCAAAATAACAAAAGTAATGAACAAAAAAACCATACTGGGTAGCATCAACACATATTCATAAGTTAATTTTAGGCTCCAGTGTGCTTCTGTAGAAAATGCAGTTGTCTGAACTGTAAAATAAAATGCCAGTGATCACCATTCACCAGTCTGGCTTTACTCCAAAGCATTGCGGCAGAAGCAATATTGTTATTCTGAATTTGCAGAATAGGGAAACTTCACAGAATCTTAAATGGCATTGCAAATTTAATAGATATTTCAAAAACAGAACAAGCAATTATGTATACAACAGGAAAAACAGAAAGGATACTAATGCCAGAGGAAACAAGTGAAAAACATTATAAATGTATGCAAAAGGTAGACCAGAAAGGGTGTCTGAGTATTTAACCATGACATGCAGTTTCTTTGCACAAAGTAAGTTTGAGGAAAAATTGACAAAAAGAAAAATACAAGTTCAGAATATAGGCACTATGCATAGTTTTAAAAGATTTCTATGAATAGATCTATTAACCTGGCTGGAAAGGAATATAAAATACGACATGAAATAGCTGGAAAAAGCATGTGGTGAAGTGCTCTGAAAGAAACACAAAAAGATCAATTATCACCGTACCCATGACAAAATTTACAGAACAAGAGCATAACTATATCAGGCAATTCTTACATCATTATTTTATGTTGAAGATATAAAACTAGAAGGCTAGATGTTGGCTGTATTAAAAGAATAAAGGACCATGCCACATCAAAACCCATTTGACAGGTCATCTCCTTTGACATGCACAAAGCACTGATGGATATGAATAATAAGACTGGAAAACCTAAGTACAAAAAAGCAAAACTTTAATTCCACTGCTTTACATTGGTTTGAATCTCATGATGTAGCTATGATAGACATTGCATATAATAGCGTTTCCATTAGAAGATACTGAGTCCTTCTGAAAGCAAACTCCATGGGCATTCCTAAATACTGCAGAAGCCCATTTCAAAGTCATGGAGTCTTAATGTAATTGATGGCTTCATTAGCAACTCTGTCTTTGACACTCCAGGTAATAAGGTAAGTAATCAACAGATTAATAGTTTTCATGTACATTCCTCAGAAGGGCTTTCCAGGGTAAAAAAAGAATAAAAATATTGTCCTTGTGCAAGCAGCAATCCAAAGCACAGAGAGAACATCAGATTTGATTATGGTTGCACAGTAAAACTGAAGCATACCTGGGAACAGAGGATGAAGTTACTAACTCCCAGCCTGGGACTGTAACTGCATAAAAACCTGATGGTTGTCTGAGATCAGATTACTAAATTACACTGTACTGAGCATCAGAATAGTAGCCATCAGACAACCATTGTATTTGTACAACACTTGAATTTACAGGTTCTGGCCAAAATCTACTTTATGAACTTGACACAGAGTGAAGCTAGTGGTGTCTCAGTGGAGCCTATGAAAGTGCTGTTAGATCAGAACATAGCAGAGAACCATGACATGTATGCTTGAGGTAAAACATGGCTTTCTGAAGTAGTATAGAATGAAGGCATAATTTGTTGCAGAATGAATTACCCAAGAGAGCATTCTGATTGCTTGGAATGATTCAAAAAAAAGCAAAGATTTTTCTTCTATGATAAAACCCAAAAATCCTGCTTTAAAGCTTTCGTAAAGAATGTCACTATTATTTGTTATATGATTTAAACTTCAGCACACCATGCTTTTTGATGCTTTTCTGTGATAGTCAGGCAAAAGTTATACAGTATTGCAGTAAACCAAAAAAGACATTGAAACCAACACCAAATCCATATCTGCATTCCTTTCAAGCCTAAACTCCCACTTCAGTATGCAGAACATCTAAAACTGCATCTGCAGTCTAATGGAAAATAAAAAAGGCTATAGCAGGTTTAGTCAAGGCTATACCACACGTGTTTTCATCAAGTGGTGGATGACATCACAATGAGTGATGAAGTTTATATGCTTAAGGGAACGGATGCCATCCAGAGGGACCATGATAGGCTTGAGAGATGGGACCATGACAAGCTTGAGAGATAGGCCCATGCTCACCTCATGAAGTTCAACAGGCCAAGTACAACATCCTGCACATGGGTCAGGGCAATCATCAGCATCAGAACAGACTGGGTGATGAATGAATTGAGAGCAACTCTGCAGAGAAGGACTTGGGGATATTAGTGGACAAAAAATTAAACAAGAGCTGGATATTTGATTTGCATGGCAAGGTTTTGTTAATGGGGAAGATGTAGGGGTGTCTTCTGTGAGAAGATCCCAGAAACTTCACCCATATCCAACATATCCAATGACAGCCGGCTTCAAGATGAACCCACTACTGGCCACGGCTGAGCCCACCAGTGACCGTCATAGCACCTCTGTGATAACATATTTAAGAAAGGAGGAGAAAAAGAAATTGATGGAAAACTTGCAGTAAGAAAGGAGTGGGATGGGAAAGAAACAACTCTGCAGACACCAAGGTCATTGAAAACAGAGAGGGAGGAGGTGCTCCAAGTGATGGAACAGAGATCTCCCTGCATCCATGGTGAAGACCATGGTGAAGCAGGCTGTCCTCCTGAAGACCCATGTAGATCCACAGTGGAGTAAATATTCACCTACAGCCCATGGAGAAGCCCACACCAGAGCCGGTGGATGTCTAAGGGGTCTGTGACCCTATGGGAAACCTGCACTGGAGCAGGGTCCTGGCAGGACCTATGAATCTGTGGAAAGGACCTCCTGGAGCAGTTCGTGAAAGACTCTGTTCTGTGTGAGGGACACCACAATGAAGCAGGGGAAGAGAGTGAAGAGGAAGGAGGGGCAGAGATGTGTGATGAACTGACTGCAACTTCTACTCCCCATCCCCTGTGCCACTGAGAAGATAGAGAATTCAGAGTGAAGGGCAGGGTAGGGGGAATGTATTTTAAGATTTATTTTATTTCTCATAATCCTACTCTAACCTTTGATTGGCAATAAATTGCATTCATTTCCCAAAGTTGAGTCTGTTTTGCCTGTGACACTAACTGGTGAAGGATGTCCCTGCTCTTATCACGACCTATGAGACTTTCATTACATTTTGTCTCCCCTGTCCAACTGAAGAGGGGAGTAAGATAGTGGCTTGGTGGGCACCTGGCATTCAGCCAAGGTCAACTCATCATAAGCTGGCAAGGTCTCATGCAGCACAGAAAACAAACTGTAGCCTGGACTGCATCAAAAGAAGCATGGCCAGCAGGTCAAGGGAGATGATTCTTCCCCTCTGCTCCACTCTGGTGCGAACCCACCTGGAATACTGCATTCCGCTCTGAGGTCCCCAGAACAACAGTCACAGACCTGTTACAGTGGATCCAGAGGAGGGCCACAAAAATTGAGGGCTAGAACACATCTCCTCTAAAGAAAGTTGTGGTTGTTCCACCTGAAGACCTGGAGAAGGTTCCAGGGAGGCCTTATTGCAGCCTTTCAATATATGAAGGGGGCTTACAAGAAAGACAGAGACTTGTTACTGAGGTTGGTGGTAACATGGAGAGGGCCAACGGTTTTAACTGAAAGAGGGTAGGTTTAGATTGGACCAGATATAAAGAAAAAAATTTTTATGATGAGGGTAGTGAGACACTGGAGCAAATTTCCGAGAGAATTTGTGGAGGCCCCATCTTTGGAAGTGTTCAAAGTCAGGTTGCATGGGGCTTTGAGCAACCTGAGCTCATGAAAGATGTCCATATGTCAGGGCAGTCATATTACATGATCTTTTAAAGGTCCCTTCCAATCTAAACCATTCTATGGTTCTATGAAGTGGTGACTGTATCACCACCAGAAAACTAACAGAGCAGTCTGGCCCGTCTTTTGAGTTTTCGGAACACATTAGACTGATGCTGAGATTTAGACAGAAATTATGTCACAGATCTATTTCATCATCTGTTTCTTGATAAAATGGCTTATTCTACTGTCCCATCTGCTAGACTTTTTACTTTAATCACCACCATTTGTAAATTGCAGTTCCTAGATCTTCATATAAATTGGCTTGCTGTAACTAGCTTACAATAAAGAACCTTAGTTACAACTTTTTTCACTGTAATTCTGTCACCTTTCTCAACACTAGCATGATGAAGTAGAGCCAGAAGCCCATGAATGCACACATTAATTCATAAAACTCAACCATGCTAATTATGAAGTATGAATTATGCAGCAAAAAGTGTAACCCAATTCCCTGTTGGTTATATGGAAACTCAATATACCTCTAGGATAAAATGCTTAAAATTGATTTCATATTTAAAGCACCAGTTTAGATATTGAAAGATATGAATGAAGACTGACTGCTTTTTTTTTTTTTTTTTTTTTTTAAATGATACCATTATCATGATCTCAGTCTCTGGAGACATTCAAAACTCATCTGGATGTGATCCAGTGCGATCTGCTTTAGGTGAACCTGCTCTGGCAGGGGGCTTGGATTAGATGATCTCTGGAGGTCCCTTACAACCCCTACCATTCTGTGATTCTGAACGAATTTCTTTCTGGTTTTAAAATTTTGTAATTTCTTGCTAAAATAATTACAGCAATAAAGTAAAAATATTAAACTCATGCTGTTTTGAATATTTTCAGTTTCTTACTAGGATGGAATGACATCTCGGTTAAATGACACTTTTGAATTAACATAATTCATCAGAAATGGAACCATAAGGAGCGTAGGCTGGATTTTTAACATAGTTTTTACTAAGGACTGATATTTCTCAAGTAAAAAGAAGTAGCATTTTTGTTTAGCTTCTCACAGGTGTAATCATTGAAGATATGAAGTTTTTGAATTTTAGATGGTTGTTTTACATTTTTGTGTTCTGCATAGGAATGTCAGCAAGTCTAGTTGTTGAATACTAATTTGCAATTTTTTGAAGTATGGCATTTCAGGTAGAAAGATAGAATAAGAAAGGACTTGTTAACAGACATCCTTGTTCTCGTTCTTTACATTAAATATGTAAGATATATTTAAAAAGCAGGAAAAAAATGTTTAATATAATGATTATCCTGTAACGTGATTCTGGTGGGTTGACCTTGAGTAGCTGTCAGACACTCACCCAGCTGCTCTCCTACTCCTCTTCCTTGACAGGACAGGGAAATAAATAAGATGAAAAAAGCTGTGGGCGGAGATAAAGACAAGGAGATCGCTTATCAATTAGTGTCACAATCAAAGCAAACTTTGCAAAAATGTATTTAATTTATTGTAAATTAGAAGTTGAACTGGATGATAAGAAACAAAGGTGAAAACTAAATGATCTTTGTCCTAGCCACCTTTCCTCACAAATTCAACTTCATTCCCTTATTTCTGACCCCTTGACCTCCTCCCTCACCAAGTGTTGCAGGGGGGATGGGGAATGGGGGATTGTGGTCACTCCATAATAGGTCGTTTCTGATGTTCCTTCCTCCTCATACTTTTCCCCTGTTCCAGCACGGGTTGTCTCCATAGGCTGCAGTCCTTCAGGGTAAACTTGGCACTGGTTCCTTCATGGGCTGCAGTGTGAACATCTGCTCCAGCATAGTCTCTTACACAGGCTATAGTGGAACCTATTCCAATTCCCGGAGCTCCTGTTCCCCTTCTTCTCTGACTTTGCTGTTTGCAGGATTATTTCTCATGCTTTTTTTAATTCAATTCTGACTGCTGTGCAGTGTTTTGCTCTTCCTTAAATACACTTTCACAGAGGCACCACCAGCTTGGCTAATGGGCTCAGATGTGTACTCTGGTACATCCATTGAGGAGCCATCTGGAAATAACTGTCAGCATGGGACAGGCTCTGGTCTCTTCTCACAGAGGCCACCCTTGTAGCTCCCCTCCCACTACCAAAGCCTTGCAACCTACACCAAATATACACTAACTTTGGAAGAATGCCCTTACGTCTCCTATTTAAAACGTGTACAAATGCCCTATTTCTGTTGTAATTTAGTGTGACTCCTATTATATAACAGATTATTGAAATCAAAGTGCTGTCTTACAGAAATATTTGTTAATCTATTGTGGGACCAGGTAGATTTAGGTTTATGTATATGAACAGGTGGTGCACTTTTTTTTTTGTTCCACAACCACAGCAGTTACTCAAGTATTAGCTCAGCTGAAGAAGCCTGAAACACATTTCCACCTTTCTTGGTGGGGAGCACAGATAAGGAATATCACATGGTCTGAACTGCTTGGAGTCCCCATGTCTCTCACAGAAAACACACCACTTCCCAAAGATGACATCACTTTTTCAACTTGACAGAGAACTAGAACAAAATAATTTAGCCTGGCATTAGGACATTCCTTCTAGACAATGGCACCCTTGCATTCTCACCTGCTCTCCTCAATATGCATATTGTTCCGAATGGAAGACTTTTCTCTTGAATGCCCAGTTCAGAGACTTGATGATCTTGTTATTTCTTCAGCCTCAAAATCATGGATGCTTTTATACAGAAAAGCCACAGAAGAAAAGGTGATTTCTGCCCATTCTAAACTATTTGATACAAACCTTTTTTGGGGGAAGAATGTGGGTTTTGATATTAGTAATCAAAATTCTTGACACGTAAAACATACTGTGTTCATCATTGGTTACTGGTGAGCTCAGATATCTATCTAAATCTCCGAATTTCATATTGTGGTAGCTAACTCTATTTGGACTTTGTGCATGAGGTACCTAAAATTCAGTTGTTACAACTCAGCCTCATAACTGTGCTTGAAGGTAAAAAAACTAAAACTACTCTTCTGCCGCATTGGAGGCAAAAACTTGAATCCACATTGTTTAAATACTGAAAGACCACTTCAGTCACTAATCTACTAGATGTTCTCTGTTTTCTCCTGGATCTGTAGTATTTTGTATAAATGATGAACTGTTAATTGCAGTAGAAAGCTTTATCTGCCTCTCCTAAATTCTAAAGAAATGCCCTCATCACTTAACTATAGTACTTAAAACTCCATGATTTCTCTTTTGGATACAGGAAAACTCAATTCAGTTATAGAGAAAATTTAATAGCAGATATTAAGTGATTGTCTTGAATATCCAGCAATTAAGATACAAGTATGCTGACCTAAGCAGATCTCAAATAAGACAAATTAAAAAACTATTGCTTTAAGAAACTTCCTAGAATAAAGGCAACCAAATTTGGGAAATCTTAGAAGAAAGGAAATTTTGTGCAATTCTGCTGTCACAAAGATAGGTCTGTATAGCATTGGTGATATCTACCAATGATTAATGTGTCTCAAGAAACCTAAATGTTCTAGATGCCAAAGTTGGAAGTTGAATAACTAAGGCATTTTCTGACTCTAGTCTTTGTCAAAGCATATGCTTTGGTATAAAACTTCCTAAAGTGTGTAAAATTTATCTACTGCTGCCACAAGAGATTATTAATTTAGTGACATTTTAGAACTTTTTATCAGGGTATATACTTGTAATGTTTCTAAATAAATAGCTAAATTACTTTTTTTTTTCAGGACATTCTGTCTGACAACTCTTCCCCTTTAATACTTGCATCATTCAGATGCTAGCACAAAAGAAAGAATTATCAGACTTCTATGTCTGTCCTCTTGTCTGCATGCCAGCTATATGGACATCACTTACAGTCTCATGATGACCTGCTCTCTCCATTTTAAAACTTGCTAAAAATTTTAATTTTCTCATGTGTGCCTTATATAAATGATGTTTATCTATCAGAAATGTGTTTATTCAGTTTTAACAAGGCCATCTCTGAAACTTCAGGATGTTGGAAAAGACTTCGGGAAAGAGAGACTGAAAAAGTGTACTACAGGAATGCTTCAGGAAAAACAGAAAAAAGAGGATGGAATCATTATGATCTGTAAGAAGTATGTAAAATACTGCTGATGAAGAAAGAAATAGTCAGTTCTATGTGCCTAGAAAGGATGGAAAAAGAATTAATGGGCTTGAATTACAGCCAGGAAGATTTAAGATAGATATTAAGTAAAATTTTCTAATGACATGGATCATGACACACTGGAATAGATTGACTGAAGAGCTTTGGAGTTCCAGTCATTGGAAATCTCGAAGGACAGGTTAAGCAAACATCTATCAGAGTTGACAGGTACAGTTGATTTTGCCTGTGGGCAAAAGCATAGAGTATATGACCTCCTGAGGTCCCTTTCAGACTATTTGTCTCTGATTCTGTGATAGGCAGTGGTTTAGTACCCTCATGATGTCAATAGGGTTATTTATAGAAAAAAGCACTCTTCAAAAAGACATTTGCAAACATGTCAATATTTTTCTGAAAGTAAGTAGGGAGTCATAAAAGGAGTAGACCTCCTGGCTGAAAATGTCACCCACAACTTTTTTTCTGATAAAAACCAAAATCTCACATTAAATAGGTTTTCTCAAGACTACAGACAACATTTGTATTTGAACTTTCAAGAAGATCCACATGGAAAGCCCCATTGCCTCCCTCAGCACTTTAAGCAAGATAATGAAACACATTTAAATGTCTATCTTCTATATGCTCTACAGGATCTGATTTTTGTAGAGTTAATTGCTTTAGTACTGGGCACTGAACTGACACTGAGGAGATCGTATATCTTTGCCTAACAAACAGCCCCACACTTCAACTGTGTGGTTATTATAAGGAACTCAGAATTCTTCAAGTTGGAGTAATCTGACTGAAGATCTGCAGTTAGAGACATTTGCACATCTACACCTGAGACTTCCTTTGGAGTCAGGGAAAGGTACAGGCATTCAGCAGATTGTTCAGCTGACTTATTTTCAGTGTCTCCTTTAGGAAGAGATGATTTGTACCTTGGAAATATTTACTTCCAGTGACACATTTGAGCTGAATAACAACAATCCCTTCTGTGAACAAGAGAAACATTTTTTTTCTTAGTTCATATGGGGATTGGAGCTCTAGAAAGTAATGTCTGAAATGTATATTTAGTGCATGAAATGGAGAGTTGGGAAAGAAATATGAAAGTATAGAAAATAAATTTTTCCATGGTGTAGAAAATACATGCAATGAAGAATCTCTAAGATACACAGAAGTACTGTGAAACACAATAAAGCCCTAGCTTCTTTTCCAGGTCCCATGATATTATCTCCAAAAGTATGTCTGCATACAGCCAGCCTCTGTATTACATTCGTTACTCTTATATTGGGAATAAATCCCACGTGGGCTAATATACCCTGCTTCTCAAAACACAAAGACTTTGAAGAGCATCAGGTGTAAGTCCCCTGGTAATTATGATTGTCTAATGTTTATTATGTACATGAAGAATGGTGAAAAGATCTTGCAAGGTGTGAAGAAATACAAATCAAAAATATTATTGAATGTTTCTGAATAATCTAAAAAATGTTACTGGTAAGGTTCTTAAAAATTCTATTTAGAATTGGCATAGCTGGTTTGAAACTATCCAGCACAAAAACCTCCAGATTAGGGATAATGTTGTCAATGACAAGAAGTGGCTACAATGCGTAGCTTATTTTTTTCTTAATGATACACACTACTTCTATTAGTGGAAATATTTTGTTCAGATTGGAAAATCTTGTCCAATTACATTAGTGAGAAAAGTGATTATATTCAAATACTAATTTGTCTTTCAGCAAAATTGAGGACAGAGGACCAGGGAAAACTCAATTAAGCTTCCTCATTTGAGTAGTTCTGGGGACAAATCTGGGCTCTAGCATAGTCTGGAACAAGACCTTAGTGAAGTACATATGGTGCCTCTGTGATGTGGTCTCTAAATGTATTACACAATGATTACAGCCCCCCTGATTTTTCTTCTAATACAAAATGGGTGAATCTTTTATATATTAGCAGCAGGCTAAGCAAAACTATATTCTCCTGGTAAACCTCATGCAGAAGTCCTCCAAAAGGAGGAAAGTTGTTCACTTCTGTACAGAACAACAAATTTATATCAGAATATTATTCTCCATCAAAGTAATAATCTAAGAATAAATGCATAGAATACTGGTCTTTCTTGAACTGAATAGTTTTTAGTTATCTGCATTCAAATCCAACTAATTTCATTGTAAGCTTTTTTCTAAAGTAAAATAATATGGATTTCTAAAATACCTATACTTTACTTAAAACCCAGTTCTCATTAATAAATGCTATGATAAGTGTAAAATGGTAAAATTAATACAAATTCAAAGAAATACACCAATAAATGTAAGGATTACATCAAATAAATCAGATAAAATCCATCTTTGCATAATTTATGAAGATTCTTCCCATGATACAGAAATTTTAAACAGATTTGTAGATAATAACATTATTTCAGTTTTCAATGTAAGTTTTCTGCACAGGAATTCTTACTTCTATTATGTTTTATACATGCCGGATTATGTGGCAAGAGGAGGCCTTGCAGCATGTAACTCTGCACAGGTCACAGGGCTGGTCCACAGAAAGACTGGGACTCAGCAGTTGGTATTCTGAATCATCAGGTGTACTGAAAATCAAAGCACAACATGCATGTTGTTCTAGAGCTACACTAACAAAATCTTGCACTTCATTGTTACCTCCACCTTTCTACCATAAGATTTACTTTGCCTTCTCTTTTTATAAATCTGGTTAAATATACTGTTAAATGTATTGAATTATCTTTTGCAAAGTTTTATCTTTACCTTATAATTCTACCTCTACTCTTTCTATCACCAAATAAAATCAATCCTTTTTCTTTCTTTTTACCAATTTCTACTTTAATATCAACTACAATTTTGAAGGTAGTTTTGCTTAAGTCCTGGGATATTGTTTGCAACCTTTTCTTCTTTGCTTAGCCTGCAAATTCCAGAGTTTGCTCTTTGAATTAACATGCATGGCTCTTCTATATTAAAGTCCTTAAACTCTAAATCCAGTAATTTTCTCTAATTGTTTTTTGTGATTTCTCTAACTTTGCCCTTTCAAAATGGAAATACTTACTTACAGACATACTCTTGTTTATCCTGTTGTTTCATTTAAATTGGATCAGTTAGGGATCATTAGATTCAAGGTTTTCTGTAGAAGGCTCTTTTATAATGTGATTCTTATGCTGTTATGTGCTTCATATTACATCCATGTCTTATAATGTCTATTAAAAAGTAGGTATGTGAGATACAGGACAACTGTTGTATGCCATAAAGCCCCATCTAAAACCAATGGTATTAAAATCACACGTTCAAGCATTCCAGAACAGGAATTACAATGCAAAACCGAAATATCCTGACAATTAATTGTGCCCATTTTACATGTACATCATGTTAAGCTATTCAGTTGTGTTATCAAATCTCACATTTTTGACAAGATTTCTCCCCCAGTTGGAGCACAAAAAGCATGAAGATGAAGATGTCTTCTTCTATTTGAAGTTTATACACCCCAGTTTTGAAAGAGCTGAATCCTTCACTCAAATCTTTATACAAATTTATCACAAGAAGGCAGAAATACTGTATTCCTAGAGACTGATTCACTTCTCAGATTCAGTCATATCAGTGCACATCTTTGTCACATCAAGACTGAATTCTCATAGGTTTAGCAGGAAGCAACATCCAAAGTATAGCTAATTAAAGATCTCCAGTCTGGTTCAGCAAAGGAGCATGGAAATGTCATTCTAATATTTGGCAAAGTAGACACATAAGTGTCTAACTCAGATTTCTAGCCTCACAGATAGTCAGAGGCTACACTGGTAGATGTTTCTTATGGCAACTAAGGATCATTTAGACCATTGCAGCTCAAGTTTCTATGTATTTAGGATGGTCTCCCTACAGTTCCTTTTATCTCATAATGAAAATATATTCCAAATACACTGAATGTGACTCTTGAAGATTTTATTCAACAGTCACAAAATGGTACCATTATGTAGCAGTTGCATAGATTTTTCACCTGTCCATTTCCAAGAGGTTTTTAGAGATGGGAAGACTTAGGTAATATAAAATAAAATGTTATGGCTGCATGTGTAGTAAATACACTACTCCAAGTTGATTCCTTTAAAATAAAAATCTTTCCTCAAATAGAAGAAGAGAAGCAATTTTTTTTTCTTTTATGGCCTGATCCTACCACTCACTTTTACAATGACAAGACTGAATTAGGTTATATGGGTCAACTTGCTCAATTCTGAGAAAAGAATCCTTAGTAAAATCATTGGGCTTTTAGGATGCTTAGTCTTCTGAACTGTTATGCAGTGCTTTACTGCAATGTCATTTTTTACTAGGAAATGACCTTGCTTCCTCCAAGTCATGAAATTTTATTTTAGAAAGGTGGACATTCTCACCCTTGTGATGATGAGACAGTAAGGAAGGTGGGTAAACTCCATAATTAAAGAGCTCACTAAACATATAATGTTCATGAAAGGGATTACTGCTGTTAAAACACAAAGGTTGAATTTATTTTTTTTTATTTTGTCAGGAATGCCTGAGGCTAGGAGGACTGAAATGAAAAAGAAGACTTGATGTCATTTCCAATAATCAGAAAAGATTTTTTAATTATTATTATTTTCCAGTATCTTTCTTTGTATTCTGCCTTACAAAGCAACAAATAAACTACAGTGTTTTGTCATTATTTTTTTTCTAATGGCCATGAAATACTATATTTAAAAAAAACCCCACAATCTGCTTTTTCTCCCCTCCCCCCCCCCCCCCCCCCCTTTTTTTTTTTCACAGTTACCATGACAATCACAGAATTTTGGTAGGGATAAAAAATTTGACAAAAAATTTGTCAGTATTTTCTTCTTTTAAAGTTTTTGTGGCAATATAGATGATCAGACAGGCATTGTTAAACAAGGCTGAGTATTATGCAAGTGTGAAAACTACAAAAATGACTTGAGGAAGTCAAGAAAAATGGTATCTTCCATCGAGAGCATGATATAAAACAACAAAGGAATTACTTGTTGCAGTAGCAAACATTAAAACTGTGATTTGTTTATTTGTTGGGATGGGAGGAAGGATATTTTCACCTAGGGTGAATGGACTTAATACAAGTGGGAAAAGGTGTACAAACATCAAGACCTTGTCAAGACTCTTGTTGAGTTTGCAGATGACTTCAAACTGGGGAGAAGATCAAACATGCTGGAAGTCAGGGCTGCCATTAAAAGGGACCCAGTAAGGCTGGAGGAAATGGGCCAACAGGAACCTCAGGAAATACAGCAAAAACTTCACCTGAAAATTAATAATCCCAGATATCAATACATGCTAAGGACAGATTGACTGGCACAGTCTACTGAAGTATTTTCTTATAGAGAAAGGTAGATACTAGTACCGATAGCCTTATTTGTGTTTTCCATTGTTCATATCCTCCTAAGCTTTGATACTGCAGGGAGTATTATAACTGTCACCAGCCTCTCTGCTTCTGAGCAGCACAAGGAATGGAACCATTCTGAAATTTATTGCCAAGTTAACAGAGGCAAACAAAACAACTAGCCTGGGGTCATTCACTACTCTCATGAGTTTCCATACATGTGTCTGTCTGGACATGCAAAAGCACAGGTATATACTCAAACATTTTTAGTAAAATTAATAAAAGATTTGAGATAAAGGCAAATACATTGCTATGGATTTTCATTTCATTCATTTAAAAATTAATTAACGTTGAAGAGAGCACCGTGAACAACAGAGGTCTGAATTATCCTGTATTTTAAATCTTAACATTTGCAACACAGAGAAGGAAAATCCATAAAAAACAAATTTGCAGTTTCAGCTTCTTCATAATTGTTGTCATTTTTCATTCTATCACTTTTGGTGTTATTTTAGGTTGAAGGACACAGTGCACAAACAACAACCTCTCAAGCACATCAAAAGGTTTCAGCTTAATTCAAGAGAACACAGAATGTTTTTATACGTCATGCCTTACCTTTAACTATTTTTTGCTACAAAAAGTGTTACTGTAGACATTGAACAGGAATTTTAAGACTTCATAGCTATTAGCTATATATGTTTCTAAAGAATCAATTCATTATGTTGTAGTTTTGTTATACTGAATGCTGTTCTCTTGAATATTTTGCAAATAAATCTTAAAATAAAATCTTGGTAACTATACTGTCTCCAAAACTAATCGTAAATGAAAAATCCTAAGAAAATTTAATGAGTTCAGAGCTGCCTTTTCTTGACTCAGTGTTATTTATTTTGTGTACTTGTAATCTAGAAACAAATAATAAAATCACTTCTTATGAAGTTTCAGTATGATGTAATTATTAACTTAGGTTATTAAGAATAAATAGAAAATTCTGATTTACCCCATAATCTTAATTAATTTTAAAACATCATGCATTTTAATCCTGACATATGCAAGATCGTACATATAGGAACACAGAAAGTAGGTCACACTCACATGACACAAAAATATTTCTTGGAAAGCCTGTATCTATGAAAGCCTTTGGGGCCTGGTGAGTAACCAACTGAACATGAGCTCCCAGTGTAATACAGTGACTAAGAATAATCTAGATCTTGACTATATAAAGTGAAAACAAACAAAACAGACAACAGATATTATATTACATCTGTATGGTATTACTGACACCATTACTAGAATACTGTGTCCAAACCTAAGGCATATACCTCAGTGCAGGAAAATTTCTGAAAAAACCAGAAGGTGTACAAAATCTATAATACAGAAAAACTTCACAAAAGAATCTCAGGCTGGTTAATTTATAAAAGAAGTTAATCACAGTCTGCAAGTAACCTCCCCTTATATTCCAGATTTATCTTCAGATGGATCTCAATCTATCTTCAGGTGTATTTCAACATGAAAGGCTGTCTTCATCCATCCAAAAGGTAGAAAAGAGTTCAATGTCTAAACATTAATAAACACTGCAGTTAGGCTAGAAATGAGGTACGCATTCTTAAAGTAAGACAACCACAGGACTTCCCCACAGATGTATTGATTTCTACATTGTTTTCTCTCCTGATAAAAAGCGTGAGTGCCTATTTAAAAGCATCTCTAGTTCAATCAGAAGATAAATATGGGATATACAAAACAAAAGACAAAGAATTATGGTCTGTTTGAAACAAGCAATCATACCAAATGACTGGAGTGATAAGAGGCAGCTGGGAACATGCCAGTAAGATATATTTTTATTGAAAAAGTTATTTTAGCAAACTAGTTGAAGACACAGATTTGGAGCGAGTGTGGCCTTGGCTTTGCCTTATTCTATGTGACCCCAAAGAAGATGAGAGTGCCTGGGAGGAAAGAAGTGCATTCATTCAGCTAATAGTATTGTTTGCCTCTAACCTTTCTTTACTGGTGTCTCAAGTTCAATATGTTCATAATTTGTCTTGCTTTGTCTCCTTTATTTAGTGTTGTGGACAAAACCTAATTCAGGAATATCACTTGGACACCATCTTTGATTCTGTTTGATCTCCGCATCTTGAAGATCAGAGTTTGTTTAAATTTGCATTCTTTCTCACAATGTCTCTAATATTCAGTCCTTTCTATCCATTCATGCAGCTAAGCTCTTATCATTTTACATTCTAAATACCATGATTTCTTTTGTCTGCTCTTGATATAATAACAAATTTTCATTTGTCAACAAGAGAGCAAAAAGTTCTTTCACAGCCTTCTGTTTTAGCCACCTTTTCTCTCTTTGTATTTCTGAATTTGCTTCTCTTCCACACTACATTAAGACAGAACATTAAGTTCTAGTTCAACACTGAAAACCCCAATCCTTCTTATGGTCAAATGATGATTACAGCATTTATTTTTCACCTTACATTTTAAAATAAGTGCTTTCATGCTTTCTGTTATGTATCTTCTTACGCTTATGAAGAGCTCTCACTGAATCTCTCAAAAGCTAATCCATCATTTTGCTTCAGATCCCTCCTCAGACCTCACTGCTGGTTTGTTTCTTACACGTGCAAAGAGGCCTAACATGTAGTTCAAAAATTACCTAATCATTTTCCTCCATTTTCCAGAAAGCTTTAGAGAGGCACCTGTTGTCTCTTGCTTTACACATAGATGATGAGAGTTTTGGAACAGTGAACCACTATTTCGTCCTGCCTTCTGCTGTGACTGCTAACTGCACTACTAATATTCCTACTCCTACTGATTTCCCTTGTACAAGAGAAACTAGTGACTCAGAAAATTCCTGTTGATTTGCTTCTGGGAGAAAGTATTATAAGGACTGCAATTCTACACCTACAAATGAAAAATATCAGCTATATGAAATGTAGAGACAGATCTCTGGATTTTACTTACAGTCTCGAGTCATGACTATGCAAAATCCTGTTCCTCAAAATGAGTTTGAAAAAGTCATTAACTTCAGGGTTCCTATGTGGAAGGAATGCTATAAGCCACCTATAAGAGCCCAGGGGAAAAAAAAAAAAAAAACAGCAAAAAAAAAGAGTGACTGTGCACCCTTACCACAGGAACAGAGTTCTATTTGGCACTTCAAGGATTGTTCAAAGGTATAAGAAAATCTATTTCATCCTCCCATTCACAGGCATGAGGGTTTGTTCACAGATGACATAATTTCTGGCACAAATTAATTCTTCGTTACACATCAGTTCTGGCTTCCATTGTTTTGCTTGCAGAAAGAAATGAAGCAACTTTCAAAATCACTTCATTTTCCACAGTAAATGCTTTCAACTTCTCTTGAGCAACAGCAGCAAACTACAGCAGACACAGGCTGGATTCAAAGCTCAGAGAGAGAAAAATAAAGACCAGTATCTAGCATAGTTCTAGTTATTGCACTTTTTTTGGTGAACTGCTGCTAGCAAGAAATCACAATCAAGAAATCACAGGTAAGCCACACATCTCACAAACCTTCCTAAGTCTGTAAGTATAGACAAAATAGATTAAAAATATATCTAATATTACATCTAAATTACTGTATATATCATACATATCACCTTCCTCATGTATGTCCTGAATAACAGTGAACCAAATATGCAGTGTAGGTAGAACATGTAATAATTTCCGTAATCCCTGGCAATTAACTCACTACCAAAACAAATAGAGGTCAAATATAAATGGCACTGCTGAATTAAATAAATGCTTCTGAGAAAATACTCGCAGACTTCAATGAAGACTATGACAAGCAATTAGTTTTCAAGTTAAACAGGTAAGTTAACGATTTTCTATTTAGCTTTCTTTTTTATTTGGGAAATAAACTTCAAAACATATTTTGTTGTTGATATTATTGTATTGTTTAAATCACAGAATAGTTAAGGTTGGAAGGGACCTTTGGAGGTCATCTGATCTAGCCCCCCTGATCAAGCAGAGACACCTACAGCCAGCTGCACAGGACCAGGTCCAGACAGCTTTGGAGTATCTCCAAGGCAGAAGACCACAACCT
This sequence comes from Todiramphus chloris collaris, assembly GCA_025345505.1. Lineage (NCBI taxonomy): Eukaryota > Metazoa > Chordata > Aves > Coraciiformes > Alcedinidae > Todiramphus > Todiramphus chloris. The sequence goes on along the minus strand of JANVCC010000067.1, from coordinate 2,851,972 downwards.
TGCTGCACAACCTGTACCAGTGCTCAGTCACAATCACAGGGAAAAAAAAAAAAAAAAAAAAAAAAAAAAAAAAATTGTGATGCTCAAGAGGGAATCTCCTGAGTTTCAGGTTGTGACCCTTGCCTCTGGTCCTGTCATTGGGCAATGCTGAAAAGAGCCTGTCTCCAGATTCTTTGCACCTACTCTTTGGGTATTTACATACATTAATGAGATCCCTTCTTGGCCTTATCTTCTGTAGGATAAAAGCTCTCAGCTCTTTCAGCCTTTCTTCACAGGAGAGAGAGGCACTCCAGTCCCTTCAGCATCTTCATGGCTATTCACTGGACTCTTTCCAGTATGTCCTTGTCTCTCTTGTACAGAAGAGCCCCAGAACTGGACACAGTACTCCATCTCTAGTCTCAACAGTGCTAAGGACAGGGTAAGCATCACCTCCCTCAATCTTCTGTCAATACCTTGCCTAATCCAGAACAGGGTACCATTATCCTGCTTCTCTGCAGGGGTACGTTGCTGGCTCAAGTTCAACTTGCTGTCCATCAGGACCCAGAAGACCTTTTCTGACAAACTCCTTACTAAAAGGGTGGCCCCCAGGATATACATTTATGCATGGGGTTGTTCATCCTCAGGTACAGGACTTTGCACTTCCCCTTCTGAGATTCATGAGGTCCCTGTCATCCCATTTTTTCCAGCTTGTTGACGTGTCTCTGGATGACAGCGTGACCCACTGGCATATTAGCCACTCCTGCCTGCTTTCTGTCATCAACAAACTCATTCAGGGTAATGCTGCCTCATCAGCCAGGTCATTAATGTAAAACAGGACTGGACTCAGCATTGACTTCTGAGACACACTGCTAGTCACTGGTCTCCAACAAGACTTTGCACTGCTGATCACCACCCTCTGGGTCTAGCCATTCAACTAATTTTCAGCTCACCTCACTGTCTCCTCATCCAGCCCACACATCAATAGCTTCTCTATGAGGACTATACTGGAGGCACTGTCAAAAGCCCTACTGAAGTCCAGGCAGATAACATTCACAGCTCTCCCCTTGCATACCAAGCCAGTCACCACACCATATAAATTTATCAAGCTGGACAAGGAAGACTTCCCCCTTGTGATGCCATATGCCATGCTGACTACTCCTGAGGATTTTCTTGTCCTTAATGTGCCTGGAAATGAATTTCTAGATTAGCTGTTTCATCACCTTCCCATGCATGGAGGTGAGGTTGACCAGCTTGTAGTGCCCTGGATCCTCCTCCTTTCACTTCCTGAAGACGGGAGTGACATTTGCTTTCCTTCAGTCTTTGGGCACTTCTCCCAGTGGCCATCATCAATCAAAGATTATTGTAGGTGGCCTTGGAATGATATCTACCATCTTCCTTCACACTCATGGGTGCATCCCATTAGGACCCATGGGCTTATTCATGGACAATTTGCCCAAGCATTCCTCTTCCAACAAGGCTACTGCTTCCTTGCTCCAGTCTTTCCCTGTGGACTCTGGGATTCGGGATTCCTTAAGGCTGGTCATGCTAATAGAGTCTGAGGCGAAGGTGGCCATCAGTACCTCAGCCCTTTCCATGTCTTGTTTAGCCAGGTCCTCTGTGTCATTGAGCATGAGCCCACATTTTCCTTAGGCTTCCTTTTGTCTCCTATGTATTCATGGAAGCCCTTCTTATTGTCCTTGGTGTCCCTGGCAAGATTCAATTCCATTTGGGCTTTAGCTTTCCTAGCTTCATCCCTTGATAATCAATGTTTCTGTTTACTGGTTTCAGTGTTTCTGTTTACATTGCTTCTGTTTACCTCAGTTTCCTGGTCCTTGCTTCCATCTTCTGTATGCTTCCTTTCTGTGTTTGAGTGTTGATAGGAGCTCCTTGTTCAAAGAGTCATCATAGAATCATAGAATGGTTTGGAAGGAACCTAAACCATCTTTCATCTGTGCAGGGTGCATGGCATTTTTGCCTTATTTCCTATTCAGCGGGATAGAATACTGCTCTTGAGCTTGGAGGTGGTGATCCTTGACTATTAACAGCTTTCTTGATCCCCTGTTCCCTCCAGGGCCTTATCCCATAGGACTCTTACAATCAAACCTTTGAAGAGGGAAAAGTCTGCTTTCCTGAAGTCCTGGGATCGTGAGCTTCTTGTTCACCCTCCTCCCTGCCCTCAGGATTCTGAACTCCACCTTCTTAGGGTCTCTGCCACCAAGGTTGCCTTTGATCTTCACATCCCCAGTGATTCCCTCTGTGTTGGTGCAGCATAGCACCCCTCCCTGTTGACTCCTCTGATGCTCAGAGGAGGAAGTTAGCAACAATGCACTCCAGGTACCTCCTGGTTTGCTTATGCGCTGCTGTGTTATTCCTCTAGCCAATATCAGGGTGATTGAAGTCCCTCATGAGGACCAGGGCCTGCTTCTTGCTCCCTGAAGGTTACTCCCATCTATCTGTAGTGTGTCTTGTCCAGTTATTCTTCCTGGTCAGGTGGCCTATAGTAGACATCCACTATAATGTCACCTTTATCTGTCCTGTCTTTAATCCTAAGCCTTAAGTGCTCACTTGACTCCTCATTCATCTCCTTGCATTTTAGCTGGTCTCTCACATAAGAGGCAATGCCCTCTCCTTGTTTTCTTATCCTGTCCTTTCTAAAGGATCTGTATTCTTCCATTGCAACACTCTAGTCATGGGAGCCATCCCACCAGGTCTCTGTGGTCCTGACAAGACTGTAGCCCTGCAGGTGCACCCAGATCTCTGATACATCATGTTTATTCCCCATACTGCTTCCCCTACTGCAGGCACTTCAGAGAGGCACCCCAGCGCGTTAAGTTCCCAGAGAGGGTTTGGAGAATTATGTTGTACCCAGACATAGAATCATTTTTTACATAACATAATTAAAGCTGAAGAGAACTGAGTACAGAATGGCACATTGGGATGATTTAACATAATAAACTAAATCAGTCAGGTAGAACATGGTGGTTTATACGAAAACAATAAATGGTTTTAGCATTAACAATATCTCCTTCATTTGTTTACCTGAAATTAGGACCTAATTTTGGTAATTCCCTTTAGAAGTAATTACTTAAGATGCAGTCATCTGAATTCAAAATCGATTTTAAACAACCCATTAAACAGAAGTAAATCAGTGCAACGCCCAGTAGCTCTGGCCTCACAAAACCAGCATGTGGCGCTGTCTCCTATAAAAGAAAAAAAAACAGCCGCGAGTTTCTCAAAGCTGGTCTTCAAAAAAGACAATTTTTACATTGTCAGACTGCTCTGAAACACGGGCATGAAAATTAACCCTGTATTATACTGCAGTTGCAAGAATTTATTAGTACTAGTTTTGCAGCTTCTAATACAAAGAGATTATTTAATGTCATTTATTGACAAAAATGTCATCGAGCACAGCATACAAATGTGTCCGTCTATTTATGTGTTTATGGACCATGATTATATTTAAAGATTGGTTGGATTATATATACACATATATAATTTATTTCCAAATTCCTGTATTCTGTAACCAGTTTATTAAGATCTTTAAAACGAGGGCATTTACAAACTTGTGTGTATTGTCTTTCATTCTATCAGATATTCAGCCTGTAGTGGGTTTTAATCACCTACTAAATTCTTGAGCTACTGAGCCTGTTTCTTAATCTCCATGTAAGGGAACAGGACTTGTGTGAGTACAGTTTTACTGGAACTGAACAGCCAGTCTTTTGTGAGCTAACCAAGTCAGCCCTCACTAAAAAGGAATTCACAGACTATGCTGATGATCTTTGTAACCACGACCTTTCAAACAAAAGCAACTGAGTAAACTGTGCATTCACAAACTTCTTAATTATTAAGGGCTTTATGCCCTTTGCTACCAGACTTTATAAAAAACAAAAGAAACAGGATTCATACACTTTTTCTTACAGATAGTGGTTGTAATATGCTACGTAAATTGCATTAGTGCTAACACAGAAGGGATATATCTACAGAACCATTTGTCCTCTCTAGATTTGCATCTGATTTGCAGATAGTTACATACTTAATCCAGGCAGTTGTTATCTGCTAAAATATGGCAAATATTGAAAGCATTTGGTTCACCTGTAAATACTATGAATCAACGAAGCAATTTCTTTTTCCTGACTCAAGGCAAAGAGTTGCAAAATTTTTAGTCAAGGCTTAAGAAAACCTGTATGAAATTTAAACATCTAGAAACCAGGAAGCCCTGAACTTAATAATGCGGCCTGAACAGGCTCACCAGTATTTGTCACAATTGCTAGGACTGTGCCTTTATTTCTGTCTTCTATGATGTGGTTGGGGTTTTGTTGTTTGGGTTTTTTTGTTTGTTTGTTTTAGTGTGTTTTGTTTTTGTTTTTGGTTGGGTTTTTTTTTTGGTTTTTTTTTTTAGCTTAGTTTAGTTTTGGTTTGTTTTAAATACAGAGATGCTGGATTAGGTGAAGTAAACTGTTCTCCAGTAGTGAGAAATCAGTCAGAATTGGGAACAACATTTTTGAGACACTTCGGACCTCTGCTCACTGCAGGAGGCATGGAGTGATTCCAGCTCCAAAGATGAGGAAGACTTCTAGAGGTGTATTTGAGACAATCTTCCTTATTGAACCAGGGTGCTTCCAAATTAGCCAATGGAGTACACTTAGACAGTGCAAGCAGCAGAGCAACTTCTGCAGATGACCTCATCTTCTGGCAACTGCACTCCCTCAAGCATCCAAGGGTGCAAACTGTCATCTCAATTCTAACACTTGCAGGAATGAATCTAGCCTACTGGCTTCTTTCAAGTGAAGATTTCTGGTCAGTTGACAAGAAACACTGCTAAGTCACAAAGTAATATCTAAACAAAAATTTGTATCGCTTCTTATTACATTTGCACATTAGCAATACTTGTGACAAGAACTCTCTTCTCTTAATCTGTGCTTTTTCTGGTGAGATAATAAAAGTAGAGCTAGAATGTAAAGTTAGATTTTAACTACTGATTTATTATTTGGATTTACTTTATTTTTCTGATATATATGGGTATGTATATGGGTGATATGTATGGGAAGGTGTATGCATATAGTCTGGTAAGAATAAAGTCATTGGGGAATATGCTTTATTTCACATTTTTGTACATAAGAACATCCATAAAGAGGGGAATTACAATCCTGTAAAGTTAGTACAAGCCAAACTGGTGGAAGACTTTGCTATCTATCAATGAGATTTTAACTTGTTACCTTACAGAGCACTTAATTTATGCTAAAACTTGTTCCAGTAAAGACGCCTGCAGTCTGTGTAATGCAGCATTTGATAACCACATTAAACCACTACTTATAATAGTAACTGATCTAGTATTAACTCCTGAAATGGCCTAAAGACTACTTATTTCAGGTTGGGATTTTCAAGTTCAGGAGGTTCAACCCACAGGCTCCAGTGAGAAAATAAAGACTCACTTGCTCCTTTTAGTAGCACATACTTTCAGCGGGAGGAGTCCCTATAGCATATGCACGGAGAGGAATGTGGTGTGTAACCTCTGTGCTACATACACACTGTGGCATGTGCTCCCAGCCCTGGAACTGAAGGTGCAGAGAGAACAGACGTCAGGCTGATGTATATATTGTATGGTAGACATTTTAAAGCTCAAGGTGCTGTTTTAATTTTTCAGCTGTTACCCAGAGGTATTCGGACTAATGACTTGTAGATTTTAATTTTTAAATAAGTCTTCAGAGGAGCCTTTACGGGTTTCACCTTGGGACAAACCCTCACCACAGTGTTTCTCTGTAAGAAATACCGAGTTTCAAGAGGTAATTTCCGTGCATTCTTGCCTCTTCATCTTTTTTTTTTGTTTGTTTGTTTAAAAACAAAGAAACAAACAAAAAGAAATAAAAGAGACTAACAGATACAAGACTTTAAGAACGGCCCCTTAGTATGGCTGCTGATATACAAAGCCACGGGCGGGATGGCCCGGTCCCCTCCGGCAGCGCCGAATGAGCGGACCGAGCCAGGCGGACGCGACCGTCCCTGCAGGGACAGCGGGTCCGACCCGACGCTTCCGAGTGCCGGCCCTGAGCTAACGGCCGATTACCACCGGCCCGCCGGGTCGGGCTCGGGCCGCATGCCCTCGGCGTCCAGCTCTGCGCCAGCGGGGCGGGACCCCCGCCTCCTCCGCCTGTGCGTGAGGACAAGGCGAGCTACTCTGCGGGCCGCTGCCCGTCCGGGTGTCCCACAGGTGGCGGCGTGCGGCGACAGCCCTGACGGCCACCAGCGGCCCCGCCGGGCCGACCTGCCCGCGGCGGCACGGCACGGAACGGCACGGCCCGCCCGCCCCGCCGCGGCGCTCGGCGCAGCCAATGGCGCGGCCGCTGTCAGCCTCGGCCCGCCTGCTGCCGGGCGGGGGAGGGGTGTGGGCCGGGGCGGGCGGGAAGGAGGGCGGGGGTGAGGGGAGTTGAATGATTGAACTTTCTTCTGTAGTTTCTGCGGCGCGGAGGTGTCTACCCCCAGCGCAGCCCGGCACTAGCCCGTCGAGCGGGAGCTTACGCCGGCGTCTGCCGCTCCCCGCAGCAGCGCCCGGTTGCCCCTCTGCCCTCCTCTCCCACAGAGCGATGGTGCGGAGGGCGCCCGGCGCGTCCCTCGCCCTGCTCCTCTGGGTAACGGCCGCCTGCGGCAGCCCCGCTGGGCCGGGGGCTGGCGCCGCCGCCGCTGCCCGCAGGCAGGACGAGGCTTTCTCTACCGCCAGATGCACCTCCAGGTGCCTGAGTCTCCAGATCACCCGCATCTCCGCCTTCTTCAAGCATTTCCAGGTAGGGGCATGGCGCCGCGCAGGGGCGGCCCGCCGCCGTCCCGCTGCAGCCGTCCCCCAGCCCGCCCGGTGGGTGGGCGTCCCTCGGCACCGGCACCGGCACCAGCACCGGCGAGGCGGGTGCGGAACCCAGGACAGCCGGGGCGGGAGCGCCCCTTGGCAAACTTACGGGGCCGTTTCCCCAAGGGACGGCGGGTGTCGCCGCCAGAACTTGGAGGCGGTGGACAGGTGGGCACGGCCCCGCCGCAGCGCCGAGCCCCGCCGGTGTGTGTGGGTGCCGGACGGGATTCCCCGCGTGGCTGGTCTCCGGGAGGAGGCGGTGGATTGTGGGGCTCCCGCCACGCCGCGCCCCGCCACACACTTGTCAGCGGCCGGCTGGGCGAAGCAGGGGCACCGCTCTGCTCCGGCTCCTCGCAGGTGCTCGGCATGACCTGCCGCTGTCTCTGGCACCGCGGGACGGCCCCCGGCTGCTGCCTCCTCTCATGTCCGAGGCGGTCGGAGCAGCCGAAGCACGGTGCTCCTGGGCTGGGGGTGCGCTTGTGCTTCCAAGCGGCGAGCGGTGCTGGGGCGATGCCGCGGGGCTCCGCCTTGCCTGCCTGCCTGCCTGCCTGCGGCCCGAGCGAGTCGTTGCGCCCTGCCGCCCGCGGGTGGTTCGCTTCTCCAGCCTGGTGGGAAAGTTAGAGCTTATTTTGTACGAGTGATCATCGGGAACGTGTAACACTTGGTTCCGACCTCCTGGAAGGTGAGGGTGGGGGTGGCACGTTTTTCTGAAACACCTCTGGCTGACGGGAGTGGAGAAATGGGGCTGAAGCGGGGGGAAATGGGGCTGAAGTGGCGGGAGACCTGCGGGGTATAAAATGAAATGACGGAGAGTGACCCCGAGAGCGGCTGCGCTGGAAGCGGTGGTGGAGGTGGTGTAACAACAGCGGCGGGTGTCTGCCCGTCCTTTCTCGTCTTCCAGTTAAACCCGCACCTCTCCGCTCTCCTTTCCTCACCTGTTCTACATCGTGCAAGTGTGAAACCAAGTCGACTCCAGGCAAATGATGGAAGCTGTCCTGGGCTGCCAGCCGTTCTCCCTCCCTAACCCCCGGGTCCCCTTCGGAAAGCGGTGGTCAGCCTGGTGGACACGGAGCCACCTCCACCTTTCGGGGTGTCACGTCTCTGCGGCGCGCAGGGGACCGAGCGGGGAGCGCGCCGTTCGCTTGCCCCTCTGCTCTCCTGTCAGGTGGAGACTGGAACCAGTAGAACAGATGTTTTGGGTGAAAGCAGCGTGCGGGGCTGAGGTTTTGACACAAAGCGCAGGTTTGGGAGATATTTAAGGGTAATGCGGTTAAAAAAAAAAAAAAAAAGAGGGGGAGGAAAAAAAACCCAAAACACCTCGGTGTGAAAGGAACGCGTAACGCGTTGGTTTCAGCGGCAGCGGGAGGTGTTCGGTGCCCGTGTCCGGGTTTGGGCGCAGGAGACGGGCGCACGCACCTCGGGGCGGGTGGGGCAGGGGCTGCCCTTTGCCCGCCCCGCCGCTGCACGAGCCGCCGGTCCCGCCAGCGGTCCGCGTGCCGGCGGGCGGGGTCGCCTCGCGCCAAGGCGATCCTTCCGCGGCGGCTGCGGAGCCGGGAGCGCTGGAGCGCGGCCTGCGCTTCGCGGGATGGCTCGGAAGCAGAGGAGCCCTTAAAACAGCTCCTTATCTTGGACACCGATTAGTAGTTTTTCTTCTGTAACCTTTTTTAATTTTTTTTTTTTTTTATTGCCTTGTCAGGCGGTCGTAACTTAGCTTGGTTTACAGTTTCAGTGGCTAAAGAGGCCGTTTAGAGCAAGCCAATTCCCAGTGAAAGGCTTTTTTTATTTATTTTTTTTTTTTTTTTTTTTTTTTTTTGGCAAGGTTTCTGACGTAAAACTGCTGACAGAATGCACATTGCCGAACAACAGTGATTACATTTTAATTAGCCAGGGTGAAATAAGCTGCGAATTACTTCGGACTTGATAACTGGCTGGGTTTGGGTTTGTTGTTGGTTTTTTTTTTTTTTTCTAATCAGTTGAAAATCTCGGAGTTTTAACCCCAACCTGCTAAAGCACATGGTAATTTATCTAAATTACCGGGATTAAACTGATAGACCTCAACCGACTGTAATGTTTGGAAGATAAAGTGTTCACGCTTATAAAAGTTAAGCTTTCCATTGTCTTTTATTGAGGGAAAGGAGGAGAGTGCGTATCCTGTATCCAGCAGGCATTCAGTGTTCTCAGAGGAGACTGAGGACATGTGGACTGTAGGACATACAGGTCTGAGCCACATTATTCCATGAGGGCTAAAGGACACTATATGCCTTTCATCCCTCACTCTTCTGCCTCCTTCCAACCTCCCCCCCCCCGGCTTTTTCATCTCAACTAGTAGCAATTTCTGGAGTTCTTTTCATTTCAGAGATGCCCACTTATCTTGTAATCTGATTCAACCTTTGAAGCGTACTAAACACTAGCCCTCATCCCAACTGGAGTGGGAAGGAACTTCAGTGTCTCCCAGTTAGGACAAGAATTGAAAGAAGACTGACTCAGTTGTTTCTCAGCCCTGCTTTAGATACAGCCTCAGTAGTGGGGATTACGGAAACAGCAGCTGGCTGCTTCATGGAAGTTTCCGAAAGACTTCAGTTCATTTAGTTCTTGGTGCTGAACCACATCACTAATAACTTTTTAGAGGGAATGAGGCAGTATGAACAGGAAATTAGGATTAATTCTGTATGTACTGTCTCCCTTGTTTGGATGCCAACTAGTATTTTTTCAAATTTCTGAAATGATGACAAGATATTTTTGTTCATCTTCCCCCACTGACAATTTTCACCTGTTTTTTGTTAACTGTCCCTATTTGTGAAAGTGTCAAGAGAGTTTTCCTAAAAAAAAAAATAAATTGAAAATCTATTTGTTAATTTGTATTTGGGAAGCAGTTCTAAGCCTATTTTAAAGGTGAAATCTCAGTAGGAAATTTTAACTGATGCAGAAGTCAAGTAATCTACTTTTTTTTTTTTCCTCTATAGACAATTGCTAGAGGAAGAATTCGTCACCTAAATCAAAAGTCCATGATTTTCAGAATGCCTGCTGAAGAGGCAGAGATGCCTGGTTTTTGCTATAAAATGCCCACAGTCCAGGGGAATTTTCAGTTTTGGGGGTGTTGGGGAATTCTGGGTAGAGATTGCATAAAGGGCATTTGGCATTACTATGAGTTATTGGACCATGAGAGTCTTACAGCCCAATGAAATACATATGTTTTATTTCTGTCTGTGGCCTGTCTACAGGACCTTAAGTCCCACACAGGATGGAAAGTTTCACACAGAATGTGCTGGCACAAAGTCTTTTCGTAAAAAAGCAAATAAGCCAAAAAATGTAAGCAGAATTCATCACAATAGTGTCTTCCTGTATATAACAGCACTTTAATTACATATCCACAGTAGAGAATGATGTTAAATCAATAAATAGACTCCAACATATCTCTTCTTTCTTCTTGGAGTGTGTGTGGCATTGAACTTTAGCTTGCTTTGGACTTTTTCAGATTAGAAAAAGCGTTTTTATCCCAACAGTGTAACTTGGGCCACTGAACAGCACTGAATGAAGCTTTCATTGATATGTGATCAGGAGTAGGCAAAGAGAACACATCTCTCTAGCCTGATGTTTAGGGTACTCACTTTTAGCTATTGTGTTGAGGTTGGAGTTTTACAATGACTGTTGAGTAATGTGTGAGAGAGTAATTGGAGCATTCACTGGAACCTGTCCCTTCTCCTGGGTCACTGCATTGGCAGTGAGCTGAGTTCCTACTGCCGTGCTTTGTTTCTGGCAAAATTCTCTGTAAATCACCTGAACAGGGGGGGATGGTGAGAGTGTTCTTCCAGCAACCAAGAGCATGACAGTCAAGTGGCCTGCCTACAGTGAAGAAGATGTAGATTTGCACGTGACGGTCCTGTATCGTGATCAGCGTTATACCGATTTGGCTGTTGTCCAAAAGAGCATTCCTGTGTGTTAGTAAGCTGCCCCTATAAGATGGGAAGGGCGATTCCTCCTGTAGTTTGGAATGAAAGGTGGGGCTAAGGTGCCTGACTCCACAAGAAACATCAAGATTGTGATTTCTATGTGGAAGAAGGCATGCTGTTTTAGGTCGCAAGGTTGTAAAGAAGAGCGATGTCTTTGCACGCATTCTTTCCCTCAACATTGTCTTATTAAGGCAGTTCCCTTCTCAGTGTTTTAGCTGAGGTATAGAAGAACATTAGGATTTCTAACTTGATGTATGCAGTTTATTTGTGAATCCAGTTTTATAGTAGCCTAGTACAGTAGGTAAAACCCTCATGAAGATGAGGTCACAGTTACTGCACAAGTTTTTGTATTCCTGAAAAGGTTGCAGATATAAACAGTGACTTCATATAGCTGCCTGGAAAAGAGGTTTGAATACTTAGATTAGTTTAGTCAGGGCTTTTCTGTATAACCTGCCTGTTTTAGTGGAGTGAGACTAAATTCCTTACATCTCTGTCTATGGGTGTAGCCTTTCCCATCTGTGATATTACTTGTGGATGAGCTCCTTCCATTTTGGGGGAGCAGGCATGGCAGTGTCTTAGCGTTCTGTTTCCAAGTTGAGTGAAAACATAGTTTGGATTTTAACATCTGCTGCCAGCCATCTGAGCTGTGTTCAGAAAGCATGATTAAAAGTTTTCCTTGTGAATAAGTGCTTGAACATCAGTGTAAGCACATAGGCTAAAGGTACAGAAGAAAAACATTATGGAAAGCAAACAGTGTTTGCTTGGAACTGTGAACTCATGGATCTTTTGTCTTAGTTGCCATCTGTTACAGACCTCTCAAGTATCTTCCTGCTTAATATGTGAAACTTGACAAGTTTGCTAAGATAGAGGAGGTGTCAATCTTGTTTACTGGGTCAGAAGCTGAGAGGGTGGTAGAACGTGTCACAGAATGGAAGAATGGCAGCAGCAAAGAATGTGGAGGTAGTTGCTGGTCAAATTGACCGTCTGTGTTTGTGGTATTGAGTCACAGGGACAAAAAGAGGCCAGAGCCACATGCTCACAGAGTGACAGAGTAGTTGAGGCTGGACAGCACCTCTTGGCAACCTGTTCTAACATTCAACCACCCTTACAGTAAAAAAACCAAGTTTTCTTATGTTCAGATGGAATTTACTGTGTTTAATTTTTTGCTCATTGCCTCTTGTCCAGCTGTTACTGGGTACCACCAAGAATAGTCTGCCTTTGTCTTCTTTACTCCTTCCCATCAGGTATTTGCAAACATTAATGAGAACCCCTTAAGCCTTTTCTGTTCCAGGCTAAACAATCTCATTTCTCTTGGCCTCTTCTGATGTGAGAGATGCTACAATCCCTTTGCTGAAGTTGCTCCACTAGGTCCGTGTCACTCTGTGTAGATGGGGAGCCCAACATTGGACCTAGCACACCAGATATGAAGGAATGACTGGAATAGAGAATAGAAGTAATTGCATTTTAAAGATAAAATGTCTGCTAAAGATTGGTACACACTTCTAAATAAATTGTCACTTTTAACATTTTCTTACATTAGTTAGTTTATATATGTTTTACATATTAGTTTATATATGTTTTACATATTAGTTTATATATGACTACTTGTGATTGTCAGTGCATTTAAAACAAATTGATAACATTAAATCAAATTGGAGTTTCTTTTTCCCATGTTTTTTAGATATTGGTACATCTCACTGTACTTTTAGTATTTTTTTTTTTTTGGGGGTAGTCTTCAGTAGTATATTGAATCTTAGCAAATTTATTTCATTATCCTTAAGAGGCGAGTCCAGGTACATTGAGATGTATGGATGTGGTGTGGCCCAGAATTGTGATTGCTGCTTGAATCGGCTCATGAAAGATTGTCTAAACTTGTTAAGATGGGTACTGTTTAAAAATATACCAGCTACAGCGTGGATAAGGTTGGTCACATTGGAGTTCTTTATTCATACCTAAGCTAACTTGTTTCAATAGTGGATGTGTTATGGTTGAAACTTTTGATGTAACATAGACATTCTTCAAGTGGTAAGCCAGTTTCATGATACATGAAGGGAAATTGAGAGATTTCCCCTTGTTGAGTGTGATTTAGTATGTATCTAATAGTAATGTACTAAGAATTAGTACTCAGGAATCACTAGTAAGCTAGATCAGCTAAGGGTAACTCAAAATTGGTTTTGGAAGAATGGAAAAATACTGTTTTAAGCTGATAGATCTATACATTGCATAATGTTTAATAGCTGTCAGAGGAATTAATAAGGCTTTAAAAGTTTGTTATATATGTTGTATATGACTGATAACAAGATGGTTATTTTCACTGTTACAGATGCCTGTCAGGACAACTGAAATTTTTTTTGAAAAACAGGCAATTCTTTTTAAAAAATAGTAAAAGGTTCTCAGATTTTATATCTGCAAGCAAATAGTGTGCCAGTGATTACCTCTGGATACCCAATACCAGATTTTACCTACAAGTCAGGCAGCTAGTTGTCTAAATGCCAGCACTTCTACCTTCAAATTGCTTGTAACTCCAATGTGACTGCACCTGCAAAAATCTGCAATTGATTCCAGATGGGCAAACGGTAGGCCAGGCTGAAAGTCTAGGTTGCATGTGCCTCTTTGTGCTCTGCTGTACAGAAGATGGAGATTGTGAAGAGACCATTTATTGTAACTGTCTTGAATAATCCTGGATCAGTAATTTCTTTTCATTAAACCTTCTGAAAAGATACGTAGTACTTTTGTAATGAGTTGTAGTAGACACTCTGTGTTTTATTCCTGGAATGTTTTAGTTCCAATGGATAGGCTGCCCAGGCACTGAGTTTGCTTATATCTTTTGGGACATGTTCACAATCTTTTCTACATGTTACTACTTAGGAAATGTGTGCCATCTGCTTGTCTTGCCATTTCAGTACTCGTCTTCTTTCCAGAAATAGTTCTTGTGTTAAATAATTCTGACTGTCATATGTCTCATAAAGCACACTGCTATCAATTTCTTTCCACAGGCAAATTTAAACATTTGTCATTACTTTATGATTTTCTCAAAACTTGTTAAAATTCCCAATCTTTCTTCTGTCTTTATTGTTCATATGGTATATGATATGGATAATTATGCTGGCATTTGGTGTACTCCTGTTATTGAGATCTGCTGTCATAAACAAGAGTGGCACAGATCTAACATGATCTTCATTTCAGTGGGAGTTATGCTCACTTTTTTGTAACCAAACTCAAATCTCTTTGGTATCAGTGAAGGCTTGCAGTTGATATGAGTGCAGGAGTTGCAATGCCTGGTAATTTTTTTCTAGTGGTTTCGATTACTCACATTTGGGACCTTAACCTAGACTATTGCTTTCCCAAGTTAGAACGTTTGGCTGTGCAAGTGTAAGTTTTAGATAGAAATAAAATGAACAGTATAAAAACATAGGTGAATGGTGAACAATTGTATTGAACAGTAGGAGTTGCCAAGATGCTTTTCTGGCACTTTACTTGTGGATGCTTACATATTAAAAAAAAAATTGTTATGCTATCTTGCTCTTGTTCATGAAATTCGTGTTAATTGGGTAAATGTGCCCGATACCAAATGCAATAAAACCAATAGGAGTATTACTAATATGTTTTGAGTCAGATGTTTTATATATTTTATAGTAAATATTGGCAAAGCATAGCTTTAATGTCTTGGGCATGTGTAGGGAAGGGGAAGGAGATGGTGCTTTTGGAAAGCATTAGAAAATTTTTGAAAGAAAAACACTGGGAGTTCTAGAATGTAAATCGTTTTTCCATTCAAACATGTATCCACTTCCTACATAGTGAGAGGTTATAAGCTAGGTAGTGTTCATATTAAAACTGTTATTAAAACATTTTTAATTGTTTGTGTATGGGTTGAGTCTGTAATTAACTACTGCTCTGAATTGTATTTAAATATGTTTAGTTTAGTAAGTGTCCTATTAGGAAAAAAACCCAGCAATACATTTCTGAGGCATCTTGAAAACTGGATTGATTTCCCAGATGCTGAACATTTGTCATTTATCAAAGGGCAAACTTCTTAAGACTAAGCGCTGAATTTATGTGTTTCTACAAATGGAGATTATTATTCACAAGCTGGTCTACATCTCCATTGGCTATTCTGTGCGAATTTTTGCTTTCTGTGATTATCTGGATTCAAATACATATCCAACTTCTGTAAACAGAAAAAGAAAGTGCTGTTATTTAGAATCCATATTTTTAAAGATTGAAAATACAATTAATGACCAAATATCAGGAATATGATACAGAAAAAAGACAAAGGTAAACATTGCACTTGCCTAGGAGTTTACACCAAGAATCTTAATTTCTGACCTTTCCCACAGCTGAGCCTTGCATCTCAAAAACCTTTGAAGTCCATGAAAAGCCTTCTGTTGATTTCAGCTGGATCAGGTCCATGTATGAATACTAGGTCCACACAGGCTTTGTCAACAAAGAAGGGTGCTGTGAGCTTGGTATCCCAACTCTAGTTGAATTCAGTTTTTTAGTCTTTTAATGTCCAAGAGATCACAGGACACTGAGATGGAGAACTGGAGGGTGTTGCAAGGTAAGTGGACCCTTTAAAGCTGAAAGTAGAGTACTGTTCCTTTAATCTCTGATTAAAAAGAATCACACATTCATTTCCATCCACTGAAAAGAATATAAAATATTTCCAGATTTGACGAACAACCCCAGCCCAAAGTTTTTTATCAAATTTTCACTGACTTCTGAGAACCGTATTTTCTCTAGTATGTCTCTAGACTGTCAAAGAGGTATCAAAGTTATGTAAAAATATAATACAGGAAAATACATGCATCATTCACCAGAAAAAAAACCCCTGTGGCTTATTATACCTTTATGGACACTGCATGTTTGTCTTTCTTTTTTCTTAGTCTATATGTTACGTTCTGTTCCTTTAAAGCAGAAGTGACTTGACTCAAACTTACAAAAGGAGTGACTCCTCTGGTAAGCAGCTGAGATTCCCAAGGAAGGCATAGCTCCAGAACTTGAAGGAGAAGCAAAAGAAGAGATAGGGAGTCTCAGAATGGAGGAAGCTGGAAGAGAGTTACTTCCAGCACACGCAGAATGCTGGGCGGAGAAATTTTGTGGGACTAGAGAAGACTGTAAATTTTACTGTACAGAATTAATTGAAACTAAGGCTGGAAACAGAGAACAGACACAATGGGTGTAGGAAGAGTTGTTTGTAAATATTTTATATTTCTATTCTTTCTCAGATGCATGGAGTTTTACTTAGTTTAAAAAGATTAATTTTTCTTGTTTGCAATTTAGTAAAAATGTGGTTTGAATCCTTTTGTCTCATTGGAAAGTCCAGTTACAGGTAAAACCTCCAAGAAAATTCACCACAGATTTCTATCTAATTTGTGGTCCTGTTATGTGTAGCAATGCAGGCAAATAAACATTAAGTTTGTTCTGGACCAGGGGTGCTCAAGTGTGAAGCTTGTCCAGGTAGTGCTGCTGGTCTGTGGCTGGCTTCTTTACAGCTTGTTTTCATTAATGTCTTTCCTAAAATTAACTTGGGAGTCTGGAGGCAGTTTATGGGTTGAGTGTGTCCCGGTGGCGGCAGCTTGCTCCTCATTTCTGTCTTTCCTAAAGGGTTTAACCACATGTTAAATTGTGAGAAAGAGGGACAAAGGAACAGGATACTTTGGGTTTTTGAAAAATTCCTGCTCTCCAAACGTTATGAGCTTACTCTCTGGAGAGTTTTCAACCAGAAATATGCTCTGGTGATGGCAGCCTGCTCTCTTGAGTCAATACTGTGGTTTGTGTACATGTATTCTGAATGAAAGAGGAATCCAGATTCTTCAGGAAAAGCTTTGAATCTTCCTAAGCACGTGTTCTGTGCATTTTCAGAAATGCAGGATTTAACGCGTTGTATATATCTTGTAAAGTTTGATCATGTCATGAGATAAGAGCTGTACATATGTTTTATTCCTGTACAGTAGAGAAAGCAAAGTGGCCTCCCCAGGCAGTGTGTTTGGCACTGTCTACTACAAGGATGTTGTCTTTCAAGTCAGAAGTTTGAAAAACTGCTGCCACTGTAATTTCATAAGTGGTCACAACTCAAATTGCAAACCTAGCCAAGGTAGCGAATAACTTTTTTTTTTTTTTGTTTTCTACCTGTGAGGGTTGCAATCCAGTTGCCATGGATCCTGTAATAAGATAATATGAGGGAAATAATAATACTGCTTGAGAACAAATGTCTTCTGCTCAGAGAATCAGAGACTGAGGTTAATGGTGAAGAAGTGGGTGAGAATAATGTGCTTGCTTGATCCGGTGCATAGTTCAGCCTTTCTTGCCATTCTTACAAGAATTTATAAGCATGGTTCTGTAGTGGTTTTTTTTGTTTGTTTGTTTTTGTTCGTTCATTTGTTTGGTTTGGTTTTTTTATAGATCACACTTGAAGGGAATTATCTTCACATTAACATTAAAAAAGAGAGCTCAAATACATGAACATGGTTTCTCATCTTGTGATTTAGGCCATAGATCTGGGGCTATACATCATTTGTAGTTAATTGATAATTTTTTATAACTGTAAATATTTCTTTTTACTACTGGAGCATTCCAGTCAGGTCTGAAGGTATTTTTGGACCTAGACACTATGAATTCATTTTATAGCTGAACACTGAAGAAAAGGTAATAATAGTATTAATATTAATAATAATGTGTCATAATACAGTGACTGCTTGCCAATTTATTTATTTTTTTCAGAATTTGTCCCTACACAGAAATTAATTCAACATTGTGGGGTTCTTTTTTTTTCAAATTAGGTGATGGTTATAGCTCCTTTGAAAACAATGGAATCACATTACTGTGTAACTACAGATAGACAATAATGAATCACATTGTTACCTGACCCCGTTTTTCTTAGTCACAAAGAGTGCATAATATTTTGACATTTCATACATAACTAGCAATAATTTTGAGAAGGGAACTGAAAATAGGAGAGCTTGAGGCTTTCTCCTGTTTTGAGATTTCTTTCTATGCAGCTATGAACTGAGAGGTCATGAATTAGCCAAGTGTTAGTCTAGATCTGCAGCAGGTGGAAGGAACATTTGGGGTTAGTCAAACTGATGCAGAAAGTTAAAAACTGTCCAATTAACAAGCCGTGTGTCACTCTTCATATAGTACTTAGTAGCAGCTGTGGGATATGTGTGTCAGAATAAATAAGGAAAGAAGATGTAGATTTCTGGAGGTAGTAGTTTATTGTTAGACTTTTTTCTTTGAGTTAAAAAAACTAAATAAACAGTGTGAAAGACAATGGGCTTTTGAGAAATTTCATGCATTTTATATCCAATGGCTCTTTACTGACCACATGGAGTAGGAATGCATTTGAAGCTGCACCTGCAGGATATTAGCTTATTTTGTAAAAGATTTAGTTTAATTGCAGAATCACACATATATGCATTTGAGCACTGGACAGCACCAAAGCTGTAATCACAGTGGTGATAAATGTGCAACAGCAAATAGTAATTATTTCAAGCTTTCTTGGAGAGTTCAAAACCTTCCTTTTCTTAATTAGAAAAAAAGAGCAGAGATGTGGACTAACCTTGAAAGTTAGACTTAACCTCAGCCATTTTCCAAGTTGCAGAAAGGAGTGATCATTTAGAGTTTCCTAAAGAATATACTGACTTTGGTTTGGTATAGAAAGCATGAAACACAGGTAGTTGTAAAGACTGAAAAGCTTTACACATGAATGTAGGTAAGCTCATGCTTTCTTTAGCTGGAGATCTTTCAGTCTTCTCACTGATTCTTATCAATTCTTCCATTTATATGATTAATAGTTTAATACAGGATTTCTCTGGAGCTTTCATTGCTGACCTGAGTCTTACATCCCTACAGCTGATAGTAATGTATCTAGTTGTTTCAATAGAAACAAGCTTAGGCCAGTGCAAATGTTCTGGAAATATCTGTTCAGAATTTACAGATAAAACCGAGAAAATTCCCAGTATGCTGTTTTAAGACAATTGATTTGCGTTTGTTAAATACCATCTTACTGCATCTTGACTTCCTCCAGAGTGATAGTAAATGATACTATGCCACTAGGACAAAGTAAAACTGAATTGCCAGTTATTTGCCAGATGCAAAACACCTTGACTTCAAATTAAGATATTTTTAGAAGAGATTCTTTCAGATGGTAAGGGAAGGTAGAAGCAGTTTTTGATGTAACAAGAGTTGCGTACCACTAAAGACAGTAAATAGATATATATATTTTTTTAAATGAGATCTTGTCCAGTTACTGGTTGTTACTCTATGTATCCAGGTGCCCTCGAGGATTCCAAAGCATCCCTGTAAGTTTCTTCAACAGGCATGGCTTATGCTCTTAATAATAGTAGCAGATGTCAAATTTTCTTGCCCCTAAGATGCTTACTCATACCTAGTAGATCCATCTGGTATGAATCGAGCCTCAGTCAAGTTGTTCTCATCCATGACCTTCCCACTGAGAAAGCAAATCAAGCAGAGATACTCAGTCCAATGAAAAAGAAACTTGAGTATTATCAACATATTTGTAGTACCACAACCCACTTCACTTCACTGTCTTTCTTAATTGCTTTACACAGGTGAGAAGGCTGGTAAAATGAAAGGAAACATTATAATTGGGATAGAATTCCTGGAGCATGCCACCTGTATCTGAGACTTTCCAAAGGTGGAACAACTAAAATACCTGTCAGTTCTGCAAAAATAGATGACTTAAGAAAGAGAAACAATATTTTAATATAAAAGGCTTCCTGATAATACAAGATGTTGACAGTTGTTTTTAATCTGAGTTGTCCACGTTTTATGAGCTTAAGGATATATATTATAATGTTCTTCTTTTGTGGCTGTTAATTTAGATCAAACATGTAAAAGAAAATGCTAGAATTCAGAACCAATGAGATCCTTGCAGTGGAATTCTGTAGAAATTCCATATTCAACTGTTTATTTTAACAGGATATTATTTTAAAATACTGTGGCTTGGGTAGGGACTTAGGTTGAGCTTTGACATCTCTCATGTTACAAGCCTTTCAATAACTTCCAACGCAAATTAAACCTGTCTTAATTTTTAAGTCTTTCACCTGATGCCAGGAAGGTCTGAAACATGATGGGCCTGTCAGGAAATGATTGCTCTGCATAGCAGCTATATCTGGTAACCAGACGTGTTAATGACAAATGCTTCAGTGCTGCCTTGAAGAGAGATTTATTTTCTTTTTATGGTATGTCTTCATTAGCTAGTTATCAGACTGTATTCTAGAAAGCTGGCACATAAAAGACATCTTATATTTGTGGTAAGTTTTATGACAATATGATGAGACAACATAAGTCTTCCACTGAAGGTTGTTACTGTAGAAATATCCAGTTAATATCCCTGTAGCTCTATCTGTATAAGTAGTTTTAGTATGTTATATCTTTCCCATATAACAGAATTATATGTTGATTTCCTCTCCCTCTCATCTCTTTTCACAGTTAGCTTTGTTTCAGGGTGTTCTAGAAGACTGTACTGCAGCAATCGTCCTGTGTAATATATGGTATTTGTGGCATACAAGTCTTATATTGGAAACAGCTCCTAAGAAAACTAGAAGAAATGGGTTATATCTATTATAACCTGCATTAAAAGACTGACTCTTCTTTGAGGAATATGCTGTCAGTGTTTCAGGGCTGAAGAGTCATAGCTAGAATCAGGTTAACAGATGTGAGATTTCAATTGGAAAGGGAAAGACTCACCCACCCTTCCGTGTGCTCCTTTACTTGATGCCTGTTTTTCATCCATTGTCAACACAACATCATTGCAACCTTTGCTATTCCAGGAGCTGTTGCTATTCCTTAAAATGGGATAGGAATAAAAATGTGGTTTGCAGACAAATATTAACAGGGTTTACAGGTGTGGGAGCTGGGGAAATAGGGCAGCACTGGGCTGGTCAGCAGAAAAGGGTCACAACTGCCTCTTTGTTACATGATGCAGTTAGGAAGAGGACATTCCTTACCTGATGTGATACGTGTTATCTGACCAGTTTGCAACTGTCACCTGCTAGTCTTTATTATTAGTTTAATCGGACAGTTCTGTGTGGTGACGTTCTGCAGAAGTGAGAGCTGGTCTGCGAAGGGACAGGCTGAGGACTAAACCAATAGGAGCAGTGGAGAGTGTTAACTTGCATGGTGTGATTTGTTCTTGGGTTGTGCTTTAGAGAGGAGACAAAGTTATGGGATAATTCAAATGCATCCATTACATCTTGTCTGTCTTTCTGTAATGTCTACAATAAAGACAGACATATAGAAAGACTGTAGCAACTAAAATACGTCTGGGAAATTGGACTTCTTCCTGAAATGCTGCTTTAACTGTTGTGGTGAAAGCTTTTTTTTTTTGTGTGTGTGACTGGCATGTTTCTTTGAATTAGTGCTTTTTGAGTGTATGTTAACAATACTGTGTTGTTTTTTGTTCAGAGTGAAGATACGCTATTGTGCTTATGAGTCCAAGAGTAATTTTAATTTGGACAGTTCTTTATCTTCTGAATGACCACAAAACCCTTTTGCAAATATTTACAGGAAATCCCAAGTCCGGTGAGGTGCACTTCACTCACTGAGCCAGGTCTTCTAGGGAAAAAAGGAAAAAATCCCCAAAGACTGTTTTAAACAACTGTTAGAGCTCTAAGAACTGTGTTAATTTTGACACTTTGACTACTTGAGAGCTTTGCTATGCACTTCAATAATTCTAAAATAGGACTTTTGTATAAAAAACTTTATAAATATAAATGGGTCTGTGGAACTACAAATGTATAATTATAGTCAAATTTTACACAGCATATTTCATCTGCAGGATCATTATTATTGCTTCTTTTTACTGCTGAGATTACACTGTTCTACATACTTCTACAATACTAGACAAACTTGGAATAGTGAAACAGAATATTTATATTGGCAATGATATTTATTGAGCTTGTTGCCTTTCACAGATCAAAGAGGAGAAATTTTGTAGTAATATATCAAGACAATTGGAATAAGATAGGGGATATTTATCACAAATGTATCCTGTTGAGAAAGGTACTGCATGGAATTAATTTATTTGTTTGTTTGCTTTGCTTTTAAAGGGAAATGAAATTATATGTATCCATCAGCTTGTGGTGGATATGGCTGCTACTACTGCTTGAACTATTTATCATCTTGTACACTAGTTACAAAGAGAAAGGAAATACATTCCTGAAATTTATCGTGTGAATTTCCTGGAATTATATTGGAAATAATTAGTATGTTAAGTACAAGAGTGTAAGCATAAACTTTGATGGTGTCTGATAATTCAGTCATAATAATGTGGATACTGAAGAGCTGTTAAGTTTTAAGGGCAGGTGTGTATATATACTCCTGCCAAAGATACAGGTATATTATATGATGATGTCCCTCTCATACATACTGGAACAGAATAAGAGAAATTACAGTAAAACATCCCATGGCCAGTATGAAGTACAATGCATTTAGCACTTTTGTAATCAGAAATGTCTCCACGACAATGCATTCTGCATGAAGTATCCTGTGTTCATATAGTTTATAGTTAGACTATTTGTAATGGATATTTTAGATGATCTAAAAATGTGTGATTGCTATTCTTTTTTTTTTTTTTATGCATAGTTTCTTAAGGAGATGAGACACCAGAACCCTAAGCATTTTGCAATTCCAGAAAGAAATGGTGCCCTGAATGTCCCTGAAACAGTGTGGCTTCTGAGGAAAAATCTAGTCTAGTAGGAAGCACTGCGATACTACTCTTTTTGTGTTTGTGGGAGATGTTAGAAGTGTCTGAGGTGCCTCTATGCATCAGTGTCTTAATATGGATCAGAGTTTGCTTTTGGAGTGAGTCTCCTGAGCATCATGATTATCTTTTGTTTCACATCTTGGACCAGTCTCAGAGTTCATGCAGTAGATTTCCAGTTATGTTCATCTAGAAGAAAAGATGATCCAGGGTGACCTAATGTGCCTTAGCAACTAATGGGTGTTGTGCCCATGGGACCAGACTAGAACTATTTGAAAGAAAAAAGAAAGGGGAAGTTGGCATATGTGCAGCTCAGACATCAAATCCATCAACACCAGTTGTTTTGCTCAACAGATGTGTTCTTGAGGTTCACATGACTTCCTAGTGTGGAGACACCGTGGGCTGTTTGTAGCTGGTTCTGGAATGATCAGCCTGTAAGCGGCACAGGCAAGTGCAGGCAAATGCAGCCTGTGGTAAATGTACCACATCACATGCTGTTGAGAATCACCCAACTAACCAATAATCTTATAATTATACAGAATAGTAATATGGACTATAATTTTCAGTCATAAAGTCAAATCAGCATTAAAAGCAGTATGCATGCATTTCTGAAAGCTGAAATATTAGTGTCTTTTAGTAAATCAGTTGTGTTTTTTTCAAGTACACTAAAGTAGGTCATGAATGTCTATATTTATGTGCTATTTTGCATAAGTAAATATTACATTTTTAGAATGTATTTTGTTCTCCTAGGTGTTAATTTTCCATTGAGATATAATTCTGTCACATCCTTGAGCCAGCATATACTTTTATTTGTCTCATTATTTCATTTGTATAGCATATCTACTTCATGATATGACAAAAAAAAGAAACATTAGCATTTTGGAAGGGTGAGAGTTTTGAAATAGAGCCTACGAACAAATAGTTGACGAGCTATCTATTGCTTCCCATACTAATGCTGTTAGATTAGTTTCTGTTCACTTCAGCTGGATTATTTAACCCCAAGAAACACATGCAGGATTTGTCCCAAAGTATATGCTGTAGTGTGAGATTCCATATTCAGTTTTAATATCTTCGAGTTAGTGTCAGTGTATTTAATTTCTCCTGTTACTTAGTGAAGTTTGCTTCATCTGGATTCTTTTACAGATTGATAGAAAGTTCTGATGAGTAGAATAAGACCTCAGTTGAGATCAGTCTTAGAAGTGGTAAGAGTGAAGTCTGTGAAACCACAAGAAGGCAGTCATAACTCACAAGTGCAGTGGAGACACAAGGATTCCTGTGGCTCATTTGTTTTTACAGCTTGTGTTTATCTAGTAGTTTTGTGATGCATTTGAGAAGACACTGCTGTGAAAAGAGAAAAGGTGTTCCATACTTGAGATACAAGTTTAATCTAAGCAATACATAGTCTGTATTTTCAAAACTACTGATCTCTTGTTGTTTCATTGGTAATGACCTTTGGATCTTGATGACTGTCTTTCTAGGAACCTACTAATGATGACAGCCAGAGAACAAATATTGTAGGCATCTCACAGTTTAGGTGATGGCTACTGATTTTACTTAATTTTTTTTGTAATTACTCCAGTCTTAATGTTTTTTTCTGTGTTTTCATTTTGGTGCTGGTAAAGTTGTGGCTTTAAGTATTTCAGTGTAAGTTCTAATGAAAACAACCTGTAATAGAAACCAAGCTTGAAGATGACTTTGAATGATTATTTAGAAAATAGCAATGCAAGGTTTAGATCAATACAGTTCTATTTGTACCTGTTAATCTACAGGAGGACCCACCATGTCGTTGCTGTAGGAGTTAACACAGTACAGGTGGTGGTAGCATTAGTGTAAATCCAAAAGAAAACTTGACCAAGACTTTCTAAAACTTTTTTGTGATATCCATGATAAATCCTGGTATTAAATCCAGATGTTTAAAATTAGACTGCAATTATTCAATCTGTTACCCAGGATAATTTAATTTTGATTTATATTTACTAACTTCAGTTATGTCACCAGAATGAATTGTTAGGCTGATCACTTTTATAACTATTTCTTAGGTTCGGTCACCTCTTTAACTCAATGACGTTGGGTTAACTAGTAACCGACATTTACTTTTCTACAATATAAATATCTGTGTTATGGAGGAGGTACAGCTGATTTATCTGTGAGGGATCACAGTGGCAAGTTATAGTAACAGAAGAACTCCAGGCATAGGTTCCAAAATGCGTTCTTGCCTTCATCTTCCTTTTCAGAATACTGTTACTCAGGGTTTTTTGTTTGGTTTTTTTTTTTTTTTTTGTTTTTTTTTTTCTTTTTGTTTTTGTTTTTTAATATTTTTTTTCTAATAGAGTCATATGTACTTGTAAGATGGCAAAAGATGCTGTACTTCTACAGTTTTTATATGACACATTCATCATAAACTTATCTAAGTGACTTATGGTAATACATGAAATAATGTGACTAATATCCTCTAAGTACTGTTTGTTCTCTTTTCTCATGGTAGAGTTCTATGCAGTGGGTTTTTTTTTTCATTCATTCTGGTAGGTTTTATGTATTTTGTTATTTTGCCTGGTTTAGGTGATCTTTATTCGTATTTGTTCTTGAAATTTTGCTGTGTGCTTTTATTAACCAGAGCATAATCTAAGGACATATTTTATACATCAGTAAAAAATTAAGTTGTTCTTGTATACCCCAAAGCAGAGTCTCCTGCTGTCAGACTCAGAGAGGGCTGGCTGCTCTCAGGGGATGGGAAGCTGGAGGCAGAGGGTGACCCTATAGCAGGCCACGGCCTCTCCGAGGGGAGCAGCCCCACAGGGCCTTCACAGGGGTGGACAGGGCTGGTTGCTGGTAACAGGGTGATGAACAGCCCCAGGCATGGCAAACATTGAGACAGAGTCGGGGGAAGACAGGAGCAACTGTGGGGTGAGAGGGCTCATGTTGTGCTGGTGAGCGGCTTCGTGTTGCGCTAGGTGAAGAACTGGCTCAATATCAGCGCTCAAAGGGTTGTAGTTGAGTGGGGCTACATCTGGCTGGTGACTGATCATCAGGGGTGTTCCTCAGGATTCAATTCTAGGGCCACTTCTCCTCAATACGTTTATCAACAATCTGGATGCAGGAGTTGAATGCACCGTTAGCAAGTTTACTGATGATACCAAACTGGGAGGAGCTGTTGACTCTCTTGACAGACGAGGTCTTGCAGAGGGATCAGAATAGATTGAAGCATTGGGCACTTACCAATGGGACGAAATTTTCCAGGTTGAAATATCAGATTGTGTACCTAGGACAGACTAATGCCAGGCACAAGTATAAAAGTAGAGAGGAGTGTCTGGAGAGTAGCCCCGCAGAATGGGATCTGGGGGTGCTGGTCAACAGCAGGTTCAATAGGAGTCAGCAGTGTGCCCTGGTGCCAAGAGGGTAAACCACATCCTGGGGTGCATCCAACACAGCATAAGCAGCCAGTCAGAAGAGGTGAATATCCTTCTGTATTCAGTGTTGGTGTGGCCTCACCTTGAGTACTGGGTGCAGTTCTGGGCCCCACAATTTGAGAATGTGCAGGTCCTTGATGGTTTCCAGAGAAGGGCGACCATGCTGGTGAAAGGGCTGGAAGGAATGTCCTCTGAGGAGCAGCTGAGGACTTGAGGCTTGTCTAGTTTGGAGAGAAGGAGGCTGAGGGGGTGACCTCACTGATCTCTACAGCTTCCTGAGGAGGGGAATTGGAAAAGAAGGTTCTGATCTCTTGTCCCTGGGCTCCTGTGATAGGACTTGTGGGAATGTCTCAGAGCTGCACCAGGGGAGGTTTAGACTGGGCAATTAGGAAGCATTTCTTTACTGAGAGGGTGGTCAAACTCTAGGATTCCTTCCCAGAGAGTTGGTTGATGCCTGAAGCCGGTCATTGCTCAAGAGTCATTTGGACAATCTCCTTAATAACATGCTTTAAGTCTTCGTCAGCTCTGAATTGGTCAGGTAGTTGGATTAGATGATCACTGTAGGTCCTTTCCAACTGAAACAATCTGAAGTAGGAAAATTACAGAGAAGAGTAACAAGAAAGACCAAAAATATGGAATGACCTCTTAGTTGTTCATCGTGTTCTTAGAGTTATGGTTCAATAACCAGCTTTTGCCACTCTTCAATACATGATATTGGAATATCTGGAATTTGGTTCAGTTCTCTGTGACTGCTATAAAATATTTAGGTATGAACTTCTAGGTTTTGTGATAAAAACTCATCTGCAGACTCACAAAAGAACTGAGAGAGGCAGTGACAGGTGGAGGATTCCAAATCACACCCTACCTGGCTGCCCACAGGCCCACCACAGGAGCTATCAGCCCATCAGTGGCCCATCTCCACAAGGACTGAAGAGCACAGAGTGCCAAAGGGAGGTATCAGCCCAGATTAAGGACTTGGAGAGAGGAAGAACCTGTCCCAGGAGAGCCTTGACCCCACTGTCTGGCCATGTGGCTCATCAAAGATCCCCTTTTGGTCTGAGGGGAGATGCTACCTGAGGCATGGAACAGTCATGGGAAGATCATTTGGGGATTGCACAGAATTTATTACAGGGAAATAAAGGGTAAAGGGCTGAATGTGTGTAAATAGGTGATACTCTTGCCTGGCTATGCGCTGCTCCTGACCAGTGCAATCTGTCCTATCTTATCAAATTCCACTTCTAACTCTTTTCCTGTCTGGAGCTGAGCGAGTGTCTGGGTGCTGGAGGCTAGGCTGGGCCTGTGGCTGGAGGGACAAGAGCTGGTGAAACCAAGTGCCAGCCCCTGGTGTGGGGCTGTAAGTCACAGGGGCTTGTGTGTCTGTGGTGCCAGGAGCTGGACCGAGTGTGGGCGAGTATGAGCACTAGTGAAGAGCCAGCTGGCCAAGCCCACGGGTAGGTGAGTTGGCCTGGGAACTGGGTATGAGTGTGTGCCTCCAAGAGTGAGAGGACAGCAGGTTGGCTACTGCAGGGCCATGGGTGTCCTGAAAAGCGCTGGGTATGTCTGGATTTGAGGACAAGACCACAGGGGCTTGGCTACTTGAAGTCCCAGTCTGCTCTGTCAGTGTATGTGGGACAGGCTGTACCAGCAGCTGCAGTGAGGCCCTGTTCTTTGTATCCGGGTGCCAGGTTTATATTATCTGGAACTTGCTGGTAGAAATTAGGGTTGTCACATGGTTTAATAGAGCTTAGAGGTGATGAAAGCATAACTAACCAAGGTCTGATCATCTTCTATCAGGATGGGATAAATATCTAATTAAATGTTTTTAGTGGAAACTGCTGCTATATGTGCAAACACCATTCCTTTGTATCTAAGTATCAGAAATGGTCCTGCTCAGTAACATTCAGTGTATGATTTGTTGATGCTTACTTTATTCCATTTCATTCCTTATTAGAACTACTGTAAGGCAGCAGAAATCCCTTACTAAAGCATTATTTCCTTAGGGCATAATTTACAATGAAACAAGAAACTTCATAAAAGGACCAAAATGTATGTATTTCAGTTGTTTGTATGTCTTTCCTGTCTTCCCTGGATGGAAGCCAAGGAAATAGAGCACTTCTAGGATTCTCTTTTATTTTATGAGTGGTTTCAACTCATACTCTTCTATCCATGGCTTCTCCAGTGAATGGTCTTTAAACTTGCTCTGTGTTGGACAAGCACACAGAACTCAGCACTGGTGAGGCCTCACCTCAAGTACTGTGTACAGTTCTGGGCCCCTCACTTCAAGAAGGATACTGAGGTGCTGGAGCGGGTCCAGAGGAGAGCAACGAGGCTGGTGAAGGGACTAGAAGGAAAGTCTTATGAGGAGAGGCTGAGGGAGCTGTGGTTGTTTAGCCTGGAGGAGACTTAGGGGGGACGTTGTTGCTCTCTACAACTACCTGAAGGGAGGTTGTAGTCAGGTGGGGGTCAGGCTCTTCTCCCAGGAAACTAGTGACAGGATGAGAGGGCATGGCCTGAAGATGCACCAGGGGAGGTTTTGGTTGGATATCAGGAAGCACTTCCTGACAGAGAGGGTGATCAGACATTGGAATGGACTGCCCAGGGAGGTGGTGGAGTCATCATCCCTGGATGCATTTGAAGAAAGGCTGGATGTGGCTCTTAGTGCCATGGTCTAGCCTATGTGGCAGTGTTGGGTCATAGGCTGGATGTGATGATCTCAGAGGTCTTTTCCAGCCTCAGTAATTCTGTGTGATTCTGTGATTCTGTAATTGAAGATGCTAAAAACATGTTTCCTTAAATTGTCCTTGAAGAAGCTGTCTTGTTTCCTAGACGTGGACCTTGTCATTGGGTTTTATTACCTTGCTTATTCACCATCTCTAACTCCATGTATCTCCTGTTATTTTTAGAGTGGTTCAGTTTTGCTGGCCAGATTTCAGTCTTCACTCTAGCCTATGGACAAGAGTCATTTCAAAGTGTTTAATGGCTTAAATTTGCACTAGCTTGGTGAAGGAGTTCTGGGGCAAGTTGTATAAAAAAGTATGCTCTTTTAATTTTTCTCTTATAATTTCAAAGAAAAATGTGTTACGGTTATTTGTATGCAAAAGTATTACTAAATACCGGAGCCCAGGAGAGGTGGGACTGTGGTTCCCCTTCCATACATCTACTACAAGCTTGTGTTTAATCTCAAGAGAAGGGCTTTGAGAAATAAATTTTTCTTTGGCATTTGCTATCTGTTGGATTTGGTATCTCTCCCCACTAAGTGTATGGGCTTTTCTGAAATCCATTCCTAGGTGCATACGACGGTATTTGGGAACTGGAAAGCCTAGTTTGAGTTTGTTGATTCCATTCTGCATGTCCACACTTTAGAGTTGGGCCTGGGAACCCACAGCACTGCCATAGATAAGTCCCTGTATGAATTTGTCTCATAGTGAGCATGCAGGCAGGAATTGTATCTCAGGTACAGTAAAAATTGTATTTTACCATTACATATAATTTCATGCTGTTGGGATTTTTGAAAGGTTAAGGAAGATGTTTGGAACCTGTCCCTTTAAATTCACCATTGGAATAGCTATTGATTTGTCTACTCACATGCTCTGTTTCACATCAGTGGGTACTGTTATTTGAAGAGCTTATTTCTATGCTTTTTAGTCATTTTGCTGAGGTTGTCAGAGAGGCCACTTCTGAGAGATAGCTGTTTCACTCAAATGTGAATTGAAATTGGGCAGGAGAGAAAAAACTTCCAAAACTGGTAATAGATGTACAGGTACTATCATAGCAGATTAAGTGTCTAGGTCATTTTTCACAGCTCATCTCTGGCATTTCAAAAGAAGGGTTATATCTCCTTCCACAATTATTGACAGAGATGCAAATGAAGAAATTTTTTTTTTTCTTTTTTTTTTTTCCTTTTTTTTTTTTTTTTTTCTTTTTTCTTTTTCCACTGCTCCAATGAAAGGTCAGATTTTATTTGCTTGTGTGGGTTATTTATTTTTTTCTTTCCCTGGGGTACACTGTAGATAGGCAGATTGATTCTTCATTACGTCTCTACATTCATGTTTTTTCCTGCAAGAGATGCTGTCCAGCTTGTCCTTTTTCAAGGCATAAGAGCTGACAGAACACAGATATTTCTATCTTAACTGTTTAGGCCTAAAGACATTTGTAATTTACCAGAGGAAAGGAAGCATGCACATATACACGCTGAAATGAAGCCTAGTAGGACTGATTAGAGATGCCAGTTTATCAATTTCACTGAAAATACTTGTGGCTTGTATTTTCATGAAAAATGTGAATGATAAATCTTGTAGTATTTGATATTTGTTTTGGTTTTTGTTGGGTTTTTGTTGTTGTTGTTAATTTTCCTCTCTCCTGTCTTTGCTTTTGTAAACTCTTGCCTTATACATGTCAAACAGTCCTGGTCTTTGAAAGTCTAATTCTCTTTGTCTACCATTTCCTTTTTGGTAGACTGAAAGTGTGTTGGGCTCAGGCAATGGCCCGAGTTCCTGTTGTCTCCCATCTATTATGTGATGTTGCAGACTGTTTTAATCTTATCTGCCTGACATCTTTCATATGACGTGTCAGTACTGGAAAGGTAGAATGTTCAGAGTTTTCCCCATTACACAGTTTCTTCTCTTCAATGTACAGATTAAGGTACTTTAAGGTTGCCCTGAAGGTACACTGGTGGAAAGTTTATAGATGGGCAGAAACAATGGTATTTTAACCTTGAGGCCATTTCTGCATAGCATAGTCAAGCCACCATGAAAGACTAAGTCAAAACTCTCATTGGCATGTCAGGTCAGTATTTGGTTTGAAGAAAAACAGTCATGAAGGAACTGAGTATGTAATCTGGGAGCATGTAAAATGCCACAGAAACCCCACTAATTTCTGATAGTTTGAAATGACAGTTTCAGCCAGGTACGCTAGACTGAAAGCAGGAAGAAAAAAAAATCACAGCGGAATGTTTGTGTAACTTAAATTTATTTGCTAACATGCAGAGTGGAGGAGAGCATTCATTTAGCATTCCTTTCTTCCCCTGTTGTTCGAAGGAAGCTTGTAGAATTTACTCTTTCACCTTGTACAATGAAAGATCATTCACATCATGTTGAGTTTGCATGAGGTTGAAGTTGCTAAACGATACTTCAATGTTTTGCTAAACTTTTAAATTCAAGTGGTAATAATTTTCAGTAGAAAAATGAAAACAGTTGTAGACATTGAAATTATAAAGTAGGGGAGCCACACATCTGGACATTTATGGCGTTATTGTCTCAAGTAACAGATAAAATTCAAAAGCAGGAGTGCTTTTTCTAGTTCAGTGGAAAGCAGCAGCGTAACTGAAACAAAGTGGTGAGCTGCTGCTAATCTGTTATTGCAATCAGCTACCTCTGTCACATTTTATATGAAGAAGAAAGGGGGGATAAATTGAAAGTAGCACATAAAATATTGTTTTAACATCACTGCTGGCTAGATCTGTAAATGGAAATAATAAATCCTCATATAGCATTGAGGGTAATACTAAAGTATTCCCACTAGCATATGTTATTTACAGCCATTTTAAAGTTTTATTTCTTCTCTTTATGCCTCTCACTTTTTGAAGGGGTTGGACTTGACACGGTGCACATAGTTAGCTATTCTTACACTACCAAATTTCAGTTTTAGCTGAATTTAACAGTAACAACACATAAAAATGGTATTATACAATCAAATAATGATTGCATTGTAATCTGCTGGGAAGATAAAATACATTTTCATAGAATATTGATCATAAATTGTATGAACTAGATTTTTTTTTAATTGCTCCTAAATAAACATATGAATGGAAAGGAGTGGATATGTTTTTACATTTATCATCCTGAGATCTCCTTAGGTAGTAGAAATTTTTATCATATGAAAAAAATGGCATATATAAACATTTCTGAAGTTCACATTGAAAGTTGAGGTGAAAACATAAGTAAAATTTGTATTAGTTTGGCTCTTAAGGTACAAGAGTAACATTCAAGTTCAATGCTTTAGTTTTAGTTCCTGAGCTTACCTATGTGTCTGATCTAAATCTTTGTTACTGACTTGTCTGCATTGTATCAGATTCAAAATATGCTTAATGCTCGAAATTAAGAAGGCAGCAATTTATCTTGCATGGCTGAAACACCCAAGTTCATAGACTGATTGCTTTATCCTCCATCTTTTTGTCTTTCCGGCTAACAGAAACTTAAGAAAAATTTGGAAGGTGATTCTGAATTGTCCTTGGAAGTGACTTGCCATTGGTATTTTTACAGAACTATTTAAGTGAGCTGTGCTCATCTCTAAGTACAGAAAGGATATGCCCTCAGATGACTGATCTGACCAAAAATTTGTTTCTTCTATTGATCTTTGAGTAGATGTGTGGTGTTTCTGTAGTTCAATGGATCCATCAGTGTATAGAGGAGTACACTTAGCTGTTGATATTGTTAGAATAACATGTGTTTAGGTTAAAAGCAGATTTATGTTCTTTGCTGTATGAAGTCTTTAGTTTCCACAGACTATCTGATGGGAACATGTGAATCAAAATCCATACTGCTTCTGTCCTTATACTTCCTGTGGTTTCTGTTCCTTTTGATGTATAGCATATTGGAAAAAAAAGTGAATCTGGTTCTTTTTGCTATATTTTTGATGTTGGGGCCAACCTCCTGTGATAGCTGGAACGACTTTTGGAACAATTTCAGGAGAACAGACTTTGGCTTCTGGAAGGAAGGAGGTCCCAAGAAAGCTCATTACTATTCAAGGATCACCTCCTTCAAGCTCAAGAGCAGTCCATCACAACAAATAGGAAGTCAGGCAAAAATGCCAGGAAGCCTACGTGGATGACAAGGAGCTCCTATATTGAAACACAAAAAGGAAGCGTACAGAGCGTGGAAGCAAGGACCAGTAAACTGAGTTTGCTACAGAAATATTGGTCTGAGCATCCAGGAACTGAATCTGTCCAGACATGTCAGTGGTTGAGGTATTGAATGCTTTCTTTGCCTCAGACTTTACTGGTAAGATCAGCCTTAAGGAGAGCCAGGTCCCAGATCAGAGTCCACAGGCAAGACTGGAGCAAGGAAGCAGTAGCCTTGTTGAAAGAGGATCAAGTCAGGAAACACGTGGACAAAGAGGACATGAATAAGTCCATGGGCCCTGATGGAAACCACAAGTGCTGAGGGAGCTAGCAGATGTCATTGCAAGGCCACCTACAATAATTTTTGATCGATGATGGCCACTGGGAGAAATGCCCAAAGACTGAAGGAAAGCAAATGTCACTCAGGAAGCGAAAGAAGGAGGATCCAGTGCACTGCAGGCTGGTCAACCTCACCACCATGTGTGGAAAGGCGATGAAACAGCTAATTTAGAAATTAATTTCCAGGCACATTAAGGACAAGAAAATCCTCAGGAGTAGTCAGCATGGCATATGGCATCACAAGAGGGAAGTCTTCCTTGTCCAGCTTGATAAATTTATATGGTGTGGTGACTGGCTTGGTATGCAAGGGGGGAGCTGTGAATGTTATCTGCCTGGACTTCAGTAGGGCTTTTGACAGTGTCTCCAGTATAGTCCTCATAGAGAAGCTATTGATGTGTGGGCTGGATGAGGAGATAGTGAGGTGAGCTGAAAATTAGCTGAATGGCTAGACCCAGAGGGTGGTGATCAGCAGTGCAAAGTCTTGTTGGAGACCAGTGACTAGCAGTGTATCCCAGAAGTCAATACTGAGTCCAGTCCTGTTTTACATCTTTATTAGTGACTTGGTTGATGGGGCAGAGTGTACCCTCAGTGACACAAAACAAGCAGGAGTGGCTGATGTGCCAGAAAGTCATGCTGTCATCCAGGGGCACCTTGACAGCTGGAAAATGCCCTGCCAAGGAACCTTGTGAAGTTCAACAAGACGAAGTGCAAAGTCTGTACCTAGGTACCTCATGTATGGCTCCTGGAAAGGAGCTTGTCAGAAAAGGTCACTGGTGTTCTGATGGACAGCAAGTGAACATGAGCCAGCAACGTACCCCTGCAGAGAAGCAGGATAATGGTACCCTGTTCTGGATTAGGCAAGGTATTGCCAGAAGATTGAGGGAGGTGATGCTTACCCTGTCCTTAGCACTGTTGAGACTAGAGATGGAGTACTGTGTCCAGTTCTGGGGCTCCTCTGTACAAGAGAGACAAGGACATACTGGAAAGAGTCCAGTGAATGGCCATGAAGATGCTGAAGGGACTGGAGTGCCTCTCTCTCCTGTGAAGAAAGGCTGAAAGAGCTGAGAGCTTTTATCCTACGGAAGATAAGGCCAAGAAGGGATCTCATTAATGTATGTAAATACCCAAAGAGTAGGTGCAAAGAATCTGGAGCCAGGCTTCTTTCAGCATTGCCCAATGACAGGACCAGAGGCAAGGGTCACAACCTGAAACTCAGGAGATTCCCTCTTGAGCATCACAAATTTTTATTTTTTTTTTCTGTGATTGTGACTGAGCACTGGTACAGGTTGTGCAGTGAGGTTGTGGAGTCTTCTGCCTTGAAGATACTCCAAAGCTGTCTGGACCTGGTCCTGGGCAACAGGTTGTAGATGTCCCTTCCAACCTCAATCATTCTGTGAGTGTGTGATTTGAACAGTCTTTATAGTTGTAGAATCACAGAATCATAGAATGGTTTTGGCTCAGAGGGACTTTTAAAGGTCATCTAGTCCACCCCTGCCCTAGGAAGGGACATTTTCACATGATCAGGTTGCTTAAAGCCCTTGTCCAACTCTACTTTGAATGCTTCCATTGATGAGGAATTCACCACTTCTCTGTTCAACATTTTGCAGTGTCTCACCATGCTTATAAACAATTTCTTCCTTATGCCCAATCTGTATCTACTTACCTTCAGTTTAAAACTGTTGCCCCTTGTTCTGTCACAACAGATCTTGGTAAACAGTCCCTCTCTGTCTTTCTTACTTATTGAAAGGTCACAATAAGGTCACCTTGGAGCCTTTTCTTCTCCAGCTGAACAACCACAACTGTCTCAGCCTTTCTTCAGACTAGAGGTGTTGTAGCCCTCTGACGATATTTGTAGCCCTTCTGTGGACCTGCTTCAAGAGCTCCATAGTTTTCTTGTACTGAGGACCCCAGGGCCAGGTGCGATACTCCAGGTTGGTCTCACAAGGACAGAATAAAGTAGAATTATCCTTTCCCTTGGCGTGTTGGCCACATCTTGCAAGCTTATGTGAAGGTGTGATGACATACTTCTATGAAGACATGCAGAAACATGACCTCCTGAAACATTCACTGAGAGATCCAGCTTCAAAGAACAGGTTTCGTAGTTGTGGTAGCAAGTCACTGTATTCAAGCTTCCAAGCTTTGATGAGATCCGAATAGAGTACTGCTGTTTTGAGAAACTGGTCTAGTTGGCTTGGTTACAGTGCATGCTACCATATCTATTTCTGCTTCTAAATTGCTGGGGAAGTACATCCAGAGAATAATCTTGG
The DNA here is from genome assembly GCA_025345505.1 of Todiramphus chloris collaris. Classification (NCBI taxonomy): domain Eukaryota; kingdom Metazoa; phylum Chordata; class Aves; order Coraciiformes; family Alcedinidae; genus Todiramphus; species Todiramphus chloris. The sequence goes on along the minus strand of JANVCC010000067.1, from coordinate 2,816,629 downwards.
CTTTATCTGTGTGACTTTTATACCTAAAAAGTTATGTGTGTATATATATTATTCCATTATTTGCATTTCCCCTTATTAAAACAAAATCTTTTTTTTTCATTCTGTCTTACCTGAACTCCTCTTCCTTGGAGACTGATTTCCCAAGCTATAGTCAGTGCCAAAGTTGAAGGTGTAAGTACAATCACATTAACTCATCCCTGTGGAAATACCTTGCCTAATTCATATGAAAGGATGCCCTATTACTTCTTCATGGACCATTGTAACCATTGTAGTCAGATTCTGAACAACAAATTTACCAGGATCTTCATCTGTTCTGTTTCCAGAGTATAAGCTTGTAAATTATAGAAAAAATATATGCATATAAATTCCGAAGTAAATGAACACGCCCTCTGTGTTGCAGAGTTTGTACCTCATCTCTCATGTTTGGTCCACAGAGTCACTTTGGTCTTCCTGATGTTGTTTTGATCTTTCACTATGCAGAAAGTGAATCAATATTTTGTTTCATCTCTTAACCCCACAAACGGTTCTCTTTCTGAGCTGTAGTATTTTAAGCAGGAAATACTGTTTCCAAAAGTGACCCCTCAGAAGCCCTCTAGTAGAACAGCGTGTTGCTGTTTGTCCCTGTGCAGTTTCATGTTTTCGTCACGTTGTCTTTTTCTTAAGCTTAAATGACTATTTTGTATGTGGTACTTTATTGGTAGTTTTACTGCAGTCAAGATAAATGAGAGATATGGTGTTTTCTGATCTGGGAAATGAACTTGATTTTCAAAAACGTAGAATAAAACTGACAAAACTGACTTTTGGTAAACTCACGTCACATTTAGTTAAATTTTCCATTTACTTCAAGGCCATCCATTATCTTTCTTTGTTAATTTATTTTAAGTGTTGTGCAATATTGAAATATGACTAATGGGCTTTCTGTTAATGAATCACTACCCATTCATACCAATTTCTTAAATACAAGTGTTACCTTTTGTGTGCTTCCTAGCAAGTGTAGATAGTAAGTGTTTATAAAGATGGACTAAAAGGTGCTTCAGACATTTTTACACCAGCCTTTCCTGATGAAATACTTACCTAACTTTTCTCTGGTCGCTTCACATTTGCCTGAGCCTTTTACTCAACGCAGAGGAATTGGAGTCTGGATAGGTACAAATGTTGTGACATAGCATCATTCTCTAAGCAGAACTGAATGGTCAATTCCGTTTAAATATATTAGGGTGGTCATGTCTATTCGTAAGAAATATTAATATTCATGTACTTTGTCTTTCAGAACAATGGGTCGCTTGCTTGGTGCCAGAATCATAAACAGTGTTCAAAGGTATGCCCTTTTTTTTCTTTCTTATTTAAGTTACCTACTTGCCTGTAGATTAAGTGCTTTTCATATTAGCATGTTTTCATAAGCATTTGTTTGTATTTTATTTGTAAACCTCAACCTATAACAAAATACCCCAAATTAAAACTGAGTGATTTACTCTTTCAGGACAAAGGAATCATGTTTGAGGATACACATCAAGCTTAGTTAAGCCAACATAATTCTGCATATATCAACAAACTTTACACTGGCTAAAATCTGGTGTATCATTTGTGTTTTTTCAACATTTTTGGTCATAAGAGAGTAGAACTGTCAATCACTTTAAAATTTCCTTCCAACAACACCAAGTTACATTAACGTTTAACACTTCATTGAGTTTAGGTGTTTTTGCACCCAAATCTATAGCCTGACACTGAATTTCTTTGAAAAAATATTCTTGCTAGAAATGCCAGTGGCTCTGACTGATGCCCTGTCCTATCCTAGCACTTTAACTCTGAAAGCCCAGAGAGTAGGTGAACTAATTGTCAACCGATTCTCCTGTGCAAGGGTCTTTCTCTGGTGCCTGGATGGAAGCAAGAACAATTTGGGAACTTTGGTGGGTTAAAGTGAAATTACACACTCTGGTGCTGACTGTTTGTAAATGTCATGGAAGGTGCATCCATTGGAAATGTATCTGAAAATGCTGAAGGTAGTGTTTTTATCTTGTCTTCCTGAAAATTTATTTCTACAATAACTTAGGCTTTTTAACTTCAGTATTTGTTCTGTGAAGGTTGTATAGCAAATGGGATTAAATCCAAGGAGCATTGTTCTGTATTGTTTTAATAATGTAATTATGTAAATGCTGATGCTAACCCTTGATCTTAACACATGACAATTTCTTCTCTACATTTAAAGAGTGAAGTTCCTGGTTCATTGATCTAAATGCTTTTCCATTGAAAAGAATGGGATTGGAAATGGACCAATTTGTTATTGACTGTTCCATCTTAGGAAAATAAACCAAGGTTGATCACTTTTGTCAGTATTAAAACCAAGGTATGACAGTGTCAGTAGAAGAAGGGAATAGAAATATTTTCTATTAGCTGTGCCACACTGCTGAGGGTTGCAGTTCTGCATAGAAATCTCATCATTCTTAAAAAACCCCAAACAAACAGAGGTGCAGAGAATGTGTTTCATCATAATTGAATTTCCTGTAAGGAGAGCTTGGGGATTTTGTACCGCAGTGATCTTGGTCATCCTGATGTAATTTTCCTTTTTATTCAGTTATGAGTTATCATCAGAATAATTATTTTAGTTATAAAATCTGAAAAGTTTTCCAGTGTTTTGTGTCTGCCTAACAAAGGAGGAATCATACAAGAGAAGTTGTACAGCTTTTAAAGCAGGACAGAGGTTATAGGAACATCTCTCTGGGTCACTCTGAAGTTTGTAGAACACACATAAGGTGTATGTAAGATATTATGAATTTCAGGTGTACCTTAAGGTTGTATTAGTCTCTTAAAATCAGTGTAACGATGCTATACATTAATATTGTATGGTAATACAAAGTGCAACAACAGTGTAAGTTTTCAATTACTTAACATATACTCTGCAATCATGTTACCTTACATTTTCATTCTTTCTTAGGAAGGTAATACATTTTCCTTAAAGGATCCTTGCCTTATTTAGAAAAAGAACTAAATATAAATTGGGTCAAATTGTTAGCAGACCTGAACATGAACAGAAAGTTTCCATTTCAGGGAATCTTTGGTTTTCTGTGTTTTGCAAGGCGAAGTTGAAGAATTGCATTACCCAACTGAAACTTTCAAAATCATGCAGGAGATTGAATTAACCTTTTAAAAATGGAAATTCCTTTCACTGTTTCTCATCACCTAAGTGGAGGAGGTTTATGTGAGTGTGATTCTGCTAAGTATCTCAGACATTTTTCCTAAAGGATGCTTCCAGCATCCACCTTTATTTTGTGGTCATGGCGTTTGTGACACAGCTTTGTGAGGTAATTTGTGGGAAAGTCCAGATGACAATAAACATCCACCTACTTTGTTGGCAGGAGGACTTTGAAGCACAAAAGCACTTTTTGTTTCCACAGGTATTTTCATCTGATACATAGTGGAGAAATCAATATATCAGACAGCAGCTGATGCAGTAATAGAAGATGATGTAGTTAATTTAGTAACTTTTCTAATATTTTGCTTTTTCATAGAGCATTTTATAAGATGAAAAAGGTACAGTGTAGTCCATCTTCTTGTAACATACCAACCCCAATTTTATTTTAGAAGGAATTTTTTCATTTTCTTTAGAAGGAGAGGCAGCAGCCTGTAAATGTTGAAGTTCTGGATGGGAAATGGAGCTATGGTGAAGAATAAGTCATCATAAAGCATCTAAAAGAGGACTTTGCATGTGTTTTCTCCTCACTGCACCTTTGATCTAGGTGGTCCTGCTCAGGCAGGGGGATTGGACTAGATGATCTTTCGAGGTCCTTTCCAATCCCTAACATTCTGTAGTTCTGTGATTCTGTTATGTCTGTTTTGCCTTCAATTTGCCTGGACCTGAACTGGCAAAAAGTTGTTCTAAAATCTCTGTCCATTATTCTCTGAGAGTAAGATCACTCTGGCATAAAACTCTGTGGAAATTTTATGGCCACAATTTTGTACATAGAATAACTGGGAAAAATATCTTAATGCTTGCATACAATAAAAATATTTTTTTTCCTTATGGAATTGTGTGGTCTTTAAGAATACTTCTGTAATTGAAGACAGCTATTGATAAGATATTAATAAAAGTCATTTGTTCAGTGAAGTACCTCTAAAGTTAATTCCAGCTATTATACCATTGCCCTCTAATACGAGTATAGAAAACAACTGTTAGTTTGAATATGAATACCTTTGAGAACTAGTAATTTTTCAAAGAGGTGTACATCTAATGAACTGAAATGGTTTTAGCTGTCACAGAAACAGTTGTAGATTGCTACTTACTTTGCAAACAGCTGTTGATTTTTGGCATTTTAATGGAACAAGTCACAAAAGCATGACCGTGAGCAGCAAAATATGCACCAATGACTTTATATGTAATTTAATTTAATAAGATTCCTCCAGAGGTCTATTTTGCAAGATAACACACAAGAGAACTCTTGAATGCTTGCCCTGTTTAGACATGAGGTGGGTAATTTCATTATGTTAAAAATATTGTGTAATAATTAGGGTGACTACAGGATCATTTAATAAATTGTCATTTGTGGTTGCAGTAGTTATTTATTCACTGCCACTGTGCACTCCTACTTGTCTGCTTGTACAGAGTGGAAGCAAACTAGTTGTATTGTTTTGTTTGAGGTTATGCACTTCATACTATTTTACAGTTTTGTCTTTCTTTTCTCTTATGTTTTGCTCTTTTCTACTGTGTTCATTTTTCTCACTAATACTTCACAATGAGTATTTTCTTTTTTTCATAAATCGCGTTTTGTAAGAATATTTTAGCATTTGAAAGGAACAATTTGGCGTTTTGTAGCTCCCTAACTACAGTAGATATCTGTTGTGATTTAATTTTGTAGTCCCTCAAAAATGTACTTCGGCATTGAAGTTTATTTTCAGGGTAAGATATTTTTCTACAATTTATCATGGAGAAAAGTATTTGGTACTGTTGGTTATAATTAAAGCAATGCTCGAGAAGTAATGTACACAGAAACTAATGTCATCTTCTGTGACAAGATCTATATGTTGTTTATGCATTGATAGAAACAATGATTATTAATCCAGTCACTATTTGGTCTAGAAAGTGGTTCTTTTAATCTTTAAGATACTATGCATGAAACATACTCTTGAAAACTTGGTGTTTTTTCTTTGGAAATAAGAATAGAACATAATCATAGAATCAGACCAACTCTCTAGGGTTTGACCACCCTCTCAGTAAAGAAATGCTTCCTAATTGCCCAGTCTAAACCTCCCCTGGTGCAGCTCTGAGACATTCCCACAAGTCCTATCACAGGAGCCCAGGGACAAGAGATCAGAACCTCCTTCTCCAATTCCTCTCCTCAGGAAGCTGTAGAGATCAGTGAGGTCACCCCCTCAGCCTCCTTCTCTCCAAAGTAGACAAGCCTCAAGTCCTCAGCTGCTCCTCAGAGGACATTCCTTCCAGCCCTTTCACCAGTTTTGTTGACCTTCTCTGGATACCTTCAAGGACCTGCACATTCTTCTAAAATTGTGGGGCCCAGAACTGCACCCAGTACTCAAGGTGAGGCCACACCAACACTGAATACAGAAGGATATTCACCTCTTCTGACTGGCTGCTTATGCTGTGTTGGATGCACCCCAGGATGTGGTTTACCCTCTTGGCACCAGGGCACACTGCTGACTCCTATTGAACCTGCTGTTGACCAGCACCCCCAGATCCCATTCTGCGGGGCTACTCTCCAGACACTCCTCTCTACTTTTATACTTGTGCCTGGCATTAGTCTGTCCTAGGTACACAATCTGATATTTCAACCTGGAAAATTTCGTCCCATTGGTAAGTGCCCAATGCTTCAATCTATTCTGATCCCTCTGCAAGACCTCGTCTGTCAAGAGAGTCAACAGCTCCTCCCAATTTGGTATCATCAGTAAACTTGCTAATGGTGCATTCAACTCCTGCATCCAGATTGTTGATAAACGTATTGAGGAGAAGTGGCCCTAGAATTGAATCCTGAGGAACACCCGTGATGATCAGTCACCAGCCAGATGTAGCCCCACTCAACTACAACCCTTTGAGCGCTGATATTGAGCCAGTTTTTAACACAGAACATCATGAATCTTCTCATCCCACATTTGGACAACTTTTCCAGAAGGGTGCTGTGAGGGATAGTGTCAAAAGCTTTACTAAAATGCAAGAAAACGACATCTTCCACCCTTCATTTGCTGGGCAAGTGACCTTATCATAGAAGGATAGTATAACACTTAAAGAGGTTTTTCCCTTTGTGAACTCATGTTGACTGTACCTGGAGATTGCATTATTCTTTAAATGTCTTTCAATAGTACCCGGCATAATCTCCATATTTTTTGCAGTAACTGAGGTTAGACTGGTCTGTAGTTCCCTCACACACTTTTTGTAGATTGGAATAACATTGTCTAGCAGCCAGTCATCAGGGACCTCCTCAGGCCCCCAAGTCCTTTGGTAGATGATTAAAAGATGTCCTGCCATACCATCTGGTAGCTCCTTCAGTACTTGGATGAATCCCAACAGGCATAATGGACTTGTGAACATACAGCTAATTCCTTACAGTGTCAGTGTCCACAAATGGAAAGTCACTGTTTCCACACTTGTGGTCCTCCTTTACTCGTAGTACCAGGCAGATCAAGGTTTATCAGTATTGTTAAAGACTGAGGCAAGAAAACCCCATCAAATGTCTCCATCATTTCTTCGTCCCTATTTGTCAGGTGACTATCTTCAACAAGTATCTGTCCAGTGGTTTTTTTAGACCTTCTTGTGCTTTTAATATACTTTCAAAAGATCTTCTTGGTATTTGACACAATGCTGGCCACTTACTACTGTAATTGAGCTTTGGCCTCTTGCGTCTTGTCCCTGCATACATGAACCACAGCTCTGTTACCTTCCTGTGAAGCCTGACCTTGCTTCCAGAGATCATACAATTTTTTTTCCTCTTGAGCTCCACGAGGAGTTCCCTGTTGAGCTGAGCTGGTTTTCTGCCCTGCTTGCTTGACTTATGACACAGTGCAGCTGCTCCTGTGCTTCTGAAAGGTAGTTTTTAAAAACTGACCAATGCTTGTGGCCTCCTAAGCCCTCAATAACAGATTCCCAGGGTACTCTGCTGAATAGCTCCCTGAATAGCTTAAAGTTTGCTCTCTTTAAAGCCAAGGTAGCAACTCTGCTGTGCTTTTTTCTCATTACTCCGAACGTTTTAAACTCAACCACTGTGTCCAAGACAGCCACTGACCAACACATCCTGCAAACAGCAAGTCTAGGAGAACATCTTTTCTAGTTGGCTTGCTTAGTTGGCTAGTTAATCCTCATCCGGAGGCTCTCAAGCACAGTGTTGCTAACTGTAAGGACTGTACAGTCAAACCTCTCCCTTATGTGTGTGTGTGTATGTAAGTGTGACACCTCTGCCCCCCTGCCCTTCGTATCCCTCCTGAACAGCCTACAGCCCTCCATCCCAGCACTCTAACTGTGGGACTCATTCCACCAAGTCTCATTTATACCAATTTTATCAGAGTTTCAGGAATTAAACAGTGCTTCCAGTTCATCCTGTTTCTTTCTCAGACTGCCTGCATTGGTGCACAAGCATTTTAGGCATGCTCTTGAGCCCTCCATGCTCTCAGTAGTAGCATGTATGTTCCCACTAGCATTACCAACCTCATTAGGTTTGATACAGGTTGATAACTTTATGTCCTGGGGTTCCATTCAGATTTGGTCTAGATAATGAAAGCTAAAGTTTTGCTTTTTTTTTTTTTTTTTTTTAACTTCACCAGTAGATTGCTGGCAGCCTGTCAGACTTGCTGGGTAATGAGAAGGTGAGCTCATAAACTACAGCATGAGAAAGTGGAGCTGCAAAGTGGAGAGACTGAGAAAAAGCAAAATGGGCTGGGCTCAGTATTTCTTGACACACAGTCATTGGACCAGCACCCAAATGTCAGTCATCTCTACTCATTCCTGAATGCCATATGGGTCAAAAGCCATGGGGAGAGAACCAGACAAGTAAACACTCCGTTCTTTTCTTCCACATACATGACTACATAAAACAAGAGCACCTGTTGCCAACAGCTGGCCTAGTGGAAAAATTCAAAACAGAAGATCTACAGAGTCATTATCTGGTTGGGGGAAGACAGATAAAACTGTTATCTCATAGATCCATTATAAAAGTTGGACTTCAGTCTTGCATCATAGCAAAGTGTTTGGCTTTCATGTCACAATTAAAAATATTTTCATGCCTATCGTCTTTAGGCTGTCTTTAAAACCATAAATAAATTGTATTTCAACATGAGTTACATATGTACATATGCAAATAAAATCTACTTTGGTCTTATTCCTCCTTTTCTCCTCTAATTAGTAACTTGTCTGTGAAATCTCATACTCTGACTTACCTAAGTAATTATTTTAGAGCATTATGAGATACAGGTTATATACATGATGAAGTAGCATCTATAATGTATTGAGCTCATCTAATATATAACAATCTGAAACTGAAATAAGTTTAAAGAATTCAGCCTGTGTCCAACACATAGTCAGCTTTGATACACATTCGTAATTCTCATTAATACTGGAAAAGTTTCCTGTAAATGCAAACATGTAGAAAAAAAGTTCATGTTTTTTATTTTTGGATGCAGTGGCTTCTGCTGTGGAGGGAAGGGTAGTGTAGGTCAGTGTTCAAAATACCGTTGGCTGAATATATGGTGCCTAAACCAGAATGTCTAGTGCTGCTGTGGAGAAATATTTGTGGCAGTTTTTGTTAGAGATTTGTGTATTATTTGTTGAAGTGATAGGTCTCATAACATTTTTTTTCATTTTCTTTTGTAAGAGAGATTTTGTAAATGAAAGTCACATAATGAAATCTGTATGGATTCTAGCTATTTCTGCAAGCGTAATTCTCACTGACATTAATGAGAAATTATGAGTAGAGAGATGTGTGTTCAGTGTTGAGAGAAGAATTTTGCCCAGATACGGTTTTTATTAGATTTGTGTTTACAGGGCTGATCTTATGTCTTCACTTGCAATTCCCAATGTTCATGAGGGTAGAAAATAGGATTGTTGTTTTTATCTTTTGTACAGATGTTATTATCTGGCAGTTTCATTATATTGCTTCTTAAAATGAAATACAGTTTACTTAGTGGGTTCAGGAGAAAAGCAGAAAACACACACCCATTTTCACAACTGTGGTTTTTTTCTTCTGCATAGTAACCCGCTGACTTTATACATACATTGACTTTACACAAGTGAAACTTGTTTAACTGTTTGACTACTCCTGTTTACTTTGACCAGTAACTTCCCCTTTATGTAATCCACTTAGAATCATAGAATAGTTTAGGTTGGAAGAGACCTTTAAAAGTCCTCTACTCCAACACTCCTGCAATGGGCAGAGACTTGTCAACTAGATCTGTTTACTCAGAGTCTGGTCGAACCTGGCATTGAATGTTTCCAGGGATGAGGGCATCTACCACCTGGGCAACCTGTTGCAGTGTTTCACCACTCTCATTATAAAAAAAATCTGTTCCTTATATCTAGTCTAAATCTACCCACTTTTTGTTTAAAAACATTACTCCTTGTCCTGTCACAACAGGTCCTGCTAAAAAGACTATCTCCACCTTTCTTACAGCTCCCGTTTAAGTACTGAAAGGATGCAATAAAGTCTCCCAAGAGCTTTCTCTTCTCCAGGCTAAAAAAAACCCAACTCTCTCAGCCTTTCTTCATAGCAGAGGTGTTCCAGCCCTCTGATTATTTTTGTGGCCTCTTCTGGATCCACTCCAACAGGCCCATGTCTTTCTTGTGCAGAGGATTCCAGAGTTATACACAGTACTCCAGCTGGGGTCTCACCAGAGTGGAGTAGAGGGGGAGAGTCACCTCCTGTGGTCTGCTGGCCACTCTTCTTTTGATGCAACACAGGGTATGGTTGGCCTTCTAGGCTGTGAGCACACATTGGTGGCTCATGTCCACCAACACCGCAAAATCCTTGTCTGCAGGGCTGCTCTCAATCCCTTCATACCCCAGCCTGTATTGATACCAGAGGTTGCCCTAACTCAGAGGCAGGACCGTGCACTTGGCCTTGTTAACCTCATGAGGTTCACATGGCTGTCTCAGGTAACCTCCCTGTCCTCCATGTGCCTTAGCATACCTTCTAGGGGGCTCAGTCTCATTATCTTCCTAGGTACAGAGGTGAGGGTGACAGGGTCCTCCTTTCTACTCTTTCTAAAAATGGATGCAATGTTTCCCTTTTTCCAGTCACCAGGGACTTCATTTGACTGCCATGACTTTTCAAATATCATAAAGAGTGCCTTGGCAGCTACATCAGCCCATTGCCTCAGAACTCTAGGGTGCACCTTGTAGGTCCCATAGACTTACATATGTTCTGGTTCCTCAGGTGGTCACAAACATGATCTTTTCTTACTGTGAGAGGGACTTTCCTCCCCCAGTTCCTGCCTTGAGTTCTATCCCCTCAAGAAGTGTGGGAAAAGAGATTGCCAGTGAAGACAGAGGCAAAAATGTTGTTAACTCAGCCTCTTCCTCATCCATTGTTACCTTGTTTACCTGTCATGTTCGTTGGAGGGGTACACTTTCTTTGACCTGCCTTTTCTGGTTGGCATACCTGTAGAAGCTCTTCTAGTTAATATTTGCATTCCATGTCACATTCAGCTCCAGCTGCGCTCCAGCCTCCCTGACCTCATCCCTACACAACCAGGCAGTGTCCCTCTACTCATCCCAGGATATGTGTCCCTACTTCCACTGCCCATGCCTTTTCTTCTTGCCCCTTAGTTTGACTATCAGGTCTCAACTCATCCAGGCTGGTCTCTTATCTTCCTTTCCCAGGGATCCCTACTGACTGAGTTCTTGAAAAGCTGGAATTTTGCTTTCCTAAAATTCAGGGTCCTGACTTTACTCTTTGCTTGACCCGTATCCCTCAGGACTGTGAACTCTACCAGTGCATGATCACTGCAGCCCAGGCTGCCTTCAGTCTTGTCATCACCAATTAGCTCATTTGAAGTAAAACATTACAATAGCCATTAAATTTGTTGATCAACCTCTCACTGACAGCTATGTGTGGATTAAGGTACTACTTGATATGTGAATCTGGCCCAATAAAATAGTTTGCAAGGATGACTCAGGTACTTCAAGGATAACAATGTCACACTGGAGGTTTGTTCTCTTGTACAACTGTAATAAACTGTTTTGAGTTATGTTTTGAATTCCACCACCGACTTTGCCTTTAGTATTGGATTAAACTTCCAAACCTTTACATAATTCTTGTTTAAAACTTTGCTTCTCCTTAACTTATCCTCTGGAAACCTTTATGTAGTATTTTGCCTCTTTCTTTCTATTAGTGTCACTATTCTGTGTGCCCATCCACCTGTTTCTTTCATGTCGATAGGTACACAGAATTTCTTTCTACTGAAAAATCACTGGATTGTTTCGGTTGGAATGAACATCTTCAGATCTTCTAGTGCGACCCCCGTACTTGAGCAGGGTCAACTAGAGCAGGTTGTCCAGAACCACATCCAGTTGGGTTTTGAGTACGTCCACAGATGAAAACCACAAGCTCCCTCTCTGTGCAACCTGTTCTCGTGTTTGACCACCAGCACAGTAATAAAGGGTTTATATTTCCTGTTTTTTTAATTTCTGCCCATTGCCTCTTATCTGGTCCATGAGCATGACTTGAGAAGAGCCTGCATCCCTGTTCTTCATTGCTTCCCATCAAGTATTTATAAACATGGGTAAGATCCTCCCAAACCTTCTTCTCTGCAGGCTGAACAGTCCCAGCTCTCTGAGCTTGTCTCTATATGGCTGATGCTCCAGTCCCTTAATGCTACTTGTGGCCTTCTGTTTTCTTCTCTTCTGATTATGCTTTCTAAGCTCAAAATTACTCCTGCCTACTGTCATTCATGAAGCTCCTGTCCTGTCCTTAAAATACTACTGCCTTCTGTCATCTTATTAACAGTGAGTCCTGCTAAAGGCATAGCTGCTGTTCCTGCTCCATTTTGCCAGTTTGCCTTTAACAGTTTGAGCTCCATAATGCTGAGGCCGTTCTTCTCAAGTATCTGGAAGTGCTGAGCACATAACAGGTGCTTCCTTATAAAAACAACAGTAAAAGTCCAGTGCTAGTGAGAGTAACTTGAAATGACAAAGTGCCCTACATTGATGCTGGTTTAGTGAAAAATGTATTTTAGCCCGGGGGGGGGGGGGGGGAAATGACTGGGAAAAGCATTTCAAGAGAGTTTGTGAAGTAGAGATAATTTTTTTTTTTTTTTTACAGCTCCTTACACAAGTTTTTCTTTTGGTAAGCAACTGAAAGTCAAAAGACCAGCAGGGGTAATTGAGAGCTGCATGTGCAGTGGCATTTACAAGGACTGGAGATAAATGGGGATCATCATAATGCACTGTGAATTGCAATACAACTTTCTTGTTCCCAGCAGCCAAAGCAGAGGTCCTTGATTGATTGATTCTGCAGAAAGGCTGAAAGGCTATTTTTCGAGTTTTCAGAACTGAGAGGAAAATGTGAAAATAAGATAAATAAGTTTACCAGTGCTGCAGCCAAATAAATAAACTGTTTCAAAAAGACAACACAAATTTCTTTTTAGGATAATACACACTCCTGAATTTAGTCTGTGAGCAATTGTTTCAGGCTTCCAGCTGAGCTCTTTCCAAAGATAATGCAGGTGGAAAGATGAGTTAATGGCTTAAACAATTAGAGATTTGATGCACTCTTCCATCTGTCAAAGCCCACTGAAATGAAAGCTCACAGTTTTAATTTGTGCCTCCAGCATCTAACTCAGTCTGAAATGGTGTCAGTGATTTGCCCTGCCCACAGTACTGTCATTCTTATGGTAAGCATTCTGTGCACACATGCTGGGAGACTTTTATCAAACATATTAGTGTGCATTTGAGAGATCATTAGCCTGGAGTAGTTGGAACATTCCAGGTTTCTTAGCCTGGAAACTCACATCTCTGCAGGAAAGTATGTTGGGACACTGTTATTTACACAAGAAGCTACAGCAGGGTAGGGATAACTTTGTAAAATTTAAGAGGAATAGAGGTTCTTGGTATTGTCAATTTATCGTGATTGAAGTACCACTCATGAGAGAGGGAGCTAATGGATGTTTTGATTTTTGGCTAAAAAGAAAATGAATAAATATTTATTTCTTGATCTGCTAGACAAGAGTGTTTTTCTTTCATCTAGTAAAAGATAAGGTAAAACCAGATCAGAGTTCATAAGAAATTGTCAAATTATTGGTGTGCTAGATAGATAAAATAATCCTGAGCATATAAGAAATAAGAAGGCAGGTATAATAATAATTGATTACATTCTTGTGAATTATCTGATTTTTTAAATTAAATTAATGTATAAAAAGGTGGGGGGGGGGGGGGGGGGGGAATTCATCTATAAAAAAGAAGGTGCTGAGAGAACCGTAGTGGTTAGATGATTAAAGCTGAACTATCTGAGAAATAGGTTAGCTGAAGTTTCTGGATATTTATGTTTGGGGAAATAGAAGAAAGAGCTTTGTGATTCAGTGTTTATGTTTATACAAAAGCATTAGTGTATAAATGTGCTGTGATGACAGGAATCTCTTTGTTCTCTAAGGGCCTTGAGAACTGACAAACAGAGTTAAAATCCAAACAATGCTTACAGTACTTTGTAATACTCTGATGCATTGCTCTATATTTGTAAATACTACGTTTTATTTTTCTGCTGTGAAAAAACCCCACAATTGTATTAGAACATGGGACACTGAAACAAGTGGAAATGAAGAAAGTTCATATTCTTCACAGTCTCCATGTTGGATTTTATCAATCATCCTTCTAGTCTAATACTGTGTTACCAGCTGCATTCTCCATAGGTAAGTAAATCTGCACATTTGGAATGACCTGCTGCTAGAAAAGACTTAAGGCCTTGTACTTATTTTTGGGTGGTAATGTGAAACATAAAGGGTATGTTCTTTTCCAGACACTAGTTTTGGTTTCTCAGCTCTTACTGTTTACTGGTACATTTATCTATAATGTTTTTGTCTTGAAGAGCAAACCTCAGGGCTTGACAGAAATTGTTTTGCTTGACCTTCACTCTGAATGGTGCTGCTAATAACTTTCTGTCTCTAGGACAAATTATTAAAATCAAGTTATTTTAATTTTTTCATACAATCATAGAATAGTTTGGATGGAAGGGACCTTTAAAAGTCATCTACCCCACCCCCCCCTGTAATAAGCAGAGACTTCTTCAACTAGATCAGTTTTCTGAGCCTGGTCCAGCTTGACTTTGGAAGTTTCCATTCTTCTACCACCTCTCTGGGCAACCTGTTCCAATGTTTCACCACTCTCACTGTAAAAAATTTCATCCTTATATCTACTCTGAAGCTACTGTCTTTTAAAATGAAAACCATTACCCCTTGTCCTGTCACAACAGGCCCTACTAAAACATCTGTCCCTATCTTTCTTATAGGCCCCCTTTAAGTACTGAAAGGCTGCAGTAAGGTCTTCCCAAAACCTTCTCTTCTCCAGTCTGAACAAACCCAACTCTCTCAGCCTTTTCTCATAGGGGATGTATTCCAGCCATCTGATTATTGTTGTGGCCATTTTGTGTGATCATTTTTCTACTGCTAAAGGATTATCACCACTGGTAGAGCCTTTACTATGGGTAGGGAGAAAAGTATCATACTGGTTGCCTGTCCCTGTGGTTTGGGTTTTCATTGCTGCAGAATTCCACTGTGTTTCTCATTGATCATCGTGGGTATATCAGAAAGGTTGGCTATTTTGGAGCTTGCTTTTCTGGCCAGTTTTGTCTGATCCACTTGCTAATAGAGGTAAGCAAATCTGATCACTGTGCTGTTTGAAATTTGAACTACTCAATACTGAGCAAATTGAACAAATGCTGAACATAAGCAGCCAAAAATTAAGTAGCCTTCTTTCACTAAGAAAGGAGACAAAATTGTCATGAATGACTGAATTATGCCAACACTTGCTTTGAGGATAATAGCACAGCAGTCTTAACTCTAGTTTCAAAAATACAAATGCTGGCTTTAGACCTTAAGCCTGCATACTCTGCACTATATAGAGACATACACTATGGCTAAAGGGAGAGGTGTGTGCATGGGCGTGCGCGCAAACATACACACATACCCAACAGATATTTATTGAAGCTGGCAGGCTGAAGCACTAAATGCTTCTGTAATGTAGCTTTATGTGCTTCAGTGAACACTGTTCAGAATCCAGGAACATTCAGACTGCAGAACCCTTTATTTAGAGGTATTTGAGCACAAAAATAATCCCTTCCTAGAAACTTTGAAATAGAAACGGAGCTATGCAGCTTAATCAACTGTAAATTTTTGTCAACTAGAAAGCAGTTAATTAAGTAACATCTGGCAGAAGGCAAATCATCACTGCAGCAACACTGGTCAGACAGTAAAGACAGGCAGTACTACTAAGACTAAGGAAAATTAGCTGTAAATCTGCTTTAAAACAAGCAACAGTATTACACTCTTACATCTTTAGAGTTTTCCCAGATCTCTCACCACTCAGTTTGCTCAAACCTTGTATGTGGGTTTTTTTGTTGTTTGGTTTGGTTTTTTCTTATCTTTCAACAACTTTACACTCACTGTGCAGAAGGAAATACGTAACATGGAAGTGTATTTGAGATCTTGATTTCCCAAATACAATCTTAGTTCCCTAAGCTCAGCTCTATGAATTACTATTCAGGAATTTTAATAGCTCACGTAAGTCAGAGATTCTGTACAAAATTTATAACTTTGCAGTTGAGGTCAGAATCTTAATTTTATCTTATTAAATTACATTTCATTAACCTAATTAATTCTTGGTGCAAACCAGGCTGTAATTTTCTGTTTAAATGTATGGTCCTTTTCTCCTCTTTTGAGAGACAACTGCAGAGTTCGACCGAACATAGCTCTAGTTAAGTGACAAAGAGAAGACGTACTTGCATTGACCTTTAATGCTGTACTAAAATATATTCAAGCCATTGTAAGGGGACAGAGTCTGAAAACCAGGTGTATGATTGTATCTTAGCCTTGACTTGAAAAATTCTGCTTGACTGGACCCAGGGTGTTATTCAAAACCCACTGAAGTAAGGACTCCTGACTTTAAACAAGCTTCATATCCATCTGTAAGGCAAGATTGTTCTTTTTCAAGTGACCTACCTTGGAGTTTCTCCATTACCATAATATTGAAGGAGATATAAAAATGTGCTTAGGTAGATGAAGATACTGTTCTAAGGGAAAGGCAACTCTCTTTGAGGCACACAGACAATGGGTGTAATCACCCTTTCCTCCACACACTTGCTGAGTTGAAAGGAAAACATTGAGTTGCAAGTGGAAGCTCTGACCGTTTTCCAGTTTTGAGTGCATGCAAAAAACTGGGAAGCTAGCTAAGCACAGAAGCATGGTCTGCCCTATAACATAAATTGGGGGGTTTGTTTTATAACACTGTGATATTTAATCAGACATTAAAGAGGTAATTACCTTTTAGCACTGTCTGTATATTAGAATAACTTTACATACACAAGAGACATAAATGTTTCTGAAGAGATGCAGTGTTGAAGAGCTGTGTTTGTGCCATGGATTTTAAGCAGTTCTCCTTGAGTTTCCTTAGAAAGTTCTGCTTAAACTTGGTTTTGGTTATAGTCTCATGGTAGCAGGTCAAAAAGGTAACTGTTTTTGAGAGTTCTTCCATAATAATGGCACCTACTACATCACAAACATGCATTCTGATTTTAGACAAGTCAAATTTTTTTAGCTAAGTCAATAGTCTGAAGAATTTAAACACACAGAGGCAGCATAGAACTATACAGATACAAATCATCAAAGATGAGATAGTGACAGGAAAACATTGAGTCCTGTTTTCCAATTCTATAACCTTTCTGAATTCACTTATGTTATCTGCAGTTGGGTCTAAGGGCTACTTTCTGCAGTCTAATTTAAAATTGGTTTGAATTCTTATTTTATACAGGTGAACAATTACATAGGTTTTAAATTGAAGGGGAAAATCATAGCCATATTTTGTGAATGGTGACATATATTTAATGTGTATGGGAAATGCGAAGAGGTATTTTTGGTTCATGTTCAACTTAAGGAGTTCCCTGTTTCAGGAATACCAGCAGGATCCACTACACAGAAATGAAAGAAGACAAAGGCTAACTTCAGCATTGTACTGTTCTGGTGCTGGTGCATGTATGCATAAAATGGATTTCCATTTTCAGGGAGGTGTTTTTATCTTATGCATTTAGGAATTAATGGATTGTCATAATTAACCCTGGAATGGGATTTTTCCTTTAGAAGGAGTGTGAAACAGGAGACCTGAGTTATGAACAAGGATCTTTACTCCAGAATATCTAATGTTGTGCTTGCTTTAAGATATAAAACCTGTGGATTCGGACAAATGTCTGAGTTTGCAATCTCTGACTTTGGGTAAAGAAAACAGGTGCCATGTTTTTTCCTCACATAAGTGATATTGTTGTACCCAAAATATATTAAATCTAAATATTGACAGTAACTTAAGGCAAGCAAAAAAAGAAAATTCAGTTTTGATATTTGAAGACAGTAGAAATTTTCCAGAGTTAGGAATGCTGAATCACTTTTTTAAGCAGTTTCATATTAGGAATGAAATATCTCAAATTTTATGGTTTATGTAAAACTTCTAGTGATATTGTTATTGAATTTTGAACTCCTTCAGAAGGAAAAGAGACTTATTTTTGTTTTATATAAATAGAAACACCCTGATAGCCCTAGTAAATAATGAAGAAATTGGTTAAAGAGTAGTTGCCACTTTATCATTGTTTTCAACTTACGTCCACTTGAATCAGGCTTTAGCGTCACATAAATTCTGATGTTTGGAATTCTTTCTGCTTGGCCTGACAATACAATACAGAGACCTGAACATGTCCCTGGCCTGGGCCATGCAGCTGTTTTTAGGAGGAGAACAAACCGTGCTTACTTCTGGGTGTCAGGAGTGCTCATTGGAGCCAGACCCAGGAGGCATGAGATTAGTGTGGCTACATTTGTCAGTTTTTCATTGTATCTGGACCATATTTTTGAGTGATACTTGAGAGTATCATTATTCACTCATGGGGTAGCAGGTATAAAGCTCCTAAAGGGCTATGAGCAAGGGAGGGAATTGGGAGTTTTTTGGTGAGAATTTTGTAAGGTTAGGAGTTGTAGCTGTAAAGAAGTACCAAGACAATGAAAACTGATGAGTAACTTTTTAAATCAATGAAAACAGTACCAGACCTGTCTTTGCCACCTTAGAAGATCATTGACTCAGCAAATACTTCTTAAGGAACCGTTGATGTCTCAGAGAAGACCTGTAACAACTTTCTACAGATCTGTTCTGCCCATATATTACTTAGGGTTCTATTTTTCTACTGTTATTTATCAGTGAAGGTATTTGCATCACAGAAATATTGTGTTTCTTTAAAGTTCAGCTGTTCTGCTGCACAATTTCCTCATCCAAAGTTATCTTTCACTTTGTGTCATCATACACAACTCCTATGATAAATGTGACCTATGTTTTTCGGTGGGGTCATTATACAGAAAATAATTGCCTTTTAATCACTCATTTTCTTCAAAAGATGAATTAAATCTTTTGGTTTCATAACTGAATATTTTAAAATTAATCTACAGTTGCATAATACATTTGAATAACAAATTAGTGCTATAAAAAAATAAGAGGTTTGGTTGGTACTTTTCTTGCCTTGTTTTGTGCTTTTAATTTCTACCTCTACCATTAAATAAATTGAAACCAGGAGAAATAAAATAATGTAGCTTTATTGTGTGGAAATACATTTTTTGTTAAAGGATAGTAGTGGTGAATAAAATCACTATATGTACTTCATTCAAAGTAACATATGGCTGTGCTAGGAATAATCTTATTTTCATGTTTCTTAGGTTTAATAGGAGTTTGAAAATATTGTAGAAAGAAGAATTTAATTCCTTAAATGGCAAGTAAGTAGGTCATCATCTTCTTCAGGGAAAGGCTTATTTGTCCTCATTATTCCTGGGTCCAACATTATGCAAATTCATTTTATAATAAATTAGAAAGTAGTTACTGTAAGGAAGTGGGTGTATCTATACACTGTTCTTTAAAGATGTTCTTTTAATGTTTTTTCAAGACAATATCAACAGCAAAAGAGAACTGAAAACACTATTCATATACATTAACGTTTTTAATCACTAGTTTGGGAAGAGTTAATTAACTAGAAATTCATCTCTTCTTCCCCCCTGTTTTACTGGTTCAGTGGTAAAAAGATTGTCATCTGTAATACTGATTTGAAAGTGTTTGTGAGGTGTCTGACACTCTTAATACCTATTTAAACTTCTGCTTTTGTCAGATCATATCAAAATGTTAAAGACATTCATGGTATTCTGTAAAATAAATAGTAAAAGGACAGCATGGTGATGAAGGATCAGTGAATAGTAGTTTGGGCAGATCACATACCCACATCTTTGCTGAAAAATTATGAGAATCATTCCTTCTCTGCCAGCAGGATCCTTCTAGTGGAGGCTTGTTGCACCTCTGCTGTTTGCATACAAAATCTTCCCTTTAATGGGTGTTGTGGTTTCAGCCCAGGTGGTAACAAAGCACCCCATGTCTACTTGCTCCCTTCTTTCTCATGGTGGAATGGGGATGAGAAAATATAATGAAAGGCTCATGGATCTAGACAAGGACAGGGAGGGATCACTCACCAATTATGGTAATGAGCAAACCAGACTTGACTTGTGGGGAAAAAAAGTCAATTTAATTGGTTACCAATCAGATCAGAGTAGGCAAATAAGAAATAAACCCAAATCTTAAAACACCTTCCCCACACTCCTCCCTGCTTCCCAGGCTTAACCACTCCCAATTTCTCTACCTTCTCCCTCCCAGATGCACAAGGGGATGGGGAATGGGGCTTATAGTAAGTTCGTCAGACGTTTATTCTGCCATTCCTTTCTCCTCACACTCTTCCCGTACTCCAGCATGAGGTCCCTCCCACAGGAGGCAGTTCTCCATGAACTTCTTCAATGCCAGTCCTTCCCACAGGTCTGCAGCTCTTCATGAACTGCTTCAACATAGATCCCTTTCGCAGGGTGTAGTCCTTTCAGAAACAGACTGCTCTAGTGTGGACTTCCCACAGAGTCATGACCTTCTTTGGGCGCTGTCACTTGCTCCATTGTGGGGTTCTCCATGGGTTGCATGTGGGCATCTGCTCCAGTGTTAACCTTCATGGACTGCAAGGGGACTATCATCCTTACTGTGGTCTTTGCCACGGACTGCATGGAAATCTCTGGTCCGGCACCTGGAGCACCTTCTCCCCCTTCTTCTTCACTGACCTTGGTGTCTGCAGAATTGTTTCTGTCACATCCCTCGCCTCTCTCCTCTGCAGGTTTTCCAGCAGTTTCTTTCCTCCACCTCTTAAACAGGTTATTAGAGGTGCTACTACTGTCACTGAGGGGCTTGGCCTTGACCAGAATCAGGTTCATCTTGGAGCTGGCTGGCACTGGCTCTGTTGAACGCAGGGGAAGCTTCTAGCAGCTACTCACAGAAGCCACCCCTGTAGCCTCCCCCAAGGTACAAAAACCTTGCCATGCAAACCCAGTACTTTAGGAAATGAGCTGTAAAGAAGTTGTTTACATGTAATTAAAAAAGAAGAGCCCGTATCATAATAATTTGTTGTTTTCCCTTGAGTTGTCACAATTTGCTGGGCATATCACTGCAATCGAAACGTGTGTGTAGCAAGTGTGTTTTGTTTTATATAAGTCCGATACAGTTTGGGTTTTGCTTTTTCTTCTGGAGAGAGGCTGAAATACAGTTGTACTTTTTTTACTGTAGTTTTATCAAATAGTGAATTTAGGGAAAAGCTCTTGAATATGTTTTATAGTGCTGTCACGGAAAGCTAGTGCATCTTTTCTTTATTACTAACATTTGTTGGGTGATGACAGGTTATCAAACAGTACCAAGCTGTTTAACACCTTGGAAGAAGACAATAAAGAAATTTATGACATTTGCTTAACAAGAAGCACAGTGTGTTTTGGAAAATCTGTCAGTGAGAAGACAAACCTGTAAAGATGTCAGGCCTATTTTGACCTTTCTGCCCCTTGTTTGTATTCTACTGTTTCAGCTTTACAAATGAGTCCATATTTGGTACTTAGATTGAAAGTAGACCTCATACTGGAAAGGATATCAGTAGGTCTCAGAAATGTTTTATCATGCAATAGAAAAAAAACCCGCTTTCATAATGTCTGCAATTGCACTCAAAAAAAATGCTTACACTTTCTGTTCATGGCTCCAAAATATTATTAAAGGAAGTAAAAATATTTTCTGATTTAAATTATATATGTTATTATTTCGGGGTGGTCTGTGAAAGCAGTAAATGTTTCATCAAATTCAAGTGCTACTGATGCATGGTACTGTATGCCTACAGTAATCTGAGCTGTTCTGTAATCATGTATGACATTCACTTTTCATGCTTTGTGCTATATTTTATCCATTATTTGGATAGCATGATATTCTGACCTTGTCTGATTGGTGATCTCATTTACTGTGAATGTTGCAAGAACAGTAAACAAAGCCTGGAAGAATTGTCAAGCTGCCAAGTTGTATTCTTCTGTATCTTTTCAAGACAATGCCACAGAAATTTATCTGTCTTGACACCTTTGTCTCTTGTATTAAGAAAGCCTTAACTAATTTCTCTTTAGTGCTATGGTCTACCATCTAAAAATGCCACATCTTATCAAGAGAACAGGTGGAAAGGCTTTTGAGAAGCAGCCTGAGGGAGAATTATGGAATTAGGAAAAAATAACAGCAGCTAAATTGTCTAAGGGATTCCAAGATTGACAAGAGTGAATCGTAAGACAAGTGTATGTAGCATTTAAATAACGCTTCTGTATTATACTTTATAAATAACTTCTGATTAAGGTATTGTGCAAATATTTGTAAAAAAATGGGGTTTTTTTGCATGAGTCCCCCACCTATTTACAAGAACCAGTGATTGCAGGAATTCTGAAGCAGTTGTTTTCTTTTGTTTCCCTTTCACCTTTCTCTCTCACTCCCTCAATAAACCTGTAAAAGAGAAATACTCCACTGTGTTCAAACCTTATAGGCATTTTGCACCTAACTCCTTTAGGCTTTCTGGAAAATCTGAACTTAAATCTGTATATAACTTACTTTCAGTTGACTATTGAGTTTATTTGGATTATTTAAATTTTATGCGTGAAAGATAAACACTGGGATATAAAATCACATCTTGATAATATGGTTGTACTTGTAATTGCTTAAACTACTTTTGATTTTAATGGGAAGTTCCTATGAACATTACAGATCTTCAGTAGTTATTTATAAGCAATGGGAACTAGAAAAGTGAAGGAAGTATATAACAAAGTGGCAGTCTGAGTAGAAAGTGTTATTATAGCATACTTTAACTGGGATTTGGGTGTAAGGTCTTTATTTATTAGAAAGTTAATCATCTTCTAGTTGAACAGTTAAAATACTGAGAACATCTCTTTTTTGAGTTGTCTTATGCTTCAGCCAATTGACATAAGATAAGCTTCTCTACCCATCCCTCCCAGCACTTTCAAAGCGCAGTGGAGCTTATTATAAATGAATGACTCATACATAGGGTGGAACAAATGCACCATTGGTAGCCTACAGAGATAATAACACTGACCTCCGGTCATTTTACAAGAGAACTCTTCCGTGTAGGTCGACTTCCCACTGCTTTAAACCCAACCTAAATAGACTATTCATAGGGAACTGGATTGACAGATTAGCGATTTATATGCACAAATATAAGCAATAGCAGCATGGTCTCTGTACTTCAGGACACAAGAGGTAGTTTAAATATCTGACCACTAAAACCAGACTGACATTTTTCTGCAAAGAAGTGGATTTGTAAACTTCCTTGAAACTCACTGAAATATGTAGGGTATTCATAAAAGTCCAAACTTGCAGTCTATGTTTATGCAAGACTTCAAATTACATTAAACTGTTAGGAAATAAGGGTTATGAGAGCACTGCCACTTCATAAGTGACATTGGAGTAGGTGAAAAGAAGACAAGATTTTAGGTTCTAAGTCAATATATGCTTAAAAATGTGGTTTTAGCTTTCTCCTTTTAAATATATATGTACACACAAAATAAGTAAGCAAGAATTTAGAAAAGTACAAAGTTTAACATTTACCAAATGATAGCTATTTTAGGAGGATCCTTTGTCAATAACCATTTTAGGAGATAGTAAATTTAAGCTTTAGAATATGAAAATGATAATATGGACTAGTTTGCATTTTTACACCACAGAGTATGATCTAACTGTGTCAAATTTCTTCATCTTCCAACTACAAGTATTAATGTTCAGGTAATGAAATTTGTCAGAACTTGTCCACCCAAGGTGTACTAGGAAGAAATTTAATTTGTGCCTTTCTGGAGAAAGAGATGTGTTCTTCTGCTTGATTTTAACAAAAGGTTTTATTGAAAGGAATGATTTCAAAGCAGATGACAAATTACTGGAAAGACGTATTTATTGTTTAATAACATTGTCCAACAGAGGAAAGAAAAAGCAAGCAAAAGAGAGATGGGGGTAGCAGAGAAACTTTCCCCCCCCAACATTCCCTAACAGTAATTTAAGGAAAAAACACATGAAGAGACAGCCTTCTGTTGTTTTCTTCTTTTGCTGTGTCTTTTATTTCTTTTAAAGGATGTCAATCTTAACAAGTTTCTTAACATTCTTTCCTTTTTCCTGGGACGTTTAATGTAGAACACTATGACATGAAGTCAGATCTCTCAAGAAAGGTTGTTTTTTAAAATTATTATTCCAGTTATATTCTACCTGCAGAATATATGGCAAGTGATATGGCATCAGTGATACTTCATTTATAGAAAGCAAAATAGTAAAAATGTGTTGGAAATTTGAATGAAAGAAAATTGTAAAACTATGAATGGGAGTTTCCATCCAAATGTATATACGCCAGCCTATCTGGCTTAGTCAGCCTTTATGTAGGATATAAGAATTTTCAACTAAATCTTATAATGTAAGCTTCTGTGATACATTTTCAAGGTGTCAATTATCTGAATCTGTTTTGATACCATAGTTTTCTCAGTGAAAGCACTGAAACTGTTTCTTGGTTTTTACCTGTGCTCTGAACCTGTTCATTTAACCCCATAGAAAATCATTCTTGTCGAGTAGTAATACAGTATGTGTCTATATATATATATATTTGAAAATAAATAGTTTGTATTTGCACTGAAGCAGATGAATTGATATTGGCAATTCAATTACCTGGCTCACAAGGCTTTTTTTGAGACCTTTATCCAGTGATCTTTACTTGGTCACACCTCTGAGAGGACAAATCCAGCATAGCATTTTCCTGGGGCTTTCCTTACTTAGTACCCAGGCAATATTCCTGTGAAAGTAAAGACACTGCTGTGATACAGAGACTTCTTCCAGCAATAACTCCCTTCAAGATGAAGATTTTGCAACTGGGCTCCAAACTAGCAGTGATTTTCTGTTTGGAGGTTGCAGGAGAGAGCTGCAAACACACACACATACTCATTCTTTGTGACTGGTTAATGATGGATGTTTTTACTAAAGCACCTTGGGCAGGGAAATGTCAGTTTTTATACAGAATTCTTATTTCAAGTATAGTTGTCTTTTCCAATTTCAGCGCTCTTAAAAAATAACATGAAGTAGAAACTGATGTCTAGGAGAGATGGAACATTTTTACTTGTTATTTCTGCCGCATTATCTATCTAAACCAGCAGAAATGCACAATTCTCAAACATGCTTATTTCTCCTGCTTTTTAAATTTTGCTTGCTTAAATTCTATTTTTAAAGTGCTAAGTGCTTGGAGAGCCTTTTAATTCTTCAAATATGTGGATTAGGCTTGACCTTTGTTGTGATTTTTGCTAGCATTTACAAGGATGTGCCTTTGATTGTTAGATGGACCTGCCATGAAAAGGCAGAAAAGCAGCACAAACATTTGTCATTTTTTGCTTCCAGCTGTCCTACACATCATCCCACCTTATCTTTCAGTCTCTATCCTGAAACATCATTTCCCTGGGAAACCTTAATAGCTTTTCCCTGGGTTCAGTAGGCCATTCAGATTAATTGAGGTAGCCTCTCTCCATAAGGGAAGAATTTGGGAAGAAGTTTTGCTTGAAAGCTGTAGGTTTTAGTAGGACCTAAGTGTAGATTTTAAATTTTATATTGATACCTGTTCTTGTTTTTGATGCTTCACAGAATGTTACTTTTACACTAACGGGGAACATAGTCTATGCCACACTGCAAAAATTGTGGCTTGACAAAGATGCTGAAACATATTTGGGACTGCTGCTGCTTTTTGAGCTACTGAAATGGTGAAAATGAGCTGTTGATCTTGGTGAATACATTAGTTCCTGTGAGGTTTTTTATGTTGCTTTCTTTAACATTGCACAATATTTTAAAACTTTATTTTTTTTGAGTCATCCTTATATTCATTTTTGGTTGTATATTATTATAAAGTATGGCCACTCAAGCTTGTGTTCAAAATGGCCATGTTTGCTCTTTAGTATAACCAGGCTTCCAAGATAATGACAGCCATCAGGATACGTTGAAAGATAATTTCTTTTAAGCATTTAAAAAGAGACTTGTGCACTGAGGGGTTCCAGTGGAAAGCTAGAAATATGTTAAAGGAGAATTGTGATAACCCATCAGAAATTTCCTCACTTGGGCCCCAATTTAGAGACACTTGTATATGCTTTCTCTTTTATGTTTTTCAGGTAAACTCCAGTGCACAAGGTAGTCATTGTAATTTTCTTTGAAAGTGTCAGTGTGGTAAGGAACAGCACTGAGGTTCATTGAACTTGGACTACCATCATTGCAGACAGTGTAATTCTGAAGCTAAACAGTGATGACAGTTCATACAACTTCAGGATTTACTTTTCCTTGTTGATGCAGTAATCTTTACAGATGATTACAGCCTGAGCTTCTAGAACCTATAGAGTGCTATTCGTAAGAATGTCTAGATAAAATGTCTATTTGTATCTACTGTAAACTGTATCTTACTGAAGGTTTATCTCTAAACTTCATGTCACTCTTTATAAAACAGATTAAATCTCTGTTAGTGACTGATATGTCTAGTTAGGCTGAATTTACAAGAAAAAATTACTAAACCTCTGATACATCTTTAGTTATCTTTTTGTCCAGTAGCTAGTTCATGTCTGAAAGTGCCTCCTCAAGTAGTGCCTGTGCCCAAGCATATCCACACAGAAGCACCACATGTGCATTTGACCAACCCTTGAAATGATGCAGTAATGTAGCTTGTTATGACATTTTTGGTTAATTTATCTCTAGCGTTGTTTCTCTTCATAAGGTTATGGTGAAATAGATATCCTGGGAAGGCTGGATATATTGGTAATTGCATTTACCTTTATTCTTTATTTTGTGGTGCAGTCATTTGTTGGTTTTTTGGGTTTTTTTGTTTTTTTTTTTTTTTGTATGGGAAACACGTCAGGCCATGAAATTATTTCTTACAGAGCTTTTGTGTATATACTTATATAGGATACTAGTGTAACCAGAGCATGAGCCTGCTGCTGTAGTATAAAAGCATGTATCATAATGGCACCCTTTCCTCTCTGTATTGGGCAACCTGCTTTAGTCACTCTACTTTGAATAGAGGGAGTTGGACTAGATGATCTCCAGAGGTCACTTCAGACTTTAACCATTCTGTGATATAGATACAGGTTTCATCATAAAGTAATACACCAAGAAAGTATTAGAACCTTTCATTGTTTGTAATATGGGCTTCTTTGGACAATGCGTTTCTTAACAGATGAACAAGGTGTTTTAAGATGCACAATTGAAAAGATGAGATATGAAACATGAAAGACAGAAAGAAGAGTTGTCAGATAGTGTCTTCATTATCCAACATAAAATTCTCTCCTTCCTTTGAAATGCAGATTTTGTTTAAAAGAGGAAAGAGAATAGAAGTAGCATTTGATTTATAGTCAGATTGCTGTGGATTTTTTTAAAGGAACAGATAAAATGTATTAGAGGAGGGCTATGTGCTATTTTTAGACTTGCACAGGCTGTCTCCTGAGCTGCAAGGAAGTATCATTGCTTTACCTTTAGCAGTCTTCATCATTGAAGATTATTGCAGCTAGGACCAATGGTAATTTGGTCACTTCATATTTGCAGATAACTTTATTCACAAGAGGGACATTGCTTACTGTGTAATTCACAATTATAAGAGGACTACCAAAAAAAAATATACATGATTCTAAACTGAGTTATGATATGACCATAATGTCATTAAATAGAGTGTTAGTTTTTAATATGGGACACCAGCTAACTAGCTAAATACTTCCTTTTTTTTTTTTTTTTTTAATTTACATTCACTCTTATTATTGATGAGAGTGGGAAATCAGGCTGCTGTAAGTGGATGATAAATTTTGGAACTTGTAATTTACCTTCAATCTCTCTGCTCTTGCTGTTCCTCAAGTTTTGTTGGTTGGGCTTTCTCATTGTAAGCTCTTATTTAGTGATTGTTCAGAGTTCAGGTTAGTGCAGTGCTCACTAGATAAATTCTCCAACTGGCACAAATATTTCCTTCAAGCTGGGCTGCAGATTCTGGTTTGTATTTTAAGTTTTTTTGGTTCCTATAGTACCACCGAAGATGTTATTGTCCCCAGCTGTTTATCACGTCTTCCCTCTCCACAGTATCCCTGTGGTTACTGGTTCTCCACTTTGATACTTCAGTGAGCACATCCTAACCTGCTTCAGTCAAAACAAGGTAAGATGGACAAATTTACAGTTTTTGCTAATCAGACTTATTTTGACTGGAAAAAGTCACAGACTCGCCTGCCTGAGGAAATCTCAGGGTGCAGTACTCTCTGCTGTGAAGAGAACGTAACAGAGGTGGGATATTGGTATCGTCACAGCCAAATCTGAACATAGGACTTAACACTTGAGCATATCTATGCTGTCA
Source organism: Todiramphus chloris collaris (assembly GCA_025345505.1). NCBI lineage: Eukaryota > Metazoa > Chordata > Aves > Coraciiformes > Alcedinidae > Todiramphus > Todiramphus chloris. The sequence goes on along the minus strand of JANVCC010000067.1, from coordinate 2,788,700 downwards.
TCCAGGGACAGAAAGTGATTTTAAATGGTGAATTGCTTATAGATGACAGTAGTAGTTCAGGTAGGAGTAAGATTCTTTTGATTTAGCTGGAGATGAGAGATGCATGTTCTTATTGCTGATATGCTTTAAGTAGTCTTGGCAAATTCTGTGCCCTCTTTCTTCTCTATCTTCCCCATTTGTAAAATTGAATGGTATTTACCTCCCATAGACTTTGTTTTAAATATTGGTTTGGGGTTAATAAAGTACATAGGTACCATTACATCTACTGAAAAATAATTCTGTTCCCTAAGTTTGGCATTACATATATGGGTTTATCTAGAAACTGAAATTTTTGTTAAGAAGAAAGCTTCAGTAGTGTTTGAAATAAAAAACTACTTGTCTCCTACAGCTGTCTTTGTGGAATGAAGCATTACAGCAAATATAGGAAACATTTGCTGTCCCATGTCTTTGCTAGGTGTCTGCACAATCTCAAATCTAAGTGTTATGATTTTATGTAAATCAGTGATGAAAGATGGGGAGAAAGAAATATGAGCACATGACATTAACAGAATAGCAACCGAGGGCAACTCTGTTTGGGGCAGGGGGCTTGCTTTCTTGTGAAATTTTAGTTCTAGTTTTATATTGCTTTTTTTTTTTTTTCCAGTTAAGAACACAAAAGGGAAGTTATTTTTAGGATACACATGCAGACATGTAGGATTTCTGGTCACTAGTCTCTGCTTGGATAATGCCACTGAATTCTATAATAATTTTTCATGACATCTGATCTCAGTACAGCAAAGAGTAGCAAATGACTCCACAATGAAAAGGACCCATTATATTCTCTACCAAGGAAATCATGAACCCTTTTCACACATTCTTCTAGTTATAACTATGTGTTGATTACATTTCTTTGTGCGAAGTGAGAAGAGCATTATACTGTATGACTATAAATGGCTTTACAAAAGTGGAAGTTTTGATCCGATATTTATGGAATAATCAATGTTTCATAATGTAATATATGTTCTCTTTGGCTAGACTTACGTTTTGAAATAATTCTGGTCTTTTAAATTTCTTTTGGATGGTGACTGACACAATGATAAATGGGTAGGTGTGACATACTTCTGACATACTTTGTCTCCCTGTTTCCAGCAGTGCAGATAAACAGATAAAAAGCTTGGTTCTTCTTACACATCAGAAACTACTCTAAATATGTTGTTTTAAATTAGTGTTCTCTAAATATAATAATGGTTGGTGAAATATTTTAGCATTATTAATATATACTAGTCTGTAGTGAACATTTACTGTATTGATTGTAGTAAACTCCTACATGGCATAAACTCTTAGCAGTGGTGTGTCTTGTGATAACAGTTGATGTAATGGAGCAGGGAAATTATGAGTAAACAGGTGGCCTGCATAGTATTTTCCCTACTTCTTGCCCCTCCACTTAACATTTTGCTATCCTACTAGGCACTGTTTGGTCTTTCCAAAACATTCAGAAGTGATTACACAGGGTTAAGCCCAAGATCTATTTTATATATATATATATTAAATTTTGAAGTCAGAATAACTTAAAAGTTTCTTGTTAAAGCAAGTATGGTATGCAGAGCTAACACATAATGTAGTAAAAGGTATTTGCAATGCTATGGGGGAATTCAGAACTGAAATTAAATCTATTGCCAATCCATAATTAGAAATCTGTATTTTGTTATATACATATCTTGTTGCAGACATTTACAAATTTAAATTTGCATGTAAACATTACACTTTGGTACTTTAATATAAATCAGGTAGATGCTGATGAGATTTCAGAGTTACCATTAGCATAGCCCAGATGGGTTATGGTGCAGCATATCAATGTTAATCCCAAAGACAGGAAGAAAGAAGAAAGGAGGGGAGACATGAATTCTGTTTTCCTCTTCTGTGTCAACAGAATTCATAAACTTTAATGCTGGTAAATATTAAGATGGAGGTTTGTTAAGTAAGGAAGATGAGCACTGAACATGTGCCATCTTTTAGAGTCTCTTCTGAGGAGCAGGTAGCCAGTATGAGGGAGGTAAAACAACTAAAACCTTCATCAGCTCTCAGTTTGCTGCTTCAAAACCAACACCATTTGTGATCTGACCATCAAAGCAGCATGGCCACAAATAAACGTCTCAAGAGAGCTTCAGAAACAACAAGCTAATATATTTATCTATCACCCCAGTGTTTCTCCATGTTTATATGCAGAATCAAAACTAAGAAGTCATGTCTCATCCCCTCCTCTACCTGCTTATTCTCTCCTTTTCTTTGGCTAAAGCTATAACATGCTTTATAAATCATCTCAGTCTTTTTTGTGATGGTTGTTGAAGTTTAATGACAGAAATGTGAAATGTTATGAAAGTGTAATATTTATTTCCTATATTGTGACTCAGAAGTAGGAAACCATAGAATCACAGAATCACAGAGAATTACTGAGGCTGGAAAAGACCTCTGAGATCATCACATCCAGCCTATGACCCAACACTGCCACACAGGCATGACCATGGCCCTAAGTGCCACATCCAGCTTTTCTTTAAACACATCCAGGGACGATGACTCCACCACCTCCCTGGGCAGTCCATTCCAATGTCTGATCACCCTCTCTGTCAGGAAGCATCAGAAATCTCCTCTGGCACAGCTTCAGGCCATGCCCTCTCATCCTGTCACTAGTTGCCTGGGAGAAGAGCCTGACACCCACCTGACTACAACCTCCCTTCAGGTAGCTGTAGAGTGTGACAACGTCCCCCCTAAGTCTCCTCCAGGCTAAACAACCCCAGCTCCCTCAGCCTCTCCTCATAAGACTTCCCTTCCGGTCCGTTCCCCAGCCTCGTTGCTCTCCTCTGGACCCGCTCCAGCACCTCAGTATCCTTCTTGAAGTGAGGGGCCCAGAACTATACCCAGTACTCGAGGGTGCTGAGTCCAGGGGGGAGAATCACATCCCTAGTCCTGCTTGCCACACTATTCCTCATACAATCCAGGATGCCAATCAAATGTTTTACCTTCTCTTATTCTGTCAAACTAAAACTTTTATAGTGTTTCATTTTTTTTTTCTGTATTTTTTTTAGCTTCAGTAAAAAATAGATTTTGTTTTCTTATTTAAGTCATATGTAAGAAATAAAAGAGTAACAGGGTTAGTGTGAGACCAATTTGATTTTACGTCCTGATTGAATAATTTCATACTGAAGCCTCTAGTATGTCAGCTGAGTGTGGGAAACAGTCACAGCTAACTTTTTTGTATGTGTGGGATGTGGGGTTGGAGAAAGCATTTGGATAAACCCATAATGATCATGCTTCTAATTTTATTTGAAAGTAATACATGTCTGGCTGGACATTCTCTAAGCTGTTAATCGTTCTAATGTGCCTTACAACTAAAATGAGGAAAAAATTGCCTTCAGAAGCCATCTGTAGCACTCTTCCACTTTTGGTGTCAGTATAGAAGGATGATTGTATAATGAAATAATCTACAAAGTTGTCTGACAAGTCTTTGATCTGTGGATCTTGCTTTTTCCTAGATGGAATGTCTCCTAAAATCATGACAATATGCAAAACATATTGTATGGCTCAGAAAAGAAGTGAAATTGGTATAAATATTGTTGTTTTGGTCTCAGAGAATTTTTTCTAAAATTGACTTCAAAATTCCTTTACATGATTTCCCATGTTTTTTCACTCAAGAGGCTGAATTATCACAACACTGGTGGCCTATGTAACAAAAATATGTGCGATGACAGACAAACATGAAATAAAAGTAGAGATGAAACCTGTGTACCCCTTGATGCACAAAACCCCTGCTATATCTGTGATGAAGTATAGTTACAACTTTAAGATTTCAGGGAATTCTTTCTCTGCCTTAAGTCTCCAGTGGACTAGGACGTTACATTAATTTGTTCTCATGGATGAGATGATACTTGAATCTGTTTCAACATGGTCAGGAACTTATTTGGAACACTTCTACTCTTCAGGGTAAACATCTGGGAAGCACACAGAAGTCAGTGTTCCTCCAGTCTTCTGGAGTCTTGTTCCCCATGTGGTGTCAGTGCTCTTCTCTAAGAACAGAGTCTTATTGTAGACAGACATAAGCATGTCTGATTCTAGGCGTACGTTTTCCTTCTTGCAGTGTGGTTCTATTGCCTTCAAATGTTATATATTCAGACACACATAAGTCTTGTTAGCAAGCTTGTCCAACTGTCCAGATACAGTTGTGGAAGTTACAGGTAGCAGCACTGTGCTGCAGATGTGTCAGGTCAAGCTAGAGGAGTGGGCTTGAGGAGAAAGAGGAGTCAGGGAGGATTTAAGGTGAAGGACAAAATGGCACATGTCTTTTTTGTTACAGGAGACTTGGCAGGTCTGTTATTTTGTTCTTCTCTGTTCCTCTTCTCCAGTGAAAATAAAGGGAAGGCATATATTACCCAAATCATGAAAAGACCTCAAATGGGAAATCACATTTTCAATTCTGTGAGAACTATTTCAGAAGTTTCTTTAGCACTCTTATAAAAGTATGATGCAGTGCAGGAATACTAATACCACATACTGCTTCCGTTGTATCATGTCTACTTATTTCAGACTTCCAAAAACAACCAAATATGTGAAACAATGACCTGTTGTGTGTATGCTTTTCTATTTTTGTAGTAGGGAAGTACTGTTCAGGAGTTTTTAAATCTCATGATTATGTGCCATAATTTCTCATAAAAATGTAATTGCATTTAATTTTTGCACATTCAGTAGTAGGCGTTGCACACAACTTTGCTATATAATTAATCAATGAATCAGCCTGATTTTTTCTGCATCTGTTATTGGAGTAAACATATTGCAGCAGCTATACTTATAAGCTGTACGTACATACAAACATTTTGAATAGGAGGCTGGTGTGTTTCAACTTTACATAAGAGAGTATTTTTCTCAACATCTTTTCCTGTTTATTAAAACATAAGGACATTGCATCATTTGGAGTCAAAGTAAAGAACTGTTGTAAATATAGATTAAGATTTCATCAGATATTAGCAGTAAACCTAGTCTAAATTGAATGTCTGGGAATAGTTCCAATTTTTATCAAATCATGCACCCATTTTATAATGTTTCACTGAAAAATAACAGGAAACAAGAAAAAGTACACTCATAAGTTAAGTTTTCAACAGGTCTTGGAATTTTTGAGTGCCGAACATGTTTTGCATGCTCAAAATCTATTGACCAAAATCCTTTTTGAATTACAAATTATTTTCAGCTTGAAAGCCTGTTGTTAGGGAAATGCAGGCTGTGAATGCTAATTTGAATCTGCTTTAGCAATTAGGAACTGTAGTTTGAGCTGGACACATTTTCTTTGAACAATTCCTTATTAAAATATGTGAATGCAACACCTATGAGCTATGCTAATGAAGTTACTATCAAGTTTAACAGACAAGGTTAGTAATTAGACACAATATTTTTAAAAGTGATAAAAAGCTCTAGAAAACTGGTACAGTTGCAAGGTTGTATAGAAATGAAAGTCTTCTGTTTTGTAGAAAAGCTTCAGGAGAATTTTTGCTGTAAAATCCTGTGGAATAATTTGGCTTCTTTTGCAAAGTGATAGACAAGAACTACTAAAACAGGTTACTAAAATCATCACTTTATAGACATTTTTGCAGTAAAATGTAAACATTTGCACACAATGTTTATTACTATAAAATTGCTGAAGCTCAGTAAACAAAGTTTTAAATTTTTCATGTTTTGACATTGCACTGAAAATGTGCTCAACTGTAGAAACAATGATCTAATTTTTCATTGATAAAATGAAAAATGAGTTACACTGGAAGGAAATGGTAGGACAGAATTGCAACTTCTTTTCAAAAGGTAAGCTGCTTCACACCTTGAGTAAACAGAAATACATAAAGGTGTTTGAACAATGTAAACCTTTTAGTTTAGAAGTTAATCGTGAAAAAAATACGAACTTGAATAAATATTTACAAAAAATACATTCATTCAAACTACAGAGGTGGTAAACAAGTGGACAAAAAAAAGGCCTTTTGTGAGTAACATTACCGGTTTTCAACTATCTGTTATTATAACATACATGATATGATCACAGTTTATCTTTCAAGACTCAATTAAAGCAATTACAGTCCTACTGAAAACCTGTTGAAATAAATGCAAAGGTATCACTGAATTCAGCTGACTTTAATTTGAAGCCTTATTGCCTACTTGTGATTCTTGTTTTCAGTTTTAAAAATCTTATTTCTTATGACAGAATTTTCAGAATGCAATTCCTCGCCCTTCTTCTGATCATTTTTCTTAATAATTAATTTAGACAGTATTATATTTAATTTCTTCCATTTGAAGCTCTTCAGGGTTCAATAAGGATCTGTTTATTTGCATTTTTACTGTCTACCAAAATATCATTTTCAGGAAAGGTAAGAAATACTTATCTCTGTCCCCAGCCTGGATTCTTCATATTGCTGAGGAGCACTTGAGAAGTCCCTGAGCTTTTTTGGGAGAATTTCTCCAGGTTAGGCACTGCAAAAACTTGCATTCACCCAAGACTCTTGTGGAAATCCAGAGCAAAGGATTTGTACTTGGGATAGAAAGTGAGATACTCTAGAGTGGGAAATGACAAGGGCAGTTCACAGCTCTGCTGAGATTTGGGAATGCCTGCTGGAGGCAGCTGGGAGCCCAGAACTGAAACCTGGTAAATTCTTCAACTCCCAAAACCCAGTTCTTCAAAAGAAAAAAAAAAAAAAAAAGCTTTGTGCTGCTCCTTAAGACCTTCGCCAGTTTGGCAGTGAAGTAAGATCAGAATATGTGATTGCAAATAGTGTCATCCATAAAAGCACATAAGCTTTCTGCCTGAACTAGTAGCAAATTATGTCTATTAAAAACGATTTAATGACCAGATTTTAATTTCAATTTGAGATTTTGGTCACTGGTTCAGTCATAGAGCAGCATGGTAGTATAGCTGTCTTCTCTGTATGTTTTGTAATACTCAGGTTGCTCAAATTTATATCTCTGTATGAGACCTTGAACAGAAATAGGGGAATATTTTAGAATGCAATAGTCCTTTCTCTGAGGATCATGGGAACAGTTCACATCTTCTAAATGCATAAGGACAAATAAAAGTAACACTTCATCTTTTTTTGTTTTGTTTTGTTTTTTTTTTTATTTGGTGGTCAGTTTAAAATTACAAAGCTGTTTAAGTTTAGTAGAAGGATGAGGAAACAGGAAATTTTCAAAACAGAATACATTTTGGGGTGGGCTAGCCATGAGGCTATTATAAATTATTTGACACGGCAAAGGACAGTATTCCCTGTCAAGTCAGATCACATGTTGGGCCAAAAACTTCTCAGGGTGGAGGAGATGAGCAAAGGGGGAGTTTTCAGCCTTGTCAGCCTAAAAGTGCGTTCGCTTTTTCAGTTGAAGTGCGAAAGCGAACACAATGGAGAGCCCAGAGAGAATGGGAGGGCAGAACCAGGACATCTGCCTGTACGTGATTTGGTTTATGCTGTTCTTGGAGCTTCACTTGCTCATCTCTGCTAAGTGCTCACTCACTTTCATTATAAAGGGCATTGGGACTTGAGTCTCCTCTCACTTGTACTGTTTAACTTAATAGCTGTGGGGGAGGACACTGTTGCTTGACTACCTCTTGACTAATACTTTTGTATGCCTCTCACTTAACCTTCACTGATTGCTTTGCAAAGACACCATCTCTAATTTCCAAACTGGATTCAATGAGTTGGAAAACACCATTGTTGTGGTTTTGTATCACTTGATTTGTGCTTGGTTTGAATGGCTCTACAAGAAGCAATGCACTGGAAGGTAAAGCCCACTACAGGTCCTGTATTGTGTATAATCTGCATAAAGTTGAATAAAGCTTTACAAAAGCTAGCATAACTCAGGGTGGAGGGGGTAGGGGGGTAGAACAAAGCATGAAAACACTCTGAAAAGCTTTAGCATATATAGATCCTCAAGCATATTTTTGTGTATGGAGAGGGTGGTATTTTGGACTGATGAAGTGTTCCTTGTGTGCTTGTGTAAACTTGGTAAGTATATGCCACTGTTTAGTCTGCTTCTGCTTTCTCATTTTTTGTAGTCACTTTTTCAAACATCAAATGTCCCTGTCTTCTATACTGTATACTGTGTTACAGTAGTAAAAGCTATCCTCTTAAAGCTACATTTCTACTTTTTTAAAAGCAAATCTGACTGTAAGTTGGAATGTCATTTAGAAACATCAGTAAAATTTTTTGATGGAGGAAATATCTTCTGGAGACTCATATAGCAAACGTGAATGATTGTCTTTCTTGGGTGTAACTGGAGCAGTTGGGATTTTTAATGTGGCAAATAACAAACTTCAGAGTGTTCTCTCTTTCTTCTGAGATACTATGCGAAGGTTTGCAGAGTAGATGAAATCTAGTCCTACTTTTGCAGTGCGAAATGGCAAAGTGTGCCAAAATGATCCATGAAGCAAATAAAATAAAGCTCTTAAAGGAAAGCTTTAGCTTATAGTATTTGCAAGGCAAGGCAGTTACTTGAGAACAGTTAGTGGCAATAAATTAGTTTAAAATGCATTACAGATGGGGCTGGCATGTTTTTTCTCTTCAACTTCTTGGATTGGCTTTGTGCCTAAAGAGATATGGTGACATTTTTCAAGAATTAAGTTGTAATGATTTTTGTCTAAAAGTATTTTTCTATTTAAAAAAAAAAACACAACCAAATAAACCACGGTAACTACCTTAACACCATACCTTTGTTATGCTGTTGTCAGATCCAGGAGATGAGAAAAATATAAAACTGTATCAGCATCTCGTATGTAGTGTAGATTGGAGTAGTAGAGCTTTTTGAATCTTCTATCAAATTACATACAGGGATGCAATTTTAGTGGCATAAAAGGACTTTCATAGGCACAAAATATTTCAACTTGACTGTTTCTTTCAGAGCACATTATATGATACTGTAAGCTTCACCTAAATTAGAATCATTTTGTATGTATCATGAGTCTTAGTAACCAAAGTAAAGCCTGAGATAGGCTCAAGAAGTGTAGATTTTCTAACATCAATGAAGTCCATCTTTGCCTACAGTGATGCTTCTTTTCTGGAAAGGCTGTTAAATCTAAAATATCATGATGTAGTCATCTCTGTTGGTCATCTTCTGGCCTGGAAGAGATTTCAGTAGTTACACTGAACAAGAAAAGGATGCATGAAAGGACTGGGGAAGAAGTAAAACAACTGTAGTGGCAACAATTTAGAAGAATGTAATTTTCAAGCTACATTTTAATGTCTGAAGGAAAATTATATTTTTAGAAGAAAAGACCTAAAAAAACCCATAATTTGAAATTAATTTCTTAAAAAAGAAGGTACAGAGGTTAAAATTAAAAAGAGAAAGATATATTTAGACACCGAGCTGTGACAGCTGTTGCCTTTTTTAAAAATACGGACAAAAAGATTGTTTATGTAAGTGGCTTGGCCTAAATGCTGTTCCAGAATTTGTGCCAAATATATAACTTATTCTTAAGATACTTTGGGCCAAACTCTATTTTCATGGTTGCCTGGGTGGCTTCTTTTTATTTTAATGAACATTGCATATGTTAATTCAAGCACAAAATTGGCCCTATGATACTGAGTTACTGAGGTTAAACTATAAAACAGGTCATTTCTGTATGAATGTGTAAGCATATTTTAGGATACTTGAAGAATACATTTGTCAGATGCATACAGACTTTTATGGCCATTCCATTAGGCAATTGTAAAATGAAGGAGAGAGGTATTACATTTCTCCACAGTCAGACATTATTAAGATGTTTTTAATAGGCATACTCCAAAATATTCTTCATTCTGTTGTGTATAAAGAAATTTTTGCAACGTTCCTGAAAAAGGGCAGCTTTTGTGTTTTGATTTGTAACAATTGACATTTACAATAAAGACTATATATCTATCTTGTGTTACAAGTAATTCTGTAAACAGTTTCAGTGTACTAGCAGTTTTGCTGCTGGGCAGTGACAATTTTACATGGTGGTATAAAAATTGTGTCTAACTGCCTTGTGGAGGTTAGGGAAAAGAGAGAGTTGTTTGGTTTTTGTTTTTGTTTTTGTTTTATTTTATGGCATCAACTGATTCATTTGTTCAGACAAATATAGGATGATTACCCTAAGGTGCTTACATGTTAATCTCTAGCCACTTGCCCAAAGAAACACTGTTGAAAGTATGGAATTACTAAGACAGTTTGTTTGAATAAGGAAAAATAGTGCCTTAGTGGGTTCATACATAGACCTAAACATATTTTAATTGATACAGCAATTAAAAATTACAGAAATCCAAATTGGGTTAAGAGAGTAAAAATTAATAAAATAATATTAAAAATGTGACTGTCAATGAAACAAATGAGATTATATTTTATATCTTGTTCAGAAGTCTCTTCATGAGTATTTTTGCTATCTGCTTTTATGACTGAATGTTCTTACATTTAAGAAACAGAATACAGCCACAAGATCATAAATGTCTGACTGAAATGTTTGTTACAGAAGCATTTTATTTCCGGGTTACTTAATACGATCATCCCACCATGCTAATCAAATTAACAATACTTTGACCAGAGGTGGGACTTAAGTTGAGATTGAGATACCTGAATTTCTGATTCTATATAATTAATATGTCATGGAGGTATCCAGGTTCCCTCTGTTTTCAATAGGGATCAAGTTAGTACAGTCAGTACCTCCAGAGAGCTACTTATCTCACCTTGTAGGAGACACCTGCATTTGACTGACTGAGCAGCTTTATACATGCCATTGACTGTATTGGTTAGATCTCCATCAGCTAATAGGAGGTTGAGTCCTTGTCTCACATGTAGACATGCAGCTTAGATGTCTGAGGCTGAATCCCAACAGGTCTGTATTGTTCATTTACATATGAACACCTAGTGCCATGTGAGCTTCTGTAGGGTCCTGGAGGCACTTGTGTGGGGCTGGCACATGTGACAGATATCTAAGAAAAAGGTGCTTGCCTTTCAGGAGTGACAGCTGGAGGCTAGTTGCCATACTGTGCTTTATATTGGATATAGGTACCTGTGAATGGGCAATTGTCTTAAGTACTTTCTTTCCTGGTGTTAGGTTTTGAAAAGAGAGTTTAACTCTTAAAAGAAAATCCCTAAAACATTTCATTACAAGAGGTAGCTACATAGACAATAGAAAACTTGGAAGTTTCCAGGCTGAATGAAAAATTGCAGTATTTGATTACACATTAATATACCCTCAAGGATGTACTGCAGTCCTTACAGATGACTTCACATGGAAAACTTTGCAGGACTATTTGTTCCCCATTTTCTATTTGTTCTCCTTTTCTATTTCCCTCATCCAGTGACATTGTTTTTCTTCTTCCTTTTTCATGGAGTCCTCCAACTGTCTTACCACTTACCACCTAACCCTGTTTGTGTTGAGATGGGTAGTAAAAAATGGCATCCAGCTAGAACTGCTGCAACTCCAGAGCACTCAGTGAAGATTTTTCAGGATTGTCAAGTTTTGCAGTTTACAATGACAGTGGCTATGGAGCAGCTCACAAGTACATGCTTTCTGTACAAAATCAAGCACTCTGGTGCTCTTATCTCGACATGCATTATTGTGAGATTTAGGATGCCTCTGAGCAGTCATGGGAAGTCAGTTCCTGAGATTGGTGTGCACCTGCAGTCTGTGCTGATTTAACCTAGAATTATGACTTCTGGTTGTGACCCTTTGGCTATACTTCATTAACTAGTGTGCATTTCCTTGCATATATTTGCATAAAAAGTCAAGCTATCCAGTTTCATCTGTCAGCATACAGAGTGCTATGCAAAGAGCTGCTTTTCAGACTGTTGTTCTCTGGGGACTTAATGCCAACATGCTCCATAATCATACTCTGATTTCTCTAAGAGCTTGCTCAGGAGTCCCATTAAGATGAATGGCAGAAAATCAGATGAAGCATTACATATCTGAAATTTCCACTTTACATTTTCTTCTGTGCTATAGCATCACCTTTATCACAATTATATTCCATTTCATAGAATCATTTAGATTGGGAAGGACCTTTAATGTCATTGAAGTCCAACTGTTAAAGATCATTTCATCATCTTTAACATCTGCATACTATGATAGGTCATTTTAGGGTGAATAGAAGTATATTACTATCAGTCTTTCCTTTTATGTATAGTAGTCCATGACTGGAAGGATCAGTAAGTTTTAATAATGTTAGAAATGGCTAATTCATCAAGACACTCAGCTTCCAAGCTACAGTTAAAAAAATTAAAAAAAAAGAAAAGAAAACTACATATTCAACCACAATTCTACAATTCTTTTAGGAACAATATTTTCTAGCTAAATTTAATATTTAAGAAGAATTTTGCTTGCCCAATCAACAATCTAAGTTTATACAGTGAAGTAATGCAGTGATGTGTGTTTGAGCTGCAGAAGTGAACTACCACTACTGTTTTCTGAAAACAGAAAGAAAAATGTGTACATTTTGGGGCACAGTCTATGACAGCCAAATCACCTTCCTTTCTGTCCTGAAAGTAGAAATGGTCAGTGGTGTGGCCCAAGCTGTTGCCAGGAAATATGTATCCAGCTCAATTCTTCCAGCACAAGGCTGAGGTTTGATATAACAGTTTATTATGATCTGTGATAGTTTAATCAGAACTATGTATTTATTAACTCAGCTGCCAGTTTGTCCCGCTTAATTCTCAGCACCATAATGTTAACCTTTATGACTCAGCCTTGGAGGGGAAGTAAGGTATTAGTTGTTTTTGAGACTGTGGTTTTATGACTGGCTTAGGCTGTTGTAAGTGCAGGCTCTCAATTAAAGAGGTGTTTACAGACTCCTCTCTCCTTCCCTTTTGTGCATGTCCTCAACCCAACTAGCTAGTTTTAATGTGACTACTAAATGAGCTGAATGGGGAAGTTTGCCTGGATAAAAATTGGTCATTTTTTCGTCTAGGGCAACTGTTCCAGCACATTTACAACCACAGGAATATCAGTCTTGGTTCAGGACTTCCCCTCTTTTGGTGGCATTATGATTTCAGATTTTCTTATGCCTATCATGTAACCATACCCTAAAAATTATAACAATTAGAGATACTTATCAAGAATTTTATCATGTAAGTGTAGTCTGTCATGTTCATGTGTGGCATGAATTGAAAAATAATAGGAGGGAAGTAATTTATTTAATAACCTTTGAAAGAATTCTTGTGAAACAAGATAGCTATTTTAGGTTACTTTGTTTTAATTTTCTAAGGTATTATGGCACTTTATTATTTAAATCTCAAGCTTTTTTTTCAAATAGTATGTGTAACTACCTGACTTTTAAAGTATTACCAGAAGTCTTTATTCTATGGAATGTCATGTAAACTGGTAAAATTTTACTCATTTTGGTGTTTCAGTAGACTGTGTTAAGATACATGAAGAGATTTTGTGAAAAAGAATCACATTATCTCTTTTTACAAAAGATTTCATGGGTACAATGGAATTTCTAAACATGGGACAGAAAAACATTCTTTGCATATTGGGAATATATTTGGAAAAAGCTAAGATAAGTGTAGAACACTTCACAGAATTTCCTGTTATTTTTGCTTTTTGTTCCTGTTGTACTTGGGATTAATAGTATTTTAACTTCTGTTTTTATAGAATGAAGCAATATTTGTATTACATATGATCTTGATACTTTTTAGAAACACCGTATTTCTTGTGTGTTATTGCTGATCATCTTAACTTTTTTTTTGTGAATTTGTTTACTCTGATGTTAATAAAAATGCAAATTTATTTTCTGTAGATTTTTTTTCCCTTCCTCCTACCTGCAGAAATTTGTATCATCAGTCTACTTTAGGTCAATATTTTTTCCATTAAAGCAACAAGTGTAACTCTGAGTACATTGAAGACTTTCTAGATGTGCTATTATTAGATTGATTGGTGTTTCAATGAGGTGGGCAACAGTTATATTTAAAAATATTTAGGCCAAGCAATGTAATTGTAATTTTTTTTTTTTTCTGTTTCCTCCCCTCCCCCTGATTTGCGATAACTCCACCAAGAGGCATGCACAGATGCCTGCTGCCAGAGTGTGATACTTAACCTGACCGTCAAACAAGCCTCACAAAGGAAGGCTTTTCAGGTCCCCCAGTGAAACAACCACTGCATTTTATTATGGCGTGAAATTAGAAGTGAAAAGCCCTATGGCTCTTGCTGTTTAGTAATGCGGAATATGTCGTTTCTGATGGTGATGGTAGTGCTGGGAGGGAAATAGAAAGCCAGGGAAGAGAAACAAAGTAACAATTTAGACAAAGATGGCCCCCCTTTTTTTCATCGTCTCTGATTGTTAGGTGGTCTATAAAACCATAGTGCTGTGGTGGATACAAGCAAAAAGAACATTTAGTTGCGGCTCTTTGATTCAGAAATGTATGTGTGAATTTGCAGGGTGATGTATAAGGAGAGTCATCTGTTATCAGAAAAGTTCACTAGTTTAACTCATTTATAAAACAGCCACAAAAAAAGTTGACTTTCCTTGGCGAGAGCAGCACTGCTCTGACAGACACTTTAAGTTGCATAGCAAGATGGTGTTTATAACAAGACTGTGTGTGGTTATCTGAAGCTGCCTTTTAACAGATTGGAAGGGGAAAGTGCCAGCTTGAAGAAGCTTTTCCTTGTCTGGTTGAGATTAGAAGAATCATGTTTTCTCAAGGAAAATTCTGTGCATATATAAAATGTCAAAATATTTATGTTAATCTTTACATTAAAAGTATTATGTAATCACTAAAGCAAATAGTCAACGATTAGGAAATGAGAAAACAGTTTTTGAGAGAGACATTTTAGAATGTAAGATGGGCTTCTTTTCATAGAATTGTAGAAACACAGAATCACTCAGGTTGGAAAAGACTTTTAAGATCATCAACTCCAACAGTAAAGTTATCGATCACTATTGCTTCTGCTGGAAACAAATGGTAAAAGCCCATTTGCAGTTCTAATATCTGGAAGGGAAAAGCTGTTACGTTTTGTAGACCCATATTGTTAGCAGTAAACATTACTGTTATTTTTACTAGATTACCTGCTTTGGACCCTGAGTGGAAAGGGTGGCAGGGAACAGTGATCTAGAAAGAGCAGGGATGTACAAGTGGAAAGATTCTGCCATGTTGCTTACTCCGTAGGTTATAGATGCAATTTTGGAGAAGCTTTAAAAGCAGAAAGAAAGAGTTGGCATGACTGATCTGTGATATATTGGTGCAACAGATGCAAACACGACAAATCACTTTATTGGTAAGATGCACGGTGGGACTGCAGCCTGAAGGAAGAAGGTTTAGGCAGAGAAGCAAAGCTGATACTGTTTTTTAATTCAGGTAGTCTGTTTTATTATTTGTTAACATGGTAGCTACACTACCAAAGAATTCCATACATAAGCTATAGCACGGAAGGAAGCAGGAAGGCACTAAGCAATTAAAGCTATTATCATTATCAGGAAGAAGTCTATTAGAGAAGAGCTTCTTAGCCTTTTTGGACTGTATCACTCTTCATTTGATTTAAAGTAGTTTATGCACTTTGCCACAGTATTTATCTTGTGTGCACACTAGTGCTCAGGCTTGTCTTGATGCTTGGTAGCATTTTGCCAGTGCTGCACCTTATGTCTGGACAGGTGAAATCTCAGAATGCAGAGATATAGAATAAGGGCTAGAAAGAGTTTTTTTTCCAAAAAGAGAGATAATTGGCACTTGATGCAGTACATAAAAGCAAGGTAATAGAAGAACAGGAAAATGATCTTTGAGGCAACAGATTGAATAGGGATAATTGGAACAACAATTTTAAGGCCAGAGTAGGTTGGTAAAGGAAACAAAGATGAAAAAAGGAGAGTGTGAAATAATATCTCTATAGGAAAGAAGTGATGGTGGAATAGCTACTGCACTGAGACATAACCAAAATATTTGTACCTGTTATAAGCATTTCAAAAGAACTTCAGGAGGATCAGAAAGTGCTTCTGGGGCATGACTCTTCAAAGTGAAGGCTTTCCTCTAGAGAAGAACTCATTGCTTATACAAGACTAAATAACTTGAACAGGAGAGAGAAGGCACCATAAAATACTTTATCTTTAGGGGATTCATCTTGAATGTAGGAGATTAAGTTCAATTCCATGTTTTGAAATCTGTAAACAAAGTTTTAAAAGAGCTGGTCTGGAACAAACTAACATTTGGGAGACAATTTTGTGTTGACATCAATGGCCATGATTTTGATTTGGTAACAAATAATAGAAAGATGAAAAGCATCCTTGGATTGTTCTTCTGTCCTTTCAAATAAACACTTCTGCTGGTAAAGTTTTACATGCCAGACAACTAAGCTATACAGATAGATATCAAGCTGTCAGTGTTGAAAGTTATTATCCCTCTAAAAGTTCTGGAGTTTAAACTGCTGGTTTTCTGCTACAATGTGATGACTTCTCTCTCTCTTTTTTTTTTTTTTTTTTCCTTTTTTTAATAGTAACTTCCTTTCCAAATATTTTATGTCAAAATGGTTCAACACCTTCAGTGATTCTCATCTTCAGCACATGCACAATTTATCTGGTAGCCTTCACTTTCTGTTTAATACTGGCAATTTACAGCAAAGGCTACATGGACTTCCAGAAAATTTGACCTAAAATTCTTGTCAAGGGTCTTAGTCTTTCTGGTGCTCTAATGCAGGCTGTTGGAGTATATGGACATTTGAAATGGTAGATTTTCAGAGACCAGTGCAGTCAGAACAGCTTTTTATCCACATTTTTGAAACAGAGCCTCCATTTTAGCAACAAAGCCTGCATTGCTACTCTGTATATGCAAAGGTCTGGACAGACTTAACCGATACACTGTGACTAGCCCTTTCCCTATCTCTGTTCCAGGAAATACTGATCCTAAGGCATAAGGCTCCCTTTATTTGCTTAGGGTATTGAAGGCATTTGGCAAATCAAATTGCTAACACTTAAAATGGTGGTATTGACATCCCTGATGTCTAGTGAACTGAACTGGACAATTAAGAAAAGGAAATCATTATTTTAAAGTTCATGTTTTTGTTAGCTATCCAACAGTTCCACTTATGAAAATTTATTTTACTGTAAGTCCTGATTTGATACTGGCACGTTTGCATAGCTGTGGAGAGCGGTATTACTGCTCCATGTATGTACTTTTAGTCCCTCCACACCCAAGTAAAATACACAATGAATGCAGCTATTTGCTATAGTAGTTTAAACTATGCTGCTCAACTTTGCTGCCAGTAAAGCTTCACAGAAATGTTTCATTTCTAGTCTGAAATAACCATTTGAATGACCAGACCGCTCTCCAAAGCACTGGTAACAGATAAAAGACAGTTGCGTCTGAAACTGCTGTAGTTTGTTTCAGTAACTGTACATCTAAGCCTTGTAAGAGTCTGAGTAAACAGACATGAAATCAAGGATTTGGCACCTCTCTGCTCAAGTAGCAAATTAGAGCTTCAAAAAACCATGTCACTATGCTTTCCTTTGCTTACTTATTTGAATATCATTTCAAATAATTTTTTTTTTTTTCTTCTTCATCCTTCAGAATTTGTAACTGGAAGATACCGTATCTATTTTCTGTGTGGTTTGGAAAGTGAAAGTTTTAGTGGTCTGTTATGAGACGACAGCTCTATCTGCAGAAAAAAACCCCAAAACATTTATTGAGAGCACACTGCTTGGATTTTTGCTGGTTTTGAAATAAAATTTTAAAAAGTGTTTCGGTATTAACAACATTTTGAGGTGAATAAGGGCTTTTCACATCTTTCAAGACTTTAGTTCAAGGTGCCAGCTAAGGAAGATTTCAATCTGTAGGTTTATATTTGGCATCTATTTGGAAGACATGATTTGCCATCTTAAAATATAAAAACATTGAGAAAAATAGAAAGAATCTAGTTCCTGGAAAATTATCTAAACGAAGTGATGTGTCAAAAGTTCTTTATTTCACCTGCAGGTTGTATACATCATCCTACTTAGATAATAATTATTAAAAATAAATCTTACTTGCATATGTAATGATGTACAGCTGTTATACAGCTTTTGCTAGTCTTTTCATAAGGGATATACCAAAGTCTGCCAGGAAATACAGCTTACATTCCTGTTGACTAAGAACACTGTTGTAAGGCTTACATTCCCTCTTACTTTCTGATGGTAGAACTCAACAGAAAATGCTGTATTCTCATAATGTAATACTTAAATGCCAAATTGCTCCGAATGAGATCATATGTGAATCAACCAGAAAAAGTCTGTTAGGGTGTTAGCCTCAGATTAACCACTGCAGGGACACCCTTGTATGATGTGATATGATATAATATAATGGGATGGTGGCCATGTGGTTGCTGTTCCTTATCCCTGTCTGTCCCTGCTTGCCCCTGCTGGAGGTTTGTGCTGCACTGTTTTACCTTGCAATTGAAGGGGACTCAGAATAGTTAAGCTAGCTGTAGCTACATCTCCAATAGAGATACTGTTCCTTTAGTTTAAGTTCCACCTCCAGGTGTTTTGTTGTTACTTCTTTATAAGTGTTTGATTCCTGAAAAATAAAAGGCAAGTCATCTATCCTAAAACATAAGGATGCACTATGTGAATGTTGATTAAAAATTAAGTATTTTATATATATATATACACATTTATTAATTGGAATAAATTAGTACTTGCAGATGATAATAAATTCCATATTAGTTACCTGTTTCTTGTCACCTACCCTATCACAGTACACATAAGGATGTCATCAGTATGCAACAATAATAAATACATTTCAAGGAAGACTAAGAATTGTTCCTTAAAGGGATTTTAAAGACGCAGATCAATCTAACCAAATAGCAGATTTTTTAGTGACCATTTAAAATCTTAAGAACTGGCTTTCATTCAAAACCAGCTCTATAATTAGCAATACTTTCAGACAGTATCAGCTGAGTTCCCAGTGTACATGATAAATGTCACAGAGTAACCCCCACTGTAACTAATTTAATTAAGACTTGATCCTCGAATACAAAATCACTTCTTTTCACCAAATCATGATGCTCACTGACCTACAGAAGAGAAAACAGGCAACCCAGACAGGGAACCTTTCTCTGTCATTTAACCCATTTGTTTATTCAGTTTCAAGGGAAATATATTACTAGTGTAATTCTCATGAGAATCTCTTTCATATGAACGGAGGAGTAACTCCAGGTAGCCACATGAAACAGCTATTTTACATAAAAGAATAAATTTCACGGTTGTTCCTATTAGACTTTCAAAGTTTTAAAGAGACTTAAATGTCT
The DNA here is from genome assembly GCA_025345505.1 of Todiramphus chloris collaris. Lineage (NCBI taxonomy): Eukaryota > Metazoa > Chordata > Aves > Coraciiformes > Alcedinidae > Todiramphus > Todiramphus chloris. Next base: position 2,769,490 of record JANVCC010000067.1, on the reverse strand, counting down.
CCCAGTCTACATTAAGTGTAACTGAATTTTAGAAGCTAAAATGTCACATTGAGTTTCTGGAAAGTTGATGACTAGTGCTGCGATAGTTCAGCCTGCTGAGGGGGAGGAGAGGCAAAAGAGAGAGAGAAGGAAGAGACTGACTTGGCTTAAAATGATCTCAAAATGCTCAGAGGCTTCTTGAGCAGCATGTACCAGCCTAGAAGCTAATATGGAAGCTACTGCTACTGCAGTTGAACACTCCACTCTGGCCTCTGGGATTTTTTTGGCCTGAGGAACTGATTCATTAGTGCATCTATACTTATGATGGTTTGTTTTAAATAAGACAGATACGTACAGTGGGTGCCTGATGTGATAAGGTGTATGACCACCTGACATTGCTTATCCCCGAAGTGCTGCAGTGCCTGATCTTAGGTGCTTGATCACTAGGAAAGGTGCCCACATGCTTGAGCGCAGTATCCTGATACCATGAACCACCCACATGGAGGATTACTCATATGAAACCTCCAAATCAATCATACTATAAAGAATGGGTTTTGGAAAGCATCAAGAATGATCCAGCATGGACTTGAGGTATTTTTTGCATCATGATTCTGGATTCTTTTACCTGCTTCTGTAGGATTCCCGACTCAAGTGCCTGAAATTCTCACTGCACAGAGTTTGGTTTACCTAAGCTTTTAATTTTGTAACATGCAACATGAAACAGTCACACCTGTGTGTTCTGGGTGGGTAGACAGACCATACATTAGGAGTGGTCAAAGATTTAAAATGGAGATTAAAAAAAAAATAACAGGGATCTTTAAAAGACTGTGTGTAACTTCAGTTTCATAACTAAACATGCATCTTAAAGTTTATGAGGACATGCATTACCACGGGAAATTAGGAGACAAATGTACAAATAGACTATTATAAAATGATTTTACAAAAGTTACGTACATTCCTGAAGTGGGTGGCCAAAGTCCTTGTGATGGATTCATTGGTCTCATCCCAGGATGCGTTTCTTATGTTTCATTGCAAATTGTTAAAGAATTGTGATTATTGCCTACTTTTATGTATAATGAATATTTTCCTATTCTGATAAATTATTTCTTTTTAGGTATAGCTTCTAGAACTACACCATGTCCTCCTAAGTGCAGAAGCACCAAATCAGACTGATGCACCAAGTTAGAGAATCAAATTTGGTCTTTGATTCAACAATAAACATAAATATTGATATTTCTTTTTGACATTAATAAATGAGATGTATCTTGTAGGAAGAGAATGTTTGAGGATTGTTTTTTGTATGGATGGATCTTTTGGGAAAATATAATCTAATCCAGAACTAATGGGAGAATTTGCTTCTTTTTTAATTGATGTGCCAAAATTTTTTAAATTATAAATTTCATGATGCATCTACTCAGTTTTATCATGAGAAATAGTTTCAGTAAACACATCCTCCATCTCATAACTCATATAGTACAGAAGAAAAGTAGTTGTTCAAACTGTTCAAAAGATAATATGTTCTATGATGTAATATTGCTAATAATATTCTACCAAGCTAGCATGCTATTTGATTTGACTGGGTAAATATTCAACTGTGCATTTACTGAAAAAAAAGCCCCCAAAATTGTTCTTCAGACAAAATGTTGCTCTCTAACAGTCCAGTTTTTCAGACACAGAAAGTAACAATTTGAGAAATAGTAGATTTAGATAAAAAAATAACTCAAAATCAGTTATTTCTCTCTTACTGCCTGTTTATGTTTGGCATTGAATTCACTGCCAGTGTGCTAAGATTTACAGATTGAAAATTACTTTTCTCATGATTCCTTTGGGCACAGTCGTATATTCGAGTGTACCCATCACAAAATTTTTCTCTCTAAGTCTGATAAACACTATATTTTACTTTGACATTGGTTAAATTTCTGACCCTAAAAAGGTTCTTTGCACAGTGTCTGATAGTGAGTACATTTAATCTTTCAGCTACTTGTCTTCATGAATCTGTAGGTTCCTAGGAGGCTGTACAATGAAAGGTGTTTCTTGCTTTTTTCTTTTTTTTTTTTTTCCAACCATCTAAGTTCCATTTAATTAACTACCTCAGAACAGCACAATACTTAAATATAGGTTGTAAACAAAAATAATTTATTCTGACCTTGTTCTTGTGAGTAACTGGAGTGGTGAATGATAATGAAAAGAATAACTATATTCCAGCTATAACACTTAGATTCCATTCTTTTAACATTAGTTTGCATATGACTTGGTTCTTTGGTGAAGAAAGAAGCCTTATTAGACAAAAGTACTGTGGGTAGGGTAGGCTCTTCTCCTGTGAAAGAAATAATTGTTTGCTTTTCAAGTAGTTTTAAATATGTCTGTTCAGCTATTTAATTTAAATACATTATTTGAATAAATATACAATATTTGATTAAATATTTATTTCAGTGCTTAAATGATGTTTTGCAATTTGTTAGACTTTCAAAATTGCTGTGTTGGTGAACTTCTCTGATCCAAGTCAAAGGGAACATTTCCTAAACCAAAGTGTTAGTGGACTATTTTGAAAATCCCTTTCTTATCTGATGTAAATGGCATGCATCATACGCTAATCTTATAGTTTCTTTATGTATATTTTAAAAATTGGAACAAAAAAAGACTTCACTAGCAGGGTCCTTAATTGCAATTTTAAAAAAAATTAAATTAAAAAAATATAAATCAAAATACTTTAAAGCAGTAGTAATCCTTCTTCCTTGGATGAAGCAGTACTTTGTCCTTGTTTCTAATTTTATACAATCTGAATATTAACAGATCTATACTAGTATCCGAGATACTATGTTTTTATACCTTTGTGTATGTCTGTGTGTACCTGCACACACAAATTTTGAAGGATGACAGATACTGGGGTGCTTTCTATTAGTACTCCTTTTATCTTTTGATGCAAGTGTTTAGTACTGACAAACAACTCTGCAGCAGCCTGGATCATGAAAAAAATCCTACAACTTCCAGATTTAACCACAGAAGGTGATAAAACTGGTGCTTTAGGAGGATTCAGTTTAGCAAGGCCAGTGTGATTAACACTCATCATCTTCTGAAGAGTGACACCGACCCATAATGGCGGTTCAATGTCACATTTCATCTCCATTCCCACCCCAGCATTAGAGCAGCCTTTACCATGGTGCCAGTGGCTCCAAGGGCCCAGTGACATCTGCCAAGTGGACTGCTGGGATGCTTCCTGGGCTGCTGCCTGACTGCCTGATGGTGGTCTGCCATCTACATACCTAAGCTTAGCTTCTGAGGTTGGGTGGTAATATCTGCAAGGTATTTTTTATTATATAAAGTAGAGCCAAAACCAGATGCCAGCTGCTGCTTGGCTTAGATTCCTCCATATACTGGGTAAAGGATTTCCATATCCTTTTAACAGGCTCACATGTTTTCTCTCATCCAGAAAACCTGGATGTATTTACTTATTTACTTGCTCAGTGGGAATAGTTTTCTCATGGATGTTTTAGGTATTTCCTTGAAACTCTTCTTACTGGTGAGAAAAGCTGTATGATTTCCTTTGAGCCATCAAGGTTAAGCTAAACACCAGTGGAATGACTCCTGTTGGTCTGGGGGAGCTTTGAGCCCAGCCTTCGCTAAGTTGCATTGGAATTATTATTATGACCAAGAGCAAGTTGAAAGCTTATGGGTAGGAATTAGAAATCAAGGTGATAAGGGGAACCTTGTGGTTGGAGTCTACTATAGGCCACCCTATCAAAAGGAATCTATTGATGAAGAGTTCTTACTCCAGCTACAGGAAGCATCATGTTCACAGACTCTTGTCCTGCTGGGAGACTTCAACCATCCCAACATTTGCTGGAAAAGTAATACAACAAGCAGTAGACAATCCAGGAGGCTCCTGGAGTGCCTTGATGACAACTTCCTGAGGCAGGAAATAGACACCCTTACCAGAGGGGAAGCAATACTCTATCTAGTGATTACCAATGCAAATGAGCTCATCTGGGATCTCAAGATTGGAGGTAGCCTGGGTTGCAGTGTCCATGCACTGGTAAAATTCACGGTACTAATGTTCAGAACTCAGTCAAAAAGCACAGTCAGGACCTTAAACTTCAGAACAGCAAACTTACAGCTCTTCAAGGAGTTAGTCAATAGGATATCCTGGGAAACAGTCCTCAGAAACAAGGGATCAGAACAGATATGGCAGATTTTTAAGGACACTCTTCATAGACTGCAAGAGATCTTGATCCCCAGGTGTAAGAAATCTAGCAAGGAAGGGAAGAGACCAGTGTGGCTGAGCCATGACCTACTGGTCAAAATAAAAAGCAAGAAGGAGCTTCACAGGTGGTGGAAGCAGGGACAGGTACCCTGGGAAGAGTATAGGGATGCTGCCTAATTGTGTAGGGATGAGGTCAGGAGGGCCAAGGCACTGTTGGAGCTGAACTTGGCAAGGAATGTAAAGAATAACAAGAAGGGATTCTACAGGTATGTCAATGAAAAAAGGAAGATCAAAGAAAACATACCCCCCTGAAGAGTAAAAATGCTGGGCTAGTAATAACGGTCGAGGAGAAGGCTGAGGTTCTCAACAATTTGTTTTCCTCAGTCTTCACTGACAACCTCTCTCCCAACACCTCCCAAGTTAAACCGCAAGGTGTGGACCAGGGTCCTTCCACTCTACGTGAATATCAGGTTCGTGACCACCTGAGGAACCTGAACATACATAAGTCCATGGGACTTGATGAGAGTCATCCCAGAGTCCTGAAAAAATTGGCTGATATAGTCGCCAAGCCACTTGCCATAATATTTGAAAAGTCTTGGCAGTCAGGTGAAGTCCCTGGGGACTGGAAGAAGGGAAACATTACATCCATTTTTAAAAAGGGTAGAAAGGAGGACCCTGAAAACTGTCACCCTGTCAGCCTCACTTCTGTGCCTGGGAAGATCATGGAGCAGATTCTCCTAGAGGGTCTAACAAGGCAAATAGAGGACAGTGGGGTGATGAAAGACAGCTTCAACAAAGGCAAATCCTGCCTGACGAATCTAGTGTCTTTCTATGATAAGGTGACTACCTCCATGGAAAAGGGACGACCTATAGATGTCATCTATCTGGACTTCTGCAAGGCTTTTGACATGGTCCCTCACAACATCCTACTCGCTAAGTTGGAGAGAGATGGATTTGATGTGCAGACTGCTCAGTGGATAAGGAATTGGCTGGATGGTCGCATCCAGAGGGTGGTGGTCAATGGCTCAGTGTCCACATGGAGATCAGTGACAAGTGGCGTCCCTCAGGAGTCTGTACTGGGACCTGTACTGTTTAATATTTTCATCAATGATATTGACAGTGGGATCAAGTGCACCATCAGCAAGTTTGCAAATGACACCAAGATGAGTGGTGCTGTCAACAGGCTGGAGGGACAGGATGTCATCCAGAGGGACCTGGATAATCTGGAGAGGTGGGCCCAGGTGAACCTCATGAGGTTCAGCAAGACTAAGTGCAGGGTCCTGCACCTGGGTCAGAACAACCCTCACTATCAATACAGGCTGGGAGATGAGGTGCTGGAAAGCAGCTCTGTGGAAAAGGACTTGGGGGTGTGGGTGGATGAGAAGCTGGTGGATGGAAGCCAACAGTGTGCGCTTGCAGCCAAGAAGGCCAATTTCATCCTGAGCTGCACCAAGAGAAGTGTGGCCAGCAGATTGAGAGAGGTGATTCTGTCCCTGTACTCTGCACTGGTGAGACTGCACCTGGAGTACTGTGTCCAGCTCTGGAACCCTCAACACAGGAAAGACAGGGACCTGATGGAACGGGTTCAGAGGAGGCCACAAAGATGATCAGAGAACTGGAACACCTCTCCTACCAGGACAGGCTGAGGGAGCTGGAGTTGTTCAGCCTGGAGAAGAGAAGGCTCCAGGGAAACCTACTAGCGACCTTCCAGTGCCTGAAGGGGGCCTACAGGAAGGCTGGAGAGGGGCTGTTTACGAGCGCCTGTAGTGAAAGGACGAGGGGTAATGAGTTTAAATTAGAGTAGATTTAGATTTGCTATCAGGAGATTTGGTATCAGGACAAAGTTCTTTACATTGAGGGTGGTAGAACAGTGGAATAGGCTACCCAGGGAGGTGGTTGAGACCCTATCCCTGGAATTATTCAAGGTGAGGTGGGACAAGGCTCTGAGCAGCCTGGTCTAGTTGAGGGTATCCCTGCTCACTGCAGGGGGGCTGGACTAGATGACCTTTGAAGGTCCCTTCCAGCCCTAGCCATTCTATGATTCTATGATTCTATTAGAAATGTATGATCCAAATTTTAAATATTCAAGATAGATTTTTTTTTGTATTCTCTGAAGACTTGGATATAAGAAAACAGATGTTATTGCCACTAGTTCTGAGTCACATTTTCTTTATTTTAATTTGTATTATGCACAGAACAATACCTGCTGGAAAACCTTTGCCTGCTGTCAATTTGAAGCCTGATTCTGCTGTTTCTTGAGAAATTTTTCAAGTTGGTCCTTGCCCTGGCTGGTTGGACTGAAAAGGGAGGCAATCCACAGTGGGTGGAGAGAGAAATGTTTTACTACACTACTGTGCAGAGCACTGCAAAATGTATCTCATTATTAGGTTATTGGAGTGGATGATTGTAAAGGTGTTTTCCAATCTAGAAATTCTGTCATTCTGTGTGAATTTGAGAAGGTAAGGATGTGAAAATCCTGGAAAGCCTGGAAAGCCCTAGTGTGGTCAAAATGTTGCCCATTTTGTCTTTACACCATTTATACCTCTACTTTGAGGCTAGATCAATCAGACAGACAGAGTTGTAAAATTGGTGTGACAATGGAATTGAGCTCAAATGTATGTAACTATACCACAAGAAGAACAACATTGTAATTAATTAAACTTACTGACTTCTATGACATTTTATAATGTTTCCTTCTAATTGGTCTGTATACAGTACACTGTGAGTTTTAAGGAGCTAGAAATTGAGTCTAAAATGCCAATATACTTATATATAGAGAAAATGTTTGAGTGGTATTTTTCATTCCTGAAATATGTACCCTCTGTGACTAAAGATTTTGTTAAATTTTTCAAGCTTTCTTGATAGTAAAAAAATGCTTAACTTTTAAAGCACTATTTTAAAAAAATATATTAATGATACAGGTGGACAGCTGAGATACAGCCTATATCCTTAGTTTTGACTAGTGTAAATATGTATGGATCCAATCTAGTACTATGTATATGAAAAACAGATTCTATAAATTCTGATGTGCACGTCAAAAGCCCACAATAAGTATGTCTCCACTACTAGCAGAAGCAGTAGGTGTTATTAACTCCCAACAATGCCAGTATTTTCCAAGATCATATGGCTAACAAAGGAAAAGAAAAGGTTTCTGGATGTGAGTCTAAATTTCTGATCCAGCTGCAGTAAATGCTCTGAATAGTGTGATTTTCTTTAGGCTATGCTGTGAAGCTTTACTCTGGTTTGCAGGGTTTGAATCTCAGCTCTATATAACCATTGCAGTAGAGGTTGAAGGTGAAGAAATGATAATATGGTACTTGAAATAAAATGGTTTTGTTAACAGACCAGTGAACATTGTCTATTTGCACAGGAATAGTGGTTAAACCTCTGCTGAGTTTACTCCACAGCTTGATGAAATAGTTTCTTGCTTGGGAAGGCAATGTGACTCAATCTTTAGGCTGGTCAGTGAAGAGAAGATTTTACTTTCAGTAGTTTAGAGTAGTGCTTTAGACAGTGTTTCTGTGATCCAGTGACATGGTGTTAAATGGTATTTGGACCTAGATTAAATAAGGTGGAAAATAGGATGGCATATAAACAAGTGAGGCAATTGTCTTCTACAGTAAGAAATAATGAAAATATTTCTTTTAATCTAACCATGGCTTGGCATGACCTCGCTCTGACACCATGACTCAATGACACAATCTTATTCTCAGGAGAAGTGGATTTTTAAAGCCTATTATTAAGTTCCTGTGGGCCAAGCAAACAACTGGAGAAGAAATGGGGTCATTTGTGGTTGTTTATTTCTTTTTTTTCCTGACACTTCTCTGCCTCTTGATTCTTCCTAGTGCCTGGAGCCCTGCAAAGAGTCCTGGGACCTGAAGAAAAACCATTGCCAAAGCTTCTGTGAGGTACGTCAGCCCAAGGGCACTATTTCTCACTTTGTTCTGGCTGCCTTTTTCATTTAAATTCTTAGCTTCAAGGAGACAGCTAACAAACATGGGATTTTTACAGCATTCACCATCATCTGAATGGATACAGATATAACAATTTAGCCACATTGTCTGAGTTAAAAAAAAAAAAAAAAATTCTTTTCTGACCAAATGATTTATTTCAACTTGAAGTTCTAAGACTTGATCCAGCCACACTTCCATAGCCTTTCTCAGAAGGTGCTCTTAAATCCCTCCTGTAAGATGCTATTTCTACCACATGCCCTTTTTTGGCCATATGTAAGAAAGAGTGTCTTTGTTTAAAAGATAAAATGTCTTTGTGTGAAAATCCTTGTGCAGAGTAGCTATAAAAGATGGCTTTCCTGTATGTGAAAATCAATCTGATTTCTAAAAGAATATCTCTCCAGGAGTAATTGGATTGTGTGCTGTTCTGAAGGCTACTATAAAAATACATAATTATTCAGACCAAGCCTTTGGAAAACTGTTTCGGAATCATGTATCAGAATAACCTTGTGAATAAGCAAATTTAGATCAATTCAACTAGTACAAAAAAAAACCCCATCTCAATAGAAAGCTGCTTTATTATAACAAAATCAATATAAAGATACAGCTTTATTCATCTATAAAATTATATGTTTATGAAGATTTTCAATTTTTCCTGTTAAAAAATAGGAATGACACAAATTGATACATTGATCTCACTGATATACTGATTTAAGTCCTCCCTCATAGCAGTGGTCAATCTTTTTCTAGTACAAAAGCATGTCTTCTGTTTAAATGATTTAAAAATCATGCAGATGATGAGGAAAAGCTGTAATTCCAACTAAAAAAAAATAATTAGATCAAACTATGTGTAAATAGCGATTACTGGATTACTGATCTATGTGGTTACATTAGACAACAAAATACAAATTTCTTATGAAAAACAATCCTTGTAAGAGTTCTTTAACCCAGATTAATTGCTGCTTCCTCATGTACAAAACTCCAGGGTAGTGTAATAAAGCAGTTTTAGTGGATCTAATTTAGGTCATTCTCATATATCACTTCTCACTCAGGCTGTATGTTTCCAGATATGGGTGAAAATACATATAAAATGGGTTTAAAGGGAAAACATTTGTAGAACTCTGTTCTAGTGTAGTTAAAACAGTAAGCATCCCTCTTTGATTAGTGTTTTGTGGTTGAAGCTAAATTTAAAACTTCAAAGGGCCATAATGAAGAGCAGCACATTTAGCAGCTAACTGAAAAATGAGCTGTGAAATAGGGTGAGGAGGAGAAGCCTTGAGGACGTATTATGCCTCAGGGAGCTATAAAGTTTTTAATTAAGTAGCTGCAAATTTGTGATGTTTTAGGATTTGAAATTAGCTTCACACACACACACACAAAAGAAAAAAAAAAGAAAGAAAGAAAGCACAGGACCACTTTTCTTTCTCTCAGACTCATGTATGCTCCGTAGACATTGCTTGATTACATTAAATGAGCCTGTTTCCTTTGAGAGTGTTTTCAGTCTTTTTGTATTATGTAAAAATCTGGAAGCAACAATTTAACTTTTTGTTTTCGAAGGTCCCTGCTTGGTATGTTACTTCTCACCTACTCAATGAATGTACTAATATTAAAGAAACCTTATGTGTAAACAGAAAAAGGAGACAGTTTACCTGACTCCTATTTCTTCCATAAATCCAGGTTCCTTCTGGTTTAGCTTCTTAACTAGCCAACTATGGTATCAGGTGCATTCCAATGGGGGAAAAGCAGGAATGCGTGTCCAGGGATCATTGGGGTCAGGAGGAGATACAAGGACTGCTAATTTTGGTAGCCTTTAGGCTGGTTAAGCTGTAACACCCAAATTCATCTTTAAAAGCCTGATTCAAAAATTCTGGACTGTTCTGTAGGACAAGATGGGAGAGGTAACATAGTGGCACATTCTCGAACTGCAGTGACCTGGAAGAATTAGCTGACAGTGTCTGTGAAACACCTGGTCCTCCATACTAATGAAGTCTTTCTCATTTTGCAAGAAGTGTGAGGACAGTAAAAATAAGGAAGTAAAACATTTGAATATGGAAGGAAGTTGCAGAAGTTACATGAATAGTTGGATGGAGAGTGGGTTATAATTCCTGTGTAGGTTTAGGAATCTGCAAATCAGATCTGTCAGAGTGAAGGTTTTTGGTATCTCTGAGGTAGACAGGCAGGCTATAGATAACCCCTGTTACATGGGTTCCAATGATCATTCTGAGGGAATCACTTTAGTTGTTTTTTTTCACTGAACTAAATAAAGCACCAGGACTTGATTTCCCAAAGAAGTAGCATTTACTTTGATCTTTAATCAATATATTTAAGGCTTATTTTAATCTGTATTTTCTGCTGATTATTTTATCAGAAATTTAGTTTCAGTTCCATGAAGACTTATACAATTGCTGGTATGCTGGCAAGAGCATAAAGATGCTGAAAAATCTCTTAGCCAACTGAGTTCAAATAGTATAATGAAACAAGATTTCACTTATTTATCTAGGGTGGCATTACATCAGATATTGTGGGTAAAGTATTATGAAGTACAAAGGCAGGAATGTGGGGTAGTCCAAGAAACAGACTGTTTGACCATAGCTTCCCCTTTGTTTTGGGAATGTTTTTAATCTGTCATTGAGCAACTTTGTAGCCAGCCTATGTGAGGAAAACAAGGGAAAGCTGGCAGATATAAACAACTTTATTCCATTAAAGATGGTGGACTTACTTGAGGGAAATCATTCTGTACTTGGATTGTTTTTTAGAAGTGTCTTGAATATATAAATCTTCAGGGATAGTCTTGCAAAAGCTGGAAATCTGAATTTTCCTTTAGGAGGTCTTGGAAAATGTACAACACTTATTCTTTTTTTATCTTTTTTTTTGGTTTTGTTTTTCCTGTTGAAAACTTTATACAATTCTTTTGTTTTCCCTTTAGCCTCTTTTCCCCAAGAAGAATTATGAATGCTTAACTAGCTGTGAATTCCTTAAGTACATCCTGTCTGTGAAGCAAGGGGACTGCCCAGCACCTGAGAAGGCCAGTGGTTTTGCAGCTGCCTGTGTTGAAAGCTGTGAAGCTGATAGTGAATGTTCTGGAGTGAAGAAATGCTGTTCCAATGGATGTGGTCATACGTGCCAAGTTCCAAAAAATCTGTACAAAGGTAGAGATTATTAATATGTACAGGGTTAATAAATTCAGGCCATAAAAAAGTCTCCTAGGAAACTAGGACTGTCACTTTATAGGAGTTTATGTGTATGGGAAGAAAAAGAAGAGGTGCCTGTGGAAAGCCAGAGAAAAATGTTGCTCAAGTTTCCAAATTTCTTTCCCCTTGTGAAACCCATGTCTGTAAATCTGTGGAATGTAAACATGTGGCTATTATGAATCATCTTAAGCAGGAAACTTCCAGTTTTAGGTGAAATCTCACTTAATTTGATGCAGATGAGAGTGAATACAGCAAGAAAATATTTAATGATAAATAGATAAAGATGTATAATAATGATAAATAATAATTAATCACAAATAACATTTACATTTATAAGCCAAGCAGGTAGTACTGACAAACAGGAAATATGGGAGAATCTATTAAAAGAACAAATCAATGCAGTATATTTGGCATTGATGTTCTTAATGGCCTAATAAAAAAAATACTCAAAGATCATGATATCCACATATATATTAATTCATTATTTCAATCTAAGCCAATCTTATTCAAGAACTTAATTTATTTAAGTCCTGAGATTCTGTAAAAAAGGTTTTCCTTGCCATCCATCAGCAAGAACGTACAGACTAAGAAATGATTTGCATAGACAAACTCCAGATTTTAATTTGTTGGAATATTCTGAAAATGTGCTTCTAACACGGAAGAATGAGTGTTAATAAAAGGCACTTTCTTGTTCCACAAAGTTGGAATGTTTTGTTAGAAACCTATTCTCCTTACTTCAGTGATAAAAAATAAATATCAATCAGTTTTTCTTCTGATAGCATGGTCTCTTTGTGGAAATCCTAATCAGCAGAATGCTTAACTAAGCTCCAGACTTAGGTCCAAATCCAGGCTTATTTCCATCTATGCATGGAAAAATGGCAAAATACATGAAGGAGATGGTGATTTTATTTTTAAGTTTATTGCTTTAACTGAAATGTTGGTGCATCTCTTTGAGTGTCCCTAGTGATGAGAATGTATGTCATAAATAATGTGCTTTGACTTTTGAATCCTGTCTTTGAGTCTACAGGACAGGCCATCAGGAAGCACTGTCTTATTTGCTTACATAAATGGTGAAAATTTGATCTAGAAGTCATAGAGATTGAGCAAGCATGAAACTGATGAATATAGTACTCAAAGTATTTTGAACAGCAGGCAATACTGTGATCCAGATTTCTAGTGCGGAAGGGAAATTCTCTTGCTTCCAAGATACTTCAGAGCAGCCCGTTTAAAGCTATGAGGAATTAATACACTTTTATGCACAGCACCTTTTAAAATGAAAATATTAAAATGGATCACTTAGTTATATCTTTTGTCTTCTTGAGACAAGTGACCAGAGAGATAAATTGGCATTCACATTACAGATGTAATGGTTTAAATGATCAGGATCCATACCGCAAGTACAAAACATTCCAGTAAATGTAACAGCTGGAAAAGGTAAAACCAAAACAAACAAGCAAACAAACAAACAAATTAAATAACACAACATGCTTTTGAAGAGTACACGGGATGTGACAGGATATGATATGTAATATAACTGCACACTGGAAAGCCTACTACTGTTCAGCCTAATTATATAGGAACAGAACTAACCTCTAACATCTTATCACCTATCTGCAGAAGGTGCTTGCTTGTAAAAGCAAATATGTCTTGCAGAGGAAGGGTAAGCCCAGTTCTGTGCTCCCATCTCAGCTGATGAATTCAGCTAATTAGCCTCTTCAACCTGTCTTTCTGCAACAAAGGACAAATAGAAGAGGGGCAGCCTTGCTATTCGCTTCCTCCAGGGGTAAATGACCTTCCTGTCACTAAGGAAAAGAAAACTCTGCAAGCATGACTAAGATCTGGTGAATAAGTTTAGTACTTATTCTTATCATTTTGACAGCTAGAAAATGAACTCGGATTGAATCTAAGAGTCTAGAGAAGTTCTTATAGTTTTAGTGTTGATCAAGTTTTAGTGACTAGTTACAACAGCAGATATAAAATACCCATCTGATTTGCTCTAGTTACATACTGGATTTTCCCTCTAGTACTGTGTCCTAAATCCCAGTCCTAAAAGAATATTAATGTAAGTACACTGCCACCCAAGTCATACATTCTAAATGCTATTGGATCAACATAACAAGTCCAGTTACTTTTAATTGTAATTGTTTAGTGATTCATATTTGCTATAATCTTCAAACTGCCCATTATCATTGTATTTTTTAATCTCTGTTGGGAGTAATACTAGCCAGTTACATATTCTTCCCATTATTATTTCTCTTTACTGGAGATATCAAATGTTCTCTCCTACTCTTCTGTTGTCTGCCTCATCCATGTGCTTTATATCATCTCAACTAGTGAAGGACTTCACTAGGGAAGCCTAGTAGACCTCCATGGTCTACCTAATTTTTTTTTTTTTTTTCCTGTATGGATGTAATGGTGTTATAAATAACAGTAAGTGACTAAAGTAGATTTGGTACTTTACAGATAGACATGGGGGCAATATCTTTGCTTAGAAGTAAAACAGTTTAAAAATACAGAAGAAAAAGAAAGCAAGAGAAAGGGATGGAAAATGCATGATCAGGTTCACTTTGTCTAAAATGCATATATGCATCTGCAAATAAGGACTAGGGATGTGTATCTTTTTCTACACTCAGCTGGTGACAGCTGAAAAAAATTTCCATCACTTTTTTCCCGTTCAAAAGTTAGTGGTCTCTTGGATTTGATGATACACCTACTTACGTGAACTTTCCAGGACCTCTTTATAACAAAGGTTTAGGTTTCATGCTGTCTAAACCAGCCTAATTACTTTTGTCTCAAACGTGGAAGGGAGCAACCTGTACATGAGACCAAACTGCAGATCTGGGCAAGGTAAATTGTGAAGAGAAGTTTATGACATTTAAAGAGTATGATGGTATGACAATATTATAATAGGATAGCTGGAGCCAGATGGTCATCCACAGATTAAAGGCTCTTCATGCTTACAGAAAAATAGTTTTGTACTTAAAAAAATATTTTACCATTTTAAAAGTCTTTGAGCAACTGTGCTGACAATTGTACTGATGCCATGAATATACTCTTTAGTGTCCAAAACCCTTCTATGGAAACTTAATTAATTCCTGAGTAACTGACATTTAAGATACAGATCCTTATGATGGACCAGCGTGCATTTATTTTTCATGTAACAGAGATGCATCTGCCGTTTGAAAGACACCTTTGGAAACATTTTTCCTGGGCTCTGGTATTGCACATATACAGCAATGAGGGATTTGAATTCTTCAGTTAAGCTCCTCAGACTTCAGAGGACTAATTTGTGTAAGCACAATGAAAGGACTGACCATTTACATAATAAAAAGCACATTGAAGAGTAATTGGATCTACACATCTGGATATTAAATTGATGGTGCTAGTTCTACAAAAGTATTTTAAAATGCACTTGTGCTGTTCTCTCGTTGTTTGTGTTGCTGAGCTCCATCTGCACACAATTACGTAACGCTGGAGAGGCTGAGATACTTGCAATCAAGTGAATCCAACTGCCCCTAACGCAAAGCAGATGGAAGTTTTCTTAATATGCAAATGGTAGGATTATTGTACACCATAATTAAAGAAGGATTTTCAAATGTGGAAATCTGAACTGACATGTTATGTGATGTTTGTTATATTAGACTAAGACTGTTGAAGGATATGCAGGATTTAAACTGCTGTGATAACCAGATCTAAGTACTGATTTTTCCTCAGGTTGATTTTAGGTTTCTTCAAGGACTAAAAAGATCAGGTTTTATTTACTTGTAGCTAACTGTATAATCAGGTTTAGGAGAGGACCTCTTAAAAGTGTTTTGTTCACCTAAGGAAATTTTGGTACTCACAATGTATCGAACCAACGCATACAGCCGGACTCCTGTGGACACTCACTGAAATGACAAAGTAACTGAAGTGCATATGGTAACTTGCTAAGAAGGTTTATATGTCAGCAGAGAAATCTTGTTTGTGATATAACCTGAAGTAACAAAATGCTGCACACCCCAAATATATGAGTTCTTAAAGTCTTTACAGAGAAAGGTATCTAACACTTGATTTGTTGATTTAATCAAAAGATGCTGAAGAGTTGTTTTTTTCCTCCAAGTTACTGCAGATGTTTTCCAAAAGGTGATGCTATGAGCAGTAGAAACAACATAAATAACTGTCCTTTAGTGTCACTGTGTAATGAGAAATTATTGTAAAATTTTAGAATGACATCATTGTCTGTGAAATGTAAGAGCTGGACAATATCTATTAGTTATATCTATTCAAAGATGGCTTGAAATTACCTTTTCTAGATCTTTAGGAAGAAATGGGGAGTGACACATCATACAATACATCTGCATGTGAGTCAGTAAGATCATGTTGCCATGGAGAAGGCAAACAGCTTTCTTAAGTACATCATACTAGTGTAATATGTGTGAAATAATTCTACTTCTCTAGTCTACACTGGTAAGAGCTCACACACAGTCTGTGTCCACTTTTAGGCTGGACTCTGGAGAAGGTCTGTGGGCCAACAGGAATGTTTCCAGATTCAACTGCAAGAATTATCACATGTCTAGGAACACTGATTTGAAAGGAAAATTGAGTTTTCCTGTGGTTAATATACTCAAGAAGAAAACATTTAGAGGCATGATAATAGTCTTGTGATACACGAAAGGCTTCTCCATAGATGTAAAAGACAATCTGTTCTCCATGATCCATGAACATCATGGACAAGTGTGGACTTTAAAATGCAGTGGAGAAGACTAAACAAGGTGGTGAGGAATCTTTCAATGGTAAGGATAGAGAAGGAGCTGAACAGCTTGCTATGTGATGCTGTGGAAATTCTGTCACTAGATGTGTTTAAGGACAAACTAGGTGACAGAACAATAGGTATCAAAGGGATCTTCCTCCAGATTATCAAAGCATATCTGAGAAGTGTTTTCCATGAGAACAGTTTTAGCTTGCAACTTTCAGATCCTTTTTTTTTTTTTTAATGAAATAACAAAATAATGTTAAAGATTTTTTTAAAAAGCAAGTTTTCCTGTTAGCAGAATAGGTCACCTATGAGCACTTCTAAAATTCCCATGCTCATCAGCCTGTCCATTTTCCCCTTTTTTCCTTCTATAAGATGACCAACAATCTCCTTTTTTAAAAAATAAATAAATTAAACAGCTTCATCTACATATGATTTAATCACATCTTGTAAATTACTCACATAATTTTGTCTGCACATTCCTATTACAGGTGTCCCACTGAAACCCCGGAAAGAATTAAAATTCATAGAACTTCAGTCTGGAGACCTGGAGGTGAAGTGGTCTTCCAAATTCAATATTTCCATTGAGCCTGTGATCTATGTTGTTCAGAGGAGGTGGAATCAAGGAATCCATCCAAGTGAGGATGATGCTACTAACTGGCAAACTGTGGCACAGGTCAGTTCTTTGTAAAGCGATATGGCTCCCTGGCTTCCAGGCCATGACCCAAAGGTCCTCTTCAGATTGGAGGAGAGTTAGATCACTTATAGGCAAGGAGGATCATACAGAGAGATCCCTTTATAGGGTCTATCTCCAGGTCACAACAGAGCTGCAAACAATGCAGATCTCCAAGGCTTTACTTCACTGCTGTCTGGATTTACTCAGGAGAAATGGACTACAGTATTTTCACTTTCATTTTTTCAGTTATAGAAACATCAAATGCTTTTGGTATGTATTGAAAGTGACTTCATAAAAAATGTGTCAATATATCAGTAAAGAAGTAAATCATGGTTTTCTTGTTTCCAAAAGAAAAAGTGTTCAGAGGTTTATGTTTTCAAAATTAGTTTATTTAGTGAGTTTGCTTTCTATATGTAAAAATCTACAGAAGTGGCTGGAGGCTTGATTTTCATAAGGCCAATCAGTGTCAATATTCAGGTGGGAATTCCAAAGTCTCTGAAAGCCAAAAGTCTCTGAAAGCCACAAGCCTCTTGAGAAATGTAGAATTAGATGCCAGAATCCACTGAAGGAAGCACATAAGAGACATGGTCCTTTTGAGGTCAGTGGAACTCAATGCACAGTGACCAAGGCATGCCTTGGGTCTTATCAAACATAAAAGAAATATAATTGATGAAAAGGCTGTTTAATTTCGAAAAAGAAAAGAGTGAAAAAAAAACCTAAAATCTTTATTCTTTGTAAATTGGGGTTTTTCTTAGACGTTACTCTCCCAATTTGGAAAAGCCTATGATGTCATGCTCTTATCACTCAGTGCAATCCAGACTGAAAATGTAAGATTCATGAGCGAATGTTTCTTAATGAGAAGCAGCCAGCAGAGCATAAATTTTCACTTAGTTCCTTCCCAGTTTCAATCTGTTTTTTAACATGCTGACAGTCCACCTGGATGGCAGAGTTCCAATCATTTATCTTAACTGCTTCACCCTCATCCCTGCTGACAAGAGAAGTAAAATGCTGATTTTGAAAAGACCTGCAAAATGTCATTATGGCTATGAAAAAAGGAAAGAAAGAATAAATAGAACCATCCACAAAATAAAGGAAGGAGTTTAAATTCTGTGACAATCTCTGTTCATTCTCAATTCAGATTGTGTAGGAAAAAGCGATCATAAAATAATGAAACAACACTGAGAAGTGAAGTTCTTAGCTTCAATGTGGTGCTACAGGGGGCTGTTACTATGTTAGAGTTTTGCTCGGAAAAAGTCACCTGCAGCAGAGCCTGGCACAAAACTCTGCTTTTATGCCAGCCCAAGGGAAGGTGTTTGTGTTGCTGAGCTCCATCTGAGCTCCAACTCACAAACCTGATAAAAGTTGCAGTGTTTTTTGTATATTCTCTCAGCTGAGGTGCAGGTCTTCAATGTACATATTCAGCAAACTCCTGCCTTTGCTACCAGGAAAATACCATGTAGCAAAAAATGAGTGAAATCTGAATTACATCTCACTGTTATCATGACATGTATATGTCCTAGACTGTAGAAGCCAAACTCTTCTTTCTGATGGATCCAGACTGCATAGGTAGCACACCACTGTGCTTTTTCTCATTCTAGAAAGATTTCATAGCACATTTCTGGAAGTATGCACTGTATGTGCACATACAAACCTCTGCCTTATTTCAGTGGATGTACAGAGTGTTTCAGACATGAGTTCCTGTGCAAGAGTGGTAAGAAACCTGACAGCTGCATTTCCTGGGAGTCTGTTACACGTGGGCAGAAGGAGCAGAGTTAGTCACTGTGGCAAAAGAAGTGTCCTTCAGCTGAGGCTTCTTTCCAAGAAGTTTCCTGTTCCTTCTTCATCACAAGAGACAGGTGTTTGATTGTGTGATGAACTCCATTGGGGATGTCTGTTCAGAATATGCTTCAGGGTACCACACTGTCTTTGTGAACTGTGTATACCTTATGGGACATACAGGCTGGGCCCCTTTCAGAGGTGTTAGTAATTGGAATTTCTGTCTCTATAGAGTAATGTATCTCCTTGGTGTTTGTAGTTTTAGACATCCCACCAGGCAGTCAAATTTGTTAAGTGTGGCTGCATGCAATAGAATTTCTTTTGCATTATCAGCAACAAGGATGGATATCCGGTTTGACTAAAGTGACTCTGTGCACAGCCTCCAGGCTTTTCTTGTCTTGATAAATGAGGTTTTTTCTTGTATGATTCCAAAACACTGGGATATGAGACCTTAATTATAGGCAAAGGCTGTGAAGAGCTCAGCCATTTGGCTGAGAACTCCTGGGGCATCTCAGTCCGGGGGAGATGATTCTGTCTCTTTCATTTCTCTGCAACGCAAGCTAGTAAAAAGCAGTCGAAGAGCAAAAAAACCGTGGGTGAAGATATGAATTTCTCTATGCTTATGCCCATATGTGGTGTAATTATACAAAGTTATTGTTTGCATTTCATTATCAGAGTTCCCCATCCAATATTCTATTTTTATTATCTGTCCAAGAAGAAATGGGGTTATAATTTTCAATTATTTTTTTTAGGATGTTTACTTATAAAAAAACCTTGCTGTTTTCTATTGCTTATACATGAGCTAATTTGCAAGTAATTCCACATCTCACATAAATTTTTACTTAATATTGAAAAAATAGTTTTGAAAAAGTTTGTTCCTTTGTATTGTATCGTTAATTCTTTTCTGTTGTTTTCTTTTTAAG
This sequence comes from Todiramphus chloris collaris, assembly GCA_025345505.1. NCBI lineage: Eukaryota > Metazoa > Chordata > Aves > Coraciiformes > Alcedinidae > Todiramphus > Todiramphus chloris. Next base: position 2,750,062 of record JANVCC010000067.1, on the reverse strand, counting down.
GAGGAAGGCTTAATATATCAATACATTCTTTATTTAACCTTCTAAATATATAAAGAAAGCAAACACCTTGAAATGAATTTCAGTTATTTTTCACTTCAGAGAGAAGAGATTTTGTTAACTTTAGGGGTTTTTACGGCACATTTTTGGAAAAACTTGACATAACTAACCATTTGACTAATTTGCATTGGTTAATATAAAAACTATGGAAACTAAAATACTAGTTAGCCTGGTTAGCTGTAATGTAGTGTCCTAAGTGGTTATGTCAAGTTTCTCACACTACTGTTTTTTAACATTTAACCAACTGAGCAGGACCTGCTGCACTACCCCATAAGGACACTGCATATCTTGTGAACAAACTTACCGTTCTGTTTGGTGCTAATGCTTTCTAAAAATAACAGTATTACTGTTTACATTGGAAACTTAGATATTTAATTGTATTAAGCTAATTAATGAAGTTCAAATGTGCAAGATCTGTTATTTTCAGACAGAACAGATTTGTGTTATGTGAATGGATATCAAGTATGTGAGTGTGTGCACATTATACAGACACATATGTATACATATGGGAAGACAACAATGAAGTTTACTTTTTAGTTTATTCCTTTATTTAAGCAAATAAGAGGCAGCATTTACTGCTACCTTGATTGTGACAGTCCTTAGTGCTTCAGCTTGGAATTTCATAAACTCTGTGGACAGGCAATCTGTTTTAAAACTTACAGTTTCTGAGATACCTAAGCTTCTGGTTCTGAGTATCACAAAAAGCTTCGCAGCCCTTGACAGTGAGAAGTCCCTGATAGAGCTAACCAGCAGTCCTGTACACTAAAGGTTTCTTTCTCCATCTCCCAGGAGGGGTTTGGTTTGTTAGAGTGCCCATCTTGTGGGAGATTGCATTCACACAAAATAAAGGAGGTCTGCTATCCTTTGACAGAGTAGTGGATGCTGCTCTATCAGGCTTCATTTGTATCAGAGGAAACATAAACTCAGCTTCTTTTATACCTTGGGTGGTATCCCTTCAGTCTCTGAAGTGCAAATTCTTTTATCACTGTGTGTTGTTTCAAAAGAAGATGTAGAGCTACGAACTCAGCAGGGTAAGGCTGTCCTCTCCTATTTCCATTAAACCTTTGCACTCTAGAAAGGAATCTAGGATTGATAATGTGATAGAAAGGGAATGAACACTTTGCAACAGTCCATTAATTACTGTAATCCTTGGGAAGGGGAGAGTCCTATGTACCAGTCTTTGCTGTAAAGACCTTTCTTACACCAAATTTTAGATATATATATATGACAGAAAAAAAATCCTTGGATATGAATGGCCTAACTGCTATTCTGCTGGGTCATGTATTCTCTTTCTTCTCCCTTCCCATCCTAATCCCACCTTTCCATTACAAGTTGTTGTAACTTTCAGCCTTACTTTCTCCAAGGAGCAGTTTTACCTGTGAATGTAGAACATGTTCTTATTCAAAATAGCATGCAACATCCAAGATACTAGGGAATATTTTCTCCCAACCTCTCAGACAAAGGATGGGATTGAAGATAGGTCATGCTCACTCTCGGTAAGTACTTTAATCATTAGTCAGTTGTATGAGCATCAGGGGGAGATTCCTCTAGGCATCTTGAAGAGAATCACAGATAATCCCCTTTTGAAAGACAGGGTGAGGGGACTACCTTCAGGAGAGGGCTTGGGTCTTAAGCAGTTAAGGGCTTCTGGGAGAGGAGTAGAACTGACAGTTTGTCCTAAATGTGGCAGCACTGAGCAAATCTCAGCCAAATTCTCACCTGAAAGCCCAAACACTTTCTTCTTTCTGGGCATTGGAGGTGGCCTGTTTTCATCCTGAAAGGCACTCTCGAGGAGTGTCAAGATATTCTCTGTATTTTCCAGATTATGTCATTGCACTTATGTGCTGCTCTTACATAAAGTTACATGCTAATGTAATTAATAGGGACTTCCCCTTGTCTTCACTGAAATTTGAATGGTGCTGAGGGTGGACATGTTGGCCAGTGATTTTGTCTGAGGACTCATTCGTTGTTTTATTCAAAATGAAATGCCTGTTAGGTTTGAGGGTTAGCTTCAAAACATTCCTCTTTTAAGTAAATGGGCAATGCATAGCCAAAATACGTAGTAATTATGATCTGAGAGGTTATCTTTTTGTTTTGTCTTTTATTTATGATTCTTAAAAAAAAAATGCTACCATTCTAAGAAATCAATAAAATTCTTGTTTAATTTCTCTCATCTTCAGGCGGAATTGTAAGTGCATGATGAAATTTAACCATTGCTTATTTAATACCACTCAAACATTAGTTATTTAATACCACTCAGCATACCATGTAGAGGGCTTACATTAATATAAGGCAGATACTGAAAAGACTCAGTATTATGATCTCAGCTCCAAAAATACTGAAGTGGTGAGAACTAATTAAACAAAAAATTAAATTTACCATTAAGGTAGTATAAGATACCTCAGTAGTATTTCTTTCTTTCTTGAAATGTATTAAAACTATGTAAAGAGGTGCCAAAATAGTTTATACTCTGATGCAGGAGTTACAGATAGACCTCCTGCATGCCACTGAGTTTAACAGCTTTGCCAGCAAATGAACGATGAAAGTAATAGGCTGAAGACTTGTTCATAAATTAAAATAATTTTGGTGGTATGGACTGACAGACTATTTGATCTTACAGTATTTCACAGTTGCCACAGAAAACTGACGCAACTGAAATCCTTCCTTTTAATCAGTCCTAGCAGAATTGCTGAGCTGATGCAAATGACAAACAGTAATTCTTAGCTGAGGAATTTGGGGTCAAGTCTGTTCAGATTATGCTTGCCTTGTAAGTAAATTCAGCAAATTTATTTCTAAAAAGCCACAGTGTTGTCACTAGTTAATTACAATTAGATATTGGTCTTGATCCTGATTTCAGTTGCAGCAGTAGCCTGAATATTTCCTTGGGTTTTTTTCTGTTAATATAGAGATAGTTTATATTACTCTGGTTCACTGTCATGTCTTATCTTTATAAGTTCTTGAGTATGTGAGCCTGCATACTGGAAAAGAAATGGCACATTTGACTGCTTGGTAAAATGAAAATAATAGTAAAAGTTGGTCCAGGCAAGCTTTTTTTTTTTTCCTAGGGAAACCCCTTCATTGGATGAGATAATTCACTCTACAGGTAACATAAAAGCTAAAAATTGAAAGAATTTTTTCTTTCATGAGTCAGACAGTGAAAGTGACAGGACTGTTACAACTGCTTAAGCTAAAAAGACAAATATAGCAGTCTGAATGGAGAAGGACTCTCAGTAGCAGCTATATGTGAGGGGCTTGAAGTCTGCAACACTTACCAGTCTGAGAGCAGTTAGTAGTGCAGTTTAGAAAGGCTCTCTGTCCTTTACGTGCATACACAAAAAAAGATACCTGTTTCCCTGAATTTTGCTTGCCACCAAATGAAGAGATAAAGTGCAAATTTTATTTGTCAGGGCTCTAAAAATACCATTGCTGAAGAGATGCATCAACTTCCTCAAATTCTGGCTGAGTTCAGTCTGCAGCTGCTACCTTCTTACACGAATTGGAAAAGGAGCAAAAAGCAGAAGTTATACTGTGCCATTTTTGGGAATTACTTGGTGTCATTACAAGTAATGTTGAATCCTATAGAGGAAACGTGACTTTTTGAAGTTAGAAAACAGAGATTGTAAAAATAAATTGATGTCACTACGTTTTTAATGAGCTTGCATATTTGGTCAGAAATGATAATCAGTAATGATTGCATAGTATATTTAGACATATACAGGACATTTATTTCAGGTTCATGTGTTATTTTGATTAAAGAATTAAATTAAAATGCAGTAAACATCGCATCCTAAAATAAATTGAAAACTGGATAATTGAGAGGTAATTGCAAAAGTAAAATATGAAACAAGTGGATGAGTTTCTGATGAATTCTGCAAAAATGCCATGTCTTCAGTACTTGGTAGTGATTCAGTGATTACTATGAGGCTGTTTTCTGTTTCTACCATAGGAAAAATAAGAACAGTGCAGTTTAAAGGGGAAAAAAAAGATAGAGGAAAACAGGACTTAGAATAAAAGTGTGCAAAGTGCCTCCTACTGAATGTGTTCTTTGTGCCTCTATGATTTTGCCATATTTCAGCAGTAAAAGCACTTCCCACAGAAGTTAGAAAATGAACTCATGACACTAGCAGTCTCAGTGGGTGTTATTGAAGAATAGGTGATCTCCTATGACCTGAGAAAATCTGCAGGAAAGAGTTAATGCCGCGAGTGTCTTTTTGACATAAGTGCCAAAGATATGAAGAAGGCTTACATTCATTACCTAAGGGTTTTGTGTTTCCTATGAACCAGAAAAGTTGGCTTCTCACAGCTCTGAACTTCACGAAGCCATGTTTGACCCCTAATTCTCTGAGAACTGAGAATTAGAGAAATCAGTCCTGTGACCTGGGGCAGTAAGTTTCCTGGAACATCAACACCTGAACAGCTAGGACATGTATGTTGGTGAAGGTTTTGATAAGTGGAAAACTACTTTTGTGTATTTAACACTTCACCAGTTTTCTAAAGGTTACTTTTTCCAGAAGAGACCTGTAATGCACTGTGAAATTGGGTGGTTATATGGTTTTGTTCACAGCTGTGAAAGCTTTGCACTGCAGAATGATGCTCAGAGTGAGGTGAGGTGGTGGCATACACCCTGCTGACACTGTTGCATATTCAGTCTGACTAACTGGTGTTGCATAGGAGATGAGAGCACAACTAGCCATGTCAGAACAATGAATGTATGTGTGACATTTTCCCCACCAGACTACAGATGAGCGGGTTCGGCTGCCGGACATTCGAGCGAGTAGGTGGTACCAGTTCCGTGTGGCAGCTGTAAATGTGCACGGGACAAGAGGCTTCACAGCACCCAGCAAGCACTTCAGATCCTCGAAAGGTTAGTTTGCGATTGCTATCTCTGGTTCTTAGTTTCCACTCACTCACACGTGGAGCGCAACCCAATCTGCCTACTTTTGTGGCAGAAGGTTTTTAACAGGTGAGGTTTTTGGTAATTTTGCCACCAGCTTTAAAAATGGTGTGAGATTTCTTTGAAGGCAGCAAATGAATTAAAGGTTAAAGATGTTGTTATTCTTTTATCAGTAAGGGGTCTCAATGAATAAACCTCCTTTTAAACATTTTCTGCACAGTTGGTATCAAACAACATGATCCTGACCATGAAACATGAAGGAACTGGGGTTGCAGTGTGTTACTCTGAGAGGTTTCTCTTATTTTTCTTTTTAATTATGAGAAATATGTTGCTGCCATATGTTTAGCAGAGTACTGAAATATTTTGTTGCCTGTATCTCAATAATTGTAGCAGAAGTGTTTTGATGGAACTGTGGGCTCTCTCAATGTTACTTTCTCCTCGCTAGCACTAATTTTAAGGGCTTAAGAATGAAAGGGGTGTAAATGCTAAGTAGCATGTCTCTGCTCATTTGGAAGGCATGCTGGACAATCCAGAAGTATTGTAGGAATTTTTGTTGCCATTTCTGGTTTTGCAAGAGTTTGGGTAATAAAATAACTTCGCAAATTATTTCTTCACCAGTAAATGGTACTTGGGGGGATGGATCTTCCATCTTATGAAGTTGCTGGCATTGTCCCTGGTGTGCCTTTGACCCACACGAAGCAAAAGTTTCCTGTATAACTCATATAACACAGTATAGGAGTGAGGACAGGCCAGAAACTATTCCCAACAGACAGATGGTCTGCATGTGGTTACCCTCTCTCAAAGGCAGTCGATAATGTGGGCAAAGCCAGACAGTCCTAGTTGACTTCAGTGCCAAAGAATGAGATCTAGCACTGCTCACTCTACTAAAAGAGGCAGTTTTATTTAATAGAAAGACTTTGTTTTAGTAGTGACAGAACCTTTACAAGTGTATAACACATACTTTGAGGAATGCATTTCCTCCTCTTTCTGCAGACAGAATTATCTTACAATAAAGGCAGTTGCCATCTATGGGTTCCCATGTTAGCTTTCAGCTTGCTGTTTGGCTGTAGTCAGTCTTAGAAAAAAAAATGTATTGTACATGCAGCTATAGAGGCATGCAAGTGCCTTTGCTGGTACGGATGGTTTAATTACTTACTGAATAAGTATACATTAGATTTTATAATCTTTTGATCCTATAACCACACTAGTGGTAGGAAGGTTGTCTGGTGTAGCTGTCCCATTACTGTTGTGATCACAAACCGTTTCAGGTATAAAAGAAGTACTATTTTAAGAGTTTATTATACTTAAGTAGTGTACCATTTCAGACACATAAAAAATACAGTACCTTCAAGCTGTGTTGAACTTACTGCAAGGACTCAGCAGTAGCAGTAGCTTTTCTTCATGAGCAGGAGATACAGCACTTCGTTGCTGAACCTGGCACCAACTTCCTTAAAAACTGAGATCATAGTTAGCTGTTTTACCGAGTTCATAAGGATTTTCCAACTGTTCTGCTTGGAACAACTATAATTTCAATTGCATAAAGGTATGTCACGATAGCACTGAGGTTTTGGCTTGAATGTGACATTTTCAGGCAGGATTTGTATTTCGCAAAAATTTGTCCTCTACTGAGTGTGCTAGCCACAGGAATATATTGTTCAAAATACCTACATTGGTAATGAATATATCCACGGTAAGTCATACAGAAGGTCTCTTTATCCCAGTGTCTGATCCCAGCCAATATAGGATTTTGGAGAAGAGTGTAAGAGCAGGATAAGCACATAGCGATATTTCTTCAGAATAGCCTCCCAGCTGGCAGTGATTTGTGTTTCAGGAGCTTGTGGTTTTGAAATGATTACATGTTAGATACCAGAGTCCTCTTTTTCTGTGATCTCTGCAGCTACCCTGGAAGCACTTGCTCTCCTGAGTGGTGCTCGTGGCCATCAGGTGGAGATGGGGAGCACTTTTAGGACTCTGTGACAAGGACAGCAGGAGCCAGTAGTACCTCTGCATGTTCTTAACTAATACACCAAAATTACAGGATCTTGGTAATGGCAGCGAGTATGTAGCCAAAGTTGTTCAAAGGCTTCTATAACCCTCAAAATAACAATTTTCAAATCTAAACTCGAGTCCTTGGCAGAGATTCATTGAATTGTCAGACAAACATCAAGGAGATCAGTTAACTATGTGCTTCATAGCCAGAGTCATCCTACTCTGGCAGCTCATTTCACTATTTGAGAGGCTTTGGTATTGTCAGTGATTATTGTAAAGATACTATGTTCACCAGGTGAAACGTGTAGAAGCGCTAGGTAACGCAGATGAAGACGTTGCTAGGCGGTGACTGTCGGGAATGATACTGAGGTGCTTCAATCAGTATCTCTTAGGCTCCATGTCCCTGAGTAGGTGCTCATAGCAGTAACAGTTATAGTGCCATTCAGTTACTGCCTTGGAGCTCAGTGGGAAGTGGTGGCCCCTGCCTGGCAGAGAGGCAAGAAACTGCTGCTTAGATGTGCCTAGTTTTTTGAGTGCCAGCATCTACTGGCCCCTGCTGAGCTCCTACAGGCACATTTAACCTCCAGTTTGGAAAAGAAAAGCAGACTTTGGCACATCACCTTTGGAAGGTTTCTGTCTGTTTGTGCTACATTTATGTAAAGTGTGGACAGAAATTCCCATTAATTCTGTACTGTTTCAGTTCACCCTGTTGTGCCAAGACCAAGCAAAGATTATTATCTTTGTCAGACTTAACCAAAATTTTCTTCAAGAAGAAACCCTTTGATCAGAAAACATGACAGCAATTCCTAAGACAGTTTCTCAAACAAGATGCTGAACTTTTACCAATTGCTCATAAGTTATAATGAATAGCAAATTATTTGGGTTTGTTTTTTCTTTTAAGGAGGACAAACATGACATATAATCTGAATCTAGGGAGGAGTACGGCACCACAAAGTCTCTGTCACTAAATATTTTAAGCTGTTTAAAAGAACATTCAAAAACATTGGTGCTGTAATTACTTGAAGAGACTTTTTGTCTGGTTACCACAATGCTGGTTTATACTATTTTGTGTTTTTTTGCAAATGTGAAACATGTGATCTCTAAGTAGACACAGAAAAGTAAGGTTTTGTTTTATTCAAAATAATGTTGAATTTTCTGAGGTATGTCATTTCCATTATCTTTTCTATCACTAAATAAAGCACCTTATTATCCAAATTAGTTTAATTTCCCAGTCATGAAAAAGACAAAACCAGGCAAACAAGAATATTTCATCAAGCATTTCATTTCACCATTCTTCATCCAGTTGTGTTTTGATGTTTTATCTACTGCAGCTTTTGATACTTTTATACTGTAAACATTTGAGGTGAGGGTTTGTTAGCTGTTTTACACTGCCTCATGTTCATTTATGGCATTCATCTGTAAATATAAATAATCAGTGACAGATAATTTATGACATACTCAGAGCTTAAGTAGAGGGATTTTTTTTATGCTGCTTATTTCTGGTTTATAAAGGAAATTAAGGGATTGCATGTCTGGCATGATGCTTCACAGGGAATAAAGTGATGCTTCATTTTGCCAAAATGCAACTCCAAAATTACAAGAAACACAGATTGGACTATACCTAACTGTTTGGACAGAGTGGCTAGAAGATGAAGTGAATACTGTACCTAGGAGCGTGGGTTCTTTCCTAGAAGTAGAAGTCTGCACATGGATTTTCAGATTGATACTGTCAGCTAAAATTGAGCAAAACTTCCTGCTATTTTGACTATGGTTTCCACTTCGCTCTTCAGGGTTTTTAAATTGTGTGTGCTTTCCTTTTCATCTTCAACTGAGTGGGAACAATTTGGCGTAACAGCAATAAATAAAGCTAACAAATGCCTGGCAGAACATTTTTGATCCCCAAAGGTACAAATATATTTCTGTTCATATTTTGACTGGCTCTCTCCAAGCTGCTTCATTTTCTTTGGAAGCAGTAGAGGACTGTTCCTACATCCTCCTTGGATAAAAAGCTACCTGTGTTTTTCTCCCATTAAAAAGGCACTGGGTAACTTAACCCAACTGGTCAGAAGCTGCTCGGCACTAGTAATAACTTTAAATTTGTTGCATTCAAGTAAGAGTTTTTAGGCTATTTTTTCATAGCTTTTTTATGATTTATGAGGAGAATGTACTCCTAGTAACAGAGACTTCAGTTAACTAGAAGGATCGGTGCTAGGCATTTCCATATAATATATTATCTCACTGGTCTATAGTTAGGTACTGTGCCATTTTCCAGGATTAAAAGAGGCTATGAGATGAACACAATGAGCCCAAACCATCCAATACTTCTACCTGTGATAAAGGTTTTTATCTTCAACATGAAGGTGGTTGCAAGAGTACACAGGATAAATTGTCAAACAAAAGAAATCGGACAGCATTGTTTTCACAGTACATAAGTACCATGCTGGATGTGATTTCATGCATACATTACTGAGTGTTAGTAAAACCAGAACAGACACCCACTCCAAGCAGTAAAATTCTTTCTGTTGCTCCTTTGGGACCAATGATTTTTTTATACTCTTGCACAGCTGGTTTATGTGTGCCATTTCCATTGGGCAAAGCCAGTCCTTCTGCTTATGCCTTGGAATTGTTTAATGGTTGGAAACTTGTCTGTAGAGCAGTTTCAGCAGATTTTTAGAGTTGGAAGGTCTAATGTTTAGAAGATAGCAATTTTAAGTCAGAAAAAAAAGGTCTAAAAAAAAGGGTTTAAATTAGTCAAATTTATTATCACTTTTACAGCTCAGAATGAGAATTCCAGTTAAAATGTCCTTATTTTCTTCCTGACATATATTCCAAATCATTTACTGTTTTCATCGCAGTTGCCACATTTAAAGTCTTAAGTGGATGAATTGCAACAGTGTATGATGTGATTCTCATGTGTAGCTTGCCCATATTGTTTTCTTAAGGTTGCAGAGTACTTCCAGATCTTACTGATTGAAAGAATTTTGTAAAATACAGATTGACTATCTCTATGTTTACAGATCTGAGTGTGGGAAGACATGCATTTTGAAATGGTGATAATGTGAGGATTTTCTTTTTTTCTTTTATTTGCAGCAAGAAATCTTCCCTTTTGGGGAATGGAGACAGAATTTTGCTTGTGATGGCTAAGTAGCCAGCAAGACAATTTAAGTCCTTTGGGTATACTCCAGCCAGATACAATCCAGACAAATGCAGTATTTACTCCATGTGCTGGAACAGCAGCTTCAGCTTTGACCTAATGAAACTATCATTTCTAGCAGTGAGAAGTGATTTACTTGTCAGGCTGCTGAGACCAGAATTTTTTCGGATTTGAGGACAGCTGTCTGTGTCAATTTCTAGTATATGTATAATGACTTTTATTATATTTGAGTTGTAGTATATATAAACTGCAAAGGAAAAGCTGCAGCTAGCAGCACTCTTCCTGCAAACCAAAGAATTTGATTTAACACTCAGATAAATTAGTGTATATAAAATTTCGGAACTTTACGTTTGAAAAACTGTCAGTAGTTTTTACTCCAGTAATTTAATGTTCATGTATCTGAATTATACGTGTGGGCAGTCAGTCAAAGGCATCACAGATCTCTGCAAACAGTACAATGGCTGTTATGGCTGTTATCTTTATAGTCATCAGAATGCCAGTTTGGCTTCATTATCAGGTCAACACACACCTTATTTATTTAAGTTTTATAATCCAGTACCAGTTACTAGATCTTGAAGTATTTCATCACAAGCTGTACATTGCTTTTAATGTCTGCATGGAAAGAAGCATAGTAGAGCACCTTGTAGAAATATGACATTTCTGTTAACTAGTGCAATAGTGAAGGCTTAAAAAAAAATCAGAGAAAATACTAATCTGTTACCTGGTAACTGGTAGGCATGCATTATGGAGGAGCATGCTCTTATACCTTACAGCTTTGGAAATTTTTTTTTTTTTTTTTTTCAGTAGGGCTTTGTAGAGGTTTGAGGTTTTGTTGTTGTTGTTGTTGGTTTTGAGGGTAGGTTTTGGGCTTTTTTTTCCTGTTAATAACAGAGATCACATTATCTTGCTATGCTGCTATTCCTTTCCACCTGTTTGTTTTGAAACAAACTGGTGAAACTCAGCCCTTTCAAATGAAAGAAAGAGTGCTGAGAGTGCTGAGGGAGCTGACGGAGGAACTTGCCAAGCCTCTCTCCATCATTTATCAGCAGTCCTGGTTAATGCGGGAGGTCCTGGATGACTGGAGACTTGCCAATGTGACACCTACCTACAAGAATTTCAGGAAGGAGGATCCGGGGAACTACAGGCCTGTCAGCCTGACCTCAGTACCAGGAAAGTTTGTCTTCGGAGTGATCATGAGGCAAGTGCAGGACAACCAGAAGATCAGACCCAGCCACCATAGGTTCATGAAGGGCAAGTCCTGTTTAACCAACTTGATCTGTTCAACCTGTGATCAGGTGACCCGCCTAGTGGGTGAGGGAAAAGCGGTGGATGTTGTCTACCTGGACTTCAGTAAGGCATTCAACACCGTTTCCCACAGCATTTTGCTGTCAAAGCTGACGGCTCATGGCTTAGACAGATGGACTCTTTGTTGGGTTAAAAACTGACAAGATGACTGAGCCTGGAGAGTTGTGGTGAACGGAGTTAAATCCAGTTGGCAACCGGTCACAAGCAGTGTCCCTCAGGGCTCAGTTTTGGAACTAGTCTTGTTTAATATCTTTATCAATGACCTGGATGAGGGGATCGAATGCACCCTCAGTAATTTGCAGATGACATGAAATTAAGCAGGAATGTCAATCTGCTTGAGGGTAGGGAGGCTCTGCAGAGGGATCTGGACAGGCTGGAGTGATGGGCTGAGGTCAGTTGTGTGAGGTTTAACAAGACCAAGTGCCGGTCCATGCACTTTGGTCACAACAACCCCATGCAATGCTACAGGCTTGGAGAAGGGTGGCTGGAAAGCTGCTTGATGGAAAAGGACCTGGAGGTGTTGGTTAACAGCCAACTGAACACAAGCCAGCAGTGTGCCCAGGTGGCCAAGAAGGCCAACGGCATCCTGGCCTGTATCAAAAATGATGTGACCAGCAGGAGTAGGGAGGTGATCATGCCGCTGTACTTGGCACTTGTGAGACTGCACCTTGAGTACTGTGTCCAGTTTTGGGCACCACAGTATAAAAAGGACATTGAGGTGCTAGAGCGAGTCCAGAGAAGAGCAACAAGACTGGTGAGAGGTCTGGAAAACATGTCTTACAAAGAGCAGATGAGAGAACTGTGGTTGTTTAGTCTAAAGAAGAGACTGAGAAGAGACCTTATTGCTCTCTACAACTATCTAAAAGGAGGTTGTAGTGAGGCTGGTGTCAGTCTCTTCTCTCAAATTACTAATGATAGGGTGAGAGGAAATGGCCTGAAGTTGCATCAGGGGAGGTTTAGATTGAATGTTAGAAAGAAATTCTTTACTGAGAGAGTAGTTGGGAAATGGAACAGGCTGCCCAGGGGGGTGGTGAAGTCACCATCCCTGGAAGTGTTTGAAAAATGAGTAGGTGTAGTACTTGAGGCTATGGTCTAGTGGTTAGGGAGATGTTGAGGTGAAGGTTAGACTTCATGATCCTAGAGGTCCTTTCCAACCATAATAATTCTATGATTCTATGAAAAGGTTAATATTCTTGAGGTTTTGGCTTAGAAATTATAGTTCTGTTAGTCAGAATAGTGATGAGTGCCACCAAAATAGATAGAAATAGATTAATAAATTATACAGTTGTATTGAAATACTTAATATGGAATGGATCCTCAGATGGTGGCTTCATAGTTCAGGTCATGCACCTCAAATCCAAGAGATCTTTTACTGTTGTCTCTCTACAATCAAACAGGTTATTTTTCAGATTATTAAATGCAAAACTGTAATAAATTAAATTTTCTTCATCTTTGACATCTTACGTCCTTCTAGCTTATTACTCTCTCCAGCTAAATCTACTAGGTTTAAAAAAGCTTTTCTAGAAAATGCATCACTTGAAAATGTCTTGCCTTTTCATGTCTGTCAACTGCAGATCTTACTTCTTTCTGTCTTCTGCTGCTACTACCACCACTTTTTGTGGATGACATTTGTGATACTTGCAAAAGAGAGACTTTGAAGAAAGGGGTCACTCAGGAAAATGTTTTTGCTATTTCTGTGTTATTTCACATGCATAGTGTCTTTAAGAGGACATTCTTTCTTTCCTAACTGTAGTTACCCAATGTTTTTTAATACAATGTTTACATTCTCCCATAACAAAGGAGAAACACTACTAGGTTTTCTTTTAAATATGGATCAGCATTTTGTGTGCTGACTGGACTCATTCTACTGAACACAGAAGAAATGCTACTGATAAAGTAATTTTTTTAATAAACTGTAATTGTAAAAAGTACAGGGTGAAATGCTGGTGCTATAGAAGTTAGAAGAACGGATCTGTTGGTTTCAATATGCACATAGTTCTTCATTAATGTTTCATTTTTCTTTTTATGCTACTGGAAAAAAGAGAGAAGTTTGAAGTTATCTGTTATTCTGAGATGTATAAATGCTATGTTCTGTTGAGTCATTATGTTTATACAAGAAAAGTTACACACTACCTTGCATTCTTACGGGGACAGAAACATTTGAAAGGGAAGAATGTAATTTTGGTTGTTTGTTTCTACCGTTGTGAGAAATTGAAGAATATAACTTTAAAATATTTTAAATTATGCAATACACATTGTCCAGAAGAACTATTTCATTTGACTCTTAGAAAAATTTTAATAAGTCTTGGAGTCTTTTATAGATACAGAATGAAGACAAGCATATTTTATGGTTAGAATTGCTTTTGCTTATATCTGACCATCTGTGAAGACATTCTCTGAAACATTTTAACTCTATCCAGTATGTTATGTATACATAATGCATGATGCATAGTACTTTGGGGAGATAACCTGAATAATTCACCTACAGTAATATGATCATGTTGCACTTCAGGTTATAAATGTTTTATTGACATAATACATTGTCATATAACATAAAAAACCCCCTAACACTTTAAATCAGCAAACTTGAATCATTTTGGGCTTATGAATCATGATTCTGCTTATATTTATCATACTTAAATTTCAGTTTATATATATACTTATTTTATTAAACTCTAGTAGTAAATGAAGTGTTGTGTTAGAGAATACTACAAACCATTTGACTAAATTAATCTCTTAAATTTATGCCCTCCGATATAAACAGCTTTATATACTTTAAGATGGAATTGTTTACTTTACATGTAAGGAAATAAGTGTAAGGACAGTGCTTCTCCAAAGCCAGAAAAAAAATAAGGGGAACTAGCTTGCAAGCTGGTAAAAAAACAAGTGAGAAAAAATAGGAATTCTCATTATTTTGAAAATTAAGTTAAAATTTCAGGATTCTTAAATTCAAGTATACTTTTTAATTTTTGTAGCTAAAAGTTAGATTGCATTATATGTGTGAGGAAAGAGGGACATCCATTACTATTTAACTAAAATGGCAAGTGTGAGGAAACAGGAGCATCCATTGTTATTTAACAAAGAGTCCTGTTAAATAGCAGGAATAAGCCATTATTTCACATCTGCTGATCTTTAAAAAGGAAATGCTGTCTTTTTTTAATTCTGAATGTGTCAGTTTGCATGACCTAAATGATGGAATTTTTCAGTGAGACCATTTGTCATAGGGATTATCTGATGAACTTTGTATGCCTGGAAAGTTTATTCAACAGCTCATTTGCCATTACAAAAACATGCAGGTAAACCCTGTGGAAAATGAATGCCTGGTGTCCCCTGTGCACACCTCCAGTTTTATTTCTGACAAAGAAATGGTGGCCTGTTCGGATAAAAATTTTTACAGAAACCATAGAATCATAAAATGGTTTGGGTTGGAAGAGACATGAAAGACCATCTAGTTCCAATGCCCCTGCCATGGGCAGTGTTTTGTTCAGATTGTTTTTTCTTGGCTGCAGGTTCATAATGTGCCTTAATTACTTTGAATTTCCTTTATTCTGCCTAATATACCTTTAATGTTTTTTTTTTTTGTCACACTGTTTACTTTCACTTACATTTTGGTTTTGTAGTTCCCTTGTATTTTGTCACCAATGTTTGGCTACCACAGGCATTTTAAAAAAAAGTAGGAGTTAAAAAGTAGGATTGAAAAGTAGGAGTTAGTAGATAGTGAATTTGACTTACAGAAGCTCAGCTGCAAAATTCCCATTGATTCACATTACTCAGGGCCAAGATATTATATAGTAGTCCTGCAAGGAGGATGTAACATTCAATACTGGAAAAGGTTCAGTATTGGAACTTCTGACTGTAAGGTGTCCTTCTTGACTCTAGGGTCAGCATAGAGACAACTGAAGGAATAGTATCTTAGTTGATATTGACGATAAGTTAAACCAGAATAGTGAAATAAATCACAGGGGTAGCTAATTGTTTTTTGTAGTTCTAAAAAAACCCATGTAAACTTCTATGACATCATAATATATCACTGCATCTTAATTACATTTATTGAAAGGTACTGTTCATGTCCTGTGGTGGTAGATATTAATACTAGAATTTTGAAGAAACATGTAGAAACATAGTTTTATCATCTGAGAATTGTCTGGTAACACTGAAAAAATATTCAGTGTTTCCACCATACAATTCTGAGATGATTTTACAAGGCCAGTTGTAGAACATAAAAGTTTTACACACACTCTGTATTTAAAGTTGTGAATGAAAGAAGTAAAACTGACAGTCTAGTACATTTTTATAAAGCTTCATAATAATTGTGAACTATCAGCTACACAGAATAATGGCAAAACTAGATGCCAAACCATAATTTTTATTTCAGTAGAGCATGAATTTCTAAAATTAACAAGGAGCCATATCACTTACGGGAAGTTTTTGCCTGAATTTTCTTCAGTGTATTGAGAGTGTTTAATCCAGCTCATATATGCCTGACAAATATATAAGATGAAGATCTTTACTTTAGAATCTTTGTTTTAAATTTCAGATCCATCTGCTCCACCAGCTCCATCTAATATCAAAATTGCCAATATCAGTGCAAACAACGATGGGAGTGTAAATGTAATGATTACTTGGGATCTTCCAGAAGAACCTGATATCCCAGTGCACCACTACAAAGTCTTCTGGAGCTGGACATACAGCAAATATGTAATCCCAGCTAAAAAAAAGAGAAGGAAGATTACTGATGGGGTAAGAAAGAAAACAGTCAATGAGACAGAAATATGTCTTATTTCTGGCACAAAATAGAGTGCAAATATGAAATATGTGAGGTTTTGCAGTGATTTCAGCAGCTGGTAAAGTAGTGGTCTTAATTTTTAATATCACCAAACCCACAGTTAATTTTGATCTCTCGATCTCTATCTTTCACTGAACTCAGGGAGAGAAGTAGACTTCTGCCTTAAAATGCAGGTGAATACTCTTAAGATTTTGCAGGAGAGGTGGATAGAAAGTTAAATACCATTTGTCCTCTAAATTCAGTCTTATTTTAGATACAGTTCTTAAAGATAATTCTTAAAGATGCTTCTTAAACATACAGTGCTTGTTTTATTTAAAAAGCCCAACATCATCTGTCACATTGTTCTTTTACTGTGCAAACAGAAGTTGTGACACTATTATATAGAATAACCATTAAATAGTCAGTACAAGTCCAAGGAAAAAACAAAGCCAAAACTCTTTAGATAACCTGCTGTACCAAAGGTCTGACATATTTCCATACCAGCAACTTCTTACGAGTTTCTTGAATGAATTATCAGATACTGCTTTACTGGAAAACTATCTGTTGTGATACCCTTAAGCATATTGCATATTAATTGAAAGTAGTTAATAGAAATAGGAATCAATTACAGATAACAAACTGAAGTTAATCCTCATTGCTCTTAAATACATCATGAGAATTTGGTCCCATGTCTGTGTTAACATTGTGGTTTGGGTCTTGTCCATTTGCACTGTGACGAATGACAGCTGGAGGGCTATAGTTCCCTCCTTGTCCCTTAGTCACCAAACCCTGAGAGAAATAAAGGCAATGAAGGCTGTGTGATGAGTTCAGCTCCAGCAGGTTGGACACAGCAGAGCTGCCACTGAGGAGTCATGCCTCCTTATGGGACCTGATGAGTGATGAGGATCTGGAATCTGCAGAGTTACCACCACCAGCTCTATGCTGGGCAGGCAGGAAATTTCCCAGCAATATGGAATAATTTCAAGAGCTGAGATACTTTAGTTCTTTGTTTCAACTTCAGTAAATATGCATAGAAAAGAAAGTTCCTTCTTGTACCTTTAAGAAATTACTTTGGCAAGATAGGAGTAGGTTTGGACTGTGCTGGATAGGAAAGTTTATTTTTCTCAGGAAAGCTGCCATTGGCTAGAAACCATCTTGGCAGAGTCTACAGCCTAAAGATTCAGGGGAACTTTCTCTCCACAAGCTGGTCCTTAAATCACAAAACCCAGAGAATTTTAAATTTAAGCTGGGTCCTTAATGTTGTGTTGACACTTTGCGTATAGTACCTTCTATATATAAATATGTTAAAACAGATCCAATACACAACATAATAGTAGTTGGGACCAAGTTTTGACCTTGAATATAGGGAAATGAAGAAGAGCCAAGGCATATTTTAGGGAAAAGGCAGTCTCTTAGAATATCTTTCATATCACTCCTGGCTCATTGTACTTCTTCTTCTGCAACATGTCATGAAACTCTGTGGTGATACCAATGAGATTCAGACATACTCCACAGGACTTTTTTGAGGCTATTGCTAATCAATGGTCCTTTGAATATTATAGAAACTCTTCTGTCTAAAAACTGAAACTGCAGGAAAAAAAATATTAAAATAAAGGTGGAAAAATCTTACATTTTAAAAATCATTGAAGATATTTTTTATGCATACATTAAAAAAGTTTAGAAAGGTAAGAATACTGAGAAGCCTTGGCTTTTATTTGCAATATCATGGGACTTGACTAAATTTATGGATTTTTGACTGGAGAATGTTGTTTCCCTATTTAAAATATTCCTTGACAATGTAAACTGTATTTTTTCTTTTCTATTTTCTATTCTAGAGAAGACAAATGTTCTTACCAGTAAGGAAGTATTTTGATTGTAGGGTTTGAGTTTGGTTTTTTTTTTTATTTTATTTTTGTTTTCAACAATTGAAGCAAATAGAAACTATTGACAAATATACTGAATGTTGGATTTTAGCTGTCTTCAGACTGACTGTCACTAGAAAAAAATTCAAATTCTTTGCTAACACAGAAATTGGGGAATAAAAAGCTAAAATTTCTTTGGCTAAAATAAATTTGGCAGAAGAAAAAAAAACTTGGTTTATTAAAAAAAACCAAAACAACTTTAGTTTTGTCCTAGAAAAAAATAATTGTATTTGCCAAGTAATTGCCAAAATTATGTAAACATCAAAAAGGTTAGTATTTTAAAATGACACAGAACAACAGAGTCCAGTAAAATACAATTTTTTAAAGAAAGGAAATTTTTCTTTCTTGATTGAAATTTATACATGAGTTTTCTCTTCTAATTTCAAAAGAGTAGTATGCCTAAGATAACAGGCCTGCTTTTAATAAAGATCTGTGTTTCAGTAATACTATAACTACTTTGTATATTTATTCTCCTCTATTATAGGCCCAAAATTATGTGATCCTGGAGGGACTCCAACCCAACAGCAACTACAATGTAGAACTGCAGGCAGTAACACGTTGGGGTCAGATACGCCTAAAAAGTGCTAAGGTTTCTCTCCATTTTAGCACAAGTCAGGACACCAGGAATAATAGTGAGTAATTGTATTCACACACCTGAGTGCGTTAACTCTTCTTTATCTGGAATTTGAATGTTTTACATAATGCTTTTTCAAATAAAAAAAATTAATTTTCTTAAAGCTTTCTGTGTCATATCATAGTGGTCCTTTCTTGGTGAAGGTGAGTAGCCTTTTAATATTGTATTTCTTATCTAAAAATTGATGAAAGTTTTTGCCTAATTCTTTATCTTAGGTCCTACTCACCTGAAATAAACAAATGCAGTGAAAATTTGCATGACTGTGGTGTTAATATTTTTTAAATGCAATACAGGTATAAATACTTACTATTTGCCAGAGGCTGAAAGAAAACCATTTCTGTGTCTTTGTCTTAACTGGACAGTTTTAGTTTGCAATGCTTTTTAAAACCCTGACTGTTTTCAGTAGTCCATTAACTCAGATTCTTGAAGCACACAAATATGTATCTACTATGAACTAATATAAAACATCAACTCTTCTGTTAGGGAATCTAAAATGTTCCATGTCTGACAAGCAATGACTTCTCAAGAAATTATTCCATGCATAGGACCCACATTCAAATTAGAATCTTGAGATCTGTAGATGTCATGTTACTTCTTGTTAAGAACTTCTTTAAAACCTCACATGCCAAGTACTATAATAGAAAAGCATATCCAAATCTAAAAGTAAACCATAATTAGTATTTCTTAAATGCTATTTTTATAATTGTTTACTTTGTACAATACATTGCCAAGTTACTACCCCAACTACTGAGGTGTCTTGGATTAACCAATACAGCAAAATTCTGATAATAAGATGTAAAGGAAAAAAATTTGAAATATCCTGTCCTGACTCTGTTTCATTTTCCATCCTTCTTTTTTTTTAAGTACACTGAACGTTTAAATGTTATTTGTTGTCATTTTCATAACATAACTGTAATTCCTCTCACCCTAAGTAACCAATTGCCATTGTTGCTGGACCCTTCTGCAAGCATATAGAGTTTGGATATACATAAAATATTTTGAAGTAGTTGTTAGCTATGACAGACCTTCATATCTACAATTGCTTCCCATTTTAATGTACCAAGAAGATAAAATAGACCTAAAGATCCTTCTTCTTCCCACATTAAGCTCATTTCTACTTCCTTTTTGGTTCACCTTAAGAGACAACAAAGGGCCAGGTCTTCATCTCTTCAGTAAACTGAGTCTTTGCTTGAAATCCATACCAGAATATGAGTTTGAATCTCCACAGTGTGTTGATACAGCAAGTTTTGGTTAAATTCTCACTGAAGCCCAATGTAGAGTTCTGCACTTTCCATAGTGGCTCTCCTAGATGATGCCTGTGCTTTTTGCCATCCCCTAGAAAAGTGATCTATTTGGCAGGATTGTACATGATATTAAAATTTCCTTTGAGTTACCACATTTGATTTTCATTTCTTTTCTGTATGTACAGAGGAGATATAATAGAAGAAAAACTACAGTGGGTATTGTGTGTTTAATTGTAGTAAACTCAACCACTGAGTTCAGTTATCGTTGGTGTCAATGAGAGATGTCAGGTTTTTTTTTTTTTAGTGTGAAGCACATTTTGGTAGATACACAAACAAATATTTTCTATTTTGTTACACCCCACCCCCCAACCCCTAGTCTTCTTGTCTCCTCTGATTAGAAATTTCTGGGAAGCTCTGGATCTTAGTGGTAAATTCTAAGGTGGTCATTTTTCAGTCCAGTCATCTTGACTGTCATTTCACCACGTTATGTCATCACTCTGAGAAAGAACATGTAACTGAGTTTACTTCAGGTCACAGGAGAAGGCAGGTGCCTGGATTTCATTTGAGGCTGAATCGGAGCTGTGTCCTGGTAATTTAGATTAAATTCTAGGTGCCATTAGACACACCTAGCAAAAGTGACATTGGATAAACTGTTCAGTTTCTCTCTCATTTTACTGTGAGATGAGCTTTATAAACTTTACCCTCTTGAGAGCAGGGATAATTAATCAACTGATGTTTGTCAGGCTTTATTGCTAGTCCTGACATTAGATCAGATCATCATAGTCTTTAAACATGATAGTAAGTAAAGACTTTCTATATAATAAACCCCCTCTAAACTGAATCTGAGTAACTGAGATTGGACTGTGTCATTCTGGTACCAATCTGTATAATTACTATGAGAAGCACTTTTGCTGGTAGTGCTGTATCAGCTCTCCATGGTCTCATTAATGGTCTGTCTCTCATGATCTATATCACCAGTGGGTTCATGTTGACAAAGGAAGATTTTGTTTGCTTTTCCCTGTCCAAAACACGGTGTTTTTTAGAATCTGGTGCAGATCACATCTTATTTATTACTTAAAAATCCTCTATCAAATGGAGCTCATTTATGTTATACCTCAACTGTGACTTTGGTGGTTTCTTAATTTTCTGTTTAGTCCAGTGGCAGATCTGTCCTATCATCATCACAGCTAGATTTGAATTCCTTCCACAATTTTGCTTGGATAACTTGCCCTGTACTTTATCGTTTTTCTTCAGAAAAATCTATTAGTAGTTTCTGTGAAAATCTGCTCTCTTCTAATGTCTAATCCATATAGACTTTTAATGCCTTATGCTTTCTCTCCCTTTACTATAGTGACCTTTTTGAACTAAAAGGTTCATTGATTGTTGTATTGTTTTTTAAACCAGAGTAATACTATACCAAGAGCAATAGTTCTGTTTTCTCATATGCTTCAAGTATTTGACTCTTATGTCCACACTATGAACATCCATTTAGTTAATGAGCAGTATTTTCTTTTTAACTGAAATCAGTGCCTGTGAGAATGGAAACACTTGTTTTACAGTAGAGTACTTCAATAGTAAGTTTATAGACAAATATGAATATCCTTTATGTTAAAGCCATGAAATACAAGATTCAAGATTCTTTGAGTCCAAACCACTGATATCACACATTTTAGTGAAGAGAGCACTCTTCTGAGAAGTGTATTTAGACCTTCTTGAACATAAAAAAAAAAAAAAAAAAGAAAAAATTATAGCTTACACAGAAAAGCAAACAAAAACAGTTCCTAGAGGAGATGCAAATTTGTCTTGTGAATCTCACTGAAGTTAGTTAGGTACAGAGCCAGTCCTGCTTGAGGTACTTTTGAGAATACTCAGAAGCAGATGGAAAAACATAAAAAAAAAAAAAAAAAAAAAAAATTGCCTGAAATATTATCTAGGACATGACCTTCACACCCCCTCTTTATTTGGGGACTTCCATGGCCTTTGGGTAGTAGTTCCAGAAGCAACAATCCAATTTTGCTGAAGTACCACTGTCAGCTTCTCTGCTCTCTGTGAAATTAAGCTCTGGTTTTTTAGGTGTCTGTTCCTATTGTCAGAATAGAGAGAAGTCCATAACCCGCTGAAGTAATTTAGTCCTACAGACCTCTGTGAGCTTTGACCCTGGCCCTCTGGCATTATATTTCCCCACACTGAAAAATACGTTGCCTCACTATGTTTGTATGCTTCACTTCTGGGAAATGCAGCAAGAGTCTCTCTTGATCTTTATATAGAAATATTCTAAATTAGTGTCCTGATTTTTCTGGAAGTTGAGCAGACAGAGCAGAGATTTAGTAAAACTAAAATACTTTGAGGTATACCTAATGGATTAAAATTTGTAATTCTATCACTTTTCTCCAGTCACTCTATTTTATTTCCTATTAGGTAGTATAAATATTATGGCTACATTGAGAAATAATTTGTTTTAGTTTGGTAGTTTTACTTCAATTTACAACAAGCATAGAAAATGTAAAATTGAATCAGATTTAGCAAAGGATTGACAAAGTAAAGTCTGGACAGAAAGCAAGTGGGTTTCAGCTCAAGCTACATGTATGACAGTGTTCAAGTTCACATGTTACTCTTGGTAGTTACTGAAACCTGAGTCTTTTCCTCTTTCTTTCAGGTGTATTATTGAATTACCTGCAGCTTTTTTCTGTTAATCTGGTGCAAATACTGTCCTCTTAATCGGAACTGATGTATTTGCAAGTGAGCAAGGAAAATGCAGTTTGAATCAGCATTGCTGCCTTTTCAACTGAAAATATCTAGAAATACTGTCAACCCTGCTAAATGCAGCACCCACCCCATGCAACGCTACAGGCTTGGGGAAGTGTGGTTGGAGAGCTGTCTCACAGAGGGGGACCTGGGGGTTCTAATTGACAAAATAATGAATATGAGCCAGCAGTGTGCCCAAATGGCATCATGGCCTGTATTAGAAATAGCGTGACCAGCAGAAGTAGGGAGGTGATTGTCCCCCTGTACTCAGTGCTGGTGAGGGCTCACCTCGAGTACTGTGTCCAGTTTTGGGCACCTCAATACAAGAGAGATATCGAGGTGCTGGAGCGGGTGCAGAGGAGGGCAACAGAGCTGGTCAAGGGACTGCAGAATAGATCATATGAGGGCCATTTGAAGGAGCTGGGTCTGTTTAGTTTGAGGAAGAGGAGGCTGAGGGGAGACCTTATCACTCTCTACAACTACCTGAAAGGACATTGTAGAGGGGCTGATGCTGGTCTCTTCTCTCAGGTAATTAGTGACAGATCCAGAGGGAATGGCCTAAAGCTGACACAAGGTAGGTTTAGACTAGACACTAGGAAAAATTTCTTCACGGAAAGAGTGGTGAGATATTGGAATGGGCTGCCCAGGGAGGTGGTTGAGTCACCATCCCTGGATGTGTTTAAGACACTGTTCACTGCTGGAAACAGGAAAGTGGGCAAGAAAGATCTTTAATCTGACCAGAGTGTTCTTATATAGCATACCAAAGGACTGTATTTACTTTGATGTAATAACCACATATGACACTCTGTGGATTACACTCAATGCCATTCTTGGGTTTTGTGTGTATTCAAACACTGCACAAATATAAAGACCAAGAATGATTATGCAGAACTACGGCTAGGTACTATGACTGTTTAAAATGTCAATGTGTTAACATTTCTTGTTCTTGGGAATATAAAACCACTCCCTTTCTTCATTATTCTTTTGAAAATTTACAGAGCATTTTCATGTTAGACTATATGTATCTTTTTCTATGTCTGCCCAAAATGTTTTTTTTAATACTGCATTTCAATCAAATTCTGTGCTTTTCAACCTTTATGGGCATTTAGTTCTTTATATTAAATTCATTTAGTTTAGATTCTGAAATAAGATAATTTGGAATAAAAATAGTATTATTTGCTGAATTTCAGCACTGTTACCATAGTCATTATACAGCACTGTACTTAAATAACTAATTCCTCATTTTCTGCATATTGCAGAGGAACAGATGTCTGCTGGGAAACTGCAGAAAGGACCGATAGATTCTTACCCAACATTTCAAAGAAGAAAAACCACTCGTTTTCTTAAAGTTGGAACTCCTTTCTATCAGGACAATCAACTTCAGGTCAAAGTCTACTGGAAGAAGACAGGTTTGTCAAATTTTAATTTTGCTGTTGTTTCCACGGAATAATTCTTACAACTTCCTAAGAACTGTAGAACACTGATATAATATAATGAACTTTGTACAGCCATTCAAAGTTAAATCATACACCCATCCTTTCTTTCATTCACCTTCATATTAGAGTGAAACATCGCCTCTCCTCTTTGTGTTATGGATATGCAAATGTCTGTCAGAGGAACATGACATGAATCAGCTTTCCAAAAATTGCAGTCAGCCATCTTGGGACACTGAATTTTCCCAGAGCTGTGATAATTTTTAGTTTGGTGGAAATTACTTCTGTAAAGTTTTAAATAGGGAAGCAGAATTGGGCCTTATTTTCAGCAGAGCTTTTGTGGGTACGAATGTTGACTCCCTGGTGTATGATCTGTGGGTCTCAATCACATACAGTTCCTGGGCAGATTTTCTGCTGATGCCACTGCAGCATCACTTGTTGGATTTTGTGAGTTGAGAAATGAGTTGGGAAATTAATGTATATGGAAATCATACAGTGATGACACAATAACTAAACTGTAGTTTGAAGTAGTACATGTATAAGATCCATTCAGCTTCTGTGTTTGAAGTAAAGGGCTACAAAATGCATAATCACCTTTTCTTCTGGAATTTTTCAAATAATTGTAGAAATACTTAAGTTTTTGAGAGTTTAAGTCTATGCAGCACCAAGCCAAATGAGGAAAGCCTGTATAACTACTCAGTTAATGCTGTGTAACATAAGAATGTCACGCTGGATGGTGTGGGTTGTGAGAGGTATATTTTCCTTCTTAAAAAGTGCTTTCCTGTTTGAATGGTTGCCTTTCTAGCCCTGCTATATCAAATACTTTCAAGTGCTTATTCCTCCTAAAATCTCCAAGCTTTAGCTCAGCCCATTTTAAATGTCCCTATCTTGGCTATGCTAGTTTTCTTTTTTCTATCTCTCCCATTATATTTAATTTTTGCCTAATGTCATGGAAAGCTGGAATGATTTCAATTTTAAATAAAAGCTGAGGCATTTTTAATTGTGAGTTCTACATTTACTAACAATATGCTTTTGGTTATTCAAAGTGAGATTTATGTATTCTAAGCTTGGTACTGATCACCTTAAGCTTCAGCTTTCTGGAACTGGGAGGTCCACTCATTCTTCAAGCTCCTTTTATAATCAAAAAAAGAAAAGCAGGTGACTTCTGAAGCAATTCATCTCATACAGCAGTTGAATTATTCTCTGGAGATGCCTCTCTTCCTTAATACAGAAGACAGCCTAGAAAACTCGTTTGTAGACAGGTTAGAGGTGCTTAATATCTCTCTGTGTGCTAAGGTACAATTCTGAACAGTTTGAACTGAAAAAATTGGAGGACCAGATTCAAAGATGAGAAGACTGTGATGTCTCCTACAGATGTTAAGGGCAGGTTGTACAACTCACAGTCTGCAGGCAAGATGCAACCCAGTGGAACAATTGATCCAGCTGCAGCCATCTTCCTGACAGCCTGTTTCCAGAAAAAAGATTGTATGACCAAAATGCCAGCACCTCTAGTGAAATTCACCTGACAAGTTGTTTCCCAAATTGATTGTTATGGTTAATGGAGGAGAAGTCATGACCATGATTTGTTCCAAAGTAAATACCTTGAACTACATGTCCACAAATTATAATGGTAGCTAGAACATCAATCTTATAATTAGATGTTATGCCATAGTTACTTAAATCTTGACATCTAAAGCCAGAGCTGGATATCACTGTGTTACATACCTGGAAGTAATATTTATGGTATAAGTTATAAATGCCTATTAGAAGAAATAAGGCAGTCAGGATTCTCATAGTGGTTGAGATGAGAGCTAATTAAGAGTAAATGAAGTCAGGAAATATTTAATATATTGGAAATAACAGTGTTTGCAAGTGATGTAGTCTCCACATTTGAAGATCTTCAAAGACAGATATGGCACAGATCTGTTAGAAATGACATGGAAATGCCACCCTGTGCCAGGGATGGACCAGCTGGGTTCCTGAGTTGCTGACTGTACAGCTGACTTGTCATGTGACATCATGTGCACATCCAGTTAAACAAGGGGGACACCCAGAGGTCCACTTTGGTCATGTGATGGGAACAAGCTCTGTCACATGCTCTGTAGTGTTTGGGTATATGCCCCAGCCATGCAGTGGAAGTTGCCTTCATTTTTCTCACGTAACAAACAGCGATAGCAAAGGCCTGTGAAGAAGGGCAAAATAAGGCAGTTTGTCACACTTACTTAGTTCTTTTCTTTTTTTTTTTTTTTAAGAAAATATCTGTGTTGTGAGCAACAGCATAAGCAGTAACTCAGCAGGAGCCATTGCCTCATGTGGAACTGAAATATAGCCAGTTACCTGCTGCTGAGAAGCTAGCAGCTTCTATAAGCTCTTACAGGAGTTTGGAGGTTATGTAGTGCATGAATGAGGTACTGACTGTAAATTTACTATTGACAATTTACTGCAGAGCAGGTCTTTTTCACCATGCAAGGAACACAGCAGGAGAAGCATATTGTGTGTTTCTTGTCTTTATGAAAGACACCAGCTACTGGAGCCAGCAGCACTGGGAACTGCACCCACATGTCTTTCGCCTTATGAACATCTCAATTTGTGTTTAGGGAATTGTAGGAGGTGTAAGAGTGCAGCAACTGTAATAGAAAATGCTGAGAGAGAATTTTCCTCAGCCTATTCTATGGCCTAGCATCTAGGCTATTTTCATTGCAGATAGACGTCAATCAGAGTTCAAATCCTTCCTGACAGGGAACTGATCTCTTTGTCTTCTTTGCGGTAGGTGAAAACAGGAGTCCCTGTTGATTGCTCTAATGTTCTCAGTTCTCATTACTTTATAGTTTCCTATTAAAAGCAACACTTTTTCTGGTACACGAACAGAGCCATTCTTTAGCCCTAAATTTGGATGTGTGACTTTAAAAGAAATAAAAATTAAGAAAATGTCAGGAAACCATGTAAAATATGTATACTGATAATGGTAAGAGTTCCCATGACATAAAAAATAATTCGATAAATATGAATCTCAAGGTTGAATAGTTTGGTCATTGTAAATTAAACAAAATTTCAATTGGTTGTAGCAATTTTTGCTTAGTCTGGTTTGATTTTCAAGTTCTCTGTAGTTTCTGTGATGGACCACATGGCCCTAGCAAGATGGTTGCAGTGGTAATGAAATAAATAAGTTATTTAGATTTGGGTTTGTTTTTTTTTTTAAGATGAGGACATTTAAACAAGTATGATACGTTGATACAGCATATTTTAGCTGTAATGAAAACTTTAACAATGCTAAAACAGCAGTCTTTCACTTTGTGAGAACGTTACTCATTTTCTGTAGTAATATCTTCTCAGAAATTTGTAGTGTATTCCTGAATTCAGTGGCCCTACTTACACCTGATATTATTATTTCTTTTTGGTTCTGTCCAAAATCAAGATGGCTCTGTGGAGGAGTTTTGTACTGCATCCCAACACTGTAGAATCACAGTACACCACAGAGTACAGAAACAAACAAAAAGAAAGACTGGTGTGGATTTTTTTCAGTGTCAGGCCACTTAAGAAATATGTTCCTAAGGTTGTTTTAAATTATTGCTTTAGTTTTCTTGGTCCCTTTATTAGCTGAGAAATTGTTTTGCTTTTCAATTTGAACCATTTTATTCTCTCTAAAAATGACAAAATAGAACAGAATCATAGAATAATTTAAGTGAGTTGGAAGGGACCTCTGAAGGTCAGCTGGTTCAACCATCTGCCCAAAGTAGAACTCTGAAATTGTTCAGTCCTATCTGAATGGCCCCATAACAGATGTTGTTATTATTTTCTGAATGACAGGGAATTTGTCTTTTATGAATATCAGGCTGCAGAGGCCACCTAGGAGTTTATTGCAATGTACCTTAGGATTTCCAGACTGTATGGTGATGTCTCCTGACATTCAAAGATCATTCTTCCATTACCATGAGGGAGATTCATGCCCTGTGTATGTCATTTGCAGATGTACCTCTAGGGAACCAGTGAAAAAACACAATGATGACATCATGGCTGAATCTCTTGGTTTCATATCATCCCTCTGGATAGAGTTAATCAGACTGCTGTCTTGTGCAACTGCAGTGGATGAGTGTTGCAAACTATTACTGAACTGGCTTTATTTGCAGCAAAGAAGTGATTTCTTATCAGTACTCAGAAACTGAACACAATATTTGAGTTCAAGTCTGAGTGTGTTCAAGAACCTATTTCCATATATATGCATCATAATGTGCCTCAGTTTGGTACCAGGAAAGACTTATTTAGGCCTGTTCTTCAAGTGTCATTTAAGTCCTATTAGTTTCAGTAAGCATGAGTCATAAATGGAATTTAGGATCTGGACTTTATATTAAAATACATCGTCTTTCTGAAATAATCTTTTGGTATTAGTGCTTCGGAATGATGGCAATAATAACTTCACTTCAGGATGTATGCTAGCAAAAATAACTCCACACTTCAAGCAGTACAAGGTGCTTAGCAAATGCACTTAAATTTGCTAGACAAGAGTCATCACAAAAGCATATTGTAATTATATGAATACAGTAGCTTCTTTCTGAAAGAAGAAAATGTCTTTCACTTGATGCCTCTGACTTAAACCTGGGATTAGAGAAACACAGTACATTCCTTAAACATCATGAATCCCACTTTTGTAAATGAAAAGAAGAACTTGGTTGTGGCCAGATTTTTTTTTTTTTTTGTCTTCTCAACTGTGTAAAATTAGAAATTATCTGCTATTTATGTCATATAGTGGAATCAACTTAAATCACTTTTAACTCCTTGGTGTTGGAGTCACAGAGCACCATCCTTTACCAAGAATGGATGCACTCTGAACCCCCTACTGAAAAGGATTAGGTACTTAGAATAATTAAAATCCTCAGTATCTTGTGCAGTAATCAAGATTCAAAGTGTGAAAATAAAAAAATCCTCTGTTCCTCAGTGATTTGGAAACTAGAAATCTGAGGTTGTGGACTTCAGCTGAAAAACCTTCAAGTTGCCACAAATTTGTGTATCTTTAGGATATGAAAACACCTGAAGATATTTTCCCTAGATAGAAGGAAAAAAAAATGTTCTTTATGAGCTAACTGCATCAATTCTCACAACTTGCTGCAGTAATTGTAATAAAATATAATTCTTTACAAAGCAACATGTCACAATAGTATTTTCTAGCCCATTACTCTGCCTTCAATACTGTTTTCTTAGTGCTTGTTATTTGCATATAATGTAACTCTCCTTACTCAGGTAAAGCTTTAGTTTACTGCACTTTTGTCTGAATGAAGTCTATGAGCATTTACAACTCCTGTTTGAATGAAACATTTAAAGTACTTCTAGATATTTAAAATCAATATATCTGCCCCTTGGTTTTGCTTAAAAAGACAAATATTTAAAATGCATTAAGACTTGGCTTCAGGCTTCTTTCTTTTGTGTTTCTGGTAAATGCTAAAGCAGAAAAAAAAAAAGAACACTTAAGGAAGGGAGAGGCAAAGAATCCTCCATTGTCTGATAAATCAACAAAACAAATACAATGAATTAAATTACAGGGAAGAATAAAATGCAAGGCAAGGCAAAGCAAACAGAAAGCTGCCACAAATGCTTTTAAAACCAGATCTTAGGAAAACAAAATTAACTTTCACTTAGTTCAGGGAGATAAATGAAGTGACTGTATGTGCTGACTTGTTGTTTGCAATAAGGTATTTCATATGGCAGGTTTTAAAATGATTGAAAGCTTTCCCCATGTTATCCTATGGTCCTTTCTCACAGTACCCGTACTATTGAAGCTAATGAAACCCTGCAATGCCAGATGGAGATTGTAGTTGTTATTGTAAAGAATTCAGCAGTAGTTGCTTAACACTAAGGAATTATTTAGTTTAGTACTAACTGTTGCACTAGGAAGATCAGTGTTTGAGCAGCTGGCCATTTTCTAATTATAGATATTTAAGCAGTAAAATATTTGTACTTGAAGGTACTGCTGTGGTCCAGATGGTTCTTTCAACAAGTTGCTGTTAATTAAAACAAAGTATACACCAATATATTTCCCCATATTTCTATGCGAATAAGAAACAGAGGCTCAGCAGAGGCTGATTGTGTGTGTACATATAATGTTAATTTGTATTTAGGGTTTTTATTAATAAAGCTGTCCCCAAGCACAGGAATCTTCGACTAGATCAACTATTTAGAAATTCACCAATAAACTTTGCATAATTTTGCTTTTCCATATGTGCTTCATCTGACTCAGATGCTTGTATCCTATGGGCTTCCCTCAGCATCCTGCCTGGGGTGATAGGAAATGCTGTCAGCTTTAACTGTTGTGGGAAATTATTCCTGTGTGATTCCCACTGCTCCCTAACTTTGTCTTGCATAGGCCTAATGCAGTTTCAAGGAATAAAATTTTTGTTACACCGCTGCTGTTTTTAAAGCCTCTTTGCCTTTTTGCTGCCTGGAGAGACTGAAAAGGGGAGCACCTGACCATTTCCAATTGTATTTTGTAAACTGACTACAGGACTTGGACTATTTGGTTTATGTCCAAATGTGACATGCTAACAGTTCTTAAAATGTTGCTGGTGGGAGTCATGAAAAACACCAACAATAATAGAAGTTGGTAGAGCAGACAGTGTAGCGTGCAACTTCTCAAATAGTATGCAATTGATTAGTGGGACAAATAGTAAAGTCTTAAAATCACATTTACAATACGGACAACCTCAGCAGCATCTCCCCTGCAAATGGGACAATACTGGGAACTCTTTTCAAGGCCATAGTGTTCTGCATTTCTTCTTGTTTCCACAGAAACAAGAGAAAACCATTACTGAATGCCTTTCATTCGCTTCCAAACCTCTGTACCTTTCAGGGTAGGTGGTTAAAGCTCTCGGTATGAGAGACTTAGGGGCAAGTCTGTCCAACGATTAGTCCCAGGAATGTAGTTGGAACTGATTCAAAGTCTGCCAGGAAATCAAGTATCAGAAGCCAAATGAGAACTACCCACTGTCGTCCCAGAGCTCAGCACAGAAGACTGATTTTGCTTTGCAGACACCCACTGATGTCTGCTGAAGGCAGATTGTGGCTGTACTGGACTGGTTTGATCATTCATCAGACTAGTTCTAACACTTTCTGTGGTTGATCCTCTTATTGTAAATTTAAAATTTACATAGTTTATGCTGTTCACAAGCCCTCGGTATTATCTGAATCATACCCTAGAACACCTTAAAAAAGTGAGTCTTTTTAATTTGACTTAGTTTATGCATTTAAAAGAGGTCTTCTTTTTATTCTTAAACTTCATATCTGAATACAAATTTAAGCTTGATTTCTTTTGAATTTTAAAAGATCAGGTAGAAGTGTATTTGCAAATAACCTCATCCATAAGTGCAATCCAAAGATAGAGCATAACTATGTGGGATGCGTACCTGCAGTCAGGCTGCAGATACACATTCAATATTGTGAAATCCACTTGTCTTAATGATAAAACTTAAAGACTTAACTAAATTCAAGGCCTTGAAAAAATTAACTGTCCAACTAATATATAAACTCCTACCTGATTTTTAATTCTTCAGGAAAAACCTTTTTCAAAACTTGCATCTTTATGTTCCTTCAATAATATCCGTCTACCAGTACACAGTTTTCTACATTTCTTATTACTTACTGAGTATGTACGTGCTGAGTATTACCACAACCTATAAAGTTATTTTAACAACAAATAGAGAAATTTATATATATGCATGAATAGTGTCATTAAGGTTGTCAATGACAATGTCTGTTGTTATGTAGTCTGAATAACTGAGGGATAAAATGACAAGCTTTTTACTGCCCAGTTCTTCCCCTTCTTTCCCCAAACTGCATCACTGCATCACATTGTCAAAGCTTTGTCTTCTGTACTTACACAATCATACCTGGAGCAATCCTACCATTCCTATTGTGAGGAAAAAGATACTGAGTACTGCAGTTTAGCAAGATACATTTCATCAGCTATGGAGTAATAGCTGCTCATGAGTACTTTCTTAGCCTGCCTCACCTCTGAAGTAAAATATTTAGCTTATGATCCAGGGAAGGTTAAACTATCAGTAGTGAGTCCTCATACTCATGATGAAGGTGGTTTAAACTAACAAATGTCCTCTTGTAAATTGGATCGATTTCCTCAACACACCTCTTTTTAACCTGTATTGTTTAATTCGCCTAGTTTATAAGGTATCCACAAAACCAGTTACAGAAACACTACTGTCAGGAAAAGAAACTGGACTATTGGATTGAGTAGCTCGAGTTGGAGGGAAAGACAATAGAAAAAGGTCTCTGGCACTGAAATTTTGATCTAAGTTTAAAGATGTCACATATATGCAGCTGATGAATAATGCTTTCTTAAACACCAGTTGCTTTTTCTCCTGTAACTGTAAAATGAATATAAAAAGATCCATAGTAGTCTAGATTGAAGGTCCATCCTAACAGGTGTTCTGTTCTTGTCAGTGGTCAAAAGCAAATCAAAAGGAACATAAGAATAGTGCAAGCCTGTAATGATACTTCTGCAGATTATTGTCCCAGCCTCAGACAACTTCTAGTTCATGTGATTTCCTGACCCCAGTGTTATTTCATTGTATTTTTTCACTTCTGATGTATTTCTCCTAGAGGATAATATCCAATGTCCCATCAGAGTCAATTTTAGGCATCTGAAACATCCTGAGTTATGGTGTTCCAGTGTTTTCAGTGCTTGCTTTATGAAGAACCACATTTTTTTATTTGTTTTGAAGCCACTTTTTGTAATTTTATTTGAATACTTATTCTTACATTAGAGACACAGAAATTAGTCGAGCTCTGTTCACCCTGTCCGTACGCACATGATTTTATAGATATTTAACCTGGTTTTGTTCTTTTCTTTTTCCCATAGACTCAATAGTCAAACTGCAGATTTAGAAACTGCATGATAATGCCATTAACTTTATTAATAAGTTCAGCAAAGCAGCATCCCCGTATGGCATGCCATGATGCCTGACTCCCACTGTGGAGTTAGGGATAAGTTGGGTCTGTACCTTCCCACCTAAATTAATGTCCAGATTTCTCACAAGTTACAGAGAAGTCTTAAGGTAATGACCTAGTGACATTTTCAAAAGATACTTAACTGTAGCAAGCCTTGAACTTTTTTGTTTGTTTTCTTTTTCATTAAATTCAGTTTTCAGATGCTTAGATATCTTTGAAAATATGTCTATTAGGGAGCAATGTAGAAACCTTCTATTCAGGCTACAAGCAGCTATTGTGAGACTTGGAGCTTACAAGAGTCACATTTCCTTGTAATAGAAAACCAGAATAAGATACTGTTGAACTCACTTTATGTAGGATGTTGTGTGTGGGAAAAGAAGCGAGGGTAGAGGTAATCCAGCTTAGAGATGATCCCAAATTTAAATCCCTCAATATAAACACCTTTAAACCTTGAGGCTTCCTAGGCCTAGATATAGACACCAATACTGTGGCTTAGGCCTCTCTTTAAATTACACGCTAATTGTTAATATAATTTTTGGAAAGGCTTATTATTGTATTATACAAAGAATGTGTTCTATCTATAGAAAGTTTGTTTTAAATGGCATAATGTGAGAAACAAAATCTTTGTGATTTAAGCAATACGCTTATATTCCATGTAAGAGTAGGAAACAGTATAGTTTGCCTTGTTAGGAAGTGTTTATTGAATGAAGTTTAAATGTCAACTGAGAGCTTTGGTGTTTGTTTTAATCATACAGCTTGAATAGGTGATTATGAAAAAGTTCTTTTTCTCAGTGGTGTCATGAATACCATGTATTTCATCATCAAATATTTGACACTTTCGATTTTTGTTTTCCTTTTTTACACCATCAGGTGAATCAACGCCCAAGCCTCTAGAGAGACAGAGCTGTTTTAATTTCTTTTTTTAAGAGAACTTACCTAAAATGCCTGAGACAGAACACATTGAAAACACAGGGAAAAGAGCACAGATAGGTTCACAATGCATTAGCTCATCAGTGCAGCATTTTATCGTTTGTTGAAGGCAAGTTCTGTTTACCTATGTAGCCTAAGACATTTGCTAAGCTACCATAGGTAAAGTAATACTTATTATCCTACTGTTATTTCTTGTCCTATCATTAGCTTCAGATTTCCAGTGTTGGCATGAAATGTCATGATTCAGAGAGGCATAGAATGGCTCGTGAACCATTATGGGAAGAAATAAAGAAGTGTCATGATCAAGTACTGCCTGAGATGCAGTTTTGCTTCTGTGCAGTATGATGAAGTATTCCTTCCCAAACAGTTCTTCAGTCATGCTGTTATTACAATGCCATAAATGTCATGTACATATACTAATCGTGTCTTCAAAACTGAAGCAACTACTAGTAAATAACACTGCTTCATTTATTCACTTGGATTTTGCCCATATTTAAGCCTTCCCTGCATATTTTTCAAGACCTCTCCAGCAACTGCACTTTCGTAGAAAGAGTGTTTATGGACACTTGCATATTGTAGAACTCTGTGTTGAGATGGAGAAGAATGGTGGCCTGATAGATGAACATTTTCCTGAGACATCAGAAGATGCTTGGTTATATTCTCTCAACTGTATGCCTGCTAGTTCTTGGTGTGGACATACAGGCAGGTTATGCTGCAAAGCAGCCCCTGCTGCTCATTCTCCTGCCAGTTTGGTGGGTTTGCAGCAGTTGTATTAGATCCACAGTTACAACATTGTATCAGGGGTTGCATATTGGGAGGAGATAAGGCAGTAACATTTCTTCAGGAAGCCTTTGATTTGTACACTTCAGAGATGATAAAATGTTTATCTTTATACAAGGCTTCATAAATTTCACCATTACCATTGCTTCTTTTGCTTTCAACATAGCACAGCTTCACCATTCAATACAATGAGAGAAAGCATTTTTGTCCTGTATAGTGCGTTGTTGGACACAGGATTTATACAGAGCTCCCCAAAAACATACTATAGCTTTGCCACAGAAACAATTAATCAAGCTAGTATTTACTGAGATAGGCACTTCATGGGCCCTAAGCAGATTCTGCCCTGTGCTGTGATACTAAATATAAAATCTTTACCTCTTGCTATAACCTAATTTTACAGCAGTAATACTTGAAGACACATGATCCAGAAAGGAAATTACTCCGTTTTGCTCTATTTCCTTCTTCCTGTTAGGCTAAGAAAATCAAAGACATGATCAAGATTATCTTTTAATTATACTTTGTATGATCAGTAATGTCTTCGTCTTGGTGTGTACTAAATTTTCTGGCCTAATCCATTAGCTATTCTTAACTGTTGAAGTCAACACGGCAGTTCATATGCTTAAGTGCCTTGTTGAATCAGGGCCAGAGTGCTCAGAAGCTTGTAAGATCAATCCCCCAGTATGAGAAGAAAAACAAAAACCATGTGGCCAGTCACAAGTAATCATTGCAGTTTGCTGTATGAAATATCAGATTTAACAATATATAATAAATCCAAAAGTTTAGCTACATGCAGAACAATTTGTTTCAGTAATTTTCTTACTGAATAGCTTCACAGAAATTTCTGTCTCCTTATGGCGTTATATTTGAAGAAGGGTTAGATTTGAATACAGTGGGTTTACCTATGCCTAATTATCTTCTGAACTTTGATAACAACTCTTTGACATACAGTTAGCATATTTATTAAATGTATATATTTTGTAGGGAATCAGTTTGCTGAGGTAACTTGATGAAAATTACAGAACATTTTTTCTTTTTTACTGAAATACTCATTTGATATATGCTTGTTGTTTATACTAAATTAATATTTTATGCTGCGAGGTAAAGGTTTTCATATAAGTATGTTTTATTTTACTTTTTTACTATATTTTAGTCTAATGGGAAAATCTGTCAGACACTGCTTGTTAATTACTTCAAATCTTGTCATGAGAAATTAGCTTGATGTTACTGTGTTTATTGATGTTAGACATTTTTATTGTAGTTAAACCCTAATTTGAGCTGCTGTTGTTGAACATGTCTACTCTGAAATCTTGTTTTCCAGCAAATCCCATTTGATTTTTCTTTCTAATAAGTTTTTCTAATTTGATTGCCTGCATAATAGTGCTGTCACAGCTGGCATTAATTGGCATTTTATACAAAATTGTACAGACCCATCATCCAACAACCACCCATCAGACACAATAATATACAACTCTGTAGCTGAAAATACTTCTACTGCAGAGACTGAAATACTTCTACAGCAGAGAACATTATCACCACTTGACAGGAGTGGAAGAGGGGTGAGGAGCCATGAAGTGCTTTACCTAAAGAGGTCTGGCAAACCAGAAGCAGAACTAGCCCCAGTTCCCAAAACAGTCTGCTGCAATTTTCTTACTGTAGATCACAGGAATACAAAAAAAATGCATACATCATATATCTGTTTACCTGGTCCTCTGGTGTGACAGTAGGTTGATGTCATATTGGTGGTGCTGGGTTGTGTGAACAAACTTCACTGCTTTAACTGCCCATGCTATGCCACTTTTCTAGCTACAGAGCAGACTTCAGTTCTCATTGTCAAGTTGGCACCTTTCTGCAACAATAAATGTAATATAAAGCAGAAAAATGTATTCAAGGCAAAGAAAGGAGTTGACTGAAGTCACGTGGAAGAAAAAAAGAAACGACATTATATGAAATTATTCACATGGCTGTCAGTAATAGAAATGTACAGCAGAACAGAAATGTGGATAACATTGGCAAAGATTAGGAGAAGGGACCACTTGTTTTATTTAGCTTATTTTCAATAAACTGGAACCATTTAAACCAGAAATTTGAGCAAGGAAAAGTTGCAGTTACCTCGCATTTGTGTTGGGCGATTTTTCTCAATGGGTTTCAAAAAAAGTGTGGAATGTAGGCCTAGATTATTCCCATTGACCATCATGCAGCCGTGGTCTAGGATATGTTGCAGTACTTTAAGCAAAACTTTCCAATCTCAGATGCTTACATTGAGCATATGAACCTGAACTTTTCCAAGTGGCAAACAGATGCATTTGGCATTGGCTTTAATAGGATTTTGAGCTGCTTTTAGAGCTTGAAGATACAGAATAAATGAGTATTTCCCCACCCTCCACACCCACTGAAAAACATGAAATATATTTATTTATTTTTATTAAAATGAAGCTAAAGAGTTTAGGTTGGGGAGGGGAAGAACAAAGATAAATCTGATGGAGAACATCTTACAAAACACAATCAACAGAAAGATAGCTTTGGGGAGATACTCATGTGAAATTAAAGACATGAAACATAAGAGAGAGGAAATCAAAACGGGTATCTTTTCAACATACTTTAGAGCATATCCTGATCAATAAATTTCTAGTTAGAGATTTAAGATTTTTGTCCAACAAAGTTAGCTGCATTCCCTTGTTCAGCAAAAGACTTAAGCGTATGTGGAATTTTAAGAATATGCTCATGTGATGTCTGTATAGGAATGTTTTCTTAAGTCTAAGAACTCATTTTATACTTCAGAAAATTTGCTTTAAAAATCATAGCCGAAGTAAGTAACATCAGCTATTAGTTCATTTGAAAAGATTAGTTATGTGCAACTGTCTGAAAGATCTAAAAATCTGTAGCTTGGGCAGCTGGAGTTCATTTCCATGTCAGTATCTTAAAGAGATTTTTAAAGTAATTTTCTTGGTATGCTTTTTTTTTTTCCTTTCTTTCTTTTTTAATTATTTTTTTTTAATTATTATTAAATAAACTTGAAAATGAAAGTAATTATTTGAATAAGCTATCTACTGTAACAGTTCTTTGAGGAGTTCTTACTTAAGTGACTGTTCTGTTGACTAGTTTCACAAGCTTATAGCTTTTCAAATGAGTGCTAGCACTTAGTATGTCCTTCAAGTTCAGTGTTTCTATACAAATATTTTGTATTCTGGGAAATATAAATGCTTGCTGTTTGCACAAGCATCAGTCTTTTTAGTTGCAAATGGTATATGTTCTAACCATGAAGTTACAATTCTTTATAAAGACTCCTAATAGGAAGTACAGAATCAGGAAAGCTCCAAACTGTTAAGGAGGATATTGATTATATTAAAAAAAAGGCTTCATACTGTGACATGTGAAATATCAGGGAACATCTGAAATATAAGTACTGTGGTCATTTCTTTTAAGTGTTATGTACGTATTCTAGAAGGGATAAAACTGTCTAAAGTCAGTCCCATTAGATACTGGATATTATGTTAACATTAAGTACCCAAATGAATGTTCAGAAAAAGAAGTGGCTGTGGGTTACAATGTATTAAACTTAGTTGGGCTTAATTGCAAACCATTAGCTTTGGTGATAGTGGCTGACATTCAGCTAGAATACAGCTTGGACAGCTTGTCCAGTACCCACCACTGAGTTTGCAATGGACAGATGAAAACAAAAATCTAAATAAAATTATAGTAGTGATCTCACTAGGAGATTGTATATTGCTGAAAGGAAGGTTGGGAGAAGCTTTTCTTCTGCATGTGCTGTAAACAGAAAATCAGATGTATAATAATGGATAAAAGCCAAAATCTAGAGCCGTGAGCAAATTTTTATAAATGCCTATTTTCATCATTTTTTTAAGTGTCTTCTGAGACTTCTTAGATCATTCCATACATCTTGTCTCCTCTTGCTTTTAAAAATTTTGAAGATAATTTTTAAACCCATCTTGTTATTTAATATGCATACTTCAAGCATGCACATACCCTTGAGTTTTTCATGCATATATGTATGCATGCATGTATATATGTATTCATGTGTATGAAATAACTTGAAATTGCATAATCACTGAAAAGAAAGAAAATATTTTCTTTTCTATATAGGTTGCTATTAGAATACCAGATGTGAGCACTACCAAATATGATTCATTTGCTAATTTTGTTTAAATAAAAATATGTGAAATTATGTTTATTAATAACCTGATTCCTACATTTACAGACCAAGTTGATAGGAAATGAAATAACATTTTTTTAACCTCTTTTTTATTTTCTTGATCAACTAGAGAGGTTATCAGAAACTACAGCTGTTTACACATGGGTTACTAAGGGTTTGCTAATACAGAGAGAAGTAGGAGGGAAAAAACAAACTGCCTGAGAACAGAAGCTCATGTGAGGAATGGACGTGGAGCTGCAATAAAATCCCAACATACTTCTAATGTGCCAGGAGCTGGAAATACCAAATATCTTGGGTTACAGCCTGTTTAATTACATTTCTGAACAGTGGCTTAGTAAAATTCTACACTGATATATCTGGATGCTGAGCTGTTGAAAGCTCTTGATGCTTGGAATTTATCTTTCCCCAGTTGCCCATGCAGTAATATTCAATGACCTAGCAGAGGTATGTGTCTTATCCAGTTCTTGATGGCTGGATAACAGCAAGGCTTAATTCACTTCGGTAATCTCTACCAAAGAGAGAGGGATTTATTTATGGATCTTAAGTGAATAATAAGTGAAAATAGCCATTTTGTATCTTTAAATAGAGCAGTCCACCTTAGATACGGATAGTTTTAAACAATAAGCTGTGATTATCAGGTAATATGTAATCAATAACAGATTTACAGTGGTTAATTAGCACAAAGTATATATCACTACTATAGCATGATTAATATAGCAGCACAAAGTTTCTAGGTTCCGAGAAGCTAGGTGTTTTGTTTCTTTGTCCCAGGAGAGGGGTGCGAGAAGGTGGTAGTCAATAATTGAATGAACTGGAAGAGATGAAATCAGATTAAATCTGCTTATAAATGCATGGTGAGTTTGTTCCTTCATCTGATAGTCACATCAATTGGGAAAGCCCAGCAACTAAGAGGCAAGGGAAAGCACAATTTATTTATTTTTAAATGAGAGGGAGCATTCACAAGGCAACAAATTATTTCTCTATAAATTTATTTTTGAAAAAAAAGTTGGGTTTCCAAAGAAATCAAATAGTTCACATACATGTTGTTATGAAGGTAGCTGCTGCAGAAATGCATTTCAAGGATCTTTTAATCAGTCTTTTTATCAGAATACTATTTCAGCTATTTTCAGACACTGCTAATTTTATGTTTAGTTTGCAGTCACTCCCTTCTGCATCCAAATTGCTTATAGAAGTCTAATGCCAGATCAACCCTTAAGGCAGTAAAGATATTTGTTTTCCCTTCTGAAACCTGCAATCAGGCTCTTGGCATTAGTGGCTATGTCATACTAAACTAATTAATAATAACAGTCATAATTTTGCATCCCCTGTATAACAATAGAGGAGAACTAAATCCAGAAACATGACAGGATGTATTTGCACTACCTGATGAATTTTTCTTCTTTTGTCTAATCCTTTACTGCCCTTTGTTTTGCTTCCTTATGCAATCAGTATTAGACAGGAAGCTAGGAGAGCTGGAAATTGGTTGAAAGCTTATACTATTGGTAGTGTGGCAATTTTTTGTCATTGATTTAAATGGGAGCAAGCTCAAGCCTTTAGTATTACTCCTAAGAGTCAAGACTAGAATTGTATTTGGATAGATACTGAAAACATTGTATGATATATTCTGAACAGAGAAAGCTCATGGATTTACAGACATTTTTCACATACCTTCATCACAGATTTCTTCAGCAGTGCCAGGCAGCTGCATTGCAATGCTCTGACAATATAGCACAGGGAGCTGACACAAAGTCTTTTCTATCACTTGCAGAATGTTTAGAAACAGCAGCATTGAGATTTCTTTTTTAATGCTCAATTTGAATGTTTGATTTTTTAAAGAAATGTAAGCAGTATATGCTTACATATCTGAAAATGCCAATTCACTATTGTAAAAGTCTCCATTAGCTCATATAATTATGGTTTAAATTACATAACTGTTTAATGTTTTGTTCATTCTGCTGAAGGATGCTTAGGAACACATGAAGAAGTAACAACTCAACAATTCTTAAAACTCCCTTTTTTTTCCAGATAATCCAGAAAATTTGCAGTGGTAAAAGAATAATTATAATATATCTCTTTTCCTCTCTTTTTGTTTCATTTAGATATTAGTATGAATCAATTCCAAGTCCACTGGTTACTGGAGTCCTGCATACACAATGACACCAAAGGACTTGGGAAAGTAACTGAGCTGACTTACGTAAGTCTCCATTCAGCCTTCTGCTTGACTCTGAATAGCTTCTAAGCAGCAAGATAAAGGATATTTCTGTAGCATAACACACTATGCTTTATACAATGAATCACAGATAAGTAAGAATGATTCTTTTTTATGTTCCTTTTGGGCAAAAGATACAAATGATGCATATAGACTGGGGTTTTAGTTGTTTGGGTTTTTTTAAATTCATGCTAGGCTAATTTTTTTGGTGAGTGTTATTCAGAAAACAAGAACAAAGGCAAACAAACTTCTTAGCTAAGTACTCATGTATTTCTACAGCACATAGAACATGGAGTTATCTATAATTAGTACTGGAAGACTCTAGCACAGTGCAAATACTGAACAGTAACAGTAGTAATTAATAAACTAGGTTTTCTTTTAGACATGCAGGTAGGTTTCACATCCCTGAGGAGAATAATAAAATAATAAAAAAGGAGCATAGGTGAAAATTGCTAGACATTAAACCTGGAAGTCGTACAGATATCAGATAAGGAGAAAAGGTCTAAGTATATATCAGCCCAGAAATATATTGCGGTGGCAGTTCTTCATACTCAATTTCTTAGCAATCTAATATCATCTGTCTCTGTAACGCATTATTTGAACAACACAATAATGTGATTGGTGCATCACAATTGATCTAGTGGCTTGTGGAGAATGGAAGAAATCACAATTCACCTTTCCTTCTTACCTTGACCTATACTACTGGATCAATTCAGTAGAGTTAATGACATGTAAAAGTAGAGTAAATCAAAAGACATAATTTGTCATTCAGGAGGCTTTTAGCTTGTACGATTTACTGCTTAATGGGGTCAGCAAAACAAATAATGGAGGTGGATTAAAAAAATGATTGTGACATAATATTATGATCAGTCCCAGTATTTCAAGTTATGCCCACTGAAGACAGGAGAAAGTTAACCTTCTAGAAGTTTATTTCCACTAGAGGTCAGGAAAGACTCTTTGTACATCCACCCAAATGCATTTTGGGATTAGTTAATTTATTTCCTCAATCATTTTACAGTAATTGGTCCAGTCTACTTTAGGAAACTCTGTGTTTCTTTTGAGGAAGTAAAGAATTGAAAGCAAACAGAATAAGGTGGATGCTATGAAAGTTTTGATACTGGCTATGACAGATGAAGGAGGATAAAGGCCATACAATTCCAATGTTGACCATTTAGGCCTGTCACAATTTTAAGGAGGTGTGAAGCCTGTTGGAGCACTCTCCCATCAGGTGGAAGGCAAGGAGTCAAGTCCATTCTCAGCCCAATCTCCACATCCTATTGAAAATGACCTTCCAAGTGAATATTAGGCTAATCCAATTTGGGACTGAAAAAACAAATGGAATTATGCAGAAGAACACTGGTAATTAGTGACTCTGAAGGGAAGTAAAGATATAAAAGGCAGTGAAAAACTTTTGACCTTAGCCAGTAAGGTATTATTGGACATTTTCCCAGAAAAAAATGAAAACCAAACATTTTTTCTGGTTTATGATTTGTGCTAAAAGCTTTCAGGCTGTGATTTTTCAAAAGTGCTTTAGACAACAGTAAGAATTTAGCAGGACGTTTGCACTTTCTGTAAGATATTCTTCCCCAGTCATTGTCTTTAAACAGAGACTTTTGCTTTGTAGTTCAGCTGTGGAGCT
Source organism: Todiramphus chloris collaris (assembly GCA_025345505.1). Taxonomy (NCBI): domain Eukaryota; kingdom Metazoa; phylum Chordata; class Aves; order Coraciiformes; family Alcedinidae; genus Todiramphus; species Todiramphus chloris. The sequence goes on along the minus strand of JANVCC010000067.1, from coordinate 2,707,242 downwards.
TTTCTTCCTAATAAGAAGGTAGAATTAGTTAATGTAATAAAGTGGAAAAAAATGGATTCTTAATGCCATGCTGGTCTTTGAATGCACTTTTAAAGAGTTAAATGTAGACAAAGCCTGTCATTTACAGCAGCTTAACTCAGCTTTCTTACATTTATTTAATTCCATTAGCATTTACATCCTCACTTTGCTACTCCCACTGCCATCATGTCAGAGAGACTGTTCTAAATGTTAGAAGCCAGTTGCTTTGATGCAGCATGGCAAAGGAATTGTTTAGAATTGAAGGACATATCCAAATACCATGCTAATATATTTTGCTACTGAAAATATTCAACATAGGCAATGTTTGCTTTGTTCTCTGAATAAAAGCCATGTCGGCATGTGTTAAGCATATCAGGAAAATACTTTATTGGAGAAAAGGAAAACTTTTCATCCTCTGCCAAACTTATTTTTCAATTTCTTTTTTTTTTTGTTTTGAGGTCTATTTGCAGCATGTGATCTTTTTGTTTGTCTTGTTGTAGGACAACTACATGATTCTGAAGGATCTGTCATTTTCATGCAAATATAAAGTGACTGTTTTGCCTGCAAAATCTAAAGGTCGTTTTAAGGCTGAAAGTATTTCCTTTGTTACCCCACCGTGCTCTGCATTTAAAGAAAAAAAACACAAGCACATTAATTGTCCTGCTGAAGGAGGTAAGGCACAATATGGAGAAACAGTCAAATAGTTTAAAATACATTTATAACCCCCCACCCAAGTCTTTCAAAGAGCTTCTAAAATAGCAAATAAAAGATTCAGAACAAATAAAAATATGACTAATGCTTATGTGAAAAATCAACTAAAATGCAGAGTAGTACAGATTTTGGCTAGCGTATTACTGTTTTGTCAATTAGGTGACAATTTTAGTGGTCTGTTTAGAAACATATGACATTTGCTATTACACAGTTTTTATTTTTGTAAGGAGGGACAGTTTCCCAATTATATTAATTATTTTGATGGTCGATAACTGTGAACATAATTATGCTGACATGATCCATCTTTTGAGTGTTTTGCTACCGATGCAAGCTGCTTTTTCAGTTTGATTTTGTTTAGGTTAATTCTGTTCTCAAAAAAGCCAAAAAAGGCACTCATGCCTTTTGCAGCATTGCCACGATGATAGATGTAGCTAGGAGGTTATGGAAATTATTGAGATATTGATTGGAACTGACCTCTGGGGCTAGCTAGTCCAGCCACCTGCTCGAAGCAAGACTGTTGCCAGTGCCAGGTCAGGTCAGCCATGGCTTTGCACAGCCAAGTCTTGAAACCTCTCTCTTCAGTTAGAGACTGGCTCTCTCTCTGTGCCCCTACTGTCCCCAAGGGTATTCCCATGCTTTGTGGGTAACCTCATAGTCCTACTGGTCACCAATTCCATTTCCCCACCACCTTGCCTGAGTGTCCAGCATTGCAGCCTTCCTAGGCAACTGCAACTCAGGCATATGTTTCCCACAATCAGTGCCCCTGTTAACTTGTACTACAGTTTTAGAGCACAAAATTTACTTTTTGCCTGCATCATGGAGTTCTGTACTATCCTGTGGGTTTTCTTGTGGTCCCAAAACTGAGAGTTGGAGCTCAGGTAGTTTGAAATACAGAGGAGCAGGAGGATGGCTGCCTGTGAATGAGGCACTTAAAACTTTACATGCCATTAGCTTTCCTTTCTGTCACCTGCAGCTGACAGCACTTTATCTGAAGTTTGAATTTGGCCCAGAATGCCAAATATCAAAAATAGGCTTTGATTGACACTAAAAATGCGATGCCAGAAAGCCAGCAAGACCCTGGGTAACATGACAAAGAGAGCTCTTTTGGACCTTGATTTGTGAAATTAAATGAACATTATTGAACATTATCTCTCAAAGTTTAGCTTATCTTTCTGCTTTCCAAATTTATAGCACCAGTTCTACCCAAAGTGTTGGCCAAACCCGAGAATCTATCTGCGTCTTTCATTGTTCAGGAAGGTAACATCACTGGTCATTTTTCCTGGAAGATATCTAAGGCAGACATTCACCAGCCCATGACAGGGTTTCAAGTCACTTGGGCAGAAGTAACCACAGAAAGCCGGCAGAACAGCTTACCCAACAGCATCATTTCGCAGTCACAGATACTGCCATCAGTAAGTTGATTGTTATTTTCCTTTGCTAGTGGCTTCATAAGTGTGTGTGTACGTGGCCTATTTTTAATGTTTAGTGGTGATGCAGATGTCACACATATCGTTCTCTGTCTCTGCAGGCAAGTTGGAGCATGAAGTACGTAATTTTTGCTCCTTGCTGGAGGTACAAAGCACAGCTACTCTTCTTGATGACACGTCAAACATTTTCATGTGCACAATTGTCAAATTAGCAACCGCTGTCTGAGAAATGCCTGAAGGGAGGAAAAGATCATCTGTGTGGCAATATATAGGGTTTATTTTCTTTTGATGATCAGGCTGTTCAACTTGTCAGTTACTATAGTTTTACTAATTATTTGGTGTCTAACTCAATGGATTTAAGAGAATTTTCTCTTCAAGTCACTCATTGCAATAAGAAAAATAAAAATTACTTCTCCCTCTGCCAGTATGCAGCATTGTCTGATGGACAAATAATTTAAAGGAGAAATAATTTTACTGTTCATTGAAAGTGAGAGAATGAACAAGTTTAATTCTTCCTCCTTTTTGTTTTAAGATGGCCTTCTCAATTTCAGTTTCTCCTCTGGCAGAGGCAGGTGAATAGCACTTCGTTCAGACTGCTGCCAGATTCTCCACAATCAAAATAGGACTTAAGCATCTGGCCTTGATCCAAAGTCTGCTAACAACCTTGGGAGTCTTTCCATTCACTTCAGGGAAGTGGATCATGGTGATTGCGTCTAGAACAGAACGGGCTGAGAATGTTTTCACATTTCTTCCATCAAAGAATGCATAAAATGTTTTGTTGGACACATCTTACATTCAATGCATTTTCCACAAACCCAAGACAAGGTTCTTGCCTTTCTCTCTTCATTCTGAGCAGACTGCCCACAGAAGCTAGGGCACTCATGTTCTGGGGGAGAGCAACAGAGCTGACAGCAGATGCTCTAAAACTATGGGGCAAGCTACCACACAGCGTGCAGAGCTTTTTTGTCACAGCTTAGTTCAGACTTGGTGTGAGTCACACCAATGCACTCAAAGCTCAATCTCCTGTCCAGAGCAGAAGCACAGTGCAGATACAGCCTTTGTCTCTTCATCAAGGGTGACCTTGAAGTTGTTACTCAGCCACAGACCCTTGGCTGCAAACAGACATTTCAACACAGCAATAAGCAAAGTATAAGCAAAGTTACAAACCATGAGGTGTTAATTTGCACTTTGATTTTCATCTGTGGTTTTTTTAGGAACAGGTATTTGTTTTATTCAGAAATTCCATTCCTTTTTTTTTTATGCTCTTGGTCCAGTTAGGTCTGAAATACATTAAAAGTTTTATTTAAAACACTCCTTTGCATTGTGTTTTACTTTAATTTTTTAGCTTTTTCTTTTCCTCGGATTTCACTACTACCAGAAATGAGATTAAGAACAAAGGCAAATTCTTATGGTGTAATCAGGACAAATCTGCTGAAATCAGTGTAGCCAAACTTAACTTTCACTAGCTGCAGAAAGGATCCCAGGCCTGTCATTAATTAATTTATCAATTTGTAAAATTCACAGGAAGATCCAAAATAAAAACAGGTTTATATGAACATGTTCATTAAAAGCAATTATTAGGAAGTTACAGATTTTTTACTTTTTTTTAGTGATGAGCATTTGATCCATTTTCCAGAACACTAAGAAGCGACGTGAACCTTTTACACATGAAACCATAACATTATGGTAATCAAGTCTGCTCAAAGGGATTGGCAAACAAACAATTCAAAGCAAACCCTCTCAACAATGTGATGCATACATTAAATCCTTTTAACAGAATTCTAAGAACGTAATTTGTGTATGCTGACAGAACCTGTTTAAACCAGTGATTTGTGTGGGTAGAGCAACTGTGTTTTATTCTTAGATGCTCTGAGAATTAATGTGATTTATTTACTTTTAGGATCATTATGTACTTACTGTGCCCAATCTGAGGCCATCAATGCTGTACCGCTTGGAAGTTCAAGTGCTGACAACTGGTGGGGAAGGGCCAGCTACAATAAAATCATTCCGAACACCAGACCTTCCTCCATTTTCACCACACAGTAAGTGCTACACCATTTTGCCATGAAATTACATATTACAACACTTCAGCCCTCCACATGTGAATAGTTTTCTTGAGTCTTAGTGTCTTTATTGGTTCCATTCATAAACTTCAGATGTGTGGAAATATTGAGTCTTTCCCTCCTATGAATGTCATCAGCCATGATGGAAGCAAATGAAGTCTTTCAGTCTTTTCTTTGGTCTGACATTTGCCATTCTTTCACCACAGTTCTTTGGCTTGTTCCTATGGCACTTGGGATTCAAAGTTGCTCTGTCCTCCAGGTACTACCTAGGCCTGGAATTCATTAGTTTTCATGATGAGATTTTTCTGGGTGAATTCAGTCCAGGATGCTAGAGGCTGTTTGTATTTCTAAAGCAGCGTAATACTCTTAATGGCCACTTCCAGTATTTTATGTTTCTGAAAAGTACAGCTCAGAATTGTGAAGCCCAGTAAAAAAATATAATTAACTTTTCCAAGATTCATCTCCTTGAAACTTTTTGTCCTTTCACAGCCTCACTAAAGTTGTCTGGACTGACCATGCATATAGTTGTTGGCACAGGCAGTTCACTTACAAGCTGAAGGATTGCAAGCTGAAGGCCTTACAAAGCCTTTTTAGTATGAATAAACATTGGTGTTACATATTCAGGGTTTGATATATGCGTGTTTTCCTATTCTTTTGTTCAGGACCTCATCTGAAGCAACATCATCCACATCACTACAAACCACCCCCAGAGAAATATTAGACTGTTTCAGATGATTACACAAATAACTGAAAAGAAAAACTGAGCTCCCAAATGAGGGATGGGACAAGGCACATCTGCAGGAGGAATGAACTCAGTTTTCCAGTGAAAGTTACCATCCTGTATGGTCTGTATCTGCTACTCTGTAGTTTAGCCATGAAGAATTGTATTTGCACGAAGACCAGGATGAAACATACGACAAGTATCATTATAGTACCACCACTATTCAACAAACTGAAAATCGCATCAGAAGTGTGTTCATTATAATTTGTATTTCTATGTTTAATGTAGATTGAAATGGTGCAGTGTATACAGCTTTTTCTCTTAGTGACTTCAATGTTACTATTTGCAAGGTTGTCCTGTGATGTAGACATACTTTTGAACATTGGAGGACATGTTCTCATCAGCATGTTTAAATAATCTATTTACTTTAAGCTCTGCCTGTCACCAGTTCAAGCCTAGTGTATTTTACTATTAAGGACCTCCATATGTCTGAAATAAGGACATAATTAAAATAAATACTGGTAGCAGAAACCCAAAAATAGTCAATATTTAATAATTGCAGTATCACCACAGAGGAGGAGGATGTTGTGTTTGTATCACCCATCTGTTCTGAAGGGGTAAAGTTTTAACATGTACATCTTCCATTAATGTAGTTAATAGCTAAAAAATATACAGGGTAGATGTACCATTGTTAAGAAATAAATGGCAATCCATAGAATTGCTGAAAATTAATGGCAATTAATACAATTAATTGGTATGTCCTGGAAGAATGACTTTTACAATCCCACTTATAATTTTTTGGTAAATAATATTTCAAGGTTTAATAACATCTTGAAAAGAATGTTATTTTTCTAGTTAAAAATCTGAATAGTTAACATTAACATTTTAGAAACTGAATTTCAGAGGCGCATTTGTTATTCAAATAGCCGTAGAGCTGTTTTTTGGCTTTGGATTTTGATGTGCATATTTCTTTTCCCCATGGATTTTTTGAACAGAAGGACGGATGTATTTGCTCTATTTTGCTGTTCTACTTACAGAAAGAATTATGTGACAATATTCTGGCATCTGGAAAACATTGGCGTAAAGTTTATTTGAATGCATTTTTCAAATTTAGACAGAAGGGTGCCCTTTTTAACCACAAGAGAATTCATATTGCCTTATTGTGCAATATAAACTGTCTAGAATAATTTGCCACACAGAGAGACATACCTCGATAGTAAACAGAAACTGCTTGGATTTATTATCGAAAGGGTGGAACGTATTGTCCAATAAATGTCCATACAAATAGCTTATAATCAGCTTCTAATCTTTAAGAAGTTCAAAGTGTTCCTGCATTCCTTGGCACTGTTTCTGGTACTCCCTGAATCATCATATGAGGCTAACGTATCTCAAACACTGAGGAGACAAACTTGACAAGGTGGCCGCTTTTTCTAACAGCAGATGCTACAGACTCATTTGTACTTCATATTTGCCTGAGGTATTCAGTGAGAGGAGCTCGGGCAGTAGTGGTTAATATACTTTCCTTCTCCTCATGACAAGCTGTTCTGTGGAAAAGCAAATATGTATGATGAAAAGAAATATATACCTGAAATTTCTGATTCCAGAAACATCAGAGTCATGTTTAGTGTAGTATTCAAAAAATATTCAAATACAGTTTGTCTATATTGAAGTTTATAGCTTTTTGTTTCATATGAGTTGATACCACAGGGGGTGAAGGAAACTGAGTTAATTTCTTGCTCATTCCACATTTTCCATTCTTTTTTTTTTTTCCATTCTCTTTCTTCTTTGCTTTTTGTCTTTTGTGATATGCAGTCAGTGGCCAAGAACTTTTCCAGACATTTTTTATTGCTTCATGGCTTGGGCCTTTAATAGTAGTTTTGAAAATATTAAAGGCTATGGTGCTTTCAATTTATTCTTCTATCATTCTGTCATCTCCCCTTTCCCAAAATACATTAGCAACTAAACAGATGAAATCTTCTTCATAAAATCTGTAGTATAATGGTTTATTTTCAATTTTGGCAAAAGGCCAGAGTTGCAGAGATTTTTGTCAGGATAGAAATGTTTTGTGTATACAAGTCTTTTCAAAGAAAACATAATTGGAATTGGACCAGTGTGCTTCAACATTTAGATTGCACAGGGCATAAGTAAGGCTGGAAGTGACCTCAATGGTGTTTCCTGGGAGCAGGAGTCAGTGGGATCAGGGAAAGTAATTACCTCAGGCTTCTCTGAAAAATTCTGTCCAACCTTTCCATCACCGTCTATTCGAGTTATGCTGAAGCAAATCTGCAGTGTCTTGATTAATGTTAATGAAACAATGTTTCATTCATAGTGACACGGTAAAGCATAGACCATGGATGTCGGCCTGTATTACAAGGGTGCTATATCTGGCTTGGAGATAAACTGGAAGTTGATCATACCCTTAGTCTTGGTTGCTGAGGAAAAGCCTCATTTTTCTGAAAGGAATCAAATTGGTTACTGTTTGCTGATACCAGTCTCTTTGAAGCATTTGACTTTTAAAAGTAATAATGTACTTTTGAGGGACATGCAGAGGTTTTCACTTTTAAAGTAGATTCTGGAAATAAATAAATAAGTTAATGAAGTATAATTGTATTGGACAATGCAGAGTCCACTAAGATGTAAGTTATTTTTTTCCTTCTACAAATCATCTTATCAATTCACCTTTCAAGTCACCCTCCAAATCAAAAATGAAAAATACAAGATCAACAAAGCTTATGCATGGATGTTAAATTCCCAGCTACATGTGATTTCCTGATTATTATTTGAATTTAGCAGTACAGATTTGAAGTTGTTAGTGCCTAATTCATAAAGTCTTGTTTGCTGAATTGTACAGGGTATTGTCCTAAATTACTAGCTTAAATCACATTAAACATTTAGTTCAGCAATAACATTGTAATTCACTACTTGATTGCTAGTTAAAGATTTATTTTCTCTAATGCTGTTGTGTAATACAGAGTTAATATAGATATTGGGATGCTTTTAGATACTCTGCACCTTTACACTAATGTATGATTTTCTATGTATGATTCTGATGGATTTGTCAGTTGACTACAGGATGTGTTTTGTTTATCTTTATTTCTTAAATGACAATTATACTGTTATGCCATTTTTGCTAACTGCTTTGTGAAGTGGATTTTTTTGTTGTTCAGTGGTGTTTTTTGTTTAAGAAGAGAATGATTTGATCTTACTATATCTTTTTTGACCATTTTTGAGTTATTGATCAGGAGAAACTCAAATAGTGACATCTGTGTGTATCATCTTGAATATTGATTAAGACTATATAGTACCTCGATAAAAAATAAGGGGTCTGACTTCTGAAATGCTGAACATCGTCAACTTAGTGACTTCGGAAAGAGCTGAGGATGTGATTTGGCAATGTTAACATTGACATTAATGATGTTTGGCATGGTCACTCGCAAAGTCAAAGAGATAGTGCTAATGTGAATGTGAATTTTACCATTGGTATTAGCAGATCTGTATAGAAACATTAATACTAATACAGACTCAATTTATTCCATAATACTTCCATCTTCATGATCCCCACTGGAGTTGGGGAGTTTCAGATAAGAAAGCCCTTATTCAGGAAGGTATGCAGAAAAGTAAACTTCTGTATGCACAAAAGAAGGCAGTGGGATGGAAGTAAACACGTGCAGTTAAGAATGAGCTTTAGTAATGCCTCATAAAGCATGGGTGTCAATATTTGCTTGAATACTGTCTTAAATTGTATAAGGCCCTTATAGAAAAAAGTGTGGGACCCCGATAGTCTTAAATTCTGTGTACAACACCATAAAAAAAAAAAAAAAAAGTCTTGTGTATATGTAAATGTAGTTGTGATATTGACTTATTTATTAATTCATTTTCTTATACTATGTGCCAAGTATATTCCCACCCTTTTGATCAGTACCTGTGAACATCAATTACTAAAAATAATGTTATGCAAACTTGTGCATTGTAACCAGGAATATGATGCTAATAAGCTGTTGCATGTAGTTTTAAATAATTAAGAAAACCCTTTATTTAAAAAATGTAAATGAATACCTTCAAATGTTGATGACTATATATGGTTTTGCATGCCAAAACTCATTGTTCAGTTGTGGGCATGAAATGTAACGACTGTATTACCTCTACTGAATATATTAATAAGGTACAATTTACAAAGTAATTAACAGAGCTCTATATGTAAATTTTTTCCTTTTTACTTAATTATATTGTAGTAGAGGTACCAGAACTGCTTCTCTGTTACCCAGATTGGCTGTAGAAATTATGTTCCCATAACACTCATTTAAGTCAATATTTATTTATATATGTAATACAAAAAGATTGGTCTTATGTGTTTGTCCCATTATTTAGAAAAAAAAATACATTTCTTGTAAAGACAATTTGTAAAAAAATATGTAAATAGAGTCTGATTTCTTTTTCTCACTATTTTCATGTTTAGAATTTGTACATACTGTTTAGGTAATAAACTATCCTACATTGTAACCTTTCTACATTATCTCCTCCATACAGAATTTACAGTTTTGGTTTTCCTAATTTGAAGACAGAGTCATCAGTGTCACACCAAGTACATTTGCTACATATAAATTTCATTGTGTATGAATTCACACCATTTTATTCTCCATGTGCTACAGCATTTTGTTTTCTTTAAAATGTGATCAAAATGATCTGAAAATAAATGTAGATGTCATTTAAGTCTTTTAAGTTGAAAAGCAATCCATTAGGTAAAAAATCAGACTCAAGAACTTACCATCCCTTTCTCTCTTTTAGTTCACAGTGAAGATTTTTTCACCCTTTATAATACTAACTTAAAATAATTAAAATGTGGCTGGATCTATGTCCATGGTCTGATCCTACAGTCAAGATTTTCACGATTGAAACTCATGGTGAAATCTATATATACATCAGATTTGGAGTATTTTCTATTTTAAAGTGCAGTATCTCATGATTTAAATTATATATTTTTAATAAATATAAATACCTGTCTTAATACAAACATTGAACTGTTTCAAATTGTCTTAGATGTGCTGTCATTCTCAGATGCAGTATTTTTAGTTTGGGGATGCACCTTTTACTTACTCTTGACTTACCTAAAAAACATTTAGATTTTGTTAACCTGCACATAAACTCTAAAATTTCCTGGTATTGCTTTCTCGTTATAATAACTGCTTAAATTTTGAGGTTTGGTTTTCCATTTACATAAATGGATAATATTTAGAAAAACCCATATAGTTAAATTTCTCTGCAAGCTGGACTATTTCAATGATATTTCCCATTCTGATTCAGTAAACCCATACAAGAATGATACATCACTGTGGATAGGTAAGTTGTCATAATAAATAACTAAAGTGTTCTGTACCCTCTAATTCAAAAGAGCCATTCATTTTTTCTTTCCATAACTTCAAATAAACATTTTATTCAACATTGAATTAAAAGGGACAGTGACTAGATAATGTGAATCATATTAAATAAAGAACATTTGCTATATATTGAACAGTATTGATCATTATGGTTTGGGGTTCTGTGGCTTTTGGTTCTGTACAACTTGGCTTTTGTGAATCTAAACCCGGAATGCACTCCAAAGATTCCATTTCATTAATAAAAAAATAATACCATGAAAGCTTTTTACAGTACAAAAATAAAATCCCCCTCTATACTTCTGTTTTCTTATTACAGGTGTTGTATTGTCATTGTCTGGATATACGCCAGCCTCCTTGAGGAAGGCCTTGGGCCAAAACACTGGCTGTTAGCCCGTCAACGGCAATGCAGCACCTGTAAGGGTAAAGAAATCACTGGGGAGAACATTGAGAACGTAAGCTTTGAAATAGAGCCAATGTGCAAGACTCCTGCAGATTTGAAGGGGATGTGGTTCAGCAGAAGCGAATTGCTCTGTCCCCTGTGGATTGTGCTTAATAGCCTGCCTGCTTCTACTCAAGGTGCTGGCAGGAGCAAAGATTAATATTTAATACATGCCTTGCTATAAGCGTTTACTGAGAGTGCCGTGTGCCACAGAAACTAAAGAATTTATGAATGCTTTCTATACCCAGTTCCTCACCTGTGATGGTGATTTATTCATGTTACTTAACAATAAGCTACATTCAGGAGGTCTGTTTCTTCTCAGTGGAACATCAACTTCAGAAATAGTGGGTTGTCACTGATCAGGAGAGTTAAGCAAATATGCTACGCACAAATATCCCTTCATATTTGTGTGCAAATATATTTGCACACCAAATAGAGCTTGCTTGTCTTTTTCATAAGCTAAATCCAGTAAAATATATATGTGCAATCAGTTCAAAATTGTCAGTATTTAGAAATAACTCTGGGTTTGCTGATTAGTACCAATTAGCCAACATATTTTTCATATTTTTATAATTTTATTTAGAAAATGTTGCCTGATACAAGTGTTTCAGAATTATTAGTAGATGCAGAGTGATAGGTAGACTGTAATTTCCACACATGTAAGTGAAAGGAAGAGGAGGCAAGCTGGGGACAGAAGAGCCTAGGTGGAAGAAAAAGAAGCTAATCATCCGATGTGTTTGGTTTTTTTGCAGACATCTAATTTTTAGTATTAGCATTTATCTGCAAACATTCAAATTAATATTTTACATTTCTGACATGTGCTGCAATAATTGCTTGAAATATAAATGTTTCAGTCTTTTAGTGAGCACACCTGGAAGCCAAAATCATAAAAACTTATAAAAAGGAATATACAAGAAAAAAATAGGCTGGTGCATGGTAATGGTTCTCTCTGAGCACTTCTTTTTGCTTGGTGTTTACTGAACCATACTAAAGACAAAGAAGATCCATATGCATTTTTCTGGCCCTGAGTGAAATACTTCTTATCACAAAGGAACCCCTTCAATTGGCTATAGTGCATCACGAATGGCTGAGTTGCCAGAGGTATACAGTAGCTTAACACTGTAATGACGCATTAGTTATAGAACCCTGTATTTTTTTCATTTATCTCAAGATTGCATTAATTCATCTCATCTTTTTGCCTGAACTTCAGTTTTGTTTTGTTTTCTAATGGATCGCTGTTCATTGCCTTCATTATATGTTCAGTGTGAGAACTTGTCTAGTTTATTAATGTTAGTCATACATGACACATTCAAAGCATGTTTCTCTTCACTGCTCATTGCTATAAAGTTTTAGGTTTATGATAACTTTCCAGTAAAAAATAAAGTCATTAATATATACACATTCATGTATTTAGAGCTGATTTCAATAAGGACCTCCTTGTCAACAAAATAATATCAGTCTTTAGATATAAAGAGTATCTGCATCTGTATCTTATTTAAATTATTATGTACATAATATAGTTTTGGAGAATAAGAAACATTTCTAAACTGTCTTTTTAAACAACAGCCATGCTAGTCAAAGGAAATTGTAGCAAGCATACAGGAGCATATTAAGCTGATAGATATCACATATATTTGCAGATTGATAAATTCTGTTAAGACAGTAAATTATGTTTGGGTTAGCTAAATACATCACTTAGACTAAGCAAAACTGATCCCAGTTCATTTGTAAAACAGGAGATATGAATGGATACCAGAAGTCGAGAGACAGATGTAGCAGGAACAATATAAACTCTGCGCTTGAATAATATCAAAAAAAGCACAAAGCTGACACAGGTTAAATTATATGTTTTTCCCGAAAAGAGAGAAAACAAAGTACTTCAAGAAAGTCCTAAGATGATCCCACATTTATTTTGTAAGTGATTTATAGCTTTTTTAAGTAAATTTATAAATTATGTGGAAGACACAACAATCCTTTTATTCCATTAAATTTCATTTAAAAATATTTACCTAACATTGTTCTCAGAATCACTCATCAAAAGAGCGCATAGAGCGGTGTAATTCCGTTGAGCGGACATGTGAGTTTGGGATTCTGTCCATGAAATGCAACTTTTGACTGAAAAAAAAATCTTATGTTTAAAAATGATATATGCAGTCATTGGGAAACTGTAAGTCGAAGAATGTATTCAGTGTTTTTAGTAACTGTTGTCAGACTTTATCTAGGAAACTTGTTCTCTTATCTCAGCTAACCTCAAAATCTCTAGAATACTTTACTGCTTGTTATCATTCATGGATGACAGGTTGCTCAGGGCCTTGCCCTTTCATGTTTTAGAGATAATCAAGGATGGGGATTCCACATCCTGTCTTACTAATTAGTTATGAAACAACAGTAACGCAAATAGTGACAACTTAACTATCAAGGAAATTGTATAGGAAAAAACATAAACAAATTAATTTGTCAAATGACAAATTGAAAAACAAATTTTTTTTGAAGTACAAGTTTATAGGTTCTTTTATTCTAAGTAGGCTTGTGATGAAACCCTTCTTACACAAGTCCTGGGAATTCAAAGCTAACAGAAAAGGAAACTCGAGACTTCAGAATATATTTTTGTTTTATCAGACATTAGTTACATCAAGCATTGAGAAGCTGGAAGTTGATCAGTATTCTAGAGAAAAATTTTACTGGATGCTTAGCTTGCAAAACTGAATGAATTAGGACTCACATGATAATTCATCATATTAACATACTGACACTCAACACATTATTCAATACTAAATTGACAATGGCAATAGCCCATTTGTGTTCCCACTTTTGTACGCCATGGGTTCTTGGATTGAGGAACTACAACTACTTAAATTATCAGTCCCCCTTGGTCAGTTAACACATTATGTTTAGCAGGGTATGAGCTGCTGACATTACCACCAAGCGTTCTGGACAGCTGAGTTGAGATGATCAAGTTGGGTTATTGTGGCTATGACAGAGCGTGGCTGGCACCCAGCTGACTCTGCTGGTGTTGCAAATGTTGAAAACCCCATGCTTGGGGATGGTAGAGGGAGAGAGAGCAGATGCCTGGGAGTGGAAAAAAAAAGGAGTGCCTTTGTCCTACTGCAGAACTCTGGGAGAGTAGGGAAGATTCATCATGGAGGTGCTCACCCATTTGAGCTGTGAGACTGTAACTGATTGCATGAGCATAACCTTGACAAGAGCAGGAGCTAGCAAGGCACAGAGAGCCATGACAGTCAGGGGGAGATGTCCTTGCTGTTTAAGCAAAATGGTCCTAGCTCCTGTGTCCGCAGCAAAAGGAGAGCGGTGCACCTTGTACTTTCAGTATTGCTGAGTGAACTAGGTGAGGGTAGGGAGGGTAGACAAGATGCAAAGAAGACTGGCAAAAAGACTGCCATGTTGGAATACACAGAGTCCTACTTCCATTGCACTTTGAAGAAAACTCATGGAAATACCTCAATTTGCTGTTAGCAAGGAATAAGTCTGGGTGGGTTCTGAATGTCTCCAGAGAAAGAGAGTTCACAGCCTCCCTTAGGCAGCCTGTTCCAGTGCTCTGTCCCCCTCACCATGAAAAAGTTTCTCCTTACATTTACATGGAACCTCCTGTGTTCCAACTTGCACCCATTGCCCCTTGTCCTATCGTTGGATGTCACTAAGAAGATCTTGACTCCATTCTCCTGACAATCACCTTTTACATATTTATAAACAATGAGATCACCCCTCAGTCTCCTCCAAGCTAAAGAGACCCAACTCCCTCAGCCTTTCATCATAAGGGAGATGCTCCACTCCCTTAATCATCTTTGTGGCTCTGTGCTGGACTCTTTCAAGCAGTTCCATGTCCCTTCTTGAACTGAGGGGCCCAGAAATAAAACCACAATATTCCAGATGAGTTCTCACCAAGGCAGAGTAGAGGGAGAAGAGAACCTTTCTCAACCTACTAACCACACCCCTTCTAATACATCCCAGTATGCCATTGGCCTTCTTGGCCACAAGGGCACATTGCTGGCTCATGGTTATCCTGCTGTCCACCAGGACCCCCAAGTCCCTTTCCCCTATGCTGCTCTGAAACAGGTCAGTCCCCAACCTATACTGGTACCTGGCATTGTCCTTTACCAGATGCAAGACTCTACACTTGCCCTTGTTATATTTCATTAAATTTCTGCCCACCCAACTCTCCAGCCTGTCCAGGTCTCTCTGGATGTTAGCATAGCCTTCTGGTGTGTCAGCCACTTCTCCCAGATTTGTGTTGAACTTGTTGACTGTACACTCTGTTCCCTCATCCAGGTCATTGATGAATACATCGAACAGCACTGCTCCCAGTACTGACCCTTGAGGGACTCCACTAGACACAGGCCTCCAGCTAGACTCTGTACCATTGACCACAACTCTTTGCCTTCTAGACTTCAACCAGTTCACGGTCCACCTCCCTATCGAATAATCATCCAGACCACACTTCCTCAGTTCAGCTGTGAGGATGCTGTGGAGGATGGTGTCAAATGCTTTACTGAAATCACAATAAACCACATTCACTGCTCTACCATCATCTATCCACCTGGTTATGTCCTCATAAAAGGCTATTGGGTTGGTCAAACATGACCTTCCCTTGGTAAAACCATGCTGAGTGCTCCCAATGACTCTGTCATCTTTGATATGCTTAGAGACAGCACCAAGGATGAGTTGTGCCATCACCTTTCCAGGGGTGGAGGTGAAGATGACTGGTCTGTAGTTACCCAGGTCCTCCTTCTTGTTGTTTTTGAAGACTGGAGTGACATTTGCTTTCCTCGAGTCCTTAGGCACCTCTCCTGTTCCCCACAATTACCAAAGACGATGGAGTGGCCTAGCAATGACTTCTGCCAGCTCCCTCAGTACTCGCTAGTGCATCCCATAAGGTTGCTTTAGCAACAGTTACCATGAAATATTTTGAAGGTTGGACTTCTGAAATCAGTAAGTTTCCTTTATATTTGAAAGACAAGTTTAAATGCATGACTTGCTTTATTACAATAGAAAGAAAGCCATTTCCAGGCACTATGAAGTGAATATTAGAATCATCTTCAATGCGGTAATATTGAAACACTTATATGTGAAGTGTATTTGAGCAAATTTTTGAGATGTGGGTTTTGGATCTGTGTAGGAGCACAGCTCTGGGCTCCACTAGCCTTCACTCTTTCACCACTGTGGTGAACACATGCAATACTGTCCTTTCTTTTCCTTTTTCCCCTTGAGTTGTGATATGCTCAGGGATATTCATACTGACATCTCCTATGTAAGTCTTCCCCTGCTCGTGGTCTTCAACATCTATGGACTTGTGGTCTACCCCAAACAGTTACCCAAATATCACCTAATGTCAGAGGGAGAGCTGTGTGAGTTTCTTCACTATCAAACACTGCTGCTGAAAGGAGAGAGATGGTGTTGGGTCATGCACTCACTCCAGACCACATCCGGAGTAGTGTGCCCAGTTCTGGCCTTCCCAGTTCAAGAGGAACAGGGAAATACTAGAGAGAATCCAACAGAGAGCTACAAGGATCATTAAGGGACTGGAACATCTCTCTTATGAGGAAAGGCTGAGAGACCTCGGCCTGTTTAGTCTGGAAAAGACTGATAGGGGATCTTATTAATGTTTACAAATGTCTGAAGGGTGGGTGGCAAGTAGAAGGAGCCAGTCTCTTTTCAGTGGTGTCCTGTGATAGTACGAGGGGCAATGCTCACAAACGGAAACACAGGAAGTTCCACCTCAACGTGAGGAGAAACTCCTTTACTGTGAGGGTGACAGAGCACTGGAACAGGCTGCCCAGAGAGGCTGTGGAGGATCCTTCTCTAGAGACTTTCAAAACCTGCTGGATATGTTCCTGTGTCTCTTGCCCTAGGTAAACCTGCTCTGGCAGAGGGGTTGGACTTGATGATCTACAAAGGTGCCTCCTGAATCCTACTATTCTATGGTTCTTTGATTTTATAAGAAAAGCTGAGTAAATCAAGGCCCTGGCATTGCATGCAAAAAGGCTGTAGCTCTTGAGCTGAGTAGAGGAAGGGAGCTACCAAGGAGCAGATCACATGTTGTGTTGTTTCAGGAGTGACTGCAAATGAATGATCTCTGCTTTTATACACCATGAGAGCACCTACAGTAATGAGGTCCTAAGCTGCCAAAATCAGGAGCTACAATGGGTGTCAGGTGAAACAAAAGAATGTTCCTCCCAAACGCAGGGTTTGAGCTCATCGTACATCACAGTTGAAATCCAGAGTCTCACATGCTCAGTCCTTCTGTCAAGATTAGGTCTCAAGGAAAATCATCTCCCTGTAGAAGTTCTGCTATAGGCAGAATAATAAGTCAAACATAAAAAATAAGACGCAAGTTGTGTGCAAGAGAAGACAGGCAATGAAGAGGCTAGAGACTTTATGCTAACTCCTTAACTATTCTAACTGTGGGGGAACTGTGATGCAAGCAATCATCAGTCTCTAGTTTTACCTGTTGAAACAGTTAGTTTCACGTGAAAGAAATGGATACTGCTCCAGTTTTTAGCAACTTATAGTAAGGCTTTAGCAACAGTTACTGTGAAATATTCTGGTTTGGACTTCTGAAATCAATATGTTTCTTTTATATGTGAAAGACAAGTCTAAAGTATGACTTGCTGCATTACAATTTAAAGAAAGCTATTTCCAGACATAGTGAAGTGAATGTTACAATCACCTTCAATGTGGAAATATTGAAACACTTATAGATCAAGTAAATGTTTCTTTTCCTCCTTAGGTAGTTCGTAATGACTCAGAAACAAGAAAAAGGATCACCCTCTAAGCAAACACACAGCCACAGATAACAAAATAAAACTTACAGAATTTCTTAAGTACTTCTGAAGGAGAAGATGAAGATCAGCAAGTATAGCCCATCAGAGCTTTGGTGCCAGAAATAAAAGGAGGCCAGATGTGAGTATTGGTCTTCCCACACAACTCTTTGCTGTGCATCTTGGCTGTTTGGTGGGTCCAGGTATAGTTAGTCTGTCAGAAAATTCTACAGCTATGCCACTGCCATGAAGCCAGCACACTGGAAAGAAAAAACAAAGCAAGCTTCTTCTGGTCTCTGGCAGGCTGCTATCATTATCCTAGTAAACTTTGCCATGGCAGAAAAATACTTAGCTTTCCCTTAAATGAACAGATCCATAGCTTGAAAAAAAGATAACTTGATATGTCACTGTGGGAAGAAAATCATCAATAAAATCAGGTCTGAGAGGGGAATAAGAAAGATTTTAATGAAGTGAAGAATGAAAAAAAATATTAATAAATGTAATTCAAAAATCCTTATTTTTCTTTTAAACGTCACCTAGATATTCTTAGAAATTATAGAAAAATATAAAAGATGAAGTGACTAAATCAGTCAGAAATGGTTAGAAAGAACATTTCTGCAAATTCTATAACATCAGTCCATGAAATATATTTCTAATGTGTCATGGGAATCAAAAGAAGCTTGTGCAATGTTAGGAAGCCTTTAGTTGCAGCATTTCGGTGAGACTGGACAACTTGGAATACTACAATTAGTTATTAACATCATATTATTCTTAATATATGTTAATATCATTAGAAAATGTATGTGTGGCTTACCTAAGAAATGACTAGCATCAACACTGTAAGGACACACCACATTGACAGTTTAATAATGACTGCTAGTCCTCTTTTTGCCATATTTAGTTTTCCTGACATATAAGCAGACAGAATGGAAAAAATGCATAAACAAAAGGCGTGAAATAAGGTCTCTTGTTTCAGTAAACTCTTTGCTGATTTTAGGATATTATTACCAAATTTTGGACAAGCTTCTTCCAAATTATTTTGATCTCCTTCTCAATGACTGTGATTTAGTTAGGCATTTGAATGTTTGGAATCCCTTTAATGCTGAGTCTTTTGAACACACACGCCTTCCCTGTGTTGCTAAGGTAGACTTTGCACTAAACAAGGCAACTTATATGTCCCCAGGGCTGTTGAGCACTCTCTGAAACAGCTCCATCTGGTTCCAAGGATCATCTCCTGTAAAGTCTCTTTACAAATCACAGTCACCTCTGCCCTTAAATCCATTTTAAATTTAATAGTAGTGCTGCCAGATTTGAGATTAACAAACCCAACCTGCTCATAGCTGTTTAATTTGAAAACAGATCCTAGGTTACGTGAACCACTTATCCTTGATTAGGTAATTTCTCTAATTCTTTCTTTTTGACAGACAATCCTCCTGACTTTTCCTTTACACATCCTGGATAAAATTCTGTCCTTTGAGCCTCTCTCCTTTCTACTCTGTTCTCCCTTGTCCCTGTAATTTTTCCATGGGAAATCCACTCTTCTAAAAAGCATTTTTATGGGCTTCCTTGTTTCTCTAGGAATTTTGCCTTTGCTTGTTCTTGCCCATATTCCCCCTACTTTTTCATTGGATATCTTGAATTTTTCCTGAGTTAGACAGTGATACTTCCTCAACACTCATTTAAGAGGAAATTCAGTTATTAGCTGCAAGATGTTTTTTAAAATTCCAGTTGATAAAAACTCTGTTACGTGTTCCGCAGACTCAAATTTGCACTTCTTGTTTATGTGTCAGCTTCACAAAGTTTTTATTTTTTTTCCAGATCACTATGTTGTGGGAAAAGACCTGTTTAGGCATAATAAACATTTTAGATTGTTTACTTTTTTTTGAAGAATAACATCACCATTAATTTCTATAGAGATGATCTAGCAGTATTACCTCATTCCTTATTGCATACATTATGAGATGCTTTGTATTTCACAGATTTGCATAAAGTTTCCTTTTTCCACTATTTAGTATCTTGTTCTTTCTTTCCAGATGATTCAATAAGTGAGTTATGAGAAACCTTTTAAAAGCCTGGATTGCAGATGATTGTTTTTCTTGTAGAGTCTTCTTCAAAATGATTCTATTTCACCCATATAGGATCTAAAAATGACAAAATACAGTATTTTTTTTTATAAAAGTGAACCATCTTTTTCTCCATTATGGGTCACTGTTTACACCACAGAATATTTATACCTTTGGTTGCATTTCAGAGATCTTCTCCAAAATTTTCTTATCCCCGTCTGATTTCTTAAAAATTTTTAAAAAGGGAAGGATGTAACCTCATGGCAGCTAATCATTATTTCGCAAGAAGATTGATTTGATATTTTATCAGGTGCCCCAAAAAAGTTTCAGAAGTATGACTTTGTCTATGGCATTGCACTCTGCGTGGATTCATTGCACTGTAAACTTGCACTGTTTTGCAAAAGTGTATTTCAGGCAGTATTTCAAGAATGCAGTCAGAGGTTTAACAAAAAAGTTTATTGCTAAAGACATTTATCTTGTCTTCAACCACTTACCCCTAAGGATGGATGAGTTTGTATTCTTTTAATTTACTGTAATTTTAATTGTGGTTGGCAAAATAATCCCTGGAATTAACAAATTCATATATACTTGAAAAAACATGGGCTGCTCTACAAAGAAAAAAAAAAGTGGTTTGGTTTTGTTTTGTTCATTTTAATTTACCTTCTGGTTTCTTGACAGTCAGGAATTCTATTTTAGAGCTTTTCTCTGTAAATAAAAAAGTTAAAATTTTACAAAAGTGACAGTAATGGAAAGCAAGAGGTTGGAAATGAAGAATATGAAATTCTTATGAAGTTTAGAATTTAAAGGCTTAAGTTGCATAAAAAACACCAAGGAACACCATTTTTCTGATGAGAAATGACAGTAGTCAGAAGACTGACAGTGGGACTCACCTGTTGACAAGACTTGACATTCTGGGAAGCATAAAGCCTCTGTGGAACCCAAATCTCTGGTGTTACTGAAATGTTGCCAAGTCTCCTCCAACCCTCTGAATATCACCCTGTGCTTGTGTTCCATGTGGGTGCTAATAACACTACTGGGAATGACTTTATGCAGATTAAAAACTACTATAAGGCTTTGGGAATGGGAAGGTGAAGGGGTCAGGAGCTCAGGTGGCTTTTTTTTGTCAGTTCTGATGATCAAAGGTCAAGGCTTAGGGACAGATGTGACATGGAGATAAATATATGAGTGAGCAGATGGTGCTGCCAGCAGAATGTCAGCTGCCTTGACCATGGAATAATGTTCTGAAAACCCTATGGCACATGGAAAAATTATGCCATGCTAATTTTCTCATTTATTGAAACAGATTACAAAAAACTTCAGATCAGTAAGGACTATTCTGCCCTTAACAAAATTCTAAATACTGGTTAAGAAAGGAAGTAGTTAACATAAGGTCAGAAAAGAGGCAAAAAGGAGAAAGGTGAGTTGGTCCATAAAATATATTAAATAATGTAGTGATTAGGTAGAAGGAATTGGATATTTTATTACATGGTCAACATTTTGCTGTAAATGACATTTGGTTGATTAAAAACTTGTTGGATGATTCAGATGTGTCACAGGATTAATGCTGAAGGGTACAGCTTGCTCAGAAAAGGCACACATGAGACTAATGAAAAAGGCAATAAAATATTCTTGAATGGGAAGGGTGTTTACATCCACTCTGAGATCCAAATTACAGAGAAGCATACATTTCCTGTAGGTGCTCAGAGCCCTCTTTAAACTGCTGGGAATTAAAGGAGAAAAAAGATGGACACTATCATGATGATGGTCCTGGAAATGGAAATCAGAAAAATCCAATCATAAGACTTGGTAATATTAGTGTAATTCCTTGGTAGTCACTGGTCACTGACCAAGCATAATCTACAGAAAAACAAATGCAGCAGGACATGGAGGTAGGAACTCACCTCTCCTCTACAGAGACAAACTTCTATATCTGTGCTGGCTACTCTGGAGTGCATAAATGCACTTAAAAGGTGATGAGATCTGAGTAACTGTGCATTAAAAATGTCTATTTTTTTATACATTGTCAAAAAGAGCTTTGAATGAAAACCTAAGATTCAGATCTCTATGCACAAGACAGCTAAGATAGGATGATATGAATCCTTTCTAATCAGTTCAACAAATTTTTGGAACATGATAGTGTTACCACCTCATAGACTCAGGAGGCAAAACCCTGCACAGGAGGATGTTACAAAGAAGCTGCAATCTGTTAAAGAAACGGTATTAATCTGCGCTTGCAACTTGTCTAGCTTGCATATACCAGAAAGCACACTACCTGTGGACAGGTCAGGAAGGACGGATGTAGGAACAAAAATAAATAAGCAAAAGTATAAAGAAAGTTCACCTATCAAAGGATGGAAAAAAATAACAACATCCAACGTGTTAAAACTTGGGAGATAATATAGGCAACAAAATAATGGCCAACATGAATTTCTAAAGACCAAACAGTAACAGTAGCATAATTTCAGCATATAACATAACTATAAGCCTTCAAGATAGAAAGAGCATTTCTGTATATCTTTAGGATCAAATCTGAAAAATGTTATTCAAATAAAAGTATTACAGTATATGCAAACTTTGTTCCTAAAAAAAACTTTAAAGAGTAATTACTAATGGTACATGCAAATTTTGAAGACTGTATCCACTGATATATTACAAAGATGCTTGCTCTGTCCCAGATTATGTGCTGTTTTCATCAACATTTTGGAGGATGGAATAGGGAGTTCTTACAAAATTTGCAGACTTGATAAAGAAGTACATCTTAAAGACCAGAGTTTGTATGGTATTTTCTATTAATGGTATTTTCTATTTTAAAGTGGTAAAGATAAGTAAAAAGTACTTTGCTAGAGCTAGAATAATCTGCTGGATGCTATAGGTCGGGAAACAATTAGCTAAGCAGTCATCTAATAGAAAAGAATTCATAAACTGAAGAAAAATTGTCTATAATCCAAAAATATATTGTTGCGAAAGAAATTAAGGCAAACCATACCAAATTATTTAGACAGGAATGTGACATTCAACATCAAAATGATTTTTCCTTCTACTTGGCACTACTATGGCTTCTGTGGGAGTATTATGCTGAGATTGACTCTCACTTCAGGAAGGACTGTGGAAAAATTACAGAGCAAAGAGAATGATCATAGTTCAGAAAACATGGTCTGTGGTAAAAGAAAGAAGGACTTCTGGAGTATGGTAATTTAGAGAATAGAAAGAGAAGTGCCCCCATGTAGAAATGTGCTGCACTGAGAACAGGATGATGAATGGACTCAAATTTAAGTATTTGGAAAATATTTTGTTTTAGTGAGGACAATAAAGTACTAGAGAACCTTGTCTGAAGAGATTTTATGTGGCTTCCAGAGCTTAAGAGACATTGAAATAAACTTCTGTCTTAAGTAAAATTTATTTTGCTTTCAGGCATGTGGATGTTAAATGGTCTCAGTCAGCTTTGAATAAGTAAGGACCAAGCTACAAGTTCATTCCTGAAGGAGAAACTGTGCCTTCATGAGTACTAGATATCTGGGTAGCTGCAGCACAAGCATAGTGGACAGCGAGAAAGTCCCCAAGAGGTACCACCAGGTACTCTGAGCTCAGGGGTGTGTATTGCCACTGTTTTTACTGGAATGATGTTCTAAAGAAAGTTTTCTTCCCCCCCCCCAGGTAGCTGCTCAAGTGGTGATGGCAGAATTCATGCCAAGGAACAGGGCTATGGACAGTCTCCCATTTTATGAACAATGCCCTGTAATGTCATTACACACAAAACTTAAAAAAAAATACTAGTTCTTAGATTTTTTTCAGCAGTTTATTAGATTTTTAGAGGTTTTTACTTACCAGTGAGAGCCTTTGTAAGTTTATTTAATTCCCCTTTTTTAATTTCCTTTTAATTGTTTAAAGTTCATGGTGAGTTGTGATCATGGGCTTTTTTTGTATTTCAAAAAGGAATGTCCTAATAACACTTCATAAAATGCTTTAAAACATTAAGTGTCTTTAAAATATTAAACGAAAGAGGAAAATGTGTATATGAAAAAGCATGTTACCACCAGTTTCAACAATGGAAATTCAGATTTTACATCTTTCCATGTTTACAGCCAATGGATTCTTGGATGATGGATTTTTCTAATATAGAAGTAATTATATCTCAGTAGAAGTTTTGTTAAGACATTTCCTGATGTGTACAGTAATTATAGAATTATTAGCTGATGCAATATTTCATGAAATTGAATACATTTCTGTGAAAAACTACTACTGCAGAGTTACCATTTGATTTTCATTTAGTAAGCCTATGTGCAGTTTATCTTATTATACAGGACTAAGATAATTATCAAAAAGATCACAAAAGAAGAATGCGAGTGGTATCTCAGCAAGTGTGAATAGCCACGCTGGCAGTTTATGACAGCTTAATTAGTAAGGGTAATAGGTGTTGAGAAAACACTAGAGCAAGAATACTGAAATGAGACAAGGCTTGGCTTGCGCAAACAGACAGTGTAACTACCTTGGATGTAAAGTAGTGGGAAGGAATCATTTCACCTTAAATCCTTTGGTAGTCTGTTACTGTTCTTCTAACGTTCATGCAGTGGTCACTGTATATAGACATGCCAAAAATCTCCTGGCAAGATGAAAATTATAGAAAAACCTTTCTGCTTTATTCTTATTTTATTCGTATCTGATTTTGCTTTACTCCTACTGCAGTGACTGTAGTTTTACTTTAAGTTTTGATTTTCCTTGTGAAGTAGCAAAGTTATCAGTTGCACTTATTTTGTGTGATTGTAATGAATGCATGTTCTATATCCTATCCATCACACACTGTTTTTCATTCAGTCATTGTCGTGCATGTTTAAAACTTCAAGAAAAAATATTTTTCCCCTCTCAGTGTTAAAGCCTAGTGTCTTTGAAGAGCATTCCTTGAACTGTTCTGGTTCCCAGATGAAGCCTGTGTGTCACCATTATGTATTACAATTACTTTAGGATACTGGAGTTCAAGGAAAGTTTCTCTGTGAATTATCAATTTAAATGGCTACTGTGTCCTTAGGAGATCAGGTGGGTAAGCTCAACATATGTGGAGACAAGCTTTGGCAAATGCTTCTGAAACAGTTTTAGAGGAAGCTGTCACAGGGCAAGATGCCCCAGAGCAGGGCAGATGCTTTATCCAGGGACACCAGCAGCTGGTGTTTCAGGACACTGAAGTGTCATTTCTCAATTCAGTACTCAAGCAAATCGTCCTGTCTGCTTCCCATAGGAAAGGAAGTGAACACAGCTTAACACCCTGCCTGAAAGGAGCTTTCCCAGTTCTTCTTATTGATTCTTGTATATCTTTTTTTTTGTGATGTTTCAGTACATCCTTCAAGAAACTGGGATTTGGCTCATTGGTTCCCAAATGACCTGATAAGGAAATGGTGGGGTGGAAAGTGCAATTTGACAAATTTGGAGTAATAACAATCATTTAATGGAAAATATTAACAACCTATATTGAATGTACCATGAGCAGGACTAGACCATAATGTAAGATAATTTCTTAAAATTGTAATTTTAAAGATGAATACCAAATGCTTTGGAACTGGCACTGGAAAAAAATATACAACTCAGATGTATTTCTAAACTGGAGCAAGATAATGGCAGAATTAGCCCTGCTTTAAGGAGTTAAATCAATTATTCTCATCAATTTTCCAAATTATTTATTACTTTTTTACTGGGATAATAGTTAATCCAAAGAAGCTGTTACTGTTTAAATAAAAATATTGACTTCCAATGTGAGTTTCTTATATTTTTTTTCTACATACAAATGAAATACCAGCACTGGATCCACTATTACACTTCACTGGAAAATATGTAAGACAGTATACAATTCAAACAATACTGTATCACTAATACAGTAATGTTTCTAATTGCTTTTATAAAGAATCATTTCTAAAAGGGCTGCTGTTAAAATTGAAATGGGATAGTAGTATCATAAAGAAATATGCTTACAAGAACATTTCCTTTGACTTCAGTGCATATAATGTACTTATGTAAAAAGGATTAGTAGTGTGAAATGGAGATCTCAAGAAGAATCTGTCATACATATAGTAGATGTTTTAAATTGAGTTTTGTTTCCATTATTAATGCATTGATGCTATACAAGTGCAAGACTAAAGGCTTGCTTGGAATTTCTCCTAAGTTCCAAAGATCACTTTTACATAATATAAATGTCTAGGCAAATTTCTTATCTCCATGAGTAATGCTATTAATAAATTAATAAATACTATTTAAAAAATCACTAGTAAAACTAGTATAGATTAATGGCCACTGAACCAAAGACTCAAAATAAGAGAACAGTGACAGATATCTTCATCGTTTATAAGAATCTTGTTGGAAAGAGACACATTAGTTGTCATCTGAAAGTTAAAAAAAAAACCAAACCATATTTTTTGCATATTTTAACCATATAGTATTTCTTGTTACAGGATGTACATCTATCATTGAGGAAAAAAAAACCCAAACAACAAACCAACAGTATAGATAATTTCACTGTTATTTCAATCATATAATCTATTACATCTCATTTCCATCTCAATTGATGTGTTTTTTGACTGTTCTTTATGTCCGGAGCCTAAAGGTATCATTTGGTCCTTCTGTTTGCCTCTAGAGCCTTAGATTACAGAAGACAGCCTGGACATGCAGGTCAGAGGGGAGCTGCAGAGTGCTATGAAAATGTTTCCAGTCTCCCTTCTGGAGGCCAGGACCATGAAAACATTACAGGACTGCACCCTTCATAAAGTCTCAGCACAAGTGCTGAGTTTTCCAGTCATGCATAACCTACAGAAACGCTCATATAGTGAGACAATAAATGCTGCTTTTCTATACAATTTCCAATTTTAGAATGTCATAAAAATAGCTAGTTTTTTTCTATAAAAAAAGCCCTTCCGTTCATCTGAAAACATGGATTGTAAAAATGGTGTGTTCACTGTTAATTTAATAGAATTCGTCATCTTACACAGCAGACTTCTCCAGTAGTTCAAGAGTACTTTTGGGACTTTTTAGTTCACGAGACAAAAATTTCAGCATTACATACATGCAGCTGGTGCAAATATGTAATGAGATTTACTTGGACTTGTGGCCAAAATTGTCAGTAAACTTCTATGTAAGTAGGAAATGATTCAATGACAGCTCTGTTCTGCTGCCCTTAGTTATCTCTAAGTTATACCATAGTCTTCCAGGAATGCCATCAGAGCTGGTAATACTATTCTGACTGTTTTTAAAGCACACTTATGACTGAGAGATGAAAGGTACAAGGTGCTTGTCACCTCAGGATATAAGACTTCCATTGTAGAAGGTCACACATTAACATTTGCTTTAGATAAAAAATTTCTTGAAATTGATAATAAAATAAGTAAAGCTTTGGGGAAAAAAAAAAGTTAGTCTGCTTTCATTTTGATATTTTTTAATAGACAAATAGAATAGAGGAAAAATAAATCTACTGGCTAAATAGACAAAAAACACATAGAAAGTCAAGGATTCAGAAAGGTATATATGCACTGTGTGTATATCTGCAATTATTCATCACCTAGAAATATTGCCCCTTAAGTAAAGGTCAGTATTGACTAGAAGTGTTTGCTATTACTGAATAATTCTCCACGTTTCATCACTTCTGTTCAATTTATTTCTATCAGCTCTCTAGATGACATTTGCTTCACTGCTGTTTGGTGCATGTGGAAAGAGGAATGACCAACTGTCTGTGCATTGCATTGTCTTTTAGTGTACACCCACAGAAGTGGATGTGGTCAAAGGAACTTGAGTCCTGACATAGTATGGTACAGTCTTATTACTGAGGTCTAAATAGAAATGCTTCCAGACACCTATCTTGTCAGCAAGGTAGTCTAACTTCTTTCTTGGGACTAGAAGAAGAAGAATTGGGGCTGAATTCAAAGTGTCACAATTTGCTGTACTCTCTTTGTCAAATTACTGATTTTTTCTGTTTCTTGATTTTTTTTGTTCCAATCAAACATAGATAACACCAATTTCTTGGTTATCTAGATAATAAATTCTTCTTACAGATTTATTTTTTACTTAACAGTCTGTAATGCATAGATAAATATATCCTCAAGTTTCTAGAAGTTCCTTTGGTACAAAATAAGTACAGACAGGGAATATCAAAAGAAAAGTACCCACTCTGTATTCCAGAATTTCTGATATTATTGGATATTTAAAAAAAACCCCTCAATTTAATTAGTTTAATAAGGTAAATAAAGACTGCTGCTAGGACAAGCCATCTATATTGCAAGATAAATTATACCCTTCTGGTGTTCTTTTCTCTCTATTCTGCCTGCTCCCTACCCTTTCAACTTCCCTTTGCCAATACTATTATGAGTACAGTGCAGCTGATGTCCTCCCAAAAATGCTACTATCCAGTTGTACTCCTACAGGAGGAGGAAGAAGTAGATGTGCTGACAAAATTTTGAGCATATGAAGCTAATGCACAACCCTAAATTGCTTCCTCTGAACAGGCAAAAGGTGGAAATCAATACAGACAGAAGTTGTCATGTTTGAGGATGCTGGATTGACTAGATTTTTATGTAGCATAATTTTATTTGAAAAAACAAAGCAAAAATGAAGGCAGCATCGATTATTCAGATCTTTAATAGACATATGACTAGCCTGAAAAAAATTTAATTTGAGTCTTGTTTTAACTTTTGCATAATGTCACAAATATTTGCAACACTTCCAGTTCTGCTGCTCCATGTGAAAGTCCAATGTCTGGAATGCCAATGGTTTTATTAATCTTCTCACAGCTACTACAGTGTGTCAGAATCTGTGCAGACCACATCCTTCTTTTAATAATGTCCAATACTTCCTTTCACCTACAGTAGTGTTATTAAGATAGAATTGTGTTTTATATGAGAGATTTGCACAAACTGTACAACCAAAGAGGAATGCAAGTATGCCTGGGATAAACATCTAAAATGATAGTGTTTCTAGCAGCTAAACTGACTGCTAAAGGTAGAAGGGCACGTCCTTCCTGCCAAGACCTGATCAGGAAAGAGTTAGTACTCTTGTTAGAAATAGAAAAGCCAAGAGTACTTAAGGGGGAGAATGTATTTCATGACAGTTATCCCTTGAGGTCAAGAGCAATTTAACAAGTTTCTCTTCCATTCCACAAGGCAGGAGCACTGAAGTCAAAATCCTTAAAACTGAGCTTGCAATCTGACAAAATACAGTGCAGTTTGCTTTCGGTCAGTACCATCAAAGATGCAATCAATAAATTCACCCTGTAGCAATGTCCCCATGCAGAGAAACTGTCTTTAGTGAATCATATTACTTCAGTCCTACATGATTCAAAGCTCCTCAAGCTCAAGTTCTTTGAAGATAAAAGGCTACAGTCTTAGTTACTATAAATCAACATAGCTACGTTGACTTTAAGGTGCTACCAATTAAAGTGTATTTTTGCAAGATTCTATTATCTCTTTTCTCAGTAGTGACATTAACAATGGTTTATTTAGTCTCAACTGGTTTATGTTATCTAGTCACACCATAAACAGTGAGGCATTTCTTTTCCTCCCAGGTGTTACTTTCCTTGATGAAGGCCTTCAGCCACAAATTAATTTTATTGTAAGGCTGTCTTGTAGGAAATGATTCTCACAAATCCTTACTGGAATTGCACTGTTATGCTGCAGTTATATCATTTGCAGGGCTATTTTGCATTTGGCTTTGGCTTGCAGAATTACATTGCCTTAATTGGTAAGCATTCCTAGTTTTTTCTTTCCATGCTGAAAGAACTGGCATAGCACCACATTCCTCTCAAATCAAACTTTTCCACGGCAGGCAGCTTCCCTGAATATATTTTTAAAATCTTTTCTAAGACTGAAATCAACATAATGAGAAGGAATGTTTAGGACGTTAATAAAGGTTCATTACACAAGAACCTTTGACTACCTCATGTTCTTCTTTCATTTCAGTTCTCTGTGTCCCAGGGTAGCTCAGTTTCATTAGAGCATACAGACAACTTAGTAGGTCAAAGGAAAAAAAGAGTGAAAGCTGTTGACAGAGTGTTAGAACAAAAATAATAATTTATACTTTCCCCATTTTTCTTCATAGTCAATGTACACATAGTGCAAAAGAATTAACTTCTTGTGTATTTTTGCATAAGTCTGAATTATTTCCACATTATAGATTCTTCGCATAAACTGACTGTTCCCTGGGTAGGTCTTAAGTAGATAACACCTGAGTTTTACTCTTTTAAAAAAAAAAAAAAAAAAAAAAAAAGGTAAACTTTTCTGGAAAGGTCAAATTAAAGAAAAAATCACAATATTGGACTTGAAGATATATATTAATTTTTAATATACATATTGTGAATGTGTGATCATATAGAGTTTGATTTTTTCATATACAAGTTATCAATAATAGGAGAAAATACTCTCAGTACTGAACACTCCACGTGTTCCTGAAGATAATAGATATTCTAAGACATCTAATATTCTAACGCATCTACCAAATACACGGTAGAAATAATTTTAATTCATAAAATTATTATAAAATATAATCATATTACAGAAGTCACTTTGCAACAAGAATTAATGAATTTCTAGTCCGAGTTTTACTAATGTAAATTCAAAGGCAATTGAATGAAATCAGAGAGCCTAAGCAGTGCTCTTCCGGAGTTCTATGTACATAATCACGACTAAAATCTGCTATGACGATAATGCTTTATTTGGCTGGGAGTTTTATTGGCTTCATTTAATTGATTAGAAGGGTATGCAAATAGTAATAGCATTCCATGTAATCTTAGCATTATACATTTATCCCAAAGCTGCAACAGATTAACTTTTATATCAGATACTGCAGCTGATAACATGAAAGCTTAATTCAAAGCAAAGTAAGGATCTGTGAAGACCTTTTGTAGCTGTTGATCCTAAATATATTTTTTCTGTGTCAATTAATAAATATATATGGAAAAGTTGTTTAGCACCAACAGCTTACTTGGTTGTACACTTCTACACAAGACTAATTTACATTTCCCATGCTGCAAACTGGAGAGCAAGGGGATGTAATCAACTCAGGTAATGTTTCCTTTTTCTTTGATAGTAAATTAACTTATGAACAAACTAACAAGCAGAGCTCTCCATCTGCAACACATGCGAACATAGGTTTTTAAGTGAAATGTAAATATGCAGCAAGCAGATGGCAATGGCAAACACATAGAAATAGTTGAAAAAAAGGGCTGAAAAAGGCAATAAATAGAGAGCTGGCACTGTTAACAGTGCAAACAGTTTGAAGGGGATGGTGATGTAGGGTATGGTAAGGTAGAAGTCAGGGTAATGCTGAGCAAACAAAACTAAACCAAAAAAAATAGTATTAACTTCCAATGGTTAGAAATGAGTTAGAGGAAGTAACTCTGAAATGAGCTACTGAGAGATAAAAGTAGAATGAGCAGGGACATGCATTTTAGGTAATCCAAAATGAAGGCAGATGGTTATGATGTACATGACTTATCTATGAAAGAGTTTTCTCCCGTTACATGTGGTGTATGCAATTTCAAAATAAATGTCAAGGTTATGTGAGAGACAAATTAAGCATCTTTATTGCCATGGCCTCAAGGTAGATGATATAATGGTATGAGGAGAAGTGTCAATATTGTAATTTTACAGCAAAATAGCAAAGATGTGTCCAAAGAATAGATTTTTTTTGTTCTCTTATCTTCAAAGAAATTGAAACCTTGCTCATTCAGAACAGCAGCAATGCAAAAGGAAAAGACTGTTTTTCACATAATGGCAAATATTCAAAAAGATGTGTAAAAAAAAAACTAAACCAACAAAAAGCTCTCACTGCTGTCGGTCTCGCATTGCTGGGAAAGCCGTATTCTGATGCTATCGCGAAATGAGGAGAGCAGGTGTGTAACTATGATCACATCCTATTTGTAACAAACAAAGGGTGGTAAAAGATGGGAACAGAGCAGCACCAAAAGCAGGACTGAGGAGGCAGGGGATTCAAACAGCAGTAGGTAAATAAGATATTGAGAAGTGAGGGCACAAAAAGAAACACAAACCATAAAGGAAGATAATTTAATCCCTACTGTATAAAAACTCTGCTTTTCAAATCCTTGAAACCAGCTTTCAGACTAATCAAGCAACGACTGCACCTTTTAAAAAAATATTAAATTACTCCACTAGTATACACATATGCATGGGTGAAGCAAATGCTTGACTTTGACAGTCATAATACCTGTGTTATTACCATTGCCTCTAAGGTAGAACCTCCAAAAAGGCTTTTAGCCATTCAATCATCTACTAAAAAAGTAGATGCCAGGACCTTAGTGGCATTCCAACATTGACTTCACTGGGATGCAGAGAAAACTGTGAGCTGTTCCTACAGAGAGCTTCACTTCTGAGCACAATTATATAATGCATAACTCTGGATTGTGTGTGTGTGTGAAGGAGAATTCAGGTGGTTTGCAATCTTGTGAAACCAAAGATTTCCCAGAGTACAGGTAGACCTCCCAGGAAATTCCAGAAAAATTATCCTTATCCCAAACTCTCCAGTAACTTCCTTTGACCCATTGTCTTCCTTCATTTCTTAAATGCAGCCCTTACTTCCCCACCATATGTTTACACTATCCTATTGAGCTGCTCCTTTTTTCCTGTTGTACCCTTGTACAGTTGACAAATACACTTAGAACCTGGTCCTATGTGCTTAAAAACTCTGACCTAGGATTTTACTTATCACTAAAGAAAAAATTTCTTTTTTTCTCCAAGCACAGAAAGAGCTTTCATTGAGAGTTCTTTACTTGAATGTGTGAAATAAAGTGATCTTTAGTAAGGGCAAACAGGGCCTTGGAATTTGAGAAACCCCAGTGATAATTTAATGCTTATGGAAAGACCAAAGAATTTGGCTCCCTTCTGATTTTCCATTCCAGGTGGAGGAAAAATATCTATCTGAATGTCTACCCTTTGTAGGGATATAATTAATTAAGACAGTTAAATTGATTGATTTGTTACACATACCAATCTTTCTGAAAACCCAGTGAGCAAAACTTCTGCAACCACAGATGACTCCAGGCACCTCAGACTTCACTTGCACATCATAGTTTTAATTACCACATTAGTATTCCAGGGATTTCAAGGTGACTGAGTATTGATCCCATTCCAACTAAAGGGGCTGCTAGCCCTACAGGTATTACACATCAACTCTGCTGACATGTTGGATAAGGAGCTTCCCTGTCTCTTCTAGGGCTTTTGAAGAGTTTCTTCTGAAATGTTGGTTTTATGCTGCATGAGTTGCCATAGCTGAAACCAAAACCATCTGAGACCCCAAACACAAAAGTCTTTTTGTTCAAGATGATCTTGGTGGGCATTCCCTTTTTCTTTACCTCTTGGTCTTTAACTGGCACCTCCATACCAGAGCCACAGTTTGGTATGGTTAGGATGTTTTCTACCTGTGGCTGTGACTGCTGTATAAGAAGCATATGAGAGTAAGTCTGTCTAAATCCAGGATTTTCCTTTCCTCCTGAAGGAATGAAGATTATTTTTTACCCTGAAGGTTCTGCTATCAGCTTACATATAGTTTATATTTCACCAGTCTTCTATCTCACTTTCTTAGTTCCTTTATATTTGTCACTGAAACTCCCACAGATAACAAACTCAATTCCCAGAAATGCCCTTCTTTCTGTTGTCCCTTCTTACACACAGCTGAGGAGCCAAATGAGACACTGACAGTCTGCTCAGGTTAATGGGAGCAACATGGGTCACTGAAGGTATGTCAGGTTCAAGAATAAAAGTTTTATAATTACCCACAAAGTTACTGTAGTCTAGAGCCATGGAACTGCTAAAATAAGTCCTTTTTTTATCACTTGATCCCCATTCAGTTTTCTCCTCCCATTTCCCATAACTCTTTCACACGTCCTCAGAAAAATTTTGAGATTTAGTACCATTAGTGTTACTGAGCCTGTAAGTAAACTGTCTTCTACAGGTGGGGGGGATGGCTTTTCTCATAAAAGATAAAGAGAAATATGAAGTATTTTTTCATAGCAAAATAGGACCACAAAATCCTTCAATGTCTGTATCTAAGATAATTCTACAGATGAATTAAGGAATTCTTACTTCTGCTGAAGTGACTCTGTTACCTATAGTATAAGGTAAGCCTAAAGCAATGCATTCTTTGCAATTAATGAAAACATGAACAGAACATGCCTAGAGATATATTCATTTGCCTCTGGCTTTGAATGCAAGACTTTGCGTCTGCCAAATTCACCTCCACAGTCTTTAATGGCAAAAAAATTAGGGCTTTGATGTAAATGCTTTGAACTACTCCTATCTAAAGTAAGCTTCCAGGCACATGAGACTACCCCCTTGTTAAAGCTTTCTAAGCATGCAAACTGAATGATGTTGGTGGACTAACGACTGACTGAATTTGCTTAAAAATACCAGTCACTGAATAAAAATATTGTGTTCCTCGCAAGCAATAGGAAACACCTTCAGAGGGCAAATTAACCTTAGAAATGGGAAACAGCCCCCTCTAGTTAAAGTGGTATTGTTAAATGTACATACAGCAAAAGCTAAGAGAAAGGTGTGTTCTAGGTGCTAAAGGTGGGATCACTGACTAGGTCAAACTAACGAGGCTGGAAGTCAGTCTTACAATTATAAAAATGGTGTTCTGATGGCTGCAAAGATCGACATAGATGTTTGCAGAATTTCACGTGCTATCTTTGAGCAGTATTAACCACCACAAAACAGTATCTTAACAGTTAAAAAGCATACTAGAATGGCAAACATAGTATTGAGCGTAATAGCATGTCAGTATGTTCCTACAACATAACTAATTAAACGTGCCTAAATGTTATTACTATACTTTATAACCTCTTTTACAGGATATTACCAAAGTATAAGCAGCTACACTCATTCCGTAATGGATTCGTATATTAATGATATACTGAAACATTTATGAAAATTTCTGCTTCTACTTCAGAAGAAATATGCAACAAAATTATTTCTAGGTGTTAAAAATGTGATGGTACTTCAGAGCTATTACACAGTCCATTTTCTGTTATAATTTGTTTAACCCAAGAGAGGGGCAAAAGGTAAACAAACCAAGAAAGCACTAGTCAAACACTGTTCTCCCCTGACTCCTTGAAGCAACCTCTAAATTGCCTAAGCCTGCAGTAGCATCCAGGGATTTTCTGATGCAAGGGAAATTTTTTTTGAGTGATTTGGGAGCAAGACACATTTTCTTTCTGAATATTTCCCAGGTTATTTATAAAGAGTTCTTTACACTAGAAAGACTGGTTAACAGTCAGGTTTTGCATACTCAGCTGAGTGGCTAATCAAGTTTTCCAGTTCAGCTTCACAAGGTGGTAAAATAGGACCATACAGGGGAGAGGATTTAATGCTCTGAATGGCCTTGAAGGAGCTTAAGAGTTCTAATAAAAAGTTGGTATTTCTCCACTAACTAATACATTAAAAAAAAAGAAATGAAAAAGAGCAGAAGTAACAAGATAATCTATTTGACTCTGAAGATAAAGCCTTACCTTTATGCTTCTAGCTTTTCGGCTTAAATGCCTAAGGAAAATAGACTAGGTTTCTGACTAAGACCAATGAAAATTTTATCATGCTAAAAGTGGATGGCCAAATATGAAGAGCATGAAGACTCAACTAATAGATGAGGGGTATAGTACAAGATTTTTATGGAGATTTAAGTTCATACCTGAAGAGAAAGCTAAGCCTTTCTGACATTCATAAAGTGCTCCCTGCACTACAAGGACCACATTACCAAATATGGTTCCATCAGATATGAAATATTAAGGAGCTTTAAAAAGGCCATTGAATGTCTTTTAACTCCAGGGTCACTTAATCTAGGAAAAAATAAACAAGGATATTGTTTATGCTTCAATGTTCTTTTGAGGTGTGTGTCTGTTGTGTTTTACAGTAAGAAAAGGATGTATTCAACTTCAGAGTAATAAAATAATGCAATGAATTTGTGCACCAAACCACACACACACAAAAAATCACTTAATAATTATAAACCCAGAAAAGTCACTTCTTCCTTATTGTAAAATCTACATTATATACTCAGCATCAGAGTTTGTGTGATATGAATAAAACTTTAAAAAATGTCCTGGAAATTTCTGTTTCTATGTATTTCTATCAAAAGAAAGACATTGTTAATGAAGAGACTCACAAGAACTTCACTGCAAGTCATGACCTCTGGGTTCAAACAGCAACATACTAATGTATTTACATTAATCAGCACAGTATAATTGCTGCACTATACTTTGTAATTACTAATGTTGCTTCTCTTGGTTGTTGGTGTTTCAGTAAAAAAGCTAAAAAGCATTAAAGTTGAACACTTGGAAGATGGGTGTTAAGTTTTTTTGTCCAGCATAGAAAAAATAAGTAAACAGTAAAAGAAACTGCTTTGATTAGTATAGCCTCTCAAACATCTACCTTTCCCCTCTCTTTTTTCTTACATATTTATTTATTGATCCAAGGACATACAGTGCTTTGGAATACTTTTGGAAGAAATGGTTTGATCACATTATAGGACATTATAGGACAATTCATCAACATTATCCTTATCATACTATACTACATTATAGTTAATGGAAAACTATGATTTATTTCCTTTTTGGAAAGGCAACCAAGATTAAAGACATACTGAGTGATTTAATTAATATTAATTCAAAAAACAACAAAAGACTTGATCTAGAGCTGGATATTTTTCCAAAGTTTATCAGGTTGATAAATATTTGATTTGAAGAATGTTTTGGTCAGTTGTTACAGTGCTACAGTATGCCATATCTTCTATCTTGCTTTATATCTGAAAGTTTTGGCCTGGAAATACTGCAGAGGTGGGAGTATTATCCTTTCTTCACCTCTTTCCCCCATTTAAATAGCTCTTTAGCTCTCATTTGGGAGTAATTGGCATATACTTTTTATTCAGAAGTGGGTAGATTGACATAAAATCCCATAAACACCTGAGACCTTTCCTGTTCCACACTAAAATATGTGATGGATTTTTATTACTCATTTGTAAAACAGTAAACTTTATTCGTGCCATGCATACCATTTGCTACAGATGAGAAAGCTCTAACTACTGACTGTATTACTCTTCACAGACTCTGGTAGCTCTGATTTTATCAGCACTATAATGAAAGCAGAAAATATGTGTTTTCTGACATGTTTGAAATTCACTAGTGCAGCTGAGGCTTATGTTGATACTATTCTTAAAACATTGTTGGGACTATGTGCCTAATACCTTTTGTGACTAACCCAACTGAAGGACTTACTACCCCTTATAATGCAATGAGTCAGGGCTTAATGAATCGATGGGACTGGAATGGAGATGTTCCTACTAGCACAGCCAATATTCTATCACTTCTGGGCTTCATAATAGTCTAGCTCTGAGATAGTGAGGGCAACATATTTAGAAAGTATTTAAAAAAACCCCAAAACATCAAGATGAATGGACTACTGTACTGTGATATTAGAAAAAAAAATTTTTTTGAGGACCAACACAACTGAAGCAGTAGAATACTGCTTCTCTGGCTTTTAAAAATGGGTAAAAATAACTGTGACTGTGCATTGATAAAGTCAGTGGTTGTGTAAAGAACTGAACAGGGAGAAATACTTCCTTGTGATGCACTCCTAGCAGAAAAAAGAAAAAGCTTTAAAACAGAAATTGCTATATCTTCCCAAAATATTTCTGATGTTTAAAAGTACATAGAAATGTGGATTCTGTCTCATTTAACAAGCAAGCATACACACTATATGTAAAGAAAAATATGAATCTTTTTAATGATGATAATTAATTAGGTGCTTTTAACTTTTCATTCTGTCATCAAGTTTGTGCTTTGTCACTAAAGCCAATACCTAAAACAAGAAGCTGGAACATCAAATGAAAAAAGAGATTGTGTTTCTAAAGATCTACAACTTATAATGACATAAGTACAGTTTTAATTTTAAATAATTAACAAAAAAAATAGACAGACTGTTCATATACTTTAATTATACTTCCCATTGAAATTTGTGTGTAACTTGTGAGGATTTCAGGAGAGAAATAGGAATATTTTATTCTTTTCTCAAGCTGATAGGAAGAATAATGTCTTTTTTCATAATGCAAAGATTAAAAAAAAAATACTATCTCTAAACATCTTTTACAATGATAAAGCTCAGAATTCATAATGCCACTAGCTATGTTTTGAGAATTATTTTCTCCCTACTTCTGGTTGAACTATGCCTAACAAATACCACAAGGTTAAAAAATTACTCCATTCATGGGGAAAAATGCATGGAGCAAATGGTATTTTTTTTAAAGATGTAGTTAACCAAGGTCAAAAGGTCAAAAGAGGTCAGTAATCCTGCTGCATTAGTCATGCAATAAAACATTGGCAAGGACTGTTATAAGCCACTTCATCTCTCTTCTTGTGTTTTGGGAAGGATTTTATTTTTTACTTCAATTTAGCTAGTAAAGTGCAGCCCAAACTGAAGATCCCAAAGGGAACACAATGTCTCTTTATCAAATTTTTTGCCTAAATATTATAAGGATTGTTCAGAGAACCATCATACTTTATTCTACATAGGAATAAATCTGGACAGGGAAAAACAGACATCCAGACCATAAAAAGTAAAACTTTATTGTTCAAATATTTACTTGCATTGGTGGAGACCCAGATGTCTGCTCTATGAGATAGTTCTTTGTGTTGTTTCTCCTTTTATTGGCAATTGCATTATGATTTTGATAAATTTTTCCTTCTAGATACATAGAAATGCAACGCTGTTAATGAAAATATTTTCATTTAGATTAACTGCTATTTTCAGGTGCAGAAATGTTAGGAAAAATGTCCTTTTTAGGGAAAAGTATATTCCCTACTTTTCTCCTGAGAGTGGCTTGCTGAGATACAGGAGAATGAAAAATTACAATTAGAATGGAGTAGATATGGAGGTGTTTTGGGAGGCTTTGTTGTTCTGCTTTTGGTTTTTTGTGCACTAGATGTTTGCATATAGATGAGAAACTGAATGAAAGCTAAACCTAGCACAAGATTTTGTTGTGCTCTGAAAAAGTCAATCTTTCAGTCTAATTTGTTATAAAAATACAAAGTCTAAAAGGTGCTCTAGTTGAAGTATAGTTTCTCCCTCTTATGAGCATCACTATTTCTTGTGGACACAGCTGTTAAGGGATCCTAATGTCATAGACAGAACATTGTTCACTTTAATGAATCGATGAAGAACTAAATTCTGTTTTTCAAAGAAGGAGTAATTTATCTTGTGAGTCCTTACTGTGGTCAGTGCCCTATGCTATTAAGAGGGAAAGAACTGCTCCAGAGCTTCTGGATTTTAGATTTCTTACAGGTACATACACACAACCACTCTTCTTTTGCTCAAGAAGTATCATCTATTTGCCTGCTCTGAACTTTCTCTTCTTAGTTTTCTTTTTCCAGGCCTTAGGCCATAAGTCATTCACTGTTACTGAAGCACACAAACATTTCTAGAGTACTTTCACTTGTAACCAGGGCTTTTCTTCATGTATCTTCCTCTGTGGAAGAAAAAACCATATTTCTCACTGGTGTCTCACACCAGAGCTTATCTGGCTTCCAATAGACAGGTCCTGGACCAGGAATGCACTCATTGGGAAAGATGATCTCCAGATTTCCTTGATCCTGAGCAGAAGTAGGTATGGCTGCAGAAAGTGGAGAGTACTGTTCAAGGGTCATAATGACCTGACACAAGGAGAAAACCAGCTTACAAAGGTGATCTGCTTGTAGCAATCTGTGCATCTAAACATACAGTCTGATGAATTTTGTAGCAGTGAATATTTAGCTTTGAGATTTCGTAACTTAATATCGAATCCATGATAACACAAATAGCCTTGTGGCCTAAACTATAGCTGCTAATAGAGTTGCAATATTTTGTTCATTCCAGGTCAGAAATAAAAGTTGTGCCCCTGAATGCTTGGCAAATACACTTTTGTGTGTACCCTACAGTGTGTATGAAATCCAAAAGTGATTTGGAGCCAATTGGAGTTTTGAGCCAATATAACACTCTAAGGCCATATGTCATCCTAAGTGGAACATGATAATTGAGAAAAGGCAAATCTTTCAAAACTTTCCCACTTTTCCAGTTCTTATGTCTCTAGTGTTTTTCCCCTTTTTACATAGGAAGGAAATTAAATTTTCTTAAGCAAGGGGTACAAGTAGAATAAGGAGTAAAAGAAATCTCCTGAGCCCTGATTCAGTAAAAAAACCCTTTGTGGTCTGCTTGCTTAGAAACGTTTATAAATGTTGGAATTATGAACATACATATACTCTCTTAAGTAATATTGAGATGCTGATGAATGTTGGAGAGGTAGACAGATTAGCCATAAAAAGCTTGTTATGCTGGCAGATTGAATAAATTTATAATTCATACATAATAATATACATTTCTTTAAAGTTTAATGTCTGTTAATGATTTTAAAGAATACCCATATTTTTCTCATCACTTAGCATTCTTGTCATTTGTTGACTTCTATGCTTTTTGGATAAGGGCCTATAGCTACTCCTTTAATGAAATGGTAGTGTGCTTACCCCTCATTCTGAAACCTTGAAGGGAAGTTTTTTGATTAATGACAGTATTTTGTCCATCATGATAATTTATTGCTTAGAAACTGAAATTTCTGTAGTTAAAAGTATTTTTAACTTCCAGTATTTGCCGTTTTACAAGTAATAAGACTGTGGTAGTATACTGTAAATGTCACTAACAACTACTTCAACGTCTAAATGCTAATAGACACACAATTAATCCACTCTGGCACATCTAAAACAGTCATTACCTAATGCTATTCACATGGTGTGGGGTTAATTGAAAGAGGTCTTGACCTTCATGACCTATCAGCTTTACCTCATCAGTTTGACCTAGGTCAGAGATTCTCTCTTCTAACTTTTGTGTATCAATAAAACCTCACTATATCTAGAAACAGCATATGTGTATATATATGTGTAAGCATGAATATCATAAAGGCATGCACATATATGCACAATAGTGACTAAAGAATAGAAATAATAAATATTTATGCCACTGATTTTTTTTTCATTTTTCTTTTCAAGTAAAATAAGATTTATATGATTCGAAAAGTGAAGACTATTTCTTTTCAGTTTATAGTGTAAACATTATACCAAAGCTGATTTTTCAAGTGAGACTAGAGTAAGTTTACTGTTGCTTATGTGATCATAAATGCTTTTGAGAAGAGAATTTGGCTGACACGAGATTTTCAAATGGTAATATATATTAAAATAAATACTCTTTAATGTAAAATTACAATTAGAATTCTTAGTGACTGATGCACCTAGTTCTGTTATGTGAGTGCAAAAACTGAGATATTGTTTGAATTT
Source organism: Todiramphus chloris collaris (assembly GCA_025345505.1). Lineage (NCBI taxonomy): Eukaryota > Metazoa > Chordata > Aves > Coraciiformes > Alcedinidae > Todiramphus > Todiramphus chloris. The sequence goes on along the minus strand of JANVCC010000067.1, from coordinate 2,666,327 downwards.
TATGCTGTGCTATAACTGGAAGGAAATGTGCATTCCATTATGTCCCCCAACTTATTAAACTATATTTAAATTGAAAAGCTGAGTACTTGAAAATTAAGAAATACCAGAGTTCAAGTTACTTCTGTAGTTACAACACAAAGTCAATTGTTTTGCTGTGTCTTTAATTCATTATCACAGAAGTGATCACTGCCTCTGCTTCTCCCTTCCTAAGCCTAAAGCCACAGTAGGTGCAAATGTGTTGAAATATCTGAAGGGTGAGTGTAAAGCAAATAGAGCCAGGCTCTTTTCAGTGGTGCCCAGTGACAGATCAGAGGCAAACACTAAAACACAGAAGGTTCCCTCTGAACATCAGGAAACACTTTTTCACTGTGAGGATAACTGAGCACTGGCACAAGTTGCCCAGGGAGATTGTGGAGTCTCCATCCTTGGAGATATTTAAAAGCTGTCTGGACATGGTCTGGGCAACTGGCTCTAGATGGTCCTACTTCAAGCAGAGGGCTTGGACCAGATGACCACCAGAGGCCTGTCCAACCTCAACCGTCTTGTGATCCTATGATAGGTGGAGTTAGGAAAAGCATCATAAATTCTCAGGCAGGATATGCTCAGTTTCTTTGTGTAATTAAGGGGTATGCACTGCCTCTGTGAGTCTGTGCAAAAGAGGTCTAGGTAGTGAGCTTCAGTACCAGCTACCTGACCAGCCACATTGCTTAATGCTGGTTTTCTTTTCTGCACAAGATGGAGTTGCTCCAACTAGCAAGGCTCTGGAAAAAGTCCAGAGTTTGGATAAGTTTCTCTTGACACTAATCTTCAGAGGCAGTGGAAAAGATGGATTCAGGGTATTCTGTTATACTACAGCATTTAGGTCCCCCTGCCTGATCATCCTATCACTCCTTCATGTGGCAGCTCAGGTGGTATTATTTACCCTCCAGTTTCAATCTATACTAAATTCATTCTAGTGAGTTACAGCACAATCCTTTTTGTTTTTTTTTTTTTTCCCAGCGAGTTTAATGCAAAAACCACACGGTAGTAAAGATAATGCAGGAAGCAGGGAGAACAAGCAGGGAGAACAAGAGGTCCCTCAGCAGTGAGCCAGCCACCTGGGTCCTGGGCTCTGGAAAGAGCCGTGGTGCCCTCTGGTCCCATGAGCAGTCATCACAGCTGATCAGTCACTTCCAGGCCATGTGGGGCTGTATGTCTCATCACAGCCATTGAGTCCTCCATTAGCTTACCTACATCTAATTCTGTATTAATCATACGTTAAAGATGAAGATTTCAATATGAAATGTACAATGCTTCTAAGAAGAACTATAATGCAAACAGTGTTAATAATATATTTTAAGCAAAGATTTGATAGTAGGTTACCCTGACTTCAGAGAAATGGAGCAGATCCAGCAAGCTGACCCAGCGGAGACCCTGTGCATACTTAACCCTCAGTTCTTTATGCATCACACGCACTGTAATCTTGTTTTCTTTGACATTTCTCAGATGTACTAATCCTTTCATCCTGTGAGATCAAATCTGAACCTTCATTGATTTTATGCTAAGGCAACCCATGGGCCCCTAGGTAGTAACTTCTGTACCCTGCCTATAGTAGGTCAGTTGTGTTTTCTGTCTATTGCCTCAGTGTAAAGTACATTTTACTGGTTAGTTCACCTACTAAATCTAACTCAAGCATGTTGATTTACATCTGTTTCAACCTATTGACCTGTGTGTAGTTATTTTGAATGTACATTAAACTAAATCATATAATTGAAGGGACATACTTTCTCCCATCAAAGTGTTGAAGGGAAGACTGCTGCCAATCCTGTCACTGGAGGATATATCCCCATAAATATTCTGTGAACTAGACAAGAGAACAAGAGATTGTTGTTGATAATGCTAGTGTGTTGTGGCTGTCCATCACCCATGAAGGCAAAGTAACTTCCAGGTTCAACAAGGGCTGAGATTCTTTGTATGCAGAATGAATTAAAAGCAAAAGACACTTTGTAGTCCACAGAAACATTCAAACTATTAGCAAGATATTACCATAATCTCTCTAAACAATTACAAATGATACAGGCTTCAGTATTCTTTTTTCTTTGTATACAGTAATATTCCCCAGTTCGTTCTGTAAATTAGGATTTAAGATTCAGAAGAAGGTGGACTTGGTGGCTGGTTTTCAGAAATAATTATTAGAAATTATTATCTATGAAAAGAATTGTTATGGAATTAATTCTGTTTAGTTTCCTGAAACTGTACAGCACTTAATCCTGTGAGTTGCCCCAGGATATTAGATTGTTCTCCTAAGACATCCTGGTTTTAATTTCTGACATGTATTCTTGGGCTGTGTGAATTTTATTTTATAATAACTGCATATCACATGAAATTTATAGAAATGGGATATTTTGTTACTGATGTGTGCTTGATATCTCCAGCTGCTCTGAATATTTGTTGCAGAAAACTATTCATTTTTTGTCTTCTGTCTTTTTTTTTTTTCATCTTTCACTCCTCAGTTCACTACAGCCCTCTCCTTTTCTTACTCACATGCTTTATCTCCATAGTTTTTGAACTATGATGCATTAGATATAAAAGTGATATGAAGCTGTCATCAGTTGAAATAAAATATCCTACGAGTATCAGAATATGATGCTTGTTAGTGTAGATTTATACTCCCCACTTAGTCAATGAGATACATGTGTCTCTGGTGTTTGGGTACTTTCTGAACATGTAGTAACTATTATTCCTGGCACGTGTGTGACTGATTGTTTCCAGAATGAAGAAAACATAAAGCAGCATCATTATGCCTGGTAGATGCAGGCCACACTCTAAACAGTGGTCTTGTTTTTATAAATTAGTTAAATGGTTTCCAGAGAATGATGTGCTGAACTACTTGGGCCACATTTCTTTTAAGCAAATGATGAAAGGATTTCCAAGTAATTCCAAATGGTCCATATTTGCTTTGTTTAACAGTCAGACATACTAGTCACCTGGAAAGTATCTATAAAAGGTTGAAGCTGTGACAGAGTCGTTTACTTTTATTTAATCTTTACTTTGATTCTAAGTACTACATTGGTACTTAGGAGGACATTACCATATTAACGAGAAGTTAATATAAAATTCTGAACAGAATAATTTAATTTATGGCTTAAATCTGTGCAGAGTGTTTCTTTACATATATTTTAATTTTAGAAAACTACATCAACTAATGTTCACAGATAAAATTATTGCCTCTGTCTAACATAAAATACATGATATTTTTTGTAAAATGGTAAATCTCAGACTTAACTTCATCCTAATAAAAAGTAAAGTTGTCTAAGGAATGTTAATTTTTTTGGTGTAGTTAGAGCTGATGGCATAAAGTAGCTAACAGAAGATGATTGACTATGCAAAGTCACTTTACTTCCACCAGCTTATAAAAGGAATAAGAACAAAGTGGTTTAGAAATATTACAAAATTATCAAGGATCTAAAGATTGCCTAGGGCAATGTATCAATAGAGAAAAATCATAGCCCTTGTTTTCATCTTTCATTTTGTATCCTGGAAATAATTTATTTGTAAGATACTTTCATAATAAATGCCCAGAGAAAACTACTTTTCATTGCACTTTTGCTATCTGATCAGATGAGATTGAGATCTATCATTATATCTGATTATTACAATGGGCCCCATTGGAATCCGAAGAATAAAGTGAAGAGAGATTTCTCTGAGCAGCATAACTGACTTTGTGTTTGAGCAGAACATTTTCTTTTACAAGTCATAAACAATAGATTCCTCAATGATTTTAATGTGTCTTTAAATGTGCCTGTAAATGTGCTTCAAATTAAAAAAAAAAATTTCTCTCTTGTTAGACTACCCTATCTTCTTTGAGTCCTATCCCCTCATAGTAGTATAGCTGATAACAATATTTAAATAACAGTATATATTTTAAAAGGAAAATAATGCTAAAAGTGCTTTCCAAAGCATTATTGCCTGGATAAAAAGAAAAGTAGATAAATTATTGCAAATATTTTGAATGGCTCTCACACTTAGGAAGCTTTCATTTGTTAATTCTGCAACAAGACAATCACCTTATCTTAAATTAAGCTTACAAGCTTCTCTGCTGGTGAAGTTCATTTGATGATATTATATTAACTGAGGCTCTGGAGATCGTTTTTATTCTGGTCAGTATGTTTGGATCTGCTTAAATCCTGTATAAGTCAATGGCACTGGAGATCACAACAGAAGTTGAGCAGCATTTAACTATGTCCAAATAGAAATGGATTTTTGGAAATCTAAGTCATGTCATCATTCACATTTAAAGGAAATTGTATGATTTCCTGTAGAAGAAAATGTGAATCCTCCAAAAGCTGCCTTTTTGCTTTAATCTGACCAGATAGAATGAGGCAATAATAAACATCCTTTTCTACTGTTTAGTGGTTGGTTTCTGATGATCCAATATTTGGACTGAGACAGCTCTCCAGGAACACATACACTCTTTTAAACTCCCTTTCAAGAGACAATTGCCAAATTTCTCAGACCTATATTCTGATTTTCCTTTGGTTTTGTTTTGTTCTATTTCTTTTGCAAAGGAAAAGATGGAAAAGTTTCATTTCTTTTTCCCCAAGATCACAGATGAGCTAGCTGTTATTCAAAGTTGTACTCTCAGGTAAAAGCTTGGCATAAAGCATATCTGGCAATTTGCATTACCAGAGGTAATTCCTTTTGCTGTCTTTGCCACAAACATGGACTTCCATTATAAATCTGTTTCATAACATGAAACTTTTTTTCCAAACTACTAATCCAAGAGCCTTTCATTAAAATCCCACTTTAAAAATACAACACTGGAAAAAATAATGATCAACAATGCCAATGGCTGATTTAATCTCTAAACAGTGCCAACAGCTTTCAGAACAACTCAATGTGTTAATTACTTCATATGCTTTTCACAATAATGTCTTTTATTTTAGAGGTTTTTTTAGGGTAAAGTCCTATTATTTTAGTTTTCAACGACTCTTACTGCTTTACGTAGTATAATTTTAAAGAAGTGAAGAATTTGCAAGCTGAGAAAGGTAAAATTGTTGGAATTAACCCTATTGAAGGGGTTTTGTTTTGTTTTATCATGCCAGTAACTGTTAATAGAAAGCAGACTTTTCCATTAGGAAATGTCTCTTTTAACCTGTATATTTTCTAAAGGAGAAAAATAAAAAAAAAAAGACATATGTTCAAGTTTTAAGAACAAGTATAGTTTTCAAGATAAAAACAAGCATCACTGCAATTGTCTTGCGGAAAGAGTTACTTTGTTGATGACTGAGGATAGAAGTAGCTGATATGAAACTTGTGTATTACCAGAACCATCCTGAACACGCAACATACTTATTCCCCCTTATTTTATGCTTGAGACAATTAGACTCCTGAATATTTTCCTACCTTAGTTTGACAGTGTTTGCTCAGAAAGGTCTTATATCTCTGGTCATATGCTAAAGTTCTAGAAGTTCTAGAAGCTACTTTTGCAGTTTTAAAATTATGAGATTATAGCTCCTTTAAGAACATTTTTCTGGATCCCATATAAGCCCTTGACTAACCTAATAATAGATTCTGACTTTCCCACTTCCCTACAGTCCAACCTAAATCAGAACGGGTGAAGTGACAACTTGTCACAGAGGGTGATTCCATCTGACCCTTCATGTAGTCAGAGAATTTATGCACAGAGAAAGGGACGACATTGTTACTAACACTGCTGAGTCAATGCTATCAAAACTGAGATCAGAGAGACATCCTGGCCATCTGTCCCATGTAGCTTGTGAGATAGATCTGAGAACTGACATCCAATTTTAACATACAAAGGCTGGACTACTCAGAATTACACAGAATAAGTGAGGTTGGATTGCTTAGTCTCTTGGAATTGTCTAGTCCAGTGCCCCTGCTCAAGCAGGGTCAAGTACAGCAAGTTTCTTAGGATGGTTTCCAGTCAGGTTTTGAGTACCTCCAAGGATGGAAACTCCACAAACTATCTGGGCAACCCTGTTCCAGTGCTGAGTCACCCTCGCAGTAAAAAAGTATTACCTGTGGTTCAGCCGTATTTTCACGTTTGTGGCCTTTTTCTGTTGGCAAGTACAACTAAGCAGTGTCTGGCTCACTCTTCTGTGTGCTCACCATCGCATATTTACACTTATGGATAAGATCCCTCCTGAAACTTCTGTCTGAACAGTCCCAACTCCCTCAGCATCTACTCATATTGAAGATGCCTTAATCACCTTTGTGGCCCTTTGCCACACTTACTCCACTATGTCCATGTCTCTCTTATACTAAGGAGCCCAGAAATGGACCCAGAACTCCAGGTATGTCTCACTAATGCTGGGCAAAGAGGAAGGATCACTTTCCTTGCCCTGCTGGCAATGTTTTGCCTAATACAGCCTAGGCAGCTATTGATCTTCATTGCCTTCATTGTCATGAGAGTACACTACAGGCTCATGGTCAACATGGTGTTCTCCTGGACCCAGAGATCCTTCTCTGTCAAGGTGCTTTTCAGCCAGTTAGACTCCAGCCTGTAAAGTTACAGGGCTAGGGCTTATTCCTTCTCAGTTGGAGGACTTTGCTTTTCCCTTTGCTGAACTTCATGCATTCTTCTCTGCCCTTTTCTCCAGCCCTCTTTATGTTCCTCTGAATGTCAGCACAGCCATCTGGTGTTTGAAGTGCTCCTCCCAGTTTTGTATCATCTGCTAATTTGCTGAGATGCACTCGGTCCTGTTATCCAGGTGATTAAAGAAAATGTTGAACACTAGAGGAACCAGTAGCGATTCCTGAGGTACACTCCTAATAGCAAGATTTGTCAGTTCTAGAAAAAGGAAAAAACTCTTATTATAAAAAAAAAAAAAAAAAAACCTTTTTTGGATCTGACATGGATATGGATATAGTCTATTGTGCGCTTTTGAGGTACTTTATGTCTATTTATGTAATTTGTAGTGAATATACTTCCTGAAGACCATTTTAATTCTTTACTCCTGTAAATGTCTATGAGACTAAAAATTAATTTGAGTAAGAAAGTTTTTCTGGTATTTTTCTTAGGGATTTTCATCAGACAAAACTTGTACTAACCTGATTCAGAGGAGGGAAAGCGGGGCATTAGTAGAGAACTGTCCTGGAATGGAATTAACTGGGAACCCATAAATCTGTCCTTTCTGAGACATTTCTCTCCTACATGCTCACAACTTTTCCATTAGAGTAAAGGAGTTCTCCAGTTAGGTTAGAATCATGCTTAACAGAATAATAGGAAGAAAATTTTAGGGACATTTAAAAGAAGCCATGGTTGTTTGGTATGTTAAAAACTGAGCTGGAAAACAACTGTCATAGAAGATTAAATAACTAAAGAATATTTTATGCAATGGATTTTCCTCCTTACATGACATTAAAGAGTGGTCAATACTCAAAACAAACATTTAATTTTGAAATTATAGTAAGTGACATATCCTGAGCACCTGCAAGCACTTCTCAGACCTAGCGATCTTTTGTCATACCATGATATTTCAACGTCTTAAAATTATTCGGTGTCTTGTATTTTCTACCTGTGCTATCCCACCCCTGTACTTTAGATTAATTAGAATGAGATTTAGGAGCTACATAGAGAGGGAACTTCAACATATTTAGCAGATCTCCTTGTCTGGAATGGTCAGGGTACCAGCATTACAGGTGTTATGATAGAGGATAACTGGATAAATCTCAGTTTTTAAGAAATTTAGGAAAATAATTTATCTAAGGAAATAAGACTGGGCACTGAAGTTTATGCTCTGCAACATTGCAATTTGCAGTACATAAATACATCTGGGAACCCAACCTTCAAACTCTCAGGCTAACAAAAGGGCAAGCTCTCCTCATTTAAAATCCTAGGGACCTTAGAGATTTATCAGTCTTATTATGGTGAAATGGATGGTTTATGTTGTGCACTTTTTGCAGTAGAAAGAAGCAAAGAAAAAGTTGTGGCCAAATAAGAAAGACAGGCTTAGGAATGATCAGATAAGTGGGAAGAGCTAATGACTCAATTAGGATACTCAAGATAACTAAAGAAGATTTGTATTTGGCAAAGGCTCAGGAGAAAATTGTTTTACAAGTTTTACAGTGGAATAAGAGTTTTACTGTGTTTATAGAAAGGACATGTTGGGCCTTATCCTGGGTAGTCTTTTTCACTTAACATTATAATTCCTTTATTTCAGTGTGACTTCAAGTTCTAAGCAAGTGAGAACTTAACTTCAGTAGGAGCTGCACTGCTCAGAATACAGCATGATTGCCATACTTACTAAGCTTAATACACTATTAAAAAGAGATCATATCTGACTAGGTTGTCACAAAGCATAGCCAGGTGGTGTAGAGATTTGAAAATAAGTGCCACTAATTTCATTGTACACACACATATAGACCCTGGTTGGTGTGAAGAAGTGACCCAGAAGGGTGTCAAATGATCTTAGTGTTCTCCCACGGAACACTTTCCCAAGCAGACCATACTTCTGAAAGAACCAGAATGGGTGGAAATACGTACAATTTTCCTTTCAGGAATCACCCCCTCACTAATGAACCACCCCCCTTTCCCCATTGGAAAAACCCAAGAGTGGAAATACTATGTTATTCACAACAGAGTTCTCAACAAGTCTGAGACAAGACAGACCTGTAGGACTTTGTCTAGATTCTAGAGGGATTTACGTATGTCATGCTTACAGTGGCTTGGTTTGTGAAAACTGTAAGAAAAAAAAAATCATTCAAGGATCTCAAATCCCTGTACAAACAGATTTAAGTATTTGTCGCAAATGGAGAAACAGGAAAACAGAGGTTTTCTTGCCAAGCTTTTACAGTAGAGTTTCCCGCCACTGGGTATTCCAAATGAGTGCAAGTCCATAAGTAAAAGGGAGAATAAAAACACTAAGCACAATAAACATTAGCATGCAAGAGGCAAGTGAGCTGGTGTTTTTAACAGTCTTCATCAAACTGAAGTATGAGGCTTCATCATAACAAGTCTATAAAAGGTCAATATTTTATTATTATAAATCATACTATCTTGAGCTCTTTTAGTTTTGGCCTCCTTAAGAATCTTTGCAGAACTATTGTAATGACAGGGCTGTGAACAAACCAGTTCATTAAATTGCCGACTCTGCTGCTTGCAGATGTTTGAGGCAGGTGTTCTGTACCGACCAGGGAGTTTGCTTTCTTCTGCTGAATGTTGCACTGGAGGTCAAAGGTTACACCTCAATGGCAAGGTCTCAACTGCATGGCAAGTCTCAGAGGTCTTTGTTAGGGGAGAAAAAGAATTCAGTCTCCTTAAAATTTATGTACTGCAAAAGATAACTGCACCTGCAGACTGCTGCTCTTATTGAAAACATATGGTGGCTGTTGGAAGAAATATAAAATGGTACTCTGCAGTTCCTCTTGAGAATATGCAGGGACTCCAAGTGATCAGTATTAGATCAGAGATACCTGAATGATTAATGATCCAATAGAAAACAGTTCTGGTACAAAGTGTATGTTTTTGTCATACACTTAGGGATTCATGCAAATCCACGTATATTTAAAAACTGACTTTGGGTAGTGTTGTGTTACCATCAAACAGTTGCCCCACATAATGTAATGTATGCCAGCAGGCATTCCCAATGACCCAGCTAGTTCATAATTGGAAAAGGTTAGTCCAGCCTTTCCTGGCCACCTGTATGTTGGCTTTGTAATTTCCCAAATGGAAAGAGTAAAGATAGATTCTTCTAGATGCAGGAAATTGTATAAAATGGACCACCCTCATTAGAGAATCTTCTGTCTTAAAAAAATCACTGTAGGCTTAGAAGATAAAAGTCTGCTTTGTTTTTGCTAGAAATAACCTCCAGTGAACATCAATATTTTGTCAGTTCATATTATGTTAGTCAGGTATAAATAGCACACTTACAGAAGGGGATGGAAATATCTTTGTGTTTCTTAACTTCTACTGACATATGTGTCTATGGTACTGCTAAAAGAGTTTTCAGCAATGACTGTTGGGGCTCTAACACTAATAATTGCTGAAAGTTCATAAAAAATTAAGACGAATCATAGAATAGCTTGTTTTGGAAGGGACCTTAAAGATCATCTAGTTCCAACCCACCTATCATGAATGGGAACACCTACCGCTAGACCAGGTTGCTCAAAGCCTCGTCCGACCTGGCCTTAAACATTTTCAGGGATCTTGCATCCACAGACTCTTGTGGCAACCTGTTGAGTGCTTCACCACCTGCACAGAACTTCTTCCTTACATTTAATCTAAATCTACTATTTTTAAGTTTAAAACCATTACCCCTTATCCTATCACTATATATGCTTGTAAAAAATCCCTCTCCAGCTTTTTTGTAGCCCTCCTTTACATATCTACTCTCCACAAAGCCTTCTCCAGAATGAACAAATCCAACCCTCCCAGCCTTTCCTCATAGGAGAGGTGTTCAAAGCCCTCTAAGCATCTTTGTGGCACTATTCTGGATTTGCTCCAACAGGTCCATGTCTTTCCTATTCTGGGGTTCCCAAAGGTGAACATAGCACAAGGAGAGAATCACATCTTTGATGCTTCCCATGATGCAGCCCAGGATACAGTTGGCTTTCTGGGCTGCAAGGATATATTGCTGGATCATGCTGAGCTTTTCATCAACCAATACCCTCAAGTCCTACTCCACAGTTCTGTTCTCAATCCTTTCATTGTAGATTGTATTTTTGCTTGGGATTGCCCCAACCCATGTTCAGAAACTTGAACTTGGCCTTATTGAACTTCATGGTATTTGCACTGGTCCACCTGTCAAGACTGTCATGGTTGCCCTGGATGGCATCCCTTCACTTCATCATGTTGACCACACCACACAACTTGGTGTTGGCAAACTTACTGAGGGTGCACTCAATCCCACTGTCCATGTCACCAACAAAGATGTTAAACAGTACCGATCCCAATACCAACCGCTGAACAATGCCACTCATCACTGCTCTCCACTCAGACATCAAGCTATTGACTGCAACTTTTTGAGTGTGGCCATCCAGCCAATTCCTTATCCAAGAATATCCTTATCCAAATGATAGAATAGCATGACTTACTGGAATCTTTAAGTCTGAGACTTTCAATACTACTTGTTCATCAGAAGGAGCTCTTACAGATTAATTTCTCACTGTTACTGTGTAAGAACAGATCCAGGCGGGTCTTGAAAGTCTCTGGAGTAGGAGACTCCACAACCTCTCTGGGCAGCCTGTTCCAGTGCTCCATCATTCTCACAATGAAGAAGCTTTTCCTAATGTTGAGGTGGAACTTTCTGTGTTTCACCTTGCTGTCATTACCTCTTGTCCTATCACAGGACACAACTGAAAATATACTGTTCCCTTCTGCTTGACACCCACCCTTCAGATATTTGTAAACATGAATAAGATCCCTTCTTGGTCTTCTCTTTCCCAGACCCAAGTGTCTCAGCCTTTCCTTGTAAGAGAGAGGTTCCAGTCCCTTAATCATCTTTGTAGCTCTCCATTGGACTTTCTCTAGTATTTTCCTGTTCCTCTTGAAATAGGGAGACCAGAACAGAACACAATAATCCTATTTCTTTCCATCATTTCTGCTTTGGATTTATAGCAATGAACCTTCTCCAGACTGAGATGGCTTTTAAAAATTAACCAGTATTAAGGTTTTTGAAATAACAGTTATTAAAAATTGCAGGGGGGTTACTGCATCTATATTTGTAGCACCATCTAAGATTTGGGAAAACCAGTTCTATTCACACCCACATTTTGCACAACCTTTCTTATTTGTGTTAGGTTTTAAAAAAAGATACTTGATAGATCTGAGTAACTTCAAAGATGATGAATGATAACATTTTTGGCCACTCTTTCTTTTCCTCTGTCTCTCTGCACTCTGTTAACAGTGGTGAATACACCATATTTCAGTTTTGACAAACCAGTATTTTCTGTGGAAATGATATTTTATCAAAGTAATTATAACTACCTGTTTCTCCAAATCCTCTATTACATATAAGCCTGTTACGGATTCTAAGCAGAGTGGAAAATCACTTTTTAAGGTTTACAACCTGAAAAGAGTCAAAATAGTTAAGCAGGATGAGACAAAAAACAACACTGAGTGTTCTGCCACTAAGGTCACATGGCTGATACACACTTAGAGAGCATTTGCATGGCTTTCATTAAAAACTAGGTATTAACTCATCGTGTTAAAAGGTAAAGCAGTAAAATTATGTTCACAATTTCAAAATTAGACATATGGGACACATTTGCAAGCATAAATTCTTTGGTTAGCTTGCTGGCTCTGCTTATTATCATTATTATAATGTTTATATTCATTTTATGTTTTATTGTGGATCATATACAGTCTGTCTTAGGGAACATCTTTTCATGTTGCCCACCTTATGTGTTTTGCTCAGATGCGCTATCATTTGAGTCTCATTTTAGGACACAAATATAGAAACCCTAGTATAAATCAGTCACCTCTTGCAGGATGAAACAATGTTTTAAAGTTTTTTTTTAATGTCTCAACTGTTATAATTTGGATTGGGGTATGCAGCATTTCAAGTATGGAGAAACATTTTGTGTTTTTAATTTCCTAATGCGTAGTAGTATCATTAAGGGTGTTTAGCATATTACATTAATACCATGCTGTTTCTTCCTATTTTATAAGAAAATGCAGTTGTATAATGCAACAGTAAAAAATATTCCCAATGTTATTATACTTTTAATCACAACTTCTGCAGGTGCACTTCTAAACAGAATGAGAAATTTCCCTATGGATCAGAGCTGGTGTTAAAGTAGGGTTTTTTTCCTGCAAGGGAAAAAAGAAAATTAATTTTTTAACTAGAACATAAATGTTAAATGAGCAGAAAAATTTGAACTATCATGTCTTTCAGAAAATACAGCATCTGTGACTTCTATCGAATCAGGTCCTTGACTACTCTGACAATGACAATGTGATTGGTACTTTTCAGTTTTCCTTCTCAAGGCACACCTGCTTCTTATAAAGTGCTTGAGATCTATGAAATAAAGAGTGTTCTTCCTAAAAGTTGCAAATAACAACATGCGTATAGAGTATTCCATCCTGAAGATTAATTCTGACATGTGCAGGTCTCCATTTGCATGAACTTCTTCTTCTAAGATATTATGGAAGAAGCCCAGGCCTGTCATTCAACAAGCTCCCCTTTAATTCTGGCTGTACCCTTGAATAAATAGTTCATTTTTTAATTTCTCTCAATATCTGGGCAGCTTCAGGCCTGCAGGATAAACTTGTGTTATGCCAATACAGTTCTCCTTCATTCTGTGCCTCATTTGTTCATCTTACTTGTCATCAGTTCTTTATGCAAAAAAGACCTTGGATGTATGTCTGTTGTTTTCACTTCTTTCCCTGACACCATGAAATAATGGCATCTCTGAGAAAAGGTAGTTATGAGTAATACCTGCTGGTGCTAATGAAAACAGCCACATTTTCTGGCCAATGCCACAGTTGCCACAGTCTGCTGCAAGTTAGCAGGAACCTAGATACACTAAACTGCGAGCACCACATAGAGTCAGTAGTGGAGTAAAGTCAGGTGGGTAAGAAACCCTCATCAGGCATTTCCCTCAGTTCTAAGACTGCATATAAAACTCCCACACTCTTTTCTCTCTATTATTCAGTGGCACAGTCCACAGGAAAGGCTCAGGTGTCAGGCCACCTAGATTTCCACTAATTTGTTTACTACATTGGAAGTTAAGATCAGGAAAAAAAAAAAAAAAAAAAAACCACACAGAAGTTTCCATGTGCACATGTCTCCACATTGAGACAAAATTTTATCTGGAAGAACAAGGCACGTTCTCTTACCTTCTGTGTGTAGTTCTTTCCACCTGTAGCTCTATGTGTGTCTCCAGAGTTTATTAGTGTCCAGGTTCTGACTAGCCTAAGACATCAGTGTCAAAGGATCTTCATTTATCACGGCCAGCTACTTATGCCAAAGCATACACGGATGAGTCTTATTTCTGCCTCTTTCTTCTGGACAATGCAGTTCCCATACATGTGTCATTTATTATAAATCACCAGATTCAGGCTTTCAGCAACATAACATCTCTTACCAACAGTGGGAGAGAGGGAGGTAATATGTCTTGAGTCTGGCTTGTGAAACACAAAAGATCCCCTATATCCTCTCTATGGAAGTTCTCCAGCTAACCAGATCCAAGACTACCATTATAATTAATACTATGATCGATGTATAATTTACAATACTTTCTTTTTTTTGGCACAGTTTGGACCTCTTTATCTAATGCCCAGGGAATACTCATATGCTGCATAATCCCTGTTCTTCCTAGCTCCAAATGACAAGAAAGTCTGGTTTACTGGGTGATATGTGAGGTGGATAAATGTACATGCAAAGATAATCAAAGCCATGCTCAGACTTCCTGCTTTTCTCACAAGTGTGTGATGTAACCTGAAACAAAGTGGCAATCTCCATCATGCTATCAACAGATTTCCAGCCTGAAGTTGCTTATACATTGTCACAAAATTCACACTCGGATGAAAGACTGAGTAGGTTGGATGAAGACCTCTTCCCATGTATTTGCAAAGAGTGTGAAGAATCAACAGAAGGACCCAGATAGAAGAGGTCCATACTGATACCTTAATAGCAGTACACATTTGCTTTCTGATTGGCCTTAAGAAAAGATTGGAAATACTTTTGCATGATGAGAGGTCAGATATGATAGCAGTTGGCACAGCTGGTAGATGCTAGGAGTAAGGTTGTAGTTCAAAAGAAATCTTTGAAGGTACCTGAGGCACTGTCCTGATTTTGGCTGGGACAGAATTAGTGTTCTACCTAATAGCTGGTACATTGTTTTGTTTTGGATTTAGTGCTAAAATAATGTTGATAACACACTGATGTTTTGGTTGTTCCTAAGTAGTGCTTATGCTAAATCAAGGATTTTTTAGTTTCTCATGCTTTGCCATTGAGGAGGTGCACAAGAAGCTGGGAGAGACCATGGCCAGGACAGCTGACGCGAATATCAATGGGATATTCCCTATCATAGAACGTCATGTCCAGTATATAAACTGGGAGGTACAAATCACTGCTCAGGCATTGCTCAGCAAGTGGTGAGAAACTGCATTGTGTGTCACTTGTCTTTTCTTGGGTTTTATTTATCTTTTTGATGTTATATTAATTTTCATTACAATTATTATTCAATTCTTTATTCTTATTGTTTTATTTTAATTAATTTCATTTAATAAGCTATTATTATCTGAACTCATGAATTTTAACTTTTTTTTTCCATTCTTCTCCCCATCCCACAGGGAGTGAGGAGTGAGTGACTGCATGGTGCTTAGTTGCTGTCTGGGATTAAGCCATGACAGTGTCTCAGGTAGCAGTTGTGTGGTATAACTTAATAATTAAGATTTGTTGCCATACCAGAGATAAGCTGCTCAGTTTCTCAAGAAGAAGGTGATAATTGAGCTAAAAGAACTAATCACTTGATTCTTTAAGGAAAACAAACAAGCAAAGCAAATGTGAAGTAAGGACCATGGGTCTACTATTTTTGTCAGAGTTTATCTCTGTTTTTCTTACAGTAACAGTATCAGGAGCAGCACAAAAGTGTTTAAACAGCACAATAAAAAATTAGTCAAAACCAGTTTATACCCAAAAAGATTAGTATTTTTTTGCTGTCACCATTGCACTATCATGTCCATGCTGCAGGAATGCCTGTCTAGAAGTCACACATTAAAAATGTTTGCAGTAAACAGGGTCTGCATCAGTCTACAAAAGAAAGATCATAATAGCTCATTCTTCTTCAGGAGAGAATTTGTCCAGCATATGACACTGCAGTGACCGTTTCTTGCTTTCTTTTTACCTTTAGGGTAAAAACCTCATGAAGTAAAACAGGACAGCTTTTCACAACTATCTCATGTCTGATCTGTGTCCTGTCCCAAAAGAGCCTTTCCACTTTCCTGGGGCAAATGATATTCCATCACAGGTATGAATGCACATTAGATATGCTGGGGGGACCCTTTTGGACTCCCTCCAGTTTCTGTAACTGGAGATATGCCATTGTATTACTCAATAAATGTTTTGGCTGATCGATTAATCATATATCTGGCTTTATCACCTCATTTTGCATCACCTTGTCTGTGTTCTAGCACTCTCCTTGCCTTAGCTTTGTCCCTGCCAGTTTTTTAATATTCATCAGTTGTTATTATGTACATTGCCTAACCATTATTCCTAACCTAGCTTCCAGGCAACAAATTCACCCTAATTCACTTGGAGTATGGTATATTTTCCATTTAATTCAATGGTAGCTTGGAGAAACTACTGATGAGAAAGATATCTTAAAGACACAAAAAATTCAGTTGTTTGTTTGTTTGTTTGTTTTTCAAATGTATCTTTTAAAATAGGATAACTTTCAGCATCAGCTGAGCGAATTATCTGAACCAAAATAAATGAACAGAAATATCATCAGATGACATCTGAGTCTCTAAACTGTTGAGTTTCTGCAACTTAAGTACAGAATTTAGGTTTGATAAATTAAAACCAGTTTAGTTTGCACAATAATCTGATTATCTATCATGAGGTGTAAATGAGCTTGTTCTGAATGCAGTTCAGAGCAGCCTGAGTTTGATTTACTGGAATAAGGTTCTATAAAGGCGATAAGGCTGGACATTGACACTTTGAGAAACTTTGAGCCATGGATGTTTGCTTGCTGAAAAAAAGTAGTCCTTATATGGAAATAAGACCTGCATCTGAAAGATAAGTAAAATCATATTTAAGTCTCATCTACATCAGGTATCACAATATAAGAAATAGTATGGTAATTTGCTAGGATAGCCTTTTAATATAACTAACTGCCTTTATTATTTAAATCTACATAGCATTATAACATGAAGCAGCTGCTATTGACATTAATATTTTATTCCAAATCACAACAGAATTTCCAACAGCAGCAGCCATTAGGGAAAGAAGCCTATGACTAATTTCAACAATATGTCAATTCATGATAAAAGAAAATGAGACCCAAATCCCAACAAGCTTACCCGTTATGAATGAGTATGTGTGTAAAACCTGCTGAGACACATGATTTAAAAGAACTGACACATGGGTGTGCCAGTCAACTAGGAATTGCAGTGTATGGGGTCTTTCTGAGAGCTTTCAGCAAATGTTATTGTAATACTGTTGTGCTCCCTTGGGGGCTTGGAAAAAAACTTAACATATCTTTGCAGAGGGAAAACAATGATAAGATGAATGAGATATAACAGAATCTTGAGAAGGAAATATTTCTCATGTTTGTTTCATAACTCAAAAAGGGCGTGATGGGGTCTTTCGGCAGCAGCCTTTAGGTTAGAGGTCAGTTGTGTAAAATGCTAAGAAAAAAGATCTTCTAGAAATGGAGTAAAGAAGATCTGTTTGCATGCTTAGGGCCACAGGAGGTCCCAGTGTGTATGAGCTACATGTAGACACTTTGATATTTTTGTTCATGAATAAACTATGCAACTTCAGTAGCTCTGAAATGTGAAACTCCAATAATATTAAAAATCCATACATGTGTCAAATGCATTAATATTTAGATGTATTGCTACATTTATATGATGTATGTGATTTGCCAAAATGAGCTCAGGAAATCATAACCTGCTTTCCTAGATTATCAACTTTCTCCACAAAGTGAAACATTTTCCTCTGCTCTGTTCCCATTCTACCCTTATCTTTCTGTTTATTCTTGTTCTGTGGTGGCCTGACCAATTGGTCAGGAAGATAAAAGACAACTAAAGGGAGATAGATAAGGGAATTTCAATAACCCCTCCCCCCCTAACATGATAATACATAAAGGGAATTGAGAAACTTGTTCAGCTTACTTTTATTAAAGTGGTTGTGTGCCACTGTGGCTTAAAAAGACTTCTTAAAACTGATAAATAATGAGAACAATTTGCAAACCTGAAAAATCTTCCAGTAATCTGAGCTCTGGATTTCTGGACATGGCATATTTTCTTACATGTAGAAGCTGCACATCATTGACTTCAACCCATGTGCATATGTGTTGTTCTGACTGTTACAGCATCTTATAGAAAGATAGAAACTAACAGCAGCTACAGCCTTGCTTCTTGCTACCACCAGTATATTTCTTTGTCATCCCGATTGTTTTTTTAAAAAACAGTGTTACTGGATTTGGCTAAACAGAGAAACTCCTGAACAAACTTCAGTGTTCTTTCTGTAAGGTGACATTTGTCTTGCAGAGCTGAAATGTGGTCATTGCTCTGTCTTGATTGAGAGTAGAAACATTCACCTAAGGAACATTTTGAACTTGCTTATCTCTTACATTTGCTGCTTATAGTTCCAAGACTACTAAAAGTTGTATGTGTTCTCTAGTTTGATCTTGACTGAATACCAGACATTTCAATATCTGTTACTTTCAGGTAGCATATGTATGATTACTGAATTTAGGCAGCTTTATTCATAGAATCATCTATGTTGAGAAAAACCTTTAAGATCATCAAGTCCAACCATTAACCCCACTCTACCAAGTCCACCACTAAGCCATAGCCCCAAGCACCACATCCATATGGCTTTTAAACACCTCCAGGGATGGTGACTCCACCACCCCCCTGGGCAGTCTGTTGCAATTCCTGATAACCCTCTCAGTGAAAAAAATTTTTCCTAATGTCCAGTCTAAACATCCCCTGGTGCAGCTTGAGGTCATTCCCTCTTGTTCTGTCACTACCTACTTGTGAGAAGAGACCAGGACCTATGTCTCTACAACACCCTTTCAGGCAGTTGTAGATTCATCAGTATCTCTTTATAATTCTTGGGAACTTTTGTGGGTTTTTTGAAAGTCTGGCTTTCTCACTATATCTGACCTTAAACTTTTCTGTTGATCTTCCTTCCAGAAGGAATTGTAGTTTCTGTCTGGACTAAAGCAAATTGCCATGCCTTTGCAGTTTGAGATGGCAGGGCAGAGAACCCACATTTATGTCTTTTTAACATAGCACCTTGGTAAAGCAAGACATTTCTGTTAAGGTTACAGTCCATAACATTGTGCATCATACTCTAGCATCCTTAGCAGCCTCCCAAGTTGTACCTAATGACAGATAATCTCAAACACTGAAATCAGTGCTGATGCTTTTCCACCCAGCTAGCCAAGAAAAGTGCATGTCCAGTGATGTGGCTGATGTTTCATATTTTATGTCTTGACATAAAAACTTTAATTTGGATACTTTATGAACAATTTATGAAGTATGTATGTACAATGCTATTTTTACTAGCTTCCTGGCATATGAAATCCACAGCAATGAGAATATTTAGCTTTTGATTCCTTTAGCTGCAATCTTTTGGTAACACTTGGCTACCAAGCACATTATTATTAGCTGATTATATTATACTGTCCTTGACAATTGTTGATAGACATATTTAAAGTCAATATTATATTTTTCATGACTGGTATACTTCTGCCAATGTACAAGTTATCTTATACAAGTCAATAAATTAAGGAAAATTAATGTCATCGCCCACATATCATAGCCATAAAACCACTCTCCTTGTTTCAGAGAAATCTGTTTTATGTAATCTACCATAATTACATGTATCACTTTCCAGCAATTGCTCAAGAATAATATCTTACTGTTTTTCAGAGCCACTGTTACCATTATGTCATTTTGAATGGCAAGAATTTATCTCAACCCGCTTTCATCTACTTTGAAGTATCATAAACATGTTATCATGCCTACAAACCAATCAGTTAAATGAAGTGATAGCTGACTTCTCCATTTACTGAGATATTTTCACTATATTGCAGTTCAAGTACTTTCTTAGCAAGATGATATATACTACTTAGTGCATGCATTAAAAATCCTTGTTTTCCTCCTGTCTTTTCTAAGATCAATAATGTGGTGGGTTGTTTTTTTTTTGTTTTGTTTTGGGTTTTTGTTTGTTTGTTTTGGGGGTTTTGTTTGGTTGGTTGGTTGGTTTTGTATGTGGTTTTGTTTGTTTGCTTTGGTTTCTTTTGCTTTTTATTATTTTTTGTTTGGTTGTTTTGTTTTGTTTTGTTTTGTTTGTTTGCTTGCTTTTCTTAGAAATATACCAGCTATTCCTTGGTATGTTCACTGCTCTTCAAACTATCTTTCCAATTATAATCAGACCAAGACAGTACACCATGAAAATAATTTGTATCCAAAACTACATTCGAATCTATTCACAAATTTCAGAATGACACAGTTTAGAGTAGAAACTGGTTAAGAAACTGGCTTTATTTTCAGTGTCAGGCAAAAGAAAAAATGAAGATATATGAAGATTTCTAACAGTCTGAGGTAGCTGATACATGGTTACTGGATATATCTTGAAGAAAATTACATTGCATCTCATTAGGACATTCAGAGGAAGCTGATCTATTTGTTTTGGAATTGTTTTCCTTCTCACTGTTTAATCATGTTTTAAGTGCTTCAAATCACTACAAGAATATGAACATTTTTTTCTGTCCTTTAGTTGGTCATCATCCAGTTGATAAGACTAAACAGGGATTTCAGAATGCAACACACACAAAATTCAATAAACTGAAACATTTGCCTGCTGCCACAATATGATTTAGGCCTTTGGGAGACAATCAAGAAAAAGACAGAATAAAAACAGCTTCTGAACTTGATGATACTATAAAACTTCTGATTCTAGGTTTTGGTTTTGTAACTCCTGCAATAGAGAATGGACTACTTAAAACCTAAAATGATCCTTTTCAAAGTCCTTTCTTTCTGCAAGGTTTTCAGGAGCTCTACCAGACCAGAGACACAGGAATGATAGCATATTTTAGCTGTAGAAAGACAGAGAGGCTGAAAAAAATCCATCTATACAGTTAAAAAGATTTTATAACCTTTGTAATAAAAGAGAGATCATGAAGAGGAAAAGTAGGGGAAAGAGAGACATGTGATCTTTAGCAAGGCACCTCACAAAGGGAGCTTAATTTTCTAAGCTATTTCCCAACCATGGAGGCTGAAGTTCCATTTATATTGCTAAATAAAAGTCCAGGGATTGATCTTTTGCTGAAAGGCTGAGTGTTGCCAGCTGGCTGTGGTCCACAGTGTTTAGGGCTAACTACCTCTGTAAGAAATTTGTCTTGGAGAGAGCAAGCTGAAGTATTCCAAAAGAAAGAGCCAGGAAGTGCTGTTAACAATTAGCCAGTAAGGATGCTATGGTACAGCACTGACCTTAGTCTCTGGCCCTTTTATAATACAGTACAGAGTTACCCGGAGAGATCTTTAGCTTGGCTTCATCCACTGTGAGCCATCTGACTCTACAGATGAAAGAGAGACATCTTAAGCAAAGAACTGTATTGGTAATATATAACTATCTCTAATTTAAGAGTCTGTGTCCAAGCTACATTAATTAGCATAAAAATGAAATGTTGTATTCTTTTGTTTTTAAACCTAATCTTAGAAATGTTTCTTATGCCCTTCCTACCCTTCCTAATTTACAATGTTCTGTTTTACTGTATTCTTATTGTTTTCACTGTTACAAAATAGACAATGTTGAAAGCCTTGAGCTGATTCCATGCTTAGGTATATGTTTGATTTTTAATTCTTCTACAGAATGCAATAAGAATATTAAGAAATATTAAGAGCTTTGCTGGATTGGGGCCAAGATTAACATTGCTAGGAAGACTAAGCTATATTTTACATAATCTTTAACTGGAATGTTCATAGTTTTTCTCTGTAATGCTGAAAATGGACTAGATTAAGAGAAAAACAGAATGACAGGTACCCAGAAATCAGCTCCAGCTAAGTAGACTACAGACATTACACAGTGAACCACAGCAGGAAGGATAAGTTGAAGGTTGTCAGTTTGCCTAATACTGAACAAAAACAAAAGTCAGTTCCTAAATGCTTGAATTAATAGGACCATCGTGGATCTCAAATCCAGTTTAATCCTCTTTGGCAGCATAATGCTTTTCTAAAGCCATATTATCAAAAGGTGGGGAAGAAAACGATCAGGTTTAACACATAGACTAGAATTTAGACCTATGTATAAAATCTATGAGTTTCATACATAATTTAGAAGATGAATTTTCATATATTCTTATATATAAGAAAACTGAAGACTTTCAGTAAGTGATTCAGTAATTTTTTTTTTTTATTCAGTGGGGGTTTTTTTCATCCACAAAGCACCTTCTTTTACCAGCATCTTCCTCCTGATGAAACAAACCTTCCAGTGTTCGTCATGAAGGGCTGTGTTTTATAGTACCAGCTATGTCAAGCTGATTGTAGGCATATATTGAAAAGCTACAACTTTTAAAAGGAGGATTTTGTTTCCCAATCTTCAAAATAATGCATATGTTTTTATTAAGGGTCAAAATTTTTCTTATTAATTTCTGGTGATTTATGATCAATTGGGAACAGGACCACATTGCATTAGGTGTTATAATGCCTTCCCTAATGTTATTGCAGTCCAAATAAACAGGAAAAGAGAGAACTCAAGAACAGAAACAAAAGATAAGTATTGTGGCAGATCCCATCATGCTGGAGGTATAATTTCAGGAAGGGAAATTGTAAGAAGTTATTAGCTAAGTGCTTAAACTGAAAGTAGAAGAGTATGCAAATCAATGAAGAAAGTGGTAGGGGAAAGAAATAGGTCAGAACAGGACTGCTGGAGTGAAGTTAACCCAAAAGTTCTCTAAGAAGAGTGGTCAGGGGTAACTGGACTGAGGTGCCTCAGCATAGAGCAGACCAGTCCCTAACAGACCCACAACATCTACATCTCTGCTTTAGTTGATCTCATAATCCTCCTAGCTCAACTTGGGAAGGAAATACTTCTCTAACTATTCAGCTTTTAAATCACCTATGTGTGAAATCTTATTTTCAAATGTCTTTATATTAGAAAGGAAATCATTGAGGTCAATACTCTGTAAAATTAATTAACTTTTTTTGTTTAGCCGTCAACAGTTCCAATATTGAAAAAAAAATTATGCTTGCCATCGGTATGTGGACCTGGTTCATTTGCAGAGTTGCACATTAAGGTCTTACTATACACATTGACATGGTTCCTGTTGTAGTTTCTTTTGCCAGTGAACCATGTGAGTAAGGTCTCCATAAGCATGAAGGGATATGTTCATTAATAATTTTTTTACACTTTGGAAATGATCTATGGGTCAGGACAATTTGTCATGTATTGTGACTTGATTGGAGTCTAGAAAGTGGTGAGAATAAATTTAATAGAAGAAATACATAAGTTTCACTTAAATGTTTCTGTGGTTTTAATTATGTCATGATACTGAAAAATAATAATCAAATATGCATGAAAGAAAGCTCATTTCAAGACATAAGATTTGTAACTTCACAGGAAATCTTCAGTGTCTGCTCTTTTTCTTGATCTTTCTCTTGCAAGAATTTGTAAATGGATTTTTGTTTCTATATCTGTACAATCTAAATTATTTTCTTTGCCGTCAAAGGAAATTAATAAGGCATCTTTTTGCACAAATTCATTGTGATGAATGCAGTAGGGGAAAACTATGCACAGACAGTGGTGTTATATACTATGTATAAACTAATGTCCATTTTGACTTCCAGTAAGTAACTTCTTGAGTTACTTACTTATTAAAATGGATCATATTTTACCGAGGAATTTCAGGAGTTTTGAAAACTCCATGCAGTAAAATGAGGACTCCAACATATGAATCTAATTTAAGGCACAATTTCAAAAGTCTGAAGGGTACATATCAAATTTCACTTAGAGCCTGTCTGTGCAGGCCTATTTTGTAGTGGTAGAGAAGTTGTGAATTGGTCATTATGAAGGACTGTTCAAATCCTCTTCAGATTCATTCAGAAGTGCTGGTTACTGCATTTAATGGTTTTGGTAGAGTTTTTCTTATGTCTCTTCATAGACTTTTTTAAGATGTCATTTATGTATTGATTGGATGTGTCCATTAAGTGAATGCACAAAGTTTTGTCATTTACTTTATGTAACAAGATGGTCATATCATCTTTCTATAATGGTCTTGTCTGGGATTCAAATTATGTGAGTAACTCGTAAAATAAATGGAAAATTTATCCATATGATCCATGGTGACAATTTAAGAAATAATAGCTTTTGTTGAATGAAACGATCCTTACCTGTGTGCACAGTCTAGTGTGGATTTTGAATCAGAACACGAATCACAAAATCACTGAATAATTTCTGTTGGAAGGGACCTCTGGATACCATTCAATCCTATTCCCCTTTTGAAGTAGATTAGGCTGTTCAGGGCTATGTCAAATATTGAAGACCTTCAAGGAGGTTAACCCCACACCCTTTCTGAATAACCTGTGCTGATATTTGACAAAAAAAAATAATTTTTCATTTTATGTAATCAGAATCTTCCTGATGCAAGATGTGTCTGTTGCAAAGTCTGTTTCCGTCTTGGACATTAAACGAGTTGAAGACTGATCTCCAGTGCTGAAGACAGCTGATGTGGAACAGACCACATTCACAACATTAAGCAATCTTGTCCTGCAAAACTTGCATCCATCCATTTGTTGTGGATGGCTCCTAGACCATGTCATCTCTTCTCTAGTCTTAGGAATAGTTTGGTAGCAAAATGTGAAGGACAAAAATGTACAAAGGACATACCAGGGATTCTCCTGTTTAACAGTACAGATCAAGTTCCAGTGTTTGGAACTAGCACTGATTAATTTAAGTAGCTGCCCCCTAGATCCATTTTATTTAATATTGTAGATGTGACCTATAATTCTACAAGAAATGCTATTATATTGTGTAACTGATATGGTTTGTCCCATCTACTAATAGGTGTGTTTGTTTTCTTCTACAATACCACAGATCTGTTTATTTGCACTCCTCAAGATGAGAGGACAGTCTTCCAGTTGTATTGTCATCACATCTAGCCACACATTAAACTCTCAGTTTCTGAGAGTGTGTGAAACATGACCTTATTGCACCCTCACAGTACTTAAAGGGGGCCTATAAGAAAGATGGGGACAACATTTTTAAAAGGACCTGTTTCAAAATGACAAGGGGTAACAGTGTTAAACTAAAGGAGAGTAGATTTAGACTAAATATAAGGAAGAAAACACTGGAACATGTTTTACAGAGAGGTGGTAGAAGCCCCATCCCTGAAAACATTCAAGGTGAGGTTAGATGGGGCTCTGAGCAACCTGCTCTAGTTGAAGTTGTCCATATTTACTTCAGGGGGGTGGAACTGGATGACCTTTAAAGGTGCTTTACAACCCAAAACTTGCTATGATTCTACAGTGCTGTGATACTATAATCTTTCTTACAGGACCCCTTTAAGTATTCACAGGCCCCAATAAGTTTTCCTTGAAGCCTTCTCTTCTCCAAGCTGAATAATCCCAACTCTCCTAGCCTCTACTCACAGGGTAGGTGTTTTAGCCATCTGATCATGTTTGTGGCCCTCCTCTGGATCTGCTCCAACAGGTCCATGTATTTCTTGTGCTGAGGACTCCAGAGTTGAATGCAGTATTCCAGCTGAGGTCTCACTAGAGCAGAGTAGAGGGGGAGAATCACGTTCTTCAGCCTTCTGGCCACACTTCTTTTGATGCAGCCCAAGATACAGTTGGCCTTCTGGACTGTGCATGTGGCTCTGCTCTCCTTCAGGCTCCTTCTTAGATGCTGCTGACTTGCCCTTGTGTTTAAATCAGATTTTTGAGGGTTTCACTGAGACAGTTGCTGCAGTTGAGCTCTCATTTTAGTGTTTGCACAGCTTTACCTATATCTTCCATCAGACACTTACATGTAGATATATAACATTCACAAAACCATCCCCATACAACACTTCCTTCATAACCAGATATGTGCACCAGATAAGGAACTTGAGAGAAATTTCATGCATTGCCTCTTAGCATTTATCAAAATATTTATTGTAAATATAGATCTTTGAGTACTGTCAAACACTGATAGCTGGAAGTTGGCCAATCAACCAGACATCAATTGTTTTTCAGAAATCAGCCAGATCGATGCAACGTATTTTCACTTAGTGGGAAGTATGACAATTTTAGCTGGAGCTTAATTTTAAAGTCAGAGGAGTCATCCTGAGAAAGGAGTGATTAAGATATATACTGCAACTGTAATTTCTTAGGGGACACACATTTCTTAGTTGTTCACATATCAACTATAAGAATAGGTGGTTAAAATTACAATATGTAGCTTTTCAGTGATTGTTGTTACTGATATGAACTGATGTAAATAATGTGTTTCCTAGTAAGTTTATCAATAAGAACTAGTGCCTTAATTATCAGTTTCATGAAAGAGAGACTTTAAGTGGAGGCCCTGTCTCAGAACAGAGCTCATTTTAATTCCATCTACCTGAAAGGTGCATTTTTAAGTTTTCTCTTTCAATAAGTCACTCATTTGTAGATAATTCCAATGACCAAATAAAAACACATATCTGAGTAGTCCAAAAGATGTTATGCTGCAGAATTACCTCTTGAATAGCTTGTTAGGCAGAAGAAATTCCATGCCTAGCACCCAAACCAGAATTTGTGGAGAAAAAAAATTTGTTTCCTAGCTTTCCAGTATATAAAGGCAATTTCCATAGTGGCAATCAGTAAAAATTGTCTTAATACGTCTCTGAAGTTAATCAGGGCTTGATATTCATCATGAGAAAACCAGAATTAATTTAACTGTAGTTTGCCATTTTTTATAATAATCTTATTTTTCCAAGTGAAAATACACATTCAAGACCTACAAAGTTTTCTTCTCTGAGTATAAAATTCAGAGCTCAGCATAAAGATGAAGTGATTGTCATAAATATTTTAATAGTTATGGTTCAATATGAGAAACTGTATTTTAGTAAAGTTCTTATCTTGTTTGCATCTGGGATAGAGTTAATTTTCCTTCTTAGCAACTAGAATAATGTGTGGATTTGATTCAGTATAAGAATGTTGATAAAATACTAATGGTTTTAGTCGTTAGGAAATCCGAGATGTCAATTGTTTTTACTTACTAGGAAGTATAATATAGCTAAACTTGAAGCTACTAATATAATGAAGAAATGACCAGCTAGGCTCTGTGATCTATCTATGCAAAAGTAATATTCGATTATTATATTGTCTCTTCAAAGTTTAAAGTCTGTATACCTGTGGATCATCCCAAAAAGTAGAGCTCAGGGGCTGTTTATTTTAGCATTTCCATGACATTACATTCAATTCTATGCTCCAGTTATATCCATAGCATGTGTATGTGATTTGGATCTAGAACTGATCCAGAGCCTGTATTAAAGGAACCTGTATAAAAGCAGGAACCTATTTAAAAGGAAGACTTAAAAAGCTTAACTTATTTTTTTCTGCTACTATATTTAATACAATCAAATCTATGTACATGTGTCTGTCCTCTCTGTGACTACATTTTCCATGGCATTGTTTTAATTTCTGATTTTACATTGTTCCATGTGTTATCTATGCATCTCACCAAGCAAAACCATTTGAACATTCAGCAAACTTTCCCCAGATTTGTGTCACAGAGGCTCTCCATGGCATCTCTGCCTTACAATCAGCCTTTCAAAGCTCTCAAGTCTGAGTGCTATGCACTCAGAGCATATGTAAACCCTTGAAACTTAATGACTGTTTTGTTAAATTGGGATTTCTTTCTTCCAGAACGATGGAATGTGGTTTAAATCTCGTAACTGATGAATTAATAGTAACAATTGCTGCAATATGTTCAGTGAGCATGCTTAAAATGTTACTTCCTCTTCTAGGGTATTCTGTGTTTTTTGAAGTCTGGCAAATCTAATTTAGTGCGCAAATTAGTAGTAACTTTTAACTATAAGGAGCTTTATATATGTATATGATGTCTGTACATAATATATAAGTAGACAGAACAATAGCTAAATATATAAATATAACTCCCAATATCCACTTTCTTCAGTGTTTAGTAAGCTTTTGGGTTTTAACATACACAAGACATACAACTGAAAACAAACCATTCTTCATCTGTGCCCTTTTCATTAACATTCTTTGTGCTCCAAGTGTGCCCATTTGACCTGTAGGTTTTATTTTCTTGAAAGCACCTTTGTTCTTCATCTGTTTAGATTTCTCAGATGGAACCCCAAGCAGTTGACTTTCAAGAAACCTGGAAGAAAAATCTCATCAACTGGCATGTCTGTGTGTGTCAAAATATATATAAATATATACATGTGTATATGTGTATATATACATGTAGCTCCAGATATCTAAATACATTGATATATATACACATATACATATATTTTTTTTTTTTTCCATCCATCGCTTTGTTTGTATATACGTGTGTATGTCTATAAAAAGTTGCATTTGTACGTACAAAATCTCTGCCTTAGGCTGACATAACTGACACAAGAAGACATAATATTAGGGGTGTTAGAGAGAGGAACTTAAAAATTCCACCTCATAGTCAGTTATACCTCTTTAAGATTTACAAGATTTCCATCATGTGTAAGAGATACAGACACTAGATGAAAGAAGAGTGTTTTCTTATTTTTCCCAGGTAAAATGCCACCTGATTCTAAATGATAATGCAGAATTTGATCTAGCTAGTGTAAGTTGATTATAAGTTCTTTAATATGTGTGATTTCAAAAGTCCAGTAAAGTCTATCTTACTGCTTTCATTGTAACAAAATATTTTTGTCTATATATGTCAGGAAGAAAAGCTGTAGGAAACTTTGGAAATTTTTGGCAAATGCTTAAGACTTTGCAACTGGCTCAGATTATTAATAGGAGGATTAAAATAAGAGTTAGGGGATAAAATTTTACTATGAAAATTATCATTCCTAGCATACAGCCTTAAATTCCATGATCAGCTGCTGTCTAACCTTGCTTTTTTAGGTGTGTTTCACTGAAAAAATTGTGATATCTTCATGTCTCACAGCCCTCAACAAAGGGAATCCATGTGAGTATGTTTCAACCAATAAGCCATGCTCATGCTTTCAGATGTGCTCATATCTCTGGCCTAATGAAAATGTAATTTTTTCCATTCAGAATGGAACACTTCAACAGGAATAGTTTGGTGAGCTCATCTATTTCAGATCCCTTCAGACTGGCTTGCTTATTTACTGGTGAATCCCTAAGCTACTAGCCAATAAGATCTCCTTCTTATATGTACACTATATATGCACTTGAGTAAATTCAAGTAAATTCACAATGGCTGTGTATATACCCATATTGTTCATACATATTTGTATGTGTATTTATATTTATATACATTTCTTTCTGTGTTTTGTGAAAAAGGACTAACTGGAAGATATTTATGAGGACTGTGCATTGCAGCTAAAAATACATCATTGTGTAATGGTAGAAACTGTAAATGAGAAGAGTAAAAAACTAAAGGAATTCTGATTTCTCTTAACATATCCTCCTGAGTATTCCAGCAGTTTCTTGCTCAGCACACACTGGATCCTCTTCCTCTCTGTCTCTTTTCAGGCACTAAATAAAAGCTTTCTTACCTAAGTTAGACCTCCAGGTTTTGATTTTGTATGTCCCCTCACAGCTATCTTGCATGAGCAAAATTAATTTTATTTCATCAAATTACTTTTGATTTATACTGGAATAAACAGAAGACAACTGAAGGTTCTTCAGTCTATTCTTTTGCCTGCAGAATCAGGTTACATTAACTGAGAGATGAGGAAAACAAATACCTTAGTTATTACATGATGTATTGACTTGACTCCAGTTAGCATATTATGAACCATATTAACTCCTATATCATATTGATTTGGATAATCCAATCTGGAACATAAATTTGTATACATTATAATGAAAAAGTAGGCAAGTGGTTATTTTCCCCGAGGATCTAAGTTCTGTAAACTGGACCGAATAGCAATATATTGAACCTGTGGATGTGTACAAGGAAGAGATGAGTCTAGCTGGGCAAAAGAAAGAAATAGGTGCAGAACTGAAGTCAGAAAGGACAGAAGGTGTGGAAGATGAAGATGGATTTTTGTTGCATTATTGTATACACTAGTGTACTGGGAAAAAAAAAGAAGAAAAGACATCTATTTTACCCTTTATTCTCTATACGTAACCTGTTTAGATGTGCTGCTGCTCTACAAGTATGTTCTGGGTAATAGTTGTGCCAGTTGTTGTTTACAAAGAGGTTCAGTTTTGGACAGTCATGTTAGTTTCCCCCAGACCTACAATATTATTCTGAGTCCTCTAAAAAATTTGGAGCACTTATACAATCAAGGTTAGAATATATGTCTATATTTCATGATGATGATGAATGATTGGGAATAATTTCCAGTATCAATTAGAGACAAATATGATTCATATATGCTTCTACTTATAATATATAGTTAGGTTGCAATGCTATTAGAAAGAAAATAAACCCAGAATGGGAAAGGACATTGTGAGTTTTATTGAGTTTATGATATTTTGAATGTTTATAGTTTCTTAAATATAATGTGGTATTCCATTTAATAAGCTTGAAGAAAAAGTCAATGTGTCATATGAAGTCTCCTATTATTTTTTAATAATCTTCTGTCTGTATTTAAGGTAAATACATTTCTTACATTACAGGCTGGACATTATCACATGGGAAGACACAGGAGGATATTTTTATCCCTACTGAAACACCAAGTTGTGGATAGGATTATATATCTTCATTGTCTCTCCCTTGGACTATTACAAATTCATATTAGAATAATTTTGTTTATAATTTTGTCTGCTTTCATTATAGTTCTGTCACATGCTTTTTTCATTATGTTTATCTCAATTTATATGAAATGGTAAACTTGTTTTTTTACTGTTTGTATTATTAGTGAGACAAGAAAACATTATCAGTTCTGCAATTTGCATATTTTTATTCCAATATAAATCTTTAAACAATTATCTTTTCTGCACTTTGAAATTTCATTGAAATTTTTGTCAAATGTTACCTGAGTTTTTTCAAATATATGATTTTCAGTGTAAGGATGCATTATTTAGTGCATTATATCCATGAGTATTTAAAAATGTTTTGTTAGGTAAGTACTCAAAACTTTTCAGGTGTACTGACTGAACAAAAAAACCAATATAAACATACCCAAACAATACTCTATTTTATTGCTAAACCAAGTAAAAGCAAGAACAAAGACACTGAGAATTAATCCCTTACATTAGAAAGATTTCCTAGAAAACTTTAAAAACCATGAAGTATGATAAACTTCTTTGCATATTAATTCAATTTGTCAGGGCACCTCAAGGCCGGTGAGGGCTCCCTGTGTTGGGGCCTGTCCCATCACACCCCCAGCCAGGTGCAGGCACCCGGGGGGCAATGGGGCAGTCCCAGCCCCAGGCATCAGGCACCTCCCTGGGGCTGGGGACAGGATGAGGCCAAACTGGGACACAGCCCTTGAGTGGGGCCTGCTTGGTGAGGCCCATAGGTGGGCTGGGCAGGGCACGGCTGTGGGGAGATGGAGATGCTGTGGTATTCCTGGACCAGGGGCTGGTGGCCCTGGGAGGCTAACATTGGGTCCTGGGCCCTGGGCAGGGTGGGAAGAGCCCTGGGGGGCTGGGAAGAGACAGTCTTTGCTTATGGTACCTTGGGACCCAGGCCAAACACATGTTAAGAAATAATAATACAGTCATGTAAATTTTCAGTATTTTTTAAATCATACCTGCCTAATTAGTTATATCATTGTGTTCACCTTGAGTTTTGTTTCTGTTGTATTGGTTTGGATGAGGTTGCAGTAATATGGTATTTTTAGAAAAGATCTAGACTATTCCACATCTTTTGTATCATTTAGGCCTGTTTTAGCTAAAGCTTCCCTTCCCTTTCACCTACATCAGTCAATAAAAAATTAGTGATTAGGTCAGTAGGTATAGAATTTCATTAATAATTAAAGCAAATATGGACAATTTTGTATCTGTGACTATGTGAATGTACATGAAGTTATATTTAGTATATCTTTTGTAAAATGAGAGTGTCATTTTCTATGCCTTGCTCATTTTGAAGCAGAATCCTAGCTAAGGTACTCTTCAGTCAGCATTATTTGCAGCTTTGGCAATAAAAATATACAGGGAAGTCTAGACACAGTCTTTTTTTCTGTGCTTTTAGGTCTTTCTTATCCCATAACAGAAAACCTTTCATTTTTCTTATTACATTAAAACATACATAGTTGGCACGTTCATCGAAGCTGTTAACCAAGAATCGTCTTTGACAGATTATACTAAAGAAAGATTTGACATGAGAACAAAGTCTTGAACTGAGAGAACAGTTATAAATTAAATGATCTGAAGACTTGTGGTCAGAAAGTGAATGTGAGGCCATTCTGATAGAGTCTGAGATTCATGAGAAGCTCTGTATAATGCTTTGCAAGACCTCAGAAAACAGATGTCTCCACATTCCTGTGATGAGGAGCGATCTCTCTGCTCAAATGCCACAACAGGATGGTAGGTGGGATAAATGGATGTTGCTGTAAAATGGCAGGAAGTCAGAGGGACAGCATTTAATGTCAGGGCTGAGAAAGATGTCCCAGTTACAAGTTTCTAAGACAAAGAGAGGTGTTTTTTTTCCCTTCTTTCCCCCTTTTTGCCTTTCCATGTATAATGCTAAGAATCTGAGTGTATGCTGTGCATATCAGGGATTGAAACCAAAGCCACCAGTTCTATTTTAAAGGGATTAATAAGTATGTAGGAAAAAACTAATAGTCTCAGGCTTTTAGAGTATTACTGTCAGGGGGCTTAATTTGAAAGTTTTTCTTTATCATGATGCCCCTGACATATAAGTCACATCATATTTGTCTGTAGCTGTCATTTCTAGAGAATTAAAGTCCAGTAATTCTAGAATTTGCACATTAATTACCAGACTTCTATTTAGTTTATCGTATCTTTTCTATTAGTTTCCCCATGAATACCCACAGGAAAAAAAATAGAAAGATGTTTAAAATATATAAAGGTTGATATGCTGAACAACTAAAGAATATTGATTGGCAATCTTTCCCACAACTATATTAGATCTTGGGACTTTTTTTAAAAGCAAGCTAATAAATCAGCCTAATACAGATTTATTTTCTGCTACAGTATAGTATAATTTGAATGTTCTTAAAACCTCAGTTCCTTATATATAGGAATTTTTTTTAATTTAAAATCATAGTATTTTAAGGATATGAAATACACATCTAATCTGTCTAATTTGCTCTACATAAAGACATTCAGTCCTTTAAAGACATGTATGTTAATGATCAAACAATTGGCCTAATAATATTTATTTTGAGCTCCTTAGAGCTCAAATGTACTCAGAATGTAGAATCCAGTCAGGTCGAAAGCAAAAACAGATTTGTTTTCTTCCTTCCATTCACTTGTATCAAATAAATTTTACAAGATTAATAGTCATGCAGCAGTTCAAAACTTGTTTAAAAGTATTGGGACATACTAAGAAAACAAGGAGTGTATAAAGACATAGGAGTTACATGTACTACTCTAGACCAGGTAAAAGTGTAGTTTACTTTTGATCTTGTTTATAATCTCTGCATAGTCAGTAAAGAGGAGTAAAGACTTAAATTCTGACACACACAAGTCTATGGGGCCAGGTGGGATCCACCCAAGGGTACTGAGGGAGTTGACAGAAGTGCTCACCAAGCCACTTTCCATCATCTACCAGCAGTCCTGGCTTAACCAAGAAGTTTCTGGTTGACAGTAGATTAGCAAATGTGACACCCATCTACAAGAAGGGTGGAAGGTGTATCTGGGGAACTACAACCTATTAGTTTGACAGACTTTTAATTTCTAGGACTCGTTCCATTTGAGCTTTTCAAAGAACAACATGAGCTTTGAGCAAGATTCAAGGAGGAAACTTAGATGTTTGAACAGAATTTATCTAAAAATTGCACCTGTGACCCTAGCAGAGTGACTCAAGGAGATTTATTTGAACACCTAATAACCACAGATAAAGATTATTTAGTCCTTGGATAGTTAGCATCTAAAAAGACAGATTATGAGTAGGGAGCCATTACTTCTGATACGGAACATTAAACCGAAAGTTGTGTTTGTTGTTCTGGCAACCTCTGAGGCACCAGAAGAAAGAAAATATCTGTAAAGGAGCAAATAAATGTAAACCCAACTCTTTAACTTTAGTGATTAGACACTCAGTTAAACAAGGAGACATGCTTTCAGTTCTCTGTCGCCAAGTTTGGCACTGTTTATATTTTGTGACTGGAATGAAAAAGTGGAAAATTCTGTGTGAGTTTAGGACACAGAGTCCTACCATACAATGGACCTGCCACTGCCAGACATCCTTTCCCAATCCTGTCAGCCCTGTGTTCTTGGCTAATGGTTTGCCAGATCAATATCTGGCTCCTTCCACATATTTTGTATGTAGGTCATTAAAGCATTCTTCTGACAAATAAACCACATGTATTTCAATATTCTTAGGCTGCTTGCAGTCCAGTATCTACATGTTCTTTTTTCTGACCACTTTTCTGCCCTATATAACAATCTTCTATATTCTCACTTCTTCTGCATTACAGGCAGGAATGCAGAAATGTTTTTTTGGTGTTTCTTTTTGAAATCAAGATAATCTAAATGGCCTGGTTTATAATGTGGCCTTATAAGCAATTTCATTAAGGATGATGAATGAAGCATTAGCATGAGAATGAACTCTAAAACAGGGAGAGGAAGATGCATTTCTTTAGCTAACTTCTCCACCAAAGAGAATGTATTGTGTAATTGCACCTTTTATTACAGTAAATGAAGATTTACCCAGCCAAGGATTTGAAATGTTTGGCTAATAATTGATCATCTGTCTAAAATAATTAGCTGTTGATAGATCTAAAAGGCTATTTTACAAGAGATATCATGCCTTGAATACTAGAATTCCCTACTTTCCCTGAAAATAGAATTCCCTAACACAGATGTGGTTTTGAAGTTATGGGATCTATTTTGACTGAACTAACACATCATTTATGGTCAATCAAATTACTACAACATGTAAATAGGAAATATCTTGTGGCAATTGATTACTCATTATATAGTTATATAATAGTGGTTATTAGGAGAATTATTTAGTATTTATTACTTTACAATACAAAGCTCTAAAACAGGAGTAAACCAGCAAGCTTCTTGAAGTGAATGATTTATTCACTATGTTTAATCTTGTTAAAATTTATGAATATCCACATGTGAGCCCTATACTTTTGTTCATGATAGATTTTACCATTTTTGCAATGAATATAGTTTAAAACACACACCAACTATTTCCAAGAGAAACAATGAACAATTTTCAACAGAAAAGAATACTTCATAATAATTATTACTTGTCCACTATCTAGCTAAAATATTTTGAATTAAGAGAGAAATCAATGCAAGTTCAAGATGGTTCATGCCAGTGAAGCTGCAACACTTGGTGCAAATACTGTGTTATTGATACAATTATTCCATTAGAGCTCTCAGAAATATTGTTGAAAAAACACACACACACAAACTCTTGTGCATATATACCTATATTCACATTGCTAGTCACAGAAAATGATAAGAAGTGTTATAGATACTATGGAAGTAAAATCACTCTGGCTGTTTTCACCAGTGTTGACAAATGTTCTCATAAGTCCTCATATGATAAGAGCTACATAAGAAAGAACTCAGAAAATGAAACCCAGACTACTCCTTAATAGGTGATTGCAAATGAATGGCAAACTTCAGGGCTTCACTGAACCTCAGCGAATTACAAAGTTGATCACAACATATGAAATTTGTCCAAGCAATTTATTAAACTGCACAACAAATATGAAGTGGTAAATATGCCAGGATCCCATGGAGCTTTTGTTACATACTGATATTGATGTTACATACTGATGTAACAGTTATGTTACGTACTGATACTTTGAAAAGATACTCTAAAGTGGCCTGTGCATTGACTGTGATATGCGGTCCTATGTGCTTTATCTCCACATACTTATTTTTCTCTTGTGAGCATTTCTATTCAAGTTGAAAACTACTGATTTTGGGGGAAACTCACTGCTGATTAGACTGGTTCACAGAGCCATAAAGTGTCTCTTCTTTAATGTAGTAGTTTGCATATATGTTTTGCCTCGGCATAAATGGATAGTCCTGGGATTCAATCTGCTGTCTCCTGTGTCCCTGTTACTGGGAGAAATGTCCTTAAATTTATTCTGAATTCACATCTGTTTTTCCAGTTGGATAGACTTCTAAGATTCAAATGTGATGGTGCAGCTGTTGGCCTTTTGCACATGTTGTCTCCTCCTTTGAGGACCAAGAATTAATCTTTTCCTTTTACAGAAGAAAGATACAAATAGTATTCTTCAGGGTCTAGTTTGCATTAGGCTCTTCAGCAGTCAGCTCAGCAGAAAGGCGATTCACAGAACACTTTTCCACCCCTGTGCAAGGTTCAGTCACTGCTCCCTAGCTTAACTTCCAGTAGAGGGAAGGCACCACAGAAGTTCAAAGACTCAAGTGTCCTTTCCCATAATTGTGGGGTAGGTCAGATGCATTGGAGGGTGGAAGAGCAAAAATAGTTTACATTGTCACCTACACATAGACACATGTGTATGATGTGAACCTGAAGTTCTTTTTGCAGACATACTGGTTAAAATACTATTGCAAGCATTTGTGGTTACACAGAAAAAAATGTGTTTATATATGCCAAATTTTGTGTCTAACTCCCTTGTATATGATCCTGATCCTTTAGCCTTCTTCACTTTCAGATATGTGGTGACTTGTTTGAATGTAGGAGGAGGAAATTTTCACAGTGAAAACATGAGGGAAAGACAATAACAGTAATTCCTTTGCTGAAATGTTTTAAAGCAAGATAATAACATAAATGATGGTTTCACCTTCTTTCAACTTATTGATGATAAACAGTAACACTTTCCTATGACAATTTATTCTAACAGTGCAGTTTGAGAGTGAAATTTTTTACTGCCCTTAACGTTTTTTAACATTCCTTTGTGTATTAGTGTGTATGCCAGGACATTGTTGGAATTAGGAATGGATGATTTCAGCACACTAAGAGAACTAATGAAGATTAGCATAAGTAGTTCCATGAGGTATGAAAAACAGTGAGATGTTTGAGAGAAGATGACAAATCAAGGTTAAATTCTTCCTCCACAAAAGAAAGAGGATTGTACTCAGAATATCTAGCATGGACTGTAGAATCCTTTTTTTTGAAAAAAAAAAAAAAAGTAAAAAGAAAAAAGATTCTTCATTTACATTCCTGTGATTTGTTCTAGTCCTGCTGACACAGGCTATTAAAAACCTTGTTTATGTTTTAGAGACTTTTTTAAAGAGCACTTTGGGGCTTTATAGTGTTTGTAGAATGTTCTTTATAGTTAAAATTACATGCTGAGATGGCAGGCTGCTGAGCTAATATATTGTTACACTGATTAAATTGATTAAAAGCTTCATTTTTGACAGGCAAATTGTAGAGGCTGAGATCTCTTTATTGCACATTTCAGTAATTCAGCTCATGTCTTGTCCTATCTAATAATCACTTCTCTGCCTCCCTGTTTAGGAATCATCTCAGCAGCGGGTACGTTTTCAAATAGCATATTAGCTTCAGATCTGAATTACATGAGTCACAGTGCATTGGTGTTACAAAAGCCTTATTCAAGGTAATGGCTTATTTAGTGAAACACTTGAAATATATTCTTTTTTTTTTTCTTTTCTTTTTTTTTTTCTTCTTTCTATCTTGTTATACTGTGAACAAAGAAAAGAATCCTTGATTTTTAGATTAGAAAATAAGAGATCGCTCTTACCATGACTGTGGATTGACAGGAGAGGTCATACCACAGAAGCATTTTATGCTCTACTCAGAACACCATATGCTTACTTAAAAATGAGTGACACACCAGAGCATAAAACCTTACAAAAAATCAGGGAAGATGAAACAGGCAAATAAAGAAGAGTATGCAGCAACTTATAGCAGATGCAAAAGAGGCATTTTGCAATAAATTTGTAAAGAAGGTAAGTTTTTTTAAAAGCTGAGGATGTCTAAGTTGCTTTAAATAAATGTAGATGTCTACAGATGAATCTGTAGGTTTCTGATGTCAGTGAAAAGTATGAAGTGTTCAGAGCTTGCTAACAGGAGAGACTGAAGGCAGTCCAGAAACGTGAGTCAGCTGATAGTACTGCACAGATATGGGTAGTGCCAGCCACAAACTGCATGTGTGCACTGCACAGTCCCATTTTCATACAAGCATCAAGCATTTTTTCAAGGTAAAAGCAGACTTGTTTAGCCAGAGATCAGTATTCAGAATAATGATTATTAAATGAAGAATACAACTCTTGCCTACCTTATATCATGAAAGGTAAGGAGATGAAGTGTGTCTATCTCCTTCAGACTGAAGCTCCATTAGCTCAGTACCTTGAACTGCTGATTCTCCTCAATGAACCACACAACCCAGCTTCTGGCCATTAGAAGTTTAAAATCATCTGGAGTGTGATGATGTTCTGACCACCCCATTTGTATGTCATTGATGAAGCTTGTCTTTGGATTTTACTTTTGAAACTATTTAAAATATATGCCACATGGTATCCTGTGAAAATGAGTTTTGTAACTGTATTATGTTCCATTTTAAACCATTCATTTCATTTGGAGATCCGTTTTTCTTCTATTGTGATGAACAACAATAATTTCACTTCTTTCTTCCTACTATCCATTATGTCAGAGAACTCTGTCTGTCTCCATACCTTATGTTGCTGAAGCACCCCAGATACAGCAGGGTTTCCAAAATTGCTCTAAAAACATTGTCAGCTGACAGCACTTAATGCAGGTATAAAGAGAGTTTAAATGCTGGTATCTTTACCTCTT
Organism: Todiramphus chloris collaris; assembly: GCA_025345505.1. Lineage (NCBI taxonomy): Eukaryota > Metazoa > Chordata > Aves > Coraciiformes > Alcedinidae > Todiramphus > Todiramphus chloris. The sequence continues at coordinate 2,627,691 of JANVCC010000067.1, read as the reverse complement.
CAAAAAGGAATCTAAAAGGGGAAATGTAGAGGAAAAATAAATAGATTGAGTTTGGCTTGGAAAGAGGTAAGAAAATCATCAAAGGCACAAAGGACTCTCAGACACATGAAAATCTGGAAGGCTGCATGTCGCAGCAGCTAGAAGTTGACATCCTTTGGTCTTAACTTCTCTAAATGCTTCTGAAAAGGAGGAGAGGGAGGTGTAGTACCTGACTGTACTTGGAAGGGCCTGCTGTGAAGCACAGCTTGACTGACATTAGCAGAATATAGACACTGCCCACAGAAATTCAGGGAAGGAATTACAAAGTCTTCTGAGAAGCACTGAGGATTACAAATACGTGTAAAATTAAAGTGTGAATCCTATATCATAAGCGTGAATCAGATGTGATATCTAGGTCATAAGGGGTTGACTAATGAAAGCAAACAGTTTAGATATCCTACAGGGCAGAAATAGGGACATGTGTGAGATGATGGTCATCCTAGAAGCATTTTGACATGCTAACAACATGTTAGCAGTCCCCAGAGATGTAACATCTAAAATCAGTCCTACATAATGCTGGGAATTATTTACAGGAACTGACATTATTTTACAAAACCTTCCCTAAACTGTACATGTGTGTGAACAAGGACAGAAAATATTTTTGATTTCATCTGCAAAAGATAATGTCCACAATCCATGAATTTGTAACTCTTTAAATCAGCCCAGGTCTCAGCCCAACAATAAATTACATGCCTTTCTTTCCTGTATCCCTGTGAAAGAACTTGCTTCATATCCTGTAAAGAAAATAAGGAGTTATTTTGGAATTACTTCATCTAAGAGCTCTTTAGCAGGTCATTTTCTGGTAAATCTGAGCCAGGATACTGGTGCATAATCTCCTAATATATCTCCTGAAATGAAGGACATTTGAGTGTTCCTAAGCAATAATTTGATGTGCTTTGTCAGCAGCTGGGAAAATCCTTACAGAATTTACCTACAGTTAGAAATGCAGCACTATGTAAACCTAAGAGAAAATACATGACCAATAAGGCTAATTCTTCCTTCATCAGCCACTATAAAAAATTGCACATTGAAACTTTTTTATTTAAAGAGGTAAAGATTTCACTCATTACCCATACTGGATCATCCTATACACTGGGGGTTTGTAACTCGTATTGACTCTGCACCCTTCCCCTCTTATAATCCACAGATTTTTTTTCACCAAGGGTCTCCTTGTGAATAAGATGTGGCAGTTTAGCCCATATTTTAATTTCTACATTTTGTGCTGTTGCAAACCTGTAAGATTACATTCATTATTTCGTTAAGAGGTCTCAAAGGAGATCCAGGGGAAACTTTAATCAAGTTATTAGAAATTTTGTTCTGTAGCAAATTAATCCTCCACCTTTTTCCACATTTTGTATTATCACCTGTCTGTCTATATTCAAATGTCAAATATAACAGAAAATGCAGGCAATACAGAATCAGGGCCAGAAGGGTTGCTGTTGTGTTCCTCACCACAAGTTTGGTCAATTAGCCAGTATTAAGAAGAGTGGAGGCTCATGTTCAATAATAAATTTATTCCAGATTATGGTTTATTTCAGTCTAATTTCAATCTAGTTTTTCTAAAATCAGTAATTTCAGCATATTTGTTTTGCATATTCTGCCTACATTCCTTTTGATTGTTGTAAGGAATCCTCACAGCCTAGTTCTAAATGCCTAAGTAGGCTTTCCCTTCCTTTCCTCCAGATATGGTGATTCAAGACAGGAACATAATTGGAATAGTCTATCTTCAGTGTCTGTGTATGGATACTGGTAAAACTGACCTCCTGATTTAGACCTATTAATCATTTTCCTGAAGGTAGGTGATGCAGATATCCTTTTCCATAAAGGACTGGCTTTCTGAACAAATGCACAGTTACTCTGGGACTTGGGGAACCTACTGAGGATCTCGCTGGAGTACAGTAATGTGTTTTGGATTTAGGCATGGGATAAGTGTATGTGTTTGAATGATTTCACTTTGTTTTCTGTTGCACTGATCTGCACCTGTTGGTACGCTCTAAAATTTTGAAATCTGGATTCAAATGAAAAAAATTCCTCAATTTCTATCTGCTTATCTTACTCCTTACAGTTTGGGCCCTTGCAATTTTTAACTGATATTAGCTAATGCAGAAGAAATACTGATTTGTCTCAGGATCACCATGACTGTTAATACTTAGAGAATGATTAATATATTTGAACAAATGTATACTCAACTGGTTCTGGACACCTTGGGAAACAACCACAGATGTGTGGAAAAAAATTAATTCAAAGAAGAAACACAGCAGTAAATTGCGCATGACATTCTTCTGAAATGGTCTTTCTTTCTGGGGGCAAAGAATTGGAAGCAGTTTTTGGGACTGCGTATGACAGAGCAGTGGGGATATGGGGAAATTCATATGAAGAAGATAACATTCCTAGGGTTCGTAGGAGCTGAAGTGACATATCATCTCAGCAATACTCAAAGATGTCACTATTAATAAGCCCAATGACCTGGACACTTATGAATCAGTCTGAGGTTGCAGGATGAATTATTTGAACTACCCTGAAAAAGATGACTTTTTTAAACAGAAGGGGATGACACCCCTGAATCATAAAGCTTGCAAAGATATATTAAAAAAAAATAAATTAATCAGTGTCCCACATTATTTGGGTCACTGCCAGGATCCACATACATTTGTTTTACTTACCCATTTTTCAGCAGGCTCTAAGTCTTAAGAAAATTGCCATCACTATGTATTTTTCAGTGTTGAGGCAGAGCACTATGTAATGTTCAAAAATTCCATTCAGACTAGGCATAAGGAAGAAATTTTTTACATTGAGGATGGTGAAACACTGGAACAGGTTGCCCAGATAGGTGGTAGATACCCCATCCTCAGAAACATTCAAGGTTGGGTTGTATGGGACTCTGAGCAACCTGATCTAGCTGAGGATGTCGCTGATCACTGCAGGGGGGTTGAACTAAATGACCTTTAAATGTCCCTCCTAACCCAAATTATTCTGACTCTGTAATTATTTCTAGTGAGAAACTCAATTATGCTAGTAGAAGCATTAGGAACATTAATTTATATTGTGATTCTCCTCCCTGTTCTGAAAGATGTAGTCAGTTTTCTGATTCTTGCTTAAAGAGCTCTGAAATGTAACAAGCTCAATTTATGTACCACATAGCTACCTCTGAGAGCTTTTGATAGAGTTGTGATGGAGGATCACCAACTCATATTTAGGGTTGAAGTCCATCCCTGAGAAGGCCCTTAGGCCTTTCATTGTTTGTGCATCTCAAGCCACTGAGAAAGATCTAGAAAGATGGTTTCAGAGACAGTGCTGAGTAACTGGCATGAGATATGGACTCCTATTATAGTTCACTAGTACTTTGTCATCTGAAGCTATGTGTAACACTCTTGTGGATAAATAGGGATAGAGATTTCCTTGGATTTTGTACTACTGCTTCCAACTTAAAATCTTGGCCAGAATTAAGCAAAGATCTGGAATGAATACTGAGCCAAAACAATGTATTTTCATTCAATTTAACAAAGTTGTCATTACTCAGTTTTTCACAAAAACAAAAGTTCACATTTATAGAGTACTTGTAAAGAGCCAATGTTTCTGAACAAACTCTATGAAGAAAAGACTTCAGCCTTAAAAAAATGTATAAGAAATCAGAATGTTTTCAGATTAATGTAGTTTATCTAAAAGAAATGCTGCAAATATTAGCGACATGCTCAGTTTGCTTTAAGTCTAATTATGATTTTATTCCATATACTTACTGCAGTCTTAACACTATTGCTGCAAGGACATTATTTGGTTTTCATTAACTTATAATATGACAGAGTTGACAAGGTGGTCATGACACAAGATAGAATTATGTTTTTATGTGGACGAAGTGTAGCCCTACATGGATCAGGAACTTCATGACAGTGAATGCGATGGTGACACTTCAGCAGCAGGTCACAATGACTGACTAAAACATCTTTAAAAGTTTTCCAGAATACATATGGTCATGATTTGCAGTGATCAGCTAGGTAGCAAGAATTATCACAAGGACAGGCACATGCAGAAGATGGAGATTTTGTGTGTGTCTGTGTGCACAAACATGTACATTCATTCACATGTTTGTGTGGTTCTGAAATCTTGCACAGGAAACAGAGTAGAGGTCTATCTTCTAATCCAACTTCTCTGAATAACATTGAATTTACTGAATTTATTATGTTCAGAATTAATTTTTATTACTTAAATGTAGCTTTGGAAAGAATATTGTATAAACAGACATGGGAAGATTGCACAAACTTGCTAAATACCAATTCTATTATGGCTAAGCTTCAAATTCAAACTCAAATAAATTTAATTATGATTTTTTTCTTTCTATTGCCATCATTTTCATTATATATTTGCAGTTAACAAATGTCCTGCAGTGAAAAAAATAATTGCATTTTCTTTATGGCACTCATAATTTAGAAAACTTGTTTGAAACAAGTGTACATGTAATGGGTTACACGAAATAGTGATAAACTATTGAAATATATTAACCTCAGTATCATTTTCAATAAGAAACTTTCAATAAGCTTTCATAAGATTATGCTAATTGAAGTATATGGGTTTTGGAATTAAACCAGAGACCTGTACAATTTTAAAACAAAATAAGGGTTTGTTTTTTTTTTTTCCCTGTAATGTGCCATTTTATTTAAAGTTTTGCCATTTAGTGTAGTGGTTTCTAATTTACATTTAGGAAAACATGGACATACAGCCTCTGGTGACTTCTGAGGTGGGAGCTGACTACTCACTCCTCTTTTGAGGAAAATACTACTCACTGCAGTGTCATAACAAGGGAGGGAAAAACACTCTGAAAACATTTACCCTTGAGCTGTGTGTGACAGTGAGAGGGCATCTGGCACCTGAAGTTGTAAAGAAGTGGGACCCAGATAGCACTTCTCTAACTTGTCTGTAAACAGTGATTATGGATAAAACTGCTTTGGATTCAGGTGACATAACAGACCAGTAAAGGGGTTTAAGCTCCTTGAAGAGTGGCATATATCTGCAATAAACATTCTAGATCATGTTGCTCTGGGGAAAAACCCTGGGGTAGGAATTTCCCAAAATATAAAAGTCATGTGCTTGAGATTAAGAAAAGACTTAAATTAACTGGATTTTTCTCTTGAAAGGCCATGTCTTTTCTAGAAAATCAGAGAGACCATGAATCATTCTTTGGCTATAAGGCTAAGTGCCAAACTGTGATTCCCACCTACATACCTAACATCTCTCCCAAAACACGGTAGAAACATTTAAATTGCTTATCCAGAACAAATCCTGAATGCATAGGCATGGTTAGTTGTCAGAAAGGCCAGAAATGTACCAGAAAGCTAATTCAAAGGCAGGGTAAGATGTAGTGTGTCAGAATTCTTCTAGAGTAAGCTGATTGTATGAAGTTTGTTACTGTCTGGCTTCAAAGAAATAAAACCTCTACAGAGATTACTCTTTAGAAAAATCTTTCACTTTACATCATTGATTCCTTCTCTAAATGAGGAGCACATCTTTTAAGTTTGAAAAACAGTCTATTTTTTTTTTAATTTTAGCTTGATCCGTCAAGCAGTCTACAGGGACAGAAGTGAATCCAGGCTCACAGTGGGTTCAGATTTCCTACATTCTTTTCTTTACTAAGTTTATGCAATTTTTCATTTTTGTAGCTTACCCTTATGCATTATGTCATAATTCATTAATAAAAATCTTTTCCAGTTAAACATCAAAGGGTGCCTTAGGTCAAAATTGTGTGTTTAGTGGATCGTATATGTAAATCCATCTCTAGTAATTGGGAAGCTCATGACATAATCTTCCACTTCGGTTTCTGGACTGGTCTCTTACCTGTTTCAACAATGAGATGCTGATTCACAACCTCAAGACAGACTATGATATTGTACCCTACTAAGGAGGAGTATTTGTTGGTTAGGTCTCTCAGCAGCAGAATGATGTTGAATGGAAGGGAACTGAGACAACCAGATAAGATAGATAATTTCGTGTGGGACTGGAAAAAACAGAACTTAAGAGACATTTGTGTTTCTAAACCAAAGCAATAATTACTAATTTTCTGCAAGAAAAAGACAAAACTGCAATTGCAATTGTTATGATAGAAATACCAAGTTGTGGTTTAGATAGCTTATTTTTATCCAGGCCATTTAGCAATTCTGAACAGAGCCAGGCTGGTTTGGTACCTGGGATCAGTATAATAGCAGTTACTGGAAGGAAATATTGTCTCAGTTGACCAATGCTTTTATTTTATTTAGCTGAGTTTAGTTTCTTGCAGTACCTCATTCAAAGTGCAAGTCAGATGTAATCTCCTTGGGTGCACTCCTAACCTGCCAGCCAGGAAGAAGCAAGCAATAGCTTCTCGGTAGCAGCTAGAGTGGTTATTGATAGACTGTTGCTCAGTTGCTATGCTTCCACTTCTAAAAGGTGGAAAGGGAGCTTTTTACAAATCAGACAGTGAGATACCACATTGGAAGAAAAGAAAGAAAAGAAAGGCAGAATAAATGGACCACAGGGAAAAAGGAAAAGAGAGTTTGTGAAACTTCTTCAGAAAATCTGTGTCTCAGAATTATTCAGAAAAGGGAGCTCAAGGGACAGGGAATCATCCTCTCTAAGCTTCTTGGAAGTATACAGAACTCTCAAGAGGAGAGTAAGTTACAAACCTAGGAAATGCTACTAACAATATATTGGTCTGTTTTCCCTCTCCCCACTCCTACTTTCTCCCCATTTCTGATGATTTAAAGTGAGCTGTGATTAGCCTGGTGACCCTCGTGGGTGATTCCCTGAAGAGAAAGCAAGCTACAATATTTAAAGGTAACATTTGATATAAGCATGAACCAAGTCTCACTGTTTTATGGCTGGAAAAGAAGGTAACACAAGGGACTTGTGATTTCACTTTAATGATTGTGCTAATAGCCAGATTGGCTGGTGTCAGAGGGTGACTGAGACAGGCCTCGACATTTTTCTGGTATAGAGGAAGAAATAACAAGATGTTATTTTTCCCTGTCATAACCAGGTGTTTGTTACTTGATTTTAGTAGTCAATAGAATTGTGTATCCTCTTTTTTTCCCCCCTCTTGCATGTATCGCGTGTTTGATCTCTCTCTGCTGAACCGTGTTAAACTTTAAGTTTTATTCTGGTGTCCATCGAAAGCCAGAAGAGAGCAAGAAGACTTTTAGATGAATACTAGCTATCGTGGACAAGATGTAATTTTGTGCTCCACAAAAATTAATTGCCAACAGTCCTCAATATACTAGTGAATTATGAAAAGTGAAGAGAAGCATTTAGAAACATAGGACTTGCCGTACTGGGTCTGGCTTGAGATCCACATTGCCTAGTATTTTGTCTCTGGGATTGGCCAGAAGTTAATTAAAGCAGTGTTTTTACAGAAAATTTAAACGTGTGATTCCCTGCTCTGTTGCCAACACATCTATTTTGGCAGAGGAAATACATGGCATCTGTTAATAGGCAAGAAAAAGGAGCTTTATGGAGGAAACTAAAATAATATATCTTTGGCTTTGTTAGTGTAAAGTAATTCATGGCTAATTGTAAGCAGATACTACACTTAAATACTGGTTTACTTCCTAAGATGATGTAAATCTTACAGCTCCATTGCTATCAACAGAACTATTCTGAGTGACATATGCTAGCAGTGTGATTCATAGTGAGAAAGACTGATTGCACTAACAGAAATTCCAGTTTACTTTCTTCAGTTTTCCCTCTTTTGAAGATTATTTTAATGTCCTTTTCTCTCTCAATTCAAAAAGTTATAATTCATTTGAATTTATAAAGCAAGCTAAACAGAAACTTACTCTTGGTCTGATTCTCTACTGTCCTGTAGCCTTTGTAGCCACTTCAGAATAAATGTGAAAGGTTTTCACTTGTATTTAGTGGCATTTGATATTCAGTTCACCCAAGCAGAAATGACAAAAAGGATAGAGGGCAACATACGATAGAAGTATAAAGCCCTAATACCAAAGAACCAAAGGAAAGTGGTAGTTGTTTCTGTTCACGATTCTTTGATGGCAGCAGATTCGCTGCAAAAAATGTGTTTTGTGAAGAAGTGCGCAGTATGTTCCACACTATGTCAGAATGCTCTCTGTGTAGTATCGTTTACAACAGATAACCAAAAGATGCATAAAACTGTATCAACCTACCATGTAATAGGCCAGTGTTGATTACATGTAAATTAGTACATGCTTCCATTCAAATTATGCATCCAAAAGTGAGACTGTCTTCAAAATCCAGAAAAGCACATCTGTTCACAGTAGAACCTCAAGTGGTTTAATGTATTTAACAATATTTTTAGCTATATTTATATTACATGTGACTTTGAAGATATATTCTTGCAATGCCATACAGAAAAAAAACCCACTAGAATATGAAATACAAATATTCATGTAGATGAGATACAAAGTTAACTTTTGATTTCTTGGTGTCTTAAACATATTATGGCTGAGGATCTCTAGTTAAACAAGCTATTTATTTGCTGTCAGCTTCCAAACTATATTTTTTTATTGCTTTTTGCATTGTGTACCAAGCATATCCGATATTCCACCACATGCTAACACTATGAATTGGTTATTTCAAACCTTTTAAGATATGTATATTTTGGCAAGGGAAGAGAGAACACTGCTAGTAAAAGACTCAGCAAATATGGAGAACATTTTTCTTAAGTTCCGAAGAGAAGTTAATTAACAAACCATATGGGAGTAAATAGAAAAGGAAAAAGATGCTGTGCTAGCATGAAGACAGCAGACTGAATAAAGGCAATCGTATGTGCATTCCAGAGGAGAAATAAAAGCAATATCTTTTCACTCAGAAAGCACCTCTGAGTCTGGTACAATAACACTGGTAATAATATCTTAGTGACTTATGATCAAATTCAAAACAGTGTTAGGCTTTTGCATTGAAAAGTAGGATCTAGAGAAAGTTTCCTCAGTAACTCCCTGATGAGGGAAGCTCTCTGTCAACTGAGTTCATCCTGTGCCTACAGCTCAACTATATACATATTACCATGGCCGCCTGGCCTCAAAGACTGGTTTCCCAGCATTCATCTAAATCTGACTAGATCTAAACCAAATCTCAGTTTAGTCACTTGAAAAAGCATCATCAATACCCATGACATTACACCCTGCAATAGAAAGCACATAGGAAAAAAGTATTATTTTTGGCATATTATAAAAGAGAGGGGAATGTGTTATTGCATAGTTAATACTAGTGAGCTGCTGCTAGATGTTCAGTATGTAAGAATTGATATGATGCCCCATCCAGTTAAACCACTCTTACCAGAGCTGGGACATTTAGCATCAATGGCTTTGTAATAGTGTTCAGCTCAGGTACAAGAATGTTTGAGTCTGGTTGCTTGTGCCAGTGTCATGGGTGTTTTGTTGCTGTAGGTTTTCTTTGCTTGTAGTGTTTGTTTATTGGTGTTTTTTATGTGTTTTATTTGATACTTTGCTTGTTTGTTTTAATTAATGTAATGTCTAATTCAGAAAAAAAAGCAGGGAACTGGGAGGTGGGAGATTTGAGTATCCTTAGGCCAAAACAGGAAATAAACTCAGATTTTTCACTTTCTGGACAAAAGGTCTAAAAACCAAAATAATATATAAGAAATATTTCCACAAAGCTGCATTTTAAGTGGAGACATAAATAAGCATGGGTTTCTTTTTTTTGACAATTCCTCAAATATATCTTCAGGAGGAACTTGAACACTAGACACAGTTTCTCCCATGTGTCTAGGAGCCCAACTACCTTTGATTAATTTCCACTAAGTACTTAAATTGTTCTTTTGACAGCTAAAGACTGAAGACCTCAGGTCCTATTAGAAATCAATACAATGTAGCTTACTAAATATGCATCAGTTAAGTAGAAGGGATTGTTCCTCATCAGAGACACTCAAGTCTTCCACATGATCATTCCTTACAAGTGACACATGAATTTCAGCACAAAGATTCACCCAGAAACAGAGGCAGCATTTGCAGTATTATATTACAGCAATTACTGAAAAGACTTAGTGAGTCATATGGTACTCATTTATGGTGTTGTTACCTAGGTGGATATGGAAAGGAGCTCATAAAAATATTTAACATATACCATTAACTAAACCTATAGAAACTCCATAAAGCATATGCTTTACCTGATTCCATTATGAGTAATTAGAGTAGCGCCTAGCATCTGTAATTGAAATCAGGGCGTGTTTGTATGAAGAAACGTGCAAGCATATAATAAGCCATGGTCCTGACCTCAAAAAATGACAGAAATCATTATGTATCAGCATTCTTGTTATATATTTTAACGTCTTACAAGGGCCTCTTTGAAATTTCAAGAAAGACAGAAGAGAGTAATTTAGAATTTTTTTAACTATTCTATCCTATGCCGAACCTTAGCTGGGGCATAATTAAAGTGGTTTCTACTCCATGAGGTTTATGAGTTAAGAGCAAAGTTTAACGTTAATATTCTCTGTCACATTCATGCAAGGTAAAAATGTGTTAATTCACAGCTGTGTCTATGAAATATGTCAGATCTCCTTTGGAAGCCTGAAATTGTCTTTGAGACAGTGCACTGAAAATTGGGTACAGTGATCAACAACATATTTGGCGTAATCTGTAGCATCTTTATGCAAATGTTTGTGGTCAGTAGCTTAATGTTCCAGATTTTCAGGAACTTCAAATTTACTTCCTGGAAACACTACTATAGGAGAAACTCATCTAATAGTGAAGTAAAAGACCTAAGTCAGGTTAACTATTAAGTTCAAAGACACATAGAATATTTTGCATTTCCAGATCAGCTCTGGAATTGTATCAGAAAGTCTAACAAAACTTTGATACAGGGGATATTTCTCTTGGTGTATTTTGGAAGGTAAAAGAAAATTCCTGCGTTTCTTGGTGTTTTTTTTCTTCTTACCACCTAATTCAACTATGCATATTAGAAGGAAATAAACATTTGCTACTGCAGGATCAAAGATGAGATGGAAAACACATGAATGTTTAAATTACGTATTGAGGGAGCATGAGAGAAGAAAGCTTTGAAAAACTAGGGCAGATACTCACTTTGGGAACTGCTGTGAGTGTTGCCTGGTTGATGTCTCAAAAACAGTCAGGGATCTAGCTGGGAAGGTCTGTAGAAGGGCCAGAACAGAAACCATTCCTGTCCAGAACAGTTATTCCAGAGGGAAATATGTCGTCATGTGGCTTGAGTGCTGCAGACACCTACTGTGCTCCTGGGTACAGTACCATGCTTGGGCAGAAACCCCGCACAGCTCAGGGGGAGTGAGAGAGGACTTCTCATCAGGCCAGCAAGGCACTTCTCATCCAGATCACACCCAGAGACTGCAAGAGGCAGAAACTAAGCTACTGGGAGACTGGGAACAGAAATAGATGCATGTGTAATTCATGTCCCTTTCAGGTTTTGCTGTGCTGTGGGTTAGGGAAACACTGTGATGTACAGTGAGCATTCAGAGAAATGTATAGCCTGTGTATATAAAGAGCAAGCACAAGGCACAGCAAGGGTTGCAGCAAGATTATAAACCCAAACCCATCACTAGTATTTTCTCTATCCTCCTCTGCAGTGTCTGTGCAGCAGTTGTTTTTGTCCAACTCTGGTGTTAAAATACCATGTACTGCAACATCAGGAAAGGGACAGGAAACCTGCAGGCCAGATAATTGTGAAGAATCCTAGTTCTCTGTGTTTCTCTCATCATCTTGGCATCTCTTGAATCTTGGTGGCTTGTAGGAATGTCTGGGGCTAAAGAGACATATGGGTGCCACTGTGTCTCCTGGATTCTGAACTGCAGCTTACACAGGAAGAATAGATCTCTGAGGAGAAAAGTTTATCCTGCTGAAGTGGATTTTTCAGTTTAGGCTGAGCACCAGTTGACTGTACCATAATTTAATGTTTTAAATGAACTAGTTTGAATATATCTGCACTTTGCTGTTTTAACCACCTGGGAAGGTAATTTGGGAAGATAGCAGCGTATCACAATTCTGTAATTCTGTCTCATTTTTACTCAATTTAGGTAAATGCTTATCTAATTCTTCTGAATATCATAAGTATTTGAGAATGCTGAGTGGCACATAAAAAAACTTTTTAAGGCCCACTTACAGATAAGACTTTCACCTCATTTAAAGATCAAAATTGAAACATATAATTAATCTTAAATTAAATTTGCTGAGTATGGTTGGCTTGCTGGATAGGTATCTAAATTACTTTAAAGATTCAGGTGATTAATTCCTTCAGATGCTACAGCATAAATCATGTGCTTCTCTGCTTCGGTTTAAGGCGGGAGGCAAGCTTAATACCACAGGCATCATTTCAAGATGAGCCGCAGAAATGCAACCTACAAGCTTACTGGATGTGAATGCCAGGGAGTATCAAATGTAGACAGAACACTTTGATCTTGTCACATTGAATATTAGTAATGCAAGCTACTTCTCAAAGTAATAATGCAGTATCAAACTTGGCAGAACAAAAAGAGAGTAAAATGTTTGGAGACAAGGAATTCACAGGAACTTGAGTCCCGCAGATTTTGAAGAAATTATTTCTGTCCAAGATATCCTGAAAGAAAGGTAATGTCATGTGGCATTTCTGGACCCAAAAGTCAATGGTGAGATAACTACTGATTGTGCTGGTCTCTGAGACATGGGTACGGTATCACCTCAAAATAATCAAAAAGATGCTTAGAAGCTTATGCACCTTAACTGCAATAGTTAAACGACAAAACACAGTAACAGTAGAAGAAAAACCAAGAAAACAATTCCAAAATTTCCAAAACACTCCCCCTGAAATATCATGTTTTGTTTTGAAAAGTAATCTTTTTCTGAATATACTACAACGCTGAATAGCGAGAAGAAATTTAACACAGAAACATAAATGGGAAGTCAGTGCTAGAATATAAATTGTGACAGGATTTGTAAGTAACAGTCACAACTTCATCAGCACTGTAAAGTTAAATGTTTATTTAAGATTCTACGTTAAGGCTAAAAAAAAAAAAAAATGCATGACAAAATCCAATCAAACAATATTCCTAAATAATATTTATTGTAAAACCAAAATGTCAGGGTAAGTGGTTTAGCTTCACAGAGACTCTCCTTTTTCATACTATTTTTTTTTCTTCTGTAAGATTAATATGTTGCCAGCACATATTACTTTTCCAGACCCAGGTGGATTACTGGTGTGCTTTGTTAAGAATTATTTGTATTGTATGTTCTCATAAAGCTTAAGTGAAATTGAGTGGTGGAGTCTGCAGACAAATCTGTAAATTGTTGTCCACTGCTGATGTTCTTTGAACTATAACCTTAATAATAGCCAGATACAACAATTTTAATTGCTCTTTATATTAGCTCTGCTGTTCTTATTTTGCACCTACGGCACCGCTAGGCCTTCCATGTCATCAGGAAATTGAGGAAGAAATGCACATTGGAGTCAATTAGAACTTTTTGGCACATGTTTCTTCCACAGATGTACCTCTTAAACTGATATTTGCATTATTTTTCAGGCAAAGGAATACTGAACAGAAAGGAAATAATAATTGAATCTCTGTAGAACAGACAGGAATACTCAGTGAGAAGGGTGAGAATAAGTCAAAAGGTCACTGAGAAGTGAAATGGGATAGAAAACAAAAAAGTTTGGAAACAATTGTAATATATTAGCAGAGGGAGTTGGTTAGCACCAACACCCAGTCCCTCAGTAACTGTGAAGCTTACAGGAAATCTCGACGAATTCATTCCTTCATTTATGTGCTGTGTAATCTTGGTGGTTTATTTTCCAAGACAAACATTGTGAATAACAATGGCATTTTAAGGCCCATCTGGTCAAAAGATAAAAAAGATGTGTTATGTTGTGTTAGTGTATACTAAGCTGTTCAGAGAAGGCATACATTGTTACTGGTCTATGCTTACATACTTATGTATACATTATGGTTATGGATAAGAATTTAATGGGAAATACAACTTTTTGCCACACTTTAAATTTACTCAGAACTGAGTATCAGACATCGCAGAATAGATGCATATGCAACTCTGCTGGTAACTTCCCTCTACTTTAACAACCTGTAATATCAGTGCATAAATTTGATTCTCATTTACTAACTACTCAGTTTCCATAATGACCTCTAATAAAGGTCTGATAAATGACTTTTGGACACTGAAGTAGGCTATACGAACTGGATTTTCCTTATAAGCACTAATGTTGAACTCTTTCAGGAATGACAACATATTTTTGAAGTAGAACTGTCATAAACATGTGAGAAAGACTGTGCTTATTATTGCCAAGGAAAATAAATTTTTCTGTGTCCATGATTTTTAATTTTACTATAAAATTTCATACTTGTCAGAGCTTTATTTGAAATAGAATTTGCTAAACTTCTTCATAATCATTTTTTATGAATATTATTTAATGATATTTCTGTTTAACAATCATCCAGTAAAAATCTGCTTTCATATTTCAGTTGTAAGATAGGCAGATATATTTTAGGATAAATATTCATAGTTTTCTTTTCATGCATTTAATTTCCATGATTATAGGCTCATCCCGCTATGTTATAATAAAGAAATAAGTAACACCTGTTGACAAAGTTGCTATCATTATTTTTGCTGATGAATCTAAGATTTGTAATTATTATTAAAATCACACAAATTTTAACAAGATATAGCTAAATACTAATGCTTGCAAAATGACTACCTGCCATAATTTAAAGTTTTACTACTAATAGTTACAGAATCTGTGATATGCAATGACTTGTTAATTGCCACTGGTTCTTTCTTCCTTGAACACTTGAACATTTTCTTTTCCTGGATTTTCACCTAATGTAGAAAGACAGTTTCATAGCACAATTTGAAGCTGCTATTAATTTTTTAGGTCATTGACATAGGGTTTTTTCATATTTTCAAATACTGGATAATACTATCAGTACCGTGAACATTGTGATGTTTGTGCATTTGTATATCTTGGACAGTAGGAAAAAAATTTTCATTGAAAGGGTTGTCAGTCATTGCAGCAGGCTTCCCAGGGAAGTGTTTGAGTCACCATCCCTGGAGGTGTTTAAAAGCTGTATAGATGTGGTGAGTGGGGATATGGCTTAGTGGTGGACTTGGTAGAGTAGGGTTAATGGTTCGACTTGATAATCTTAAAGGTCTTTTCCAACATAAATGTTTCTATGATTCAGTGATTCTATTCTGGCACAGTGTTGCCATAGGAAGATATTTTTTCCTCTCTCTGTCATTTATATTTATAAAGAATGTCCATTTTTGGATGTCATTGCTGTATCTCGACTTGTCTTCATCAAGGCATCCTGAATGGATAAACCAATATCAGGTTCTTTACAAACACCGAATTTTTACATCATTAGAATAGGTCTAACAGAGCTGGAATTTATGTTGAGAACATGAACAACCAGCTTCCTTTTTATGAAAATGAGATCTGAGATTTTGATACAGTGAAAACTTAGATCTTGACAGCCCCTGTAGTGCACTATGAATACAACAGCAATGCATTTACTAAAGTGTAGCATCTCACTTCTGAGAACAAACTTAAATATTCAAAAATGCATTAATCAAAATGTTTCTTTGTAAATGCCTTTTAACCCATGGATTATTTCAAAACTCTTCAGTACAATAATTAGTGTCAGTATTTCCTATTCTTAGTCTCTCCAGAAAGCTTATTTTCGAAGTTTGGTGAAGTGTCTTCAGTCAGGATAGCCTTGAAACCTTTTTATGACAGAGTGTCAGTTACACACAGGTCAGTCTCTGACTGTGTGAATTATGAAATCATGAAGTGCCTCCAAGGTTGTCAGCAGTGTGATTGCCATAGGAGGAATGGTGTGCATTCAGATTATCCTAATCTGGAGAAACAAGGTAGATAATATCTCGAAACCTTTTTTGGCTTTCTTTTTTTTTGTGATTCTAAGGAGCTATCTGTGCAAACATTCACGCAAATATCAAAAATACTGTTTTTTTTTTTTTTTCCTACAAACATACAGAAGACTAAGCAAACAGAGAGAAAATGTTAACTAAATGTTTTTCCAGACTCAGAAAAGGTGAATAATATTTTGTGCATATTTCATACTCCTTCATATTGCAATCAAATACATTCATTCTTTTACTTATTTATTTTTAAAATAGGATACATTATTTTTTATCTGTTTCTTCACTTCTGAAATGTACTTTTTTGAGTCTTTGGCACTATATTTGATTGACATCTTTTTGAGCTGTGACTAACTGTTTTATGGCATTCTCTACTGATTAATGAAATATTATAGAGATTTTATTTAGACTAATCCAAAACAGATATGTAGAACATCAAGGTCTGAAAAACACGTGTCATACAACACTCTGTTTGAATGTTATTAAACATTAATTTTAATTTAATTAAAATTTACTGACAAGTGTGGGTTTGTGTTGGTGTACTGCCTTATAGGGAATAATAAACATCTTTGAAAAATTTTTCACAATGTCCTGGTTTGAGTGAAAACAGAACTAATTCTGTTCAGTAATTTTACTTTTCAGCTTGGTTCTTTTAATTAACTGCACTTTCTGAAGTTAGAAGCCTGTTCTCACAGACAGTGTCTGCTTCTAGCAGTGATAACACCTTATGTTTAGAGTTACTACCAAGGTTTGGTATGCAGACCAAGGCCACTGCTGGATCCTGTGTACTACATTGGGGGGTGCAGAAAGTGGAAGGCTGCACCTTCAGGGAGGAGCGGAGAGGACGGGTGACTCTAAACTGACCAGCGAGGTATTCCAGCCCATATACGCCATATTTGGTCTAGAGCTGAGGGATCCAAAGGGTCTCTGGGCTCTTCTCTCCCCTCTTGGACTGCTTTGCCAGCTTTTGCTTGGCTTGGCTCGGGTCCTCTTTCGGTTCCTTCTCGGAGCACCCAAGGAGGACTCTGTTCATTCTGCCTTCGATCAGATCTGCTTGTTCCTGAACCCGGTATCAGAATGCAGCTCCTGAACACAGCTCCCGTCTGCTGCGGGGCCCAGTCTGGGACTCCCCCGGTGCCTACACAACATCAGTGGTGACGGTGATGTAATTACCATCAGAGGGGTTGGGTTCCATACTGGTTTTGTATATATTTGTATATATTCCATTTTTATAATTATTAATTTCATTTTCATTAAAGCTGTTCTAGTTTCCTTTTCTAATCACTAAGTCTCTCTCCCTTATTCCCTTTCTCTTCCCCTCTGGGGAGGGAGGGGGGTTAACAGAGAGCGTCTGTTATAGGTTTAAGGGACTGCCCTGACCCTAAACCGTGACACACAACCAACAGGATAGATTGTTCATTACATGTAATTCCAAAAGGACGTGTTTTAATGAAAGGATGTGCCTTATTCCTTTCATCTACTAAAATACCATGTCTGAGTGTGCAATAGATTATCAATTAGAAAATTCATATTGTTGTGAAGAAATAGAAAAGTCATGGTTGAAATTCTGGGATAATTTATGCCAGCAAGACATCATCCTCTGACTTTGACAGAGTGGGTCATATAGTTGATAGAACAGTTGGATGATTTATCATATGTGCTTTTTTCAGGTACCTATTGATGTGAAATAAGTCCTAAGAATACTTCAAATGGACTTTATTTTTTTTTCCTCAGAAAAAACCCTGATCTGAAGTAGCTTCATGGGCACCACCACTTTGAATAGAAATAGCATCAATGATTGCTGTTAAAGATATTGCATTAATTAACCTATTGCAAATCAGGAAAGATCCTGTGAGCATGTCAAAGAAAAAGAAAGAACTGTAGTGTTTTTCTGACAATAATCCAATGCTTAAAAATTGAATTTACTTTATATATAAGATACTGCTTTAAAATGTGAGATTGAACTCTGTCATATTTTTACAGAGAAAAAATGCCTTCAAATAAGTTGAAACTGAATGACATGTTCCAAGTACTTCATCTCAAGGAATTGAGGTAGGAGCAGAAAATAATAAGGCCCTGTACTGTAAATAAAGACAGCAAGTGAGATGTTATTTAAAAAAGAATGTATCAAACTAAGATATCATTATATACAGTGACTGCAATTTCATATTGCTTGAATTTTTATTTCATTTTCTAATTTCCCCATCTAAATTGCAGGGCTATTTTAATGAACTTTTATTTTAGTGCTGTGAACATCAGAACCAAGTATTTGTTATTATCTAGATAATTTTAATCATAGAATTTAATATATTGCTAATAGTAAGTTTCTAAAACTGTTGTTACTATAGTTGTGCTGGAATCAAAACGGATTCATATGCTTCTTCTTGATTCTCTTTTTCACAGGTTATCTTTATTCTTGTATTTGAATGCTTATTACACAGAGTTTCTAGGTCTAAATGAAATTTCTGAAGCTGATTAGCAGAAACAGAGCTGTACAATCTCACTAGTCACTTCTGGGAGGCTAAGGTGCAGAATTTACTGTCTCTGAGAGGGTAATTTGAAAGATCACTTGAGACCTTTACTGATGCCTGAAGACAGTCTCCCATGTTTATCACCAGCTACAAGGACTGGAGAAAATATTAGCACAGATTTTCCCATCTGCTTTTTCCTCTTCGAACTGCAAAAGCAATTCACGGTTGTGGTGTATCAGAGTTTTATAGTTTCTTTCATAACCCCAAACTTCTTTGTTTCACATATTTCCCACTGGATCATTAATTTTCCAGGCAAGGTAACTCTCTAAAGTATGTAACTGTCTCATACTCAAGGTCAGGGAGTATGGACTTCATAGGCTAAATGTAGGTCATGCTGAGGACTGAAGTTCACACTCCACACAGCCAGCAAAGACGGCCACAGCAGAGCCAAGAGTATCTATAGATCCCATAATATGTCCACGTTCAGTAGTTATGTTAGGGACAAAAAATGGTTCTTTAACTCCTTTCCAACATGAATTTGCTAACTTGTCTGGTACAAGGATCAAAGACACACAACAGGCAACACCCTGGCCTGCTGAGTTCTATGCAATGTTGCAGTAAAGAGCTGCAGGTCCACTGAGGAAGAGACTCCTTGCCAAGACACAGCACCAAATTCTGGGAGTTTAATACTTGTAAACATTTCCATTAACAGCCGTGCTCTCTGACCTCTGCTAATAAATCAATGTCAGTCTTTGCCCTGCAAAATCATTATTGCTTGCATATGTATATCCCCCCAAAACTAAATGCTAGGTGAACCAATATATACCCAACCATGGTAATTCTTTTGAATTTTGACAGGAAAAACCAGACTTTTGCTATTATATCCTGTTAGTACTCATGACTGAAAAATTGCTTTCAATGACAAGAAGGGTCTTCCCTGTACTGATAATAGTAACCATTCACTTTATTTAACTATTTTTATTATTACATGAGTTTTCCATTTTTGTCAAGTGAGATTTCTGTTCTGAGTCCT
The DNA here is from genome assembly GCA_025345505.1 of Todiramphus chloris collaris. NCBI lineage: Eukaryota > Metazoa > Chordata > Aves > Coraciiformes > Alcedinidae > Todiramphus > Todiramphus chloris. The sequence goes on along the minus strand of JANVCC010000067.1, from coordinate 2,608,300 downwards.
TAAATATATCCCACAGTTAGGTTATATAGCTCCTTGGGGACTGAACTCATATACACAAGTGGCACTGACTGCACCGTCCAGGGTCTTTCTCATTTTAACTGTATCCCACGAGCGCTGATGTGATGTCACCATTTTCACAGTTAGGTCAATTACCATCTATTTATAACTGAGTAGCAAAAATTCTCTGAAAGTTCAGAACTGAAAGAAGAGCTTCAGGGTAGAGCTAACTGTGAGAATTGTCAATAAAATAATATAACATCTTACACTGCTTTGAGGGAATGTACAGTGTATGTTTATGTGTGTAATTTGCAATTTCAGCCATTTTCTTAATGTAGCTTTGTACAGAATCATAGAATCATTAAGGTTGGAAACCACCTTCAAGATCATCAAATCCATCTATCTACTAAATATTATCAGGACCACTAAACCACTTCCTGTAATGCCACATCTAGACGGTTTTTGAACACCTCCAGGAATGGTGATTCCACCACCTCCCTGGGCAGCCTGTTCTAATACCTTACCACTCTCTCAGCAAAAAAAATTTTCCTAATATCCAAACTATACCTCCCCTTGGCACAACTTAAATATATTTCCTCTTGTCCTATGACTCACCTGGGAGAAGAGACTAACACCCACCTCACTACAACCTTCCTTCAGGTAGTTGTAGAGAGAACTAATGTCTCCTCTCAGCCTCCTCTTCTCCAGAATAAACAACCCCAGGTCATTCAGCAGCTCCTCATAAGACATGATGCAGAATAATGGCCCAGCTTGCTGGCCTAGCTTGCCATGAGACAAAAATACAGCTAATATAGTGTGCTCCGTGAGAAAGGCTGAGATGTTTACAACCATGAGATTCTTGTGATATCCCTGGAGATGGAGATCTGCTAAGCTGGCAGACAAACATCTGAAGGAGGGAGTCTTGTGAAGATAAGACAGCCCTGTTTCAGCTAAACCAACAGGCACAAAAAATTCTTGAAGGCCAGAATGTCTGAGTGCAGACCTTTGCCTAATTAATGGCAAAATTAATATTAAATTTTATACCCCTGAGTATGATAATGAGCCTAAAGGAGTGCATGCTAAACATAAATCACTATGTTACTCAACTCTCCACCCAAATCATGATAAATGTCACCTAGAAGGCAGGGACAGACAGAATTGGTTGTAAAAATACACAAAGGGAATACACCTCTTGGTGCAGGGAGGGGACAGGGGGAGAGAAGACTGAAAATTACAGCAGATATGGTCGATGGGCTGAGCTCCTCTTCCTCCACCCAAGACAGGGACGTCTTCTTGGTATGAATTGTGGCTTCAATATTGGATATATCTTTTATTTCTTTTATTTATCAGTGCTATAACTCAACCCTGAGCTTCTGATGGCATCAGATGTTACTCGGGAATTCTTTACTTGAGCTTGATCATCCTTTTTCAGTCAGTGCATTTATCAACCTCAATTCTGAACCTCTCTGTTGCTTTAGTAAATTAAACCTACCTGTTAAACTTTTAAACTGTCTCAGTCCTTAACCAGCCTCTGAAACAGGGGATTACCATTTCAGTGGGAGCCCCATAACTGGGCTCTGAGATAGACACAGGTGTGTTGGTTGCAAGACCCTCAGCCACGGCTCTGAGACAAGACTCTCAGAAATACTTTAGACTTTTCATAACTGCTTAGAGAAACCCTTGGACTCTGGCAGGCAAATGTCTCACTCCCACCTTTAACATGACAGATGTATGTTTTGAAATGTATGGATTTTTACATCATAAAACTATAGTTTAGGATTTTGTGCATTTTAGTTGCGTATTTAAATATTCTGTGTACATCTAGAGTCTTGACTTTGAGTGACCTAAGTGAATGAAGCTGGACTTACAGAAATTTGGACAACTTCTGAAAGGCTTTTTCTAAACATTTGTTTATATGGAATGGAAGGATTCAACTTCCTCAAGAGAACAGAAATTTCAACAGAAATTATGTGGTCCAGAGGAAGGTCCTCAATGTGGTAAGGCTGGAGCACTTCCCCTGTCAAGAAAGGCTGGGAGAACTGGACTGGGTCATCCTAAGAAAGGGACAGCTTTGGGGTTCCTAACAGCTCCACCCCCACCCCTGCCACCTACCAAGGGATCATTGAGGAGACAGAGACAGTTTCTTCCCAGTGGTGCAGGGCAGGAGGGCAAGAAACAACAGATATAAGTTCTAACAGGTTCTTATTAACTATAAGGAGAAACTGTTTCCCCATGAGAAATGTGTATTAATGGAGCACATTGCCCCAAGAGGCTGTGCCATCTCCATCCCTGGAGAGTTTATGCCCTGGCTAGAAGCCCTGAGCAAGTTGGTCTAACCTCAGAACTGGCCCTGCCTTGGGCAAGGGAGTTAGACTAGAGACGTCCTGAAGTCCCTTCCAACTTGAATGGTTCTGTGATCCTTTGTGATCTTTCAAGATGATCAATGAATTTGTCTGTGAGAAATTATTTGATAACTGCTGAAAATCAAATCTTCTTGTTTTCATCAGATTCTTTTATTATTATTATTATTTTATGAATGACTTTAATTAAGAGAAAATGTAATGCTTTCTCTGTGAATATTTCCTCAAACTATGTCAGAAAACTTGAGGTGAAATAAAGAACATGAAGTGAAAACTTAAAAAGAAAACTGAGGTGTCAGAAAAAAAAATTATAATCATACATAACATATCATTTTCAGGATGGTATCCTACTCTTTTATCTTACAGTAATAATAGACAAGACCTTTACATTAAATAAATGTTTGTAGTGCTATTCGACTTCATAGAACTATGCAAATTTATATGGGCAGAAGGTTAGCTGAGATTTATCAAGGGCATTTAGCTGTGACTAGTTTAGCACCAATTGTAAAACAGAATGAAAAAATGTACCAAAAAATCAATTATGTGATATTTTAATGTCTCAAATATATCCAAACATCCTCTGGTAAAAATGGTATAAACCACTATCCTGATAACTTTTTCTAGATTTTTCCAAATTCTTTTTTTCTTAACTTACATTTCTGATAGAATATCTGTACATTTATTCAGAAACTTCAGCTTTTCTTAATTATGTGTCTGTCATTTCTATGAAGTCTGGTTTAGGACCAAACCCATTTTGACTGAAAGGTGCTATACAGAAACAAAATGTGAATACACTTGAATACTCAACACTTCTAAAATTAAATTTTGACTGCACTAAAGTGAATGGCCAAACAGAAATTGAAGCAACTCAGGCCACCATAGGCCTCACATACTGCAGGCCTGTGTATCTCTTGGTCTAAGAAATGAAATGCAGTGATTGTTTGTGGCAGCCTTGTGATATGTTTATTTCTTTTGTCAGTCCTCTGTTACGAAATTTGTGTTTCTGTCCTGAGGAATAGACCACACTTCCAATAACTTGGGATTTCCTGGCATACCCTTGACTTATTTGCTTATCAATATTATGCGTAAAGCTAATGTGTTCAGAGGGAACAGCACAGTGTTCTGTTATAATGGAAGGGTAGGTAACAAATGAAATAACTTTATTTGTAGATTTAATAAGGATCAATGTCTAAAGGTCCAGAGGTTTCTCACTTTAGTCTAGATTATAGGGATGTAAACATTTAGGTGTGTGTGGGTCTGTGTCTCTAACTATACAAATAAATTTAAATATTTTTAAAGTGTTTTACAAATTTTGTGTGAATTACCTAGACATAGTGAAATATTTAACATTTGTTTTTCATTTACTTCTTAGATACAATTTAAAACATTTTAGTAGCTTTTGAATTGCATGATATAAGACTGTGCCCCAGCTATAGACCACTGAAATGAGAACCAGAACTTTGTGGGGATATTCTTTTCTCTCAATTTGCATTACTTTCCCTTGGTTATGTATCTAGTATTAATAACACCTTATAAGTTTTGCAGTCAGGGAAAAATGCCTGATACAAACACTGTAAGTAATGTAGTGAACACAGGGTCCCAGTTACTGATACTTTGTTTGGCTTCATAGCCCAAGCAGAGCTGTACTTGCTATCATTTGACATCCATCTAGTAACTGCTAAAGTGGTTATTAGGAAAAGGAAGCATAAAGCAAAGTAGTTTAATTCTTCCAGTATTTGAGATATGCTAGCTGCTACTAGGCAAAATACTAAATCAATGTCAATCCTCATAGTATGCCACGATAGCCAGCTCTTAACATTTCTTCTGTTCCCATTATTTAAGGGCTTATACATAGATACTGAGGAGAGGGAACTTTTCCCAGACACAAGGACAGGCCCACAGGTCCTGATCCCTAATTCTAAGGGATATGCACATGAAATTAACAACAACAATGCCTCTGATTTCAATGGACATCAGATCAAGCTTAGGATAATTTTCAGATTTATTCCTCATTCCATTTTATACTAACACCAATGGGGAAGAAAACATTCTCATATAGGACAGCAATCTTGCTAACTTTTTTCCTTCCTTTTTTTTTTTTTTTGTTTTAACTGTGATGTTTGTTTAGGCAAAGCAATTTGTGACATCTCACAATGACATTGTTGGTCAAAATTATTTTTTCCAAATATTTTCGATGTGACACTGTTACCAAGTTGTTATGGTAAACCACTTCCCTTAAGAAATCTGTCCTGACTATCCTATGACTTATATCCTTGTTCAGGGACAGTGTTTTAAGTGAACTTGGACTCTGACCAAGGTTGTGGTCTTCAGATTCTTCTGTAGAATTAGGCCTGTTGCTACCTAAGCATTTTAATATGCTCCTGCCTGTGAAATCTAATGAGGTAGTCATAACCACTAATGCGTGTGCCTTTCCAACCTCCCAAGAAGGAAGGAAGCTCCCTCAAGGTTTTGCATAGCCAGCATTACAAAGTAACCATTGCTTAATTTATCTTTTTTTCTAAGGAAGCAGGGTGAAACTCTCATGGGCAGTACAAATAGCTACATTTCTTACTTTAGAAGAGATTACCAAGAAACATTTCTGCCACCGCTGTTTGTCATTCTGCTAACATGAGCAGCAAGAAGACATAATTAATGAATCATCAAAGGGTACTCTGTATATGCTTTTCTTACATCCTGCTGAAACCAGGACAGTTGCGACTTATGCAACAAATAAAATTTCATTCTCTCCTGTAAGAGCCTCAGGCTCTCTGTTCACAGCACTGTTTATAGCACTGCCGATGGGACATTGGATGACTGAAGAAATTTAAAACTACCCAAAAATGTCCCACGCTGAGAACACTTGGAATAAAGACTGACCTCAAAAAAAAAAAAAGTTGTTTTATACTATCAGAAACACAGAGTGGAATGGTATTGTAAAGGACAGTTTTTCATAGTGGCTAAGGACCTAGGTGATTTGCATCTTTGTTACCAGTTCTGATTTTGTGGAAGTTTATTTAATACTTCTCAGAAACTTTCCATAGAGGAATAGGGATATTTGACAACCATAATAATTGATCAGCGATCTTACATTTGATGTTTTTGGACACATAAGGTGGCATTTATCTCACCTAAATCTGAGTCTAAATTTGAATCAGTCATCAAAGAAACCTGCTACAGAGGGAAGCTCTCAGGAGACGATTTAAGGGACCTCAGTGTTTTCTTGAATGTTTTTGGTTTTGTATATATTTTAGAGTGGAGATGGTTTAGATGAATCTTTTTTTTTTTTTTCCTTCTGCAGGCTGTGAAAGAGTCTTGAAGAGACTAGCTTAGACTCAGATGATTAGATGAGTATCATCAACACTGTCCCTTCAGGAGAAAACAAAACATTCATAGATTTTTCCATAGGGAAGTTTATCAGATGTTATTTTTTTTTTGTGTCTGAAACATGGAAATGTTGATTTCTGCCTTTTTGTGATAGGCTTGCTAATGTCTCAAAGAACTGTAGGCTGTCCCAGAGTATTGCAGGATAATACAGAGTGGTACAATTGCTACAGAGTTACATACAGCTGCCATTTGGAGTCTGGTCTTAAATGCAGAATAGATTTTACATTATGTACTGATGAGTACTTTGTGTCATTCCTAGTGTATGGACAAACAAAATCTTGCTGTCTTCTTTTTGGTGACAACACAAATAGCTTGAAAACTGCTCACCTGGTTTGATATTAAAACTTTCAAATATCTATTATAAGGGTGTGAACATGTGCGAAGTACTTCCTATAACATGCTGAGAATCACCTGCTATAAATATGAATTTGTATTTTTCCATGTGGATGGAACTATAAACATATTTCTTTCCTTTTTTTTTTTTTTTAATTAAAAAGAACAAAAACTTATTTTAATAAGAAGTGAAATTTGCACGATACTTCCAACCAAAACATGGTTTGTTTGTCCTTTTAAGAAACCACTGAATAAGCACATTTTGTATTTTGCTTTACTGATTGAATTATTTTTTTCATGGTCTTTTTAGCTCATTCCCAGATTGCATCAGCTTCAGAACATAGCTCTAATGAAATACAGTATTGTGAAAGTGTTCTACATAGCTCTCTGTAATACATTTCCTAAATAAATACAAATTAAAATCATAAGAGTAGACTGTGCATCAAAAGCCTTCTTTCTCAGTTCTTGGCATCTGTGGGACTTGGCCAGTACTTTGTTTTGCCAGTTGAACCAAGTAAGAGTTGGTATAATGATCCTACTCAGTCCGACCAACATCTTTTGTGTATCCTTGGAGGTTTTTCTCATTGCTTATGACTTGCAGTTGAACAGGGAAGAATTTTACTCTTTTCAGCCCTCAGACAGTGTGCAATACAGTGCTTGGATGAATAGTTCTCTTTAATAAAAAAGATCAGTGCAATTTTATCTTCATATTCATATCTCCCACATGAAAGTAAGAGCTCACACTGTAACTTAATGCTGTTTCTGAGCATAGGAATTCCTCTCAGTGATCAAAGGATTTATACTAGTTATTCTTCCCTACAAACACAACTTATTGATGGGAAGGTTAAGGCTATTTTTTGTCCTGCTGTCATCACGTAAAACCTTAATTTACATTGTAGGAATTCAACAGGAAGCTATATAACAGAATGTAGACCATGAATTATAAACATCCAAATTAATGCTCTTCCCCAGTTTTTTATAGAACTTTAATAGATAAGTGATAACTATTTTGTCTAAGCAGCCCAATGAAATGCAATATAATTTCTCCCTGTTCTTGAAAAGAATAGACCAAAACTTGCTTCATTGCTGACTGTGGCAGTGCATTACACATTTCACCTATGAACATGGCTGGGGGACTCAGTACCCCATGCCTTCCTGAGACAAGGCAAACTCCTGCTCTTCTTGCTGCAATGTCCTGATGGGACAAATTTTGCTCTTCTGGATTCTGGAGGCAAATTCAATATTTCATTCACTGACACTGGCAGTGTTTAACAACACAATAGGAGTTCATGGAGAAGTTTCTATGAAGCATGAATACTGAGGAAGAAGACTGAAAGCAGTAATATTTCAGTAAAGGAGGACAGAAATGGAGTTAATATGTGCAGGAAGGGATAAGGCAAGAAATAGTTCCTTTCTGGAACTATTTCTTCTGAATCTGACTTAATATGAGAATCATGAGGATAATTTTTATCAGCTCTGCAGATTACAGTTGGATTTGCATTTAAATTAGGTTAATATTATGGCATTTAGGGGCATAATGCAGAAGCTGAACTAAGTATGTGTATGTTAACAGACACTACAGTGTAAGGAAATGGAGTGCCCTGTGGTCTTTCAGAAAAGAATGTCCATAACAAGCTACCTCACCTGTCCTACTCTAAATGCAAACAGTAAGGGGGGAAAAAAAAAAAAAAAAAAAAAAGGCAAAATAAATATGACAGTCTGGCGCTAGGTCAAAAAATGCTCAAAGCGGGATCAGTGTGCCAAATGTTGTCTGTGAATTCAAAAGGGACTAAGTGGTTGCAAGCAGTTATAAGTGTTCAAACCTGTGATCTACCCTCTCAAAGACCAATGCTTAACTCTATGTGCCCAAATACAATTGGAAGTCTGTACAGTCCAGCTGCTATGCTGTTAAGGGCAGGGCAGGCAAAACCAGAATAGAATGAGATAGCTGGGGTGCAGAAAGACCTGTCATTAGAAATAGTAATTTTTCCACAGACTGTACAAGGAGGATCAAGAAGTGTGCAAGGTGGGAATTGGTATAACTAATTTTTAAGATGGGCTAGTCAAGAAATGAATTCTGAATAGAGAACAGGGAATTAAATGGAGGACTCTGGTTTTTAAATTATTAAAACCAAATAGGGTTTGATACTCTTATGAAGAGCAACTGGTGATGGATGTTGTTGAGTGAAACAGACAACTTCACAAGTAATAGCTTCTTAAACATGCATCGATCAATATACCTTTTGAGAAAGAAAATATCTTGTAAAAGTGGAGACAGATCCAAGGGGGTTGGATGTTATATTTTCTATGGACTTGACTCAGGAGTACAGTTAAACTAGATGAGTAGATAAATCTAGTCTGGTGGAATAACAGCATGCAACTTTCCACATAACACAGTGCTTGAGCAAGTGACCTGGCATCAAATGTATCCTTGCACTGGAGGGTTGGGAGTTCAGTCCCCAGCTGGAGTTAAGGCTCAGCCTTGGCCCCTGACATGAATTTAACTGAAATCTGCTCTGTCTTCAAGGGACTCAAAAAGTCTTGTCAGTTTGAGTAAATAATGGAAGATCAAAGCCAGCTACCTTTCTGTACTGAGGTTGCAAGGAAAGACTGATCATCGTTTAGCATTATCTGACCTTTAGGATGGATTTTCGTACACAGCCTGATATTACTTCAAATAAAAGGACATTTTAAATCCTTCCACTTAATAGTAATTTGAACTTTAAAATGCAAAGCAGTTTACAAGTATTTAATATAGAATTTAAATACATTCATACCTTTCTGTGATACACAAATCAGTAACTGGAAAAATTCCTCCTTTCTCTCCTTCCTGGGCTTCTATTTATTTTTATTGCAGCTAATGTGGTATTTCTGTAATTTAAAGCCATGTTCTGGAATACATTTTGTTTCATTAGCATCATACAGTAAAAATGTCTTTTTCCAACTTCTCTCTGAATCTTTGAAGCTAGATAAAACCTTTGAATTTTTGATCCACTGATAAAACATGTGTTAATGGCTGAAGAGACAGAAAATACTTAAGAATTTTGTAATTTCCCAGAAAGATTAAGAGACGTTGATATGCAATATTCCCACCCCAAATGCAGGAAAAAAATCTGGACCAAGTCACAGAACAATATTTCTTCTTTTTTTTTTTTCCTTCTTTGCTCACACCAAGATTACTGCTCAGCAGTGCATCTGAAAATTCACATCTAATTTAGATGAATTCTACTGTTTCCTTTTTGTTTTTTCAAGAAGACTTCTGGCTGAAGCAGTCATGGGTACCTCTGGAATGCAAGCTATTCTGTTTACTGAGTACAAGACAGCATTTCATCAACATAGTAAATGTTGAAATAGTGTTGGTCCTTTGGTCTTGCACAGCATAACAGATTTCACAGTGCAGTGGTTAATGCAGTTCATTTAGGATAGCCTTGAGTCCTAATCTTATCTCCCAGGACAGTTCATATATTTTGAAATTTAGAAGTACACCTACTTTATAAGTTGAATAGCTAAGTGCATTAGGTTACATGTGTTTCTACCTTCTTTTCCATAAACATAATGAATCTTTCGTTTGTTTCTGTGCAACACTATAGACTCGAGAACTCTTGAGATGTCTTTCTTCCAGCATCAGGAGAGGTGAAGAACTTGAATCAACACAAGCAGGTAATTTAGTGCATCTCTGAAGTTTCCCGTGAGCAGTAGGAAGATTCTTTATCTGCAATATCAACTCCAGGTATGTTTTAGAAGTGTAAGCCCTGATCAGGTTAAATTAAAGAGTATAGAGCTACCTTGCTGAAGTGATGACCAGGATGTGTAAGCCAAAGCAATAAAGGTACTTCCCAACTGTTCTGTAGGAGGGAGAAGGGCAGGAGGGAGCTTGGTCCTTTCTCAGTGTGCAAAACAGTGAACAGCAAGTTCTCAGCCTGGCCTCTTTCACTGTTGAGTACTTTTTCTGAGCAGCCATAAGCTGCTCAGTGTTGATACACTTGAAGGCTTTAATAAGTACTTGACAATTCTACTACTATCTTGAAAATTGAAATGATTTTTTTTTTTTTTTTACTCAGTGTTTCTTATTTAAAAAATTATTCACTGCTTTCCAGCCAAGGGTCTTTCCAGACTAGCTGTATCTCATATCTTTCCTTCATCACCTAGCTTATGACTCCATAGAGAGCACTTCTTGGCTGACACATTTTGAATAGTTTCAAGTGCAAGACCACATTCATGTGCAATATTGCTCAAAATCTCAACAATGTTTAATGAACACTGTTAAATGAACTGGCCTATTTACACCTTGATAGGGTTTTGGAGATAAGGAAAGCAAATAAGTGAAACAATATGGAAAATAAAATCTCACAAGCACAGATAACAGAAGCCAGCTCCAATATATTCAACAGCCAAACACTTGCTTTCACATTGTATCTGCCCAGCATAAACTTTTGTTTATAAGCACTCCTATAGCACTTTAGGTTTTGTGAACTGGAGTTAGGTCTGCACAACATAATTTTTTTTTTTAATTATTTTTTAAATTTTAAAGCTTTCAGGTAACAGAAAAAAAAATCTTAATATTGCATTAAAAAAAAAGCACAAGAAATTACACACCCTAACCATTCCCTAAGTTTCTCTACTGCAAAGTATCATATAACACACAAATATATGACATCTTTGACCAATCTAAATCATAGAATATTTTTTAAATCCTATCCTTAATATAATATATTTAATAATAAAACACATTTATTCCTGGTTTTAGTCTCTATTTCTAAGAAGATAATTGAATAATCTTGAAAGGAAAATACATATCATTCCTTGGTCTTGCTTGCTCTGACTTACTAGGAATAAATATGATAAACAAGTATGTTTTAAAAACTCAAAGCAACTTTCTCTTTTTTTCTCAAAAAAACCCCACTCATTTAATTTAATGAGAATTTCTGCAAAAATCATATACATGTGCTTAATGTTCTGTATGTGACTAGGTTCAATGAATTTAATGGTTTTTAGTTGTTATCAGAGGTAAGAAAGAATTCATTATATGAGAATGTTTCCTCCATTTAGAGGAAATAAAATCTAAAATACTCAGTCTAGAAGTAATGAGCTTACTGTAAATCAACTATTTTATTGTAATGTTATGGTTGAACAATTAAATTAAATTAAAACTAAGACCACAGGAAATCAAATTTGATGAATCACATCTTCAGCTAGTGCAAACATACAGATTAAAGGAAGTCAAAGATGCAATGTTTGAACCATGTAACTCTTTAGTGAAATATTTCTACAGTAAAATAAACTAACCTTCGCAGTTTCTAGACTATCTTGCAGGTAGTACATAGTTGCATGACTGTGATATCCTATTATTTATGCCTAGTTTTTACATCCTGGTGCTAATTTGTAGAATTACTTGATCTGGAGCCCATACATGCCTTGAGTATTTCTTGTGTGTACCATTTACTAATTTTTCCCCAAAGAGATTATTCTAATATGCAAAATTCTAAGTGACTCCAAATAGCTACACTGATATTGAAAGGACTGTGAAATATATTATCTTTCTTCACAGTAGAAGTCTATTAATTTCTAAACAGAGTGATTCTGATCTGAAAGCTCCAGAGATTTTAAATCCATGGACAGTGACAAAAATGTCCTTGAAAGCTTCCGAATTACCTAGAATGCTATACTTTCATGAATAATCTTCCTTCAGACCTGCCAATGAACTCTGCCTGAGTCCCACCAATTCCATATGCTTGAGGGTTGTATATTATGAGATGTTTAGTGGTTCCATGTCCCTATCCAATTTCTATGAAAATCCTTCTTTTTTCCCCTTCAAAAATATGAAAGAGAACATCAGTAAAGTTTGATCATGTACAAATCGTTCTTGTTAACAATACAATTTAATAACAATTAGTCATTCCTGAAAACCTTTAAGTATTTTACTAAAAAAAACCCCAGACCCTAACACTACTTTCTGTATTCTGTAGTGACTTTAGGATAAAATACAAACATTATTTAAAACATATGGATGGCTTCTAACATTATAAACTAGAGTGAAAGCTCATAGCATGTAATTATACTAGAAACAGAGAGTTATCTGAAATATATAACTTTGAAGTATATGATGTGGCTATCACCTCTGGAAGTGAGGTATACATGGTATGGATATATATATGTGTGCGCACACAGAGTGATATGCAGATCCCAAACCTCAGCCACATATTGTTATTGTTGGTTATGAAGAATGTTTATGAATCAAACACTTAGAATAACCACTCTTTCTGAGGTTTACCACAGCATAAAATGGGAAGATTGATTTTCTGACTATTAATGCTTCCTTAGAGAAAAGCTGCAGCATATGGGAGAAGTAAAATGGTTTATAAAGAACATGTGTATTTAGTTGGCCTGGACATTGCCAAAGGTTAGGGATCCTTGATGGCTGTTGTTTGCTTAGTTATTGATGAGAAATAAAGGTAAACTTTGCCAGAGGAATGACAGCCAACATGCAATTCATCGAAAGTGTTGATATGATGTACAGATTGTCTTTTTCACCTTGTCTGATGACACTTCTCCCACTTCAAAAAGACACTGGGAATTTTCTCCCAGAAAGATAAGAGGCCCATCCTTGCTAGCCTTTCACTATGTCCTTTGTGTTCTAGTTAGAAGGCACTTAGTATTTATGTTTGATAGCTGCCCTTGGAGACCTTTTCTGACCTATTTTCCAGTGAACTTAACATTTTCTTGATTATCACAGAATGTTTACTTAAAATCTATGGAGTTCCAGTTGTTAAAATTTAATTTCTGTAGGGGTTCATTTAAAACTTATACTCAGCACTGTAATTCATTTGATGTTGCTGCATGGTATCCATTTCTCTCCTCACTTGAACTGTTGTAGCACAGTTGAAACACTCATGAAAAAGCAAGAAAAAAAGGTATTTGACTTAAGTGACAAACTTCATGTCCTGTATCTAAACTACCTGTGGTCTTGGTGTAAAGTGGATTTCAGAATTTTCTGGAGCAGTGGACAAAGCCTGCCCCCACTACTGAAGTCTCTCCAATCCCCAGGAAGGCAGGCAGGCAAACAGCTAACATTGGAGCCATCTCAGCTGATTTCAGGCTTAGGCTGAACAGGAGGAGACAGAGTATGTTAAAAACATTGAAACATGAAAGTTTAACCTATAAGCACAGGTTATGTAATCACATTTTTAAATTCAATGTCACACTGGTGATCTCTAAAATATCATGCTGTTTAGGGTTGTTAACTTTTAAATGTCTTATTGCTCACAGTAAATTATGACAAAGTTTGATCTCACACTTCTACCTTAATTTGAATTGATTTTTCTTTGCCTTTAAAGAAATTACTGCTTGCAAAGTCCTCCGTCAGGAGAGTGGAATGCATGTCAGTTGAGCAGAAACTGAAGGAAATAAAACCCACGTCTATCTGCATGTTGTAGGAGTTTGGCACTGAATACAATAGTATCACTCCTGAGTGGTTAGTCACAAGGGTATCCAGCTGTAAAAAAAAAAAAAGTTCAGATTTGGCTTTAAGTCAGGACCTACTGTTTTTCAGCAGGACTGGAAATGTAGAAAGCATAAAATGTTTTTGATGGTGCCAGAAAGGGTTTAATTTACAGAGAACTCAGCACTATGGGTATGAGACACCCCACCCCCCGCCCTGCAAACTTTTGAGAGGAGATGTAGTTGTGTAGACTAACAGGCTTGATATTTGGAAAAGGTAAAAAAAAAAAAAGTAATCGGCTTCAAGAACCAATGGGAATACTCCTATTTTTATTTTGCATTGTTCATTTTGCATGAAATGAGAATATGTTCAAATAAAACAAATTGGAAGCAATATTGTCTCCATGAACAAGGTTGTTATTGTGAAGCAGGACAAAGTTTCCCTGAAGCAGGAAAAAAAAAAATCTTTTTTTTTTCATGCTTTTTTCACGTATATCTCCTTTTTGTTATGCATCCTCCTATGAATGCATAGTAGGTTGCTATCAGCTTTATTTCTGTTTGTTTTCAAAGCTAATAATAATAGTTGTGTAAAAAGCTCACTGCTTTGTTTTCCTAGACTAATTTATTGACAAGGTACAAGAAAAATCCTCATGCATATATTTCCAAGAGACAGTAGAATTTTTATTATTGTTGCTTCTGCTCTTTTTAAACAGACAGGTATATCTAAAACTAAAAGTATGTCATCTCTTGGTCCAGTCTTTTGGTGACTATTTTGATTAAGATGGAAAACTGCTAAACAACAGTGTGCATGAACAACTTATATATTCATATATAAACCTTTTCACTCCACTGACATGAATGATCTTTCTCTCTTCTTAGTTCTCTTTAGTCAAAAGTATTCTCTTGAGTCTTACAGCAATGTACTTCTAGCAAGCTAGCTCAGTCCTACTTTATAACTTGGTAACTGCACTTCTTTGTAACTGCCATTTCTACTCCTTCTGTAGGTCAGTTTGCTCTCAGCTCTGTCCCCTCTAATGCTCATTGCTTGTACTCTTCTACTAAATCAGTCATGGGATATGTAGTCTTCTCGTCCTCTTTTTTACAGTTTCTAAATTTACCATCAGATTTGATAGTGGTCATTATTGTTCTTGATTTCTGTTTTTAATAGCAGTATTTATATATAAATTATATAAAATCTTTCTCCTTTTTTTGTGAACTCTTTGACCTTGCCTGTGAGAAAGAACTGAGTGCAAATGTAGAAGTCACCTGAGTGCATTCATATGGACCTTAATCTGCAATGGTTCTTTGCCTGATGGCCACCTACCTGTCTGACCTTTACATACAAATTCTTTAGGAAATTATGCTTTCAGAAGGACATTATAAACATAAGAAAAGCTGATGAATAGAAAGTACATGAAAATAGAGGTTTGACTCAGAACTGTCTGTATTTTAGACATACAGACCTTTTTTTGGTGTTTCTGCACTAGTCTCTGTTTTTTTTGTTCTTTGTGTCTTTCTAACAACTGGCTTAAGAAAAGAAAAAAGAAATGCCAACATAGTTCATACTCTGTCATAACATAAAAGACAGGTATTAAATGTGATTATAAGTTTCCATGGCCCAGTGCAAATTGACCCATTGTTCTGATGATGTACTCCAATGACTGCTATTGACATCTGAGTGTGCTTGAGAGTCACTTACGTTTTCCACTTGAGCAATGAATTTCCCACAATCTGTAAGTGTCATGTGCTTGGCTGGAGCAAAAGAAGTACTCAGGTGAGGCAGGAATTCAGTGGGGCAACAGCAGCTTACAGTGCATAGGATAGCTGAGATTTTGAGCAGGGTTGGGAACTATTGTACAGCCCTGAGGCTGTGCTAAATAAAGCAGAGCCATGTCACAGTCCCCAAAACCTGCTGCTATGTCTTGAGGCTCAGTGCAGACTTTCTGTCAGAGCCTGTACTTAGTTTTTCAGGCAGGTTTGTCAGCACATTAAACTCTCTGCTCTCATGGCTTTATTATTTGCATCATCCATCACTCCTATTTTGAAGGTAGGGCAGGCATATGATAGGTAATGACAGCTTCTCAGCTGCCTCAGGCTGAAAATGGGAGAGCAAGAGAGAGATCATAGGTAGGATGATACCTTTGTTTTCATATGGGCCCTGTGCCCGCAGTATCCAAGACTGAAAATGCATACCCCACAACTGGGTGTCCTTCTTATCCAAGGCTTGGAAACTGCAAGTGCCCGGGCTAAAGATTCTGAGGCATACCCACAGGAAATCCACTACTCTGCAAGAAAACCCTAGGAAAAATAGTGTCCCAAAAACTTTCAGTGACAGCTCTACTTACCAAGAATGGGACAACCAGTCTTCATTTCTACAGCCCATACCATATTGAAATCTGAGCTGACAGTTTCTAAGCATAGCACTGTCTGCCCCAGACCAGCTTAGAAATCCTGAGATAAGATGGGAAGAGTTCACAGCAGTCATATAGTGAATAACCTTTCTTGCATTGACTTCCTCTGTGACTCAGACTAGTAACTTAGGTATCAAAGCTATAGCTGAAACATAGACTGACTTTGTCATTTTTTATTTTTTTTTTTAAAGACAGCTGGTTTTTTATATTCATCTTTTAAAACAAATCTTGCCCCAAATTATTGATTACATTAATGTTTCCTCTATTGCTATCCTATTAGTACATGACAAATGTTGCTGCAGTACAACCTGTCCTATCCTCTTACTGGAGAGCCAGGAGGTGTATTATTACATCTCACAGGAGGTTTTTTTGGTGTCCTTTAACTAATAAATAAGAGTAGCTATTAACAATAGTAGAAGAATATGACTGTAGATATTAGATGTGAATTTACACTAATTTGAATTATGATAGGCTATCTTAAAAACATTGCAATACAAATTTGAGATTCCCCTTCTCTGTTTGTCTAATCATTCTGCATTATATTTGTCCTGGCATACTCAAAATCCATACATTTCTGAACAGGTAGAAACCACCTCTTTTTCCTGGCTGATGACATCACATTGAACTTACTTGTACATAATGTACTGTGACAATATAGGAATTTACTAGGAGTCATTTGATAACAGCAACTGAAGGATCAGGGATAGAAGGGACTTTTCTATGAATATACCTAAATAATATTATTAATAATAATGAGGGAGAACAATGAGCCTGAATGGTAGAAAGAGGGACCAGGTAAACATAATGAAGGAAAATAAGGAATCAAAAAATATTATATAGTTTATATATAAAGACTTTCCATATTGAGAAAATCTTTCTGTCTAGTACTAGTAAGTCTATGTGTTTGCCTCCAAAGAGGTTTACTAGAAGTGTTGGTGACAAATTAAAGAAGAACAAAAATATTTGAGCTATATAATAGGGACATGCCAAAGTAGCATGGCCTCAGTCAAAACACGAGGTCTTTTCTATTTCTATCATTCATAGTCCAAATAGTTAGACATGGACTTGTACTTACCTCTTTCTTTCTCACCATGTCAATAATTTTTATTCCCTTCCTGTCACTCTTTTCTTGCAGATTAGTTTTCTTTCTGATGTTACCTCTACAATGCATCTCATAGGCTTCTCTTTCTTTCACATCTATGTTCCCTCTGTTGACAAAGGTGATATTACTGTTTTTACACCAGCTTTATGATTATTACTCACTGGAAGCTTTTGTGAGGTAATAAACTGTATAAGAATTTATGCTTTTTGAAACACTTTTCACTAGAAAGCTGTGGTGTCCTAAACAAGCAAGTACGCTCATGATATGGAGACGTACACAGTGCATTTTAGGAAACTCTTCCTCTCTTCAAATGCCTTCTCCAGTTTAATCTCTCTAGGCAAAAGAACAACATTCTTCTCTTTTCTACACCTGTTTTCATTAACCTTTTCCTCCTTTTGATTGCCCCACTCCTTTCTCTCAGTTAGTTTTTGCCTTCTTCAACACTACTAAGCAAAATACAACACTTTGGATCATTTAGACAGAAACCAGTTTCAAATGATGGTGATAATTGAAGTGAAATACTATGCTTACTCCTGTTGCCAGGGATAATATGTGATAACACCCACACTCAAGGAATATTTTGTTATCCCACTGCAGCCCACACAATGAGCTATCATGGGAGAAAGGTCAGAAGGCAATTAAAAGTAGTCCTTGATCTTCTTCACCAGGCAGATGTTACTATCATCCTTAAAAAGCTCAACTCCTTATCTGTTTGAGCACTGCCTTTCCAATGCTCTTCTTTGTTTGGTCCTTTTTCTCTCTGCTTAAATCACATAAAGTGAATCCAACAGTGAAACATATAATGGTTTCCTGCTTCTCATTTCCTTGCCCTGGATTCATATTGCAACTGATATCTACCGGATTTACAATGATTGTCACTTCCCTGCTAGTTCTTCCTTCTCTTATCACCTGAAAAATTTATGTGAGAAGGAATTGCTGATGAGATAGTTTAAGCATGTTATGAAGATCATGTACATCATAGATCTCCTCCAAAATACTTGATTCTTTAGATGGCAATGGAGGAGGTATACAAGTGATATTCGTGCCTGTATTTGAAGGAACATAAAATATGTATCAATTTCAACAAATAATAAACATTATGAAGAGGGAAAACTAAATATAAGAAAAAATATACCGGGTTTTTCTTTTACTAACTGTGACTAAAGATCATTTTGGGCTGATGATGTTATTCTGCCTGGTAGAACATGTGTGAAAGACTGAAGTGTTTTAGATAGGATTCAGGTAGTCTTCTGACTTAATCTATACCTGTTTAAAACCTGAAAGTTTCAAAGATTCCAAGAAAAAATGCAAGTATCTTGTACTTGTCAGATCAAAACTCACTGAAACCTTTCAAAGCTCAGGACACTCAATGTTTCTCAATCCTCTATATTTATTATTTGTCCTTTAACATACATTTCTGAAAATAATAGATGAAATGTTATTATTGGACCACATCTTAGTAGTTACAGCTCATGAAAAAAAGAACATTGTTTAGTATAAAGAGACACTATTTCAAAAAGTCTAAAATGTGAAAGAATTCCTCCTCAGAAACTTTCATGACCTTACTTCTCATAAAGAAAATACAAACTTTTCATTGTTTTCTTTGATGTTAGAACCATGAGGAATCAACAGTGTTGCTGAGGATATCATCACAGAATCATAGAATAACAGGTTGGAAGGGACATCAGGTAGGGAAGGTCCAACCTTTCCTGGCAAAAGCATGATCTACACAAGGTCACACAGGCCCCCATCCAGATTAATCTTAAAAGTGTCCAATGCTAGGGAATACACCACTTCCATGGGGAGATTATTCCAGTGGTTGATTGTCCTTGTGAAAAATTTAACTCCTGTGTCCAATCAGAATATCCCCAAGAGTAACTTGTACCTATTACCCTTTGTCTTTTCTCTATGTCTCCTTGTCAAAATGGAGTCTCCATCTTCTTTGTAGCCACCTATTAAATACTGGAACATGGTGATATGATCTCACCTAAACCTTCTTTTCTCAAGGCTGAACAAACAAAAATTCTTTCACCATATCCTCATGTTGCAGCTTCCTAAATTGATTATCTTTGTTACCTTTCTCTGGACCCTCTCCAGCATGTCCACAACTTTTTTTTTTGCATAGCAGGGACCAAAAATGAACACAATATTCCAGGTGTGGCCTGACAAGCACTGAGTAGAGTGGGATAATGACTTCTTTATCTCTCCTTGTTGATGCAACCCAGCATTCTATTGGTTTCTTTTGTGACAGCAGCACACTGTTCACTCATAAAGAATTTTTTCTACAACATAGTGGAGTTCAGGATCTTGTGCAGTAGGAACAGAATACCAAGCAGGATTGCAACCCTGGACTTCAGCAGGGCCAACTTTGACCTTTTAAAGATATTGCTAGGGGAATTCCCATGGGACAGGGTACTAGAAGGTAAAGGGGCCCAAGATAGTTGGCTTATACTCAAGGACCACTTCTTCCAAGCTTGAGATCAGAGCATCCCAACAGGTAGGAAATCAAGAAAGGGAGCCAGGAGACCCACATGGTTAAACAGGGAACTTCTGGGCAAACTCAAGTGGAGGAAGAGAGTCTTTAGATGATGGAAGGAAGGGATGGGCACTTAGAATTAATATAACTCTGTTGTCAGAGGATGTAGGGAGGCAACCAGGAAATCTAGGGCTTTCTTGAAGTTAAACCTTTCAAGGGAGGTTAAGGACAAAAGAAAAGGTTTCTTCAAATAAATTGCAGGCAAAACTAACACTAGGGGCAATGTAGGCACACTGATGAATGAGACAGGTGCCATGGTGACAGAGGATACAGAGAAGGCAGAGTTACTGAATGCCTTCTTTACCTCTGTCTGTACTGCTGGAGACCATCATTGGGAGAGAAAGACCATGAAGCCCCCAGAGAAAGTCAGGATAGAGAAGGAGACTTCCTTAGTTGATGAGGACTGGGTTAGGGATCAGCTGAGCAATCTGGATGTACATGAGTCCATGGGCCCCAGTGGAATGAACCTGCGAGTGCTGAGGGAGCTGCCAGAGGATGGGAAGAAAGCAAATGTCACTCAAGTCTTCAGAAAGGACAAGCAGGAGAACCCAGGTAACTACAGACCAGTCAGCTTCACCTCCATCCCCAGAAAGGTAACAGAACAACTTATCCGTGGTGCTGTCTCTAAGCAAATCAAGGACAGGGGGGTCATCAGGAGCAGTCAACATGGTTTTACCAAGGGGAAGTCATGTTTGACCAACCTGACAACCTTCTATGAAGAAATAAACAGGTGGATAGATGATGGTAGTGCAGTGGATATGGTCTGTCTTGGTTTCAGTAAATCATTTGATACCATCTCCCACAACATCCTTGCAGCTAAACTGAGAAAGTGTGGTCTGGATGATTGGATAATGAGGTGGATTGTGAACTGGTTAAAGGAAAGAAGTCAGAGATTTGTGGTCAATGAGGAAGAGTCTAACTGGAGGCCTGTGTCTAGTGGAGTCCCTCAGGGGTTGATACTGGGGCCAGTACTGTTCAATATATTCATCAGTGACATGGATGAGGGAACAGAGTGCACTCTCAGCAAGTTTGCTGATGATACAAAACTGGGAAGATTGGCTGACACACCAGCAGGCTGCGCTGCCGTTCAGCGAGACCTAGACAGGCTGAAGAGTTAGGCAAGGAGAATCAAAAGAAATACAATAAGGACAAGTGTAGAGTCTTGTATCTGGAAAAGAATAACCCCATGTACCAGTATAGGTTGGGGACTGACTTGTTAGAGAGTGGCATGGGGGAAAAGGACCTGGGGGTCCTGGTGAACAGCAGGATGACCATGAACCAGCAATGTGCCCTCATGGCAAAGAAGGCCATTGGCAACCTGGGATGTATTAGAAGGGGTGTGGTTAGTAGGTCGAGAAAGGTTCTCCTCTCCCTCTCTGCTCTTCCTTAGTGAGACCTCATCTGGAATATTGTGGTTTTACTTCTGGGCCCCTCAGTTCAAGAAGGGACAGGGAACTGCTTGAAAGAGTCCAGAGCAGAGACACAAAGATGATTAAGGGATTGGAACATCTCCCTTACGATGAAAGGCTGATGGAGCTGGGTCTCTTTAGCTTGGAGAAGAGGAGACTGAAGGCTGACCTCATTAAAGTTTATAAATACATAAAGGGTGAGTGTCAGGAGGACGGAGCTAGTCTCTTCTCAGGGATGCCCAATAATAGGACAACAGTTGTAAGCTGGAGCATAAGAGGGTCCACAGAAATATAAGGAAAACTTTTTTTCATTGTGAGGGTGACAGAGCACTGGAACAGGTTATGCAGAGGGGTTGTGGAGTCTCCTCCTCTGAAGACATTTAAAGCCCACCTGGACATGTTCGTATGTGACCTGCTCTAGGTTGCCCTGCTCTGGCAGGGCGGGGCTGGAGTAGATGATCTTTCGAGGTCCCTTCCAACCCTTAACATTCTGCGATTCTGTAATAGTCTTAAGAAGTTAATACTTGGCTTTTTCAGGCAGTTTGAGGAGTAAGACTCCTGTGTATGAATCCACAAAAATGGTTTTATACCCCTTCTCATAATGTCCCATCTTAATTCCTTTCTGAAGCACACTCACCAGGTTAATGAAATCTACAAATAAGAAAAATCTTCTTACATGAGGCTTTATCCATGTGGGTTAACCTCTTCTTATTGCAATAACCTGAATCAAATGACAGATTGATAGAAATATGAAATGTTTCTTTAATGAGCTGTGGCAACTTACTACAATCTAGACCTTCAGGCTACTGACATACAAATCCCTTTTATATTGTCTGAATAATTACAGTGGATTTGTGCTGATAACTGACTGCTGTGGATTAATATCTTAGTTCGTAATGTTGCCACACAGTTTTTATGGTTGATAAGTCTATTATATGTCACCACACCAATTCCTCTTTTCTGTGGGCTTTCTTTTTTAACTCTCAAGTAACAGAAGAGCCTAACATCTTTTGGGTACCAAAATGTCAATGCACATATGTGATCTCTTATGTTGCCAAAAAATCATACTTTTGTAATAAAAGGATACCCTTTCTAATACATTTTCAAATATATCAAGTCACAACTTATGGTGCTGTTTGGAATTCACAGAGATTCAAACATAATGTTTCATCTGATAAACATATTACTATTATTTGAGTGCTTCTGGTTGCTATTGCTTCTAAGCCAGGCCTAACACACACTGGGTTTGCATCCATACTGAATGATCTGGAGAGCTGTAAGAAAACAATCAGAACTATCCTGAACCATCAGAACAAATCAATCTGGCTATGTAACTAAAGCTAACATACATCTTTTCCACGGATACCATAAAGAAGAAGAAAGAACAAACACCTCTCATGGCTGATACACCTGTGTAGTTCTTCCTATTCAGGAAGAAATGCATGATGAAACTTTTAAATTCCTTCTACAGTCAAACTAAAAGGGAAACTACAAATAAACCAAACATAAAATCTTCTCCTTTAGAAGTGAACCTCAGATATGCTCCCCTGAAGAGAGGTGGATTAACATTTTTCAGCAAGTACTCAAAAGTACTCTAGAAATAAGGGTTGGAGCTTGTTTTTCTTAACAACTAAGTTTCATGAACCGTGTATTGTAGTGACAATTTGTTTATTAAAATTCTAGATGGTTGGCCAGTGATCAGTTTGAAGGGTGACTGAGATAGGCACAGCTGAATTACTCGAGGTCTGATATCATGAACTGAGAACACCACACTCAACTGAGGGCAATATAGATCCTGTCCAAAATAGGATTTCTGGTATCTTTGGTGTACCTCAAGAACAAAAAAAAAACCCAAGCCAACAAACAAACAGAAACTATGGGATTGCTCCTAACCTCTTTGCATTTAATCTATGTTAAGTGGAACATGCAAAGAGGAGGATAAATCAATTATGTATGTTCTGTAGGTTGTGTAGTATTAGAAGCAGGAAAATGTGTCTGTACTACCAGACTTCTGAATTTTTTTTGTGGGTAAGGATTATGCCTAAAATACAAGAGACACAAGGTTTCCAAGGGGTTTTTTTTTGGTCCTATTTCTCATCTGGTCTTTTTGAGAGAAATGACCATTTTCCTAAGAAGCTATCATCAACGGGGTGTCAGTGGTCATTTGTCTTAATGATAGAACTTCCCACAAGACAGACACTTTAGAGTGTCTCTTTCACAATGTCTTCCCAGTGGGTTTAGTATTGCATTAAAAAGCAGAACTTGTGTTACATTCATCAATTAAATATGTAATTAACAAAGGGAATTTAATTTTCCTGGCACTTTGAAAGAATAAATGGAAAATATTTGCCTCCTAGATTTGGATGAATATTTCTAGCATTACTTAATTTTTTTCTGAAGGACACAGATATTTAAAAATTATGAGAATAGAGCTTTGTGAAAACAAAGTTATTCTTCCACTTGGACTGCCTAGTGGTCTTTTCAGTAGTAGAAGTATTGATGTGTACCTGAAATAAGTATTTTCTTTGTTAAATAGGAAGAACTCATGACCAAAATCTATATTTCTGTATCTTACTTCTGACTTTAAGAATCTGCTTAAATTGATTGCATTCATGTATGTATTCTGAAGATGTAATGGTGGCAATTAAACTCCTGCTTAAATTGAGGCATGATTTGTAATTAATTGTTTCTGGACTGAAGTATCCAGATCAATAGAATTTCAAACAGTCTGCATCCTATGAAAAAAAAAAAAAACAAACCAAAACACAACAGA
Source organism: Todiramphus chloris collaris (assembly GCA_025345505.1). Classification (NCBI taxonomy): domain Eukaryota; kingdom Metazoa; phylum Chordata; class Aves; order Coraciiformes; family Alcedinidae; genus Todiramphus; species Todiramphus chloris. Next base: position 2,584,558 of record JANVCC010000067.1, on the reverse strand, counting down.
AACAAAGCACTCAAAACAACAACCAAAAAACCCACACCTAAAACTCCCAAAACCAAAAAACCTACCTGAATGTTCAAATGTCTTGAAAAGGAAACTTTGCATTTGAGAATATAAGTATGCAGTTACAACTTCTCAGCATTGCCCCTTGCTTTGCTGTCATTCACCTCCCTTCTCTGTAGCAGGGAAAGATTTTTCAATAGAATGACAAGTAATAGTCATTGCTAATGAGGTGATACAGTAGGTGATTTATTCTGCAGGACAACCAGATGAATGTTACTTATTTTTCAATCCAGAGCCTAATCTGTTTTCATTGATGGGTAAATAAAATCTCTGGGTTCCTGAAACCTCACTTAGAAGAGGGAAGTGATACTTCTGGTCTTAGTGCCAAACTAAGTACACCATTTTTCAGGTGACATTATCAGAAAACAGGAAATATTTTTTAAGTAGTTACTGAAAGATGCTGTCCTAGGCTCAAACAACTTCAACATTTGGTTTCATTGTGAGGGAAAACTTGACTGTTCCTTTCCTTCTATTGGTGAAGAATTACATGGTCTCAATTATGCTTTATTTACAAAGTTCCATTTACAGAGATCAAAACTATACTCTAGGAGAAATATGGCTTCAATTTTTGACTTGGATGGAGTAGTTTTATCAAGACACGGAATTTCTTGTAAAATATGTCCTAGAGAGAAAATAAAAAATAAAAGTTTAATGCGTTTCTAAATGCTTTACCTGATTGATGTGTTCCTAGCAGAGTGATTTAACTGCTGCATTACTGTGACCTATATGCTAATTCTAATAGTACAAATTTTACGCATTTAAGAAGAGAAATGGGAAAATTTAGAGTGAAGGAGATGACAAGCAAGGGGAAAGTTCTTTCCCCTCGACAGTCGTTGCCAACTGGATATTTCAGAGGAAAACAGGGAGTAATTGTACATTTTTACTGTATATTGGAGTATGTTTTGTTCATTTTGTTGCTGCAGTGTTTGACTATTCATTTCTTCTTTATCAATATGAAACTGTCTATAACTACTTTGCTTTGAGATTTATATTTTGAGTTGATTCAATCTATTCATTGCACACTTTAGGGACTTAATTCGCTCTCCAGATTTGCTGTAGTAGCTCCTTATGGACTTTTGGGACTCCTCAGATATATTAAATTGTCCTATATCTACTGGCTTAAATGAAAAGATAGTAATTTACAGCTGAAACCTGTACCCAAACAATTGTTTACTTTAGCACATGAATACCAAAATTGCTTAGAAAATAGCCATTGCTGTCACAACTAGATCTGAAAAACAAAGACAGCTGGAATCTGCAGTCATTTAGGGTAACACATTTCGCATGCATTTATCTAAGAGTTTGGAGGAAACAGATTTTGGGAACATATATACATACCATAAAGTCTAAGAAAGTTCTACCAAAGAGTTTAAAGCAATTTGTTAGTTATTGGGAATCTTACATGGTGTGTTCCTATCTTGTCTGTCTTCTTTTCCAGTAATAATGGAGTTTTATCTGATAATGTCTGTATTTCTCGACAGGGGACCTTACTTTTATTTTCTGCTACTTTGTTGTTTCTCATTTTCTTACAATAGAGCAAATTTGAAATGTAAATATGTGGGTTATTTCTAGCATATGGAAAACTAGACCAAATGAGATCAAGTAGGCAAACATATTCCGGATTTGAGTAAAGTAGAATTTGATTTTATGGCATGTAGGTTAAATATTGTTGTTCTACCAGAAGCAGTCTTTAAGATTTTCTTTCCATACTTATATTTCATCACAGCAAGCCACAGTATTTCTGGAGAGACAGACAGAAAATTAAACTGGGATCTTGAACATGTGATTAAATAAAGGCTGGTTTTCTTAGCAATGAAAACCTAATTTGTTAGATTATATATATGCAATTCAAAGCAGCAATGAAAAAAAAATACTAACATGTTGAGTTGATACTACAGTATAAATGGTAAATGTGATGTTTGTTGTCTTATTACAAAGTTGCTACAAATATCATGACATAAAATAATGAAATTAAAATTTTACCTATTCTCTTCGGGATTTTTCTCTCTATCACCATACTTTCTCACTATCACCATCTTCTACATACACAGAGAAGTAGAAGGAACACCAAATTATTTAGAAAAGCAGTTTTTATGACAGGGATATTATTATACTTGGAAAGTCCTTTTTTCTGTTGCAAGATACATAAGCTGTTACACGGAACTTTTTCAAATGTTTGGTACCATGTTATTCATTGCAGCCCTTCAGAAGGTAACCAGCCCTGAGGCAGGGCCCCATTCTATGTCATGACACAATGATGTTTTGTGAAGAACTGCCTGTGTCATAAGCTTTAGTGCCAGCCATTCAGCTCATTCAGACATTGCTCTATTCTAGAGCTTCTTCAACCCTGCTGGGTTGTGTGTAAGTCTGACTAGGTTTTGACCTGATAGTGTGTGGATAACCTGGAAAAAGCTTGCATGACCCCTGAAATAACACGGATAACAATGTGGTGGGACACTGGTGTTGTCTAGTGTACTACTGATCCTCTGATGTGCTGGGTATCTCCTTACAGGCCATGTTCTTCAGCTTTTGTCTAGGGTAACGAAAAATGTGCATCAAGGTCCTGCACATGTCCTGAATTTGTCAGACAAGCACGTGGGCATCCAGGCAGGGCTGTGGGGAGCAGGGCAGGGGCATCTGCCACATGTGTGACACAGACCTTGTGAGCTGTGGGATGGTGATGAAGAGGCACTGCCTCAGGAGGTATGGTGGAAAGATAGATATATTATTGTGGGCAAGGATGAAACAATTACATTCTGACAGGGGTCATGAGGAAGAATTTTTAGCTTTATTTTGGAATACAGGACTATTTTAACTTTTTACAGTGAAGATTTCATATGCACCGAAGATTGATGGAAAGTATTTTTATCAAAATCCTTTGCTAAAGCAATGCTGAAGGCTCTCTTGTGCTCAGCATTTTTGAGGCAATTCATTTGGTGAGTAAAATGGAAAATAATCATAATAACACCAACAGCAATAAAAAATTTGGAAATATACAAAAATAATTTATTCAGAATTCTTTTGAGCAATCCTAGTCTCTTTGGCAGAAAGAAAATAGGGAAAAGAACCAATACTGGAGTAAGGACAGATACTCTGGTTGTACATTCAGTTCATGTCATTTAATAGGTAACCTAATTAAGGACAGTGACTACAACAATGTCTCCGTTGTTAAATAAAAAATATTATGGACTGATCCTTATCCCTAAAATCAAATAACACCAGTTCTTTTACCTTATGCTGTTTAGTTCTCCCGCTGCAAAGGAGATTAGGCCCTTGTTTTATTCTGGACCTGGTATGATGTTGTGTGTCCCTAAAGTACTTTTCTCATCAATGTGCTCTTTGCACTTGTAATGTCTGAAATAATGAGAGGGTTATACAGCTGCTTGTCAGAGAGGCATTTTTTTTTTGTAATGCGAAGCATAACGTGTCACAAAACTGGGGTGCAGTAAAATACTGTTTGAAAGACAAAGCTTTTCTGTGATAGTGTTGTAGGCACTTGTAGGTGTACGAGTCCTTGGAATCTGATGAGATCCATCTGCGGGTTGTGAGGGAACTGGTAGATGATGAAGTTGCTAAACTGCTTTCCATAATATTTAAGAAATCATGCCAGTCTGGTGAAGTTTCCACTGACTGGAAACGGGGAAACATAACTGCCATTTTCAAAAATTGCAAGATGGAAGAACTGGGAAACTACAGGCCAGTGAGTCACACCTCTGTGTCCAGCAAGATCATGGAGCATATCCTCCTGAAGGCTCTGTTAAGGCACATGGAAAAGGAGGAGATGATTGGTGGCAACCAACAGGGCTTCACCAAGGGCAAATTGTGCCTGACAAACTTTGTGGCCTTTTATGATGGAGTTACAGTGTCTGTGGACAAGGAACAACTGTTGTTATTTACCCGGACTTGTGCAAAGTGTTCGACACTGTCCCACATGACATTCTGGTCTCTACATTAGAAAGACATGGATTTGATGAATGTACCACTCAGTGGATAAAGAATTGTCTGGATGGTCTCACTCAAATAGTTGGGATCAAAATTTCAACATCCAGGTGGAGACTAGTGATGAGTGGTGCTTGTCAGGGATCAGTACTGGGATCAGTGTTATTTAACATTGTTGCTTGGGACATGAACAGTGGGATTGAGTACACTTTCAGCAAGTTTGTGGATGACACCAAGCTGTGTGGTGCAGTTCAGGCTGGAGGGAAGGGATGCCATCCAGGGCAACCTTGACAGGCTTGAGAGGTAGGTCCTTGCCAACCTCATGAAGTTCAACAAGGCCAAGTGCAAGGTTGTGCACATGGGTTGGGGCAATCCCAAGCACAAATACAGGCTGAGCAATGAATGGATTGAGAGTAGTCCTGAGAAGAAAGACTTGGTGGTGCTGATTAATGAAAAGCTCAATGTGAGCTATCAATATGCAAGTGCATCCCAGAAAGCCAACTTTATCCTGAGCTGCATCAAGAGACGCATGGCCAGCATTTCGAGGAAGGTGATTCTGTCCCTTTACTCTGCTCTTGTGAGACTGGAGCCCCCAATACAAGAGTTACATGGGCCTGGTGGAGTGGGTCCAGAGGATAGCCACAAAGATGATCAGAGGGCTGGAACACCTCTCCTATGAGGAAAGGCTGAGACAGTTGCGGTTATACCCAACTGGGGTTATACCTTATTGAGGCACTCCAGTATCTGAAAGGGGGCCTATGAGAAAGCTGAGGAGAGACTTTTTACAAGGGCTTGTATTGTTAGGATGAGTGGTAATGGTTTTAAACTGGAAGAGGGTAGATTCAGATTAGATAAGAAAAAGTTTTTCACTCTGAGAGCAGTTGGACATTGGAACAGATTGCCCAGAAAAGTTGTAGCTGCTGTAACACTGGATATGTTCAAGACCAGGTTGTATGGGGTTTAGAGCAACCTGGGCTGGTTAAAGGCCCATGGTGGGGGTGGGGGGGGTGGAACTAGATGATATTTAAGTCTCTTACAACCCAAACCATTCAATGATTCCATGATTCTGTGATTATGGAGAGCAGGGGAACTAAATCTAAAGTGCAGCTGTTGAAAAAAAAAAAAACTTGTAGGAGCAGATCCAAAAAGAGACAATATGTTATATAAAGTGAAAAGGTTGGTCCTTGTCTTTCTTCTGTTTAGCAGTGCAGAGATTGATGACCCAATGAGACAATTTGATAAGTAAAACAATGAGTGGGATTCATTTAACCTAACCAAATATGAAATGATTCTCTAGACCTGTTATATCAATGGAGGAAAACCTCTTGGAATATACAATTCAAATCATCCTGACACACAGATATAAAATAAATCAGAAAAACCATACCTAACAAATGATTCCTCTCAGTTGGTTTTCAAGTCAGCTATATTTAAAGCTTTGGCCTAGGCAACTACATTGTATATGCCTAAAAATAGGTTAGATTAATCCTGCTACACTAGAGAAATGTATCAGAAACTTTCCTTCTGTTGCATCAGTTTATGCTATTGTGTGGATTATTTTTCTCTATTTTATCATTATATTACTTCAAGTAACACATATCAAAGTGATTTCCAGAGAATGTATTAAATGTTTATTTATGTTTTCAGTAGACCACCAGTACCTCAAAAAGCACAATTTGAACATCAGTGGTTGTCTTAGCCCATTGACTTGTCAACTGGTAAAGTCTCCCTGCATCCTAAGCAGAGGATATGTTTCAGCATAGAGCAAAATAATTAACCAAGGTGGAAAATGAAAAAGGTGCAGAACAAACACTGTCAGAAAAATACATTCTTTGTAGTAATGCATGAACAAAGATACAGGTCAGACTGCTTCAGAACTGGAGATTTTATACATTATCTCTGACCATTCTAGTATGATATCGAAGTCCTATCTTTTACTGTTGTATTACTGCTATCATTAAGTTTTGTATAAGTCTGATCCCACAGATATGTATTCCTTGTGATATGATTCACTTCACAGACGTAAGCTGGTTGTTCTTTTCAGTTAACTCCTTTAAAGATGAATTTTAAACCTTTCTTGATCAGCATATTTAAGAATCACATCTATCACAGTTTACCTTTCTATTTTTTCAGCATGCAAATTGTAAACAGACATTTGAACTACAATTAAGGAAACAATTCTGTTGATCATTTTCATGCAAGTAAAGAAATTCTCCACCATACTTTTCAGCCCTTGAGACAATTGAGATATTTATGGTTACATTGTAAGTTAGAATAAAAATGTCTTTTGCTTTGTTCTGAGCTGTAAAATACTGGATGTTCATGGCACAGATTGTGGGATTTTGAATTTGTTTACTAACACTGACTATAGCTCATTAAAAATATGTGTTTCTGAATGACATTCGGAAGTATGTCCTGAAAAAGTTGCCATTAAATAGAAACTCCCTCATACAAATTCCACTGTAAAGTCCCTCTCTGCTTTCCTCCTCCTACACAGTGGATTTGAGGCAGAATAAAAAATCTTTAGCATTTTCTGTTGTCTCTGCTCATAATTACTTGCAGATCCCTTACTGTCATTCACAGTAGTATTCTATTTCCAGAATTTTATAATTTTGTTCAGTGCTAATTTATGCAATGTTATCTAAATATTATTTTACTTTATATATTCTTGGAAGTCATATAGTTAATGCAAATGATCATCTAGAAATGACTTTCAGTCTTTCACAGTACTCATTAAACCACAAAAAGGCAGTGTTCCCATATTTTTAATTAGTTTCAGAGGTGTTTTAGCAGCAAGCTGCTTAAAATCACTAAAGCTACGAATGTAACTTAAATTAACTGTGGCGTCACAGTATTACACATCACTTTATATACATTAGAAAAGTTCTGCTTATTCAAATTACTGATGATAGCATTACAGCACCACTCATTTTAAGAAGATTAAAAAGATCAAAAATGCCAACTAATTGAAAAAAAGTGCCAAGTATTTTTTCTTTTGTGCATGCTAGAAGTTTGCTAGTATGCTTCACTGAGCCCTGCAACTGTTTTGCCTGTGAAAGTCCTACTAGCAACAAGGAAAATGAAGTGTTTGAGGTGTCAGGTTCCAGACTCTGTGATAACTTCTTGGGCAGCGAGAAGATGTTCAGCAGTAGGCAAATGAATTGATCATAAGTTTTCAAGACCAGTCATTCTCCATACAGAGGAAGTGCCTGGCCTGCATGAATAAGCACTGCTCTATGTTGTAAAATTAGAGTTTTCACCAGCATAATTCTGAACTCTCATTCTTCAGGAGCAGTAGTGATAGTAGCGCATAGCTGGAACACAGGAAGTTCCACCTCAACATGAGGAGAAACTCCTTTACTGTGAGGGTGACGGAGAACTGGAATGGGTTGCCCAGAGAGGTTGTGAAGTCTCCTTCTCTAGAGACTTTCAAAACCCACCTGGATATGTTCCTGTGTGATCTGCCTTAGCTGATCCTGCTCTGGCAGGGGGGTTGGAGTTGATGATCTCCAGAGGTCCCTTCCAACCTCTACCATTCTATGATTCTATGATTTATTTTGCCTTTATGTAAATCTGTCTTTTCACCCCTGCTCATCAAACCACTAAACAGGTACACAACAGATGAATCCACCACCTAACTGAAGGATAATCACTGTATTACATGCAGAAAGAGCATCTAGAGTCCTCACCGAGGAGGGAGACTAAAGTAACTGCATCTACCCTTAAGGGATCTGTTCCACCTTAGCACCTACCTGCTCTGCTGATCTGCAGCACTCATGCATAATCCTAAGACTTCCCAGAAACATTTCCATGGCCGTATATAGTAAAAGCTTTACTGAAAATTTTAAGCCTAAAATTATTTGCTTACAAATTACATAGTGATTATTTGTTACTATTGATTTTGACTCACTGATGCCACTCAGTACTGACTCATTGCTCTGGTATTTGTAACTGCTTTGCATGGATGTCCTTTGAGTTTACAGACTTTGGCCTTTTCCTTAGTGCGTCATTTGACTGTAGTCCCACCTCCAAGAGACTGCAATTTCATCTTCCAAGGCATTCATCCTCCTTTGATTGTAGTGCAAAGATATCTGCACAAGTTCAGCTGGAGATCTTAGTTAAAGAGACCATCAGTGAATGCCAGTTAATGCATCCTCTGTGCACACAAGTGCTTTAGGAGAAAAGACACTTCAAGAAGAGAGGTTCATGCAGCAGATGGTCTCTGTGGAAGTACTTTCAGAATGCATTTTCCCTGACCCATTAAATATCTATGAATATACACTGTCTGTGTAAGAACTGAATTGAAATGTAGGTTCAGTCATGGTATTTGTGCATCCTGCTATTTATATAATTTTATGCTGATATTTCAGTTTGTTTTAATTTAACTAGTCCCAGAGGATTAGTTATCTATATAAACCCATTTGTTAATGGAGGGTGTCTTCATTCACATTATACTAGACTGTGAACCTGACATTTGTAGTGCTCATGATGAGCTTTTATGCTGAATTTAGATGAACTATGTATGGTGCCACTTTTGTACTGTAGTTTATTTATTTTGTTTAATAACAACTTTTTATTCATATAACAGACATTGTGGCTGAAGAGGAGACTCATTTTATGATTCAGCTTTGAAGAATTTCAGACATCATATATGAACTGATTGTTTTATCTGTAACTGTTTTTTTCTGTCCTCTCGTTTGGAAAATAAACAAGTGGAGATTAGATGACTTCTACAAAGCTATATGCTTTAGGTCTGTAGAATATCAATGGGGTGTATACAGCTGTTTATTTTCTTGCTTTATATCAATTTCTGAAGCAACGAATGTTTCCTGACAGGAACAGAGAGGATCCCACAGCAATCTGTCAGTAAAAAGACTGGTGATATGTATCCTTAGTTAAAGTATGTGTATACTTACACATTTAGTTATGATCTTTATAGACTATTAAATATAATTTGCTGAATTGATGTGGGCATGGTTTACCACAGTAATTATTCACCCTCAACTGATGCAGAAAATCTTTTGACTGCCTCAAAACACATCACAATCTTTCTAGTTCACAAGAAGCTACTTTTGAATTACCTCCTAATCCTAATAATCATGAAGTCCACTGGATGTCAAAATGTCCAAATTGCTCATAGTTCACACTATGGACAGCAATAAATATGCAGAAGAATAGCTTTCTCCTGACCAAAGAAAGGATAATATTCTATATCATAAATATTTTTCATTTCAACTCTTCCCTTTAAAATGCAAACATCAGTGAGAAACTGGCTTTTACAAAATCTAGTTCTTGAAGTGTATTCTTACAGGATGGGTAGAGGTTAAATAAAGGGCTAGGCAAATACCATCACATCACATCATCCAGGAAATACGTGCCTTTATTGTCAGGTCTGTGCACAGTCTGAGTGATCCTTCGAACTTTTTATTCCCCCAGAATTGCTCATCTCACATTTAAGACTCAAAACACATAAACCATGTTTCTTGGCTGTGGTAATCCAGTCATTCAGATTCCTGTCTGGACTTCTGTATTTCATACAGGTTGTGCCTGAGGAACACGACACTTGAAAATATTTCTCAAAGTACAGAAAACAGTAGTAATGTTGTTTTTTTTTGTGTAGTGTTGTACCTGTGCTTTGACACTTCCATTAATCTATGGACTTTCTGCGGAGTGGATATGGTCATGCTGGAGATTCCCAAGTTTTGCAAGGCAATCAGCTCTTCTGAAAGTTGCATTCCACAGGAGTCAGGTGAATTTCAGAATATCATACTCTTTAAAGGTGTAATTGTAACTTTGTGGAACAGGGCTATCTGGTGAACAAATCCTAGTCTCTGAAGCTTTACAAGATGAAAAATAACAGGATATTTGCAGACTCCTTAACCTGAAAATGAATGTAAAATTCACTCTGTTGATTCATTGCTTCTGTAGTTACATATGGGAATGTTGAGGAAGAAAGCACATTAAAAAAAAAAAAAAAAGATGAAAGAAAAGGAGATAAGAGTAAAGAGAGATGAAAATAAAAGTTTAATAAAAATGAAGGGAGCAATGGTGAAATTCAGCAGAAAAAAACCCAATGAAACCTACAGGAGTTATATTGATTGTTTAGAGACCTATACAAAAGCAAATGAGGGACCCTGGCTTACTTTTGCTTTGAAAACATCCTCATGTGCAAAATGAAGATATGGAGAAATTAAGGAGTGAGGAAGATGCATGAACAAATCTTCATTGTGTTGTCATGATCCACTCTGTACACAGATTTGTATTTAATTCCGATATTTAAACTGTCCTGCCTACGCCCTGCCTGTCAGTGTTTCTACATGAATACTTCAAGCTTGTAGCAAGAATGTGACAGTCTCTTCTTCAAATAGCCAAGATGGTGAAGATGGAAAGATTATAAAGCATAAAAAAAAAAAAAAGAGCTATTTGCAAATTATCAAGATAGGAAACCTCAAGTTCCCAATTTCCCCATCTTCATTAAAATATGAATTGTAGGGTCATTATTTATGTTTCTTGTGTTGATTCACTGTGGGACTTTTTCCTACAACATCTGAAAGCTAGACCAACTCATTCATGCTATCAGTTCTATCTTACACAATAATTGTTGAAAAACAAGGAGATAAGCAAATAAACTAACAAGCACACAGAAACTTTTTAGCTATTGTAGTGCTCTGTGAGGAAGGTCATTACCATCGCCCACACTTTAGAAGGAGTACATTAAGAAAATGCTCAATAATTAGGTGACTTTTTTCAGGGGTGAAGATGGACTAAATTTTATCTGATCAATCCAAAAAATTCAAGAAATTTTGTCTTCCAATTCCATTTTCCAAGTCCACCATGAGATTAATCCAGTGTCTTGTATTCTGTGTAGGTAACCACATGAAAAGATAATATATATTTTTTACTGAGAGGTATTTGAAATTTCAATATCATCTTTCTAGGAAAATGACAGAATATCATAATTTTCCTTAACCATTTTAATATGTTCTAGAAACAGAAGATTTAGTCTTCAAAGGTGAAAATAAACTAACTCTAGCCTGAACAGCCCCAGGGATGATATAAGTTCACAGAAAAATAAACTGTGATTTAACAGCCTTATCTGATCTTGTGTGAAAGAGCTACAGTATTTGGATATGCCTGGGCAAGATGCCGCCTTATAATTATGCATGAGAAACCCATATATTTCAGCTTAATCCATGCAGCACTAATACCTCCTTTTATAATGTTTGGATTTTTCACCGCATTAAAATGTTCATTTCTGGAGGTAAAACAGAGAAATATAAATGCCTTTTTATCATAGACAAAGTAATGTTATGTGCTTAGTTCCAGATGTTCTAAGTCATGAGGGTTCTCTGAATCAAGGGGCAAAAAGGTAAATAAGGCCTTAGAAGATGAAATACCTAAATGAACGCAAAAGAAACCTAAGTTGTGTGATTTTATAATGTGCTTAAGCTATATACAGGTTTTGTAGCATTTGAAAAAGCTGTCAATTTCAGGAAGGAAATAAATGTGCTTTTTTGTACTCACTCAGAACTCTGTAGTGCTCACAGACAGTAACATAAAAAATGGAAATCTAATCATGTTCTGACTTGAGATATGCTTTAATTTTGCTGGGACATATTTTATCCTGTCAGGATAAACTGTTTATAGACACTGGTATTTATACTGTAGTATATAATGGAGTTGTACTCATCACCGATTCAAAGCTACCCAAGATTTGGGGATGGAAGTCTCTCATCATGTAAGGGAAGTGGCTCATTTGCCAAAGATGTGGGATGAGATTTCATGGATGAAGCATCAGACATGAGAAATGGTGTCAGAAAGAGACTGTGAGGTATTTGTAGCTGTGCAGTGATTGTACAGTGAAAAGAAAATATCCAGCATATTAAGGAAAGATCAACAACAGGTTAATACTTGTTATGAAATCATATTACATCTGCTGCTGGAAAATATTCACAAGGTAAGAGGTTCAACCAGTATTCCACAGATGCTTAGAATTATAAAAAGGAAGAGCAAGAATTTAATTTATAAACTTCAGTGACAGGATGTTTACTCACAGAGGTGAACAAATATACCAACTATTATTTATTCCAGCATCACTGGTTCAGGCTGTGTTAGTGAGGAGTTAGAAGGATGTGCATATTTTCAGAGCTGGGCACCTGTGCTCAAACCCATTCACTAGTCTTTGGACTAACTAATAATAGAAGTAAAGTAAAAATGATCAAAAGTCAAGAAAAATGTTTACTCTGAAGACAAATGGCAGACCAGGAGGTATATACACAAATTAGACCTCATATCTATTTCCATTCTCTGATTACTATGGCTATGAAAGCTTAATTTAAATATTAGAACATTAAAATGTTAAGTCCTTTGGCCTGTATTATAGGAGGTCAAATGAGGATTATCACAATGATCCATTCTATCTTTCCAAATCATCATTTTATGAATAATGCTGTATAGTAAGTTCGAAAAGCTTCGGTTTCTTTGAAAGCACCTAATCCTTAGAGATAAATGAAATAAATCATAGAATCATAAAATTGTCAGGGTTGGAAGGGACCTTAAAGAACATCTAGTTCCAACCCCCCTTCCCTGGGCAGAGACACCTCCCACTAGATCAGATTGCTCAGAGCCCCATCCAGCTTGGCCTTAAACCTTAAAAATGAATGCATTTATTTTGATTTTATGAATATTTGACTGGTAAGTGGTTAGGAGAAAAATTTAGCATTTATTAAACAACTAATAGCCATTATATATAATTATATTTTTAATATATTTCTATACTAATTATATATAGACATTGTATTAAATATCTATTAAATGATGGACAAATTTTATGGTGATTCTCAACCAAAGACGGAAAGTACTTCTGTAGTTTTGCCTCTTTTTCTATACCTGCTAATTGCATCAAGGAGACTTTCAAGGATGCCATTATAACTCTGTTTTGACTAATTCTATTGCTCTTACTCTTAGTCCTCTCTATCCATATTCTATATATAGAATATACATTCTATATTCTGTATATATCTGTATGCAATACATAAATTTATTTCCCTATGATTTCCTTTTCTTATATGTCACCTATTGTGATTCTTCAATTCCATCCATTTTTCACTTGCTATGAAACTTCTTTTCACCTAACAGCAAAGATATAGTAGTATGAATTATATTGAGAGTAATCCACACTGTGTCTAGCTCTTTGCTATCTGCATGTGCGTAAAACTAACACATCAACATGATCCCTTCCTGCTTTCTTCCATCCTCCTCTGTGTTAAATTGTACAGGGAAGTTTATTACATTGTATGAACAGTGGGTAAGAAATTTAATTATCTGAGGTACATGCAATTCCAGAGATGTGAACACAAAAGTATTTTTAATTATATTCAGTGGACTGATAAATAAATTTAAGGCAAAATAGATCTAAGCTGACATATTATATTTTATTCCTAATGTTAACAGTATGCTTCAGAAACAGCAAGTCTTTATGGAAAAACTTCTTATTTTCTTGAGGCTGCATTGTTTTGTTTACTAAAAATTGCACTCACCATTAGGCCAATTTTACTTTTTTTATTGTGTACTTATCTTTACGTATGCAGGCATCTCAGATTCCCAGGTTTTTCATCTTTGTTCCTTCATTTCTAATGCTACTACTAATGCCTACTTCATTTACATATTTTTCTTGCTGTAGTAAAGTAGAAGTGTTATTTAATAGAATCATAGAATGGTAGGGCTTGGAAGGGACCTCTGGAGATCATCAAGTACAACCCCCCTGACAACGCAGGAACACCTACGTTATGCCACACTGGAACAGATCCATGTCTTGAAAGTCTCTAGAGAAGGAGATTCCACAACCTTTCTGGGCAGCCTGTTCCAGTGCCCTGTCACTCTCACAGTGAAGAAGTTTTTCCTCATGTTGAGGTGGAATTTTGTGTGTTTCACCTTGCTACCATTACCTCTTGTCTTATCACAGGGCATCACTGAAAATATACTGTCCCCTTCTGCTTGACACCCAACCTTCAGATATTTGTAAACATCAATAAGAACCCCTCTCAGTTTTCTCTTTTCCAGGATAAACATCCCCAAGTCTCTCATCCTTTCCTCATAAGAAAGATGTTGCAGTCTCTTAATAATCTTTGTAGCTCTCTGCTGGACTCTCTCTAGTATTTCACTGTCTCTCTTGAAATGAGGAGACCAGAACTGAACACAATACTCATACTGTGGGCTCTCTAGGAAAAAGTAGAGCAGGGGGAGAACCTCTCTTGACCTGATGGCCACAGTATTCTTTATGGACCTTGGGAGACCATTTGCCTTCCTGGACACAAGGCCACATTGGTGTTCCATGGGTAATCTATTGTCCTCCAGGACACCAAGGTCCCTCTCCATGATGTTACTTTCCAGACCTTTTTAGGGTCTACCCCTAACCTCTACTGGTACATGGTGCTGTTCCTCCCCAGGCGTAGGACTCTACATTTATCCTTGTTGAAATTCGTTAGGTTTCCCTTTGCCCACCTCTCCAGCCTGTCCAGATCTCGCTGGATGGCAGCACAGCCTTCTGGTATATCAACCACTCCTCCCAGCTTAGTAGCGTCAGCAGACTTACTGAGGGTACACTCTATCCCTTCATCCAGGTCATTGACGAAGATGTTGAATAAGACTGGATGCAGAACTGACCCCTGGGGAACACTACTAGTTACAGGTCACCTGCTGGACTTTGCACCACTGATAACAACCCTCTGAGCTGTATTATTCAGCCAGTTCTCTACACAACTCACTGTCTTCTCTTCTTACCCACACTTCCTGAGCTTACCCACGAGGATGTTATGGGAGACAGTATCAAAAGCCTTTCTGAAGTCAAGGTAGACAACATGTACTGGTCTCCCTGCATCTACCCATTCAGTCACACCATTGTAGAAGGTTATCAGATCAGTTAGACATGACTTCCCTTTAGTAAATCCATGTTGGCTACTGTTGATAACATTCTTTTCTTCCATGTGCTAAGATATGATCTCCAGAATGAGATGCTCCATTACCTTTCAAGAGATGGAGGTGAGGCTGACTGGTCTATAATTACCAGGGTCTTCCTTCTTGCCCTTTTTGAAGACTGGAGTGACATTAGCTCTCCTCCAGTCCTCAGGCACCTCACCTGTTCTCCATGATCTTTCAAAAATGATGGAAAGTAGTAGAGCAATAACATCAGCCAGCTCCTGCAGCACTCATGGATGGTATTGATTAATACCTGATGCTTTATAGACTGACAATTGCTACATTAGATATTTATTAAGAAAGTGAGACATCTATAATAGATGAATTGAAATGTGGTATGTCCTTCTAAATCAAGGAAGGAGAGATCTACAACTGAAACACAAGTGAAAAAAAAAAGCAAACCAGTATAAAGAATTATAAAAATCCCATGTCAAAATAAAAATACCTTATTATAATATGAAATGTTATTTCTAGTTCAAGGGAACATTTGGTATTTATTACAATTTAATATAGAATATAGAATACAGAATGTAGAATATAAAAATGCAAAATTATTCAAAATGCTGTGTAATTTCAATGAGGAGAACTTGACCTAAATATCCTGCTTAGCCTGAACCTTTGAAGCTTAGAAGAGCTCTAAAAGCCACTTGCACCACCAGCAATAACACTCCAGTCCAAGCTGCAGCCGAAGTAGGGCCAACCTTGTAAGACAGTGAAAAACTGAATAGTCAACAATTATCAAAATATGACATGAGGTAATGTCGATCTCCAGATCTTCCACAAAATGAACGTGTAAAAAGGGAGTTAAAATCTCCAGATAGTCTGAAAATGACCACACTGCATACAGTGACAGCTTGGATCCTTCTGAAAGATCTTCTTCAAAGAGGAGTAGGACCTTACTAATGAGTAGGAACTTATTGAAAACATGGCTTCTTTATTCTTTTAATGATATAGCTGGATCCCATATGCAAGATCCAGCACACAATATTTTAGCCTTGAGTTATGACTTGCTAAACTCCTAATTTACTTCTCAAATTGCGAGTGTGTCAGAATTGGTACTTTTGCCCTGTAAACAGTCACAGAAAAGGTCCTATCTGGGAGTTATGGTTGCACAGAATAGAAATGACAAAATACAAGCTGATTACTCTTAACAGTAAAAGCTAATTCAACAAAAAAGAAATTGTGTCCTACAGGGTGAAAAAAAAAAAAAATTTCAGTGTCATCTTGGAAGAGAGCTCTGAAAAGGTACTTCTTAATAATATTTTCATATTTAAATTAGCAAATCTACTATTTAGTTCATTAACTATATATGCTATGCATGACTCCACAATAACTGGGTACCATATTAGATTGCTCTAATAGTTTGTTAATATTTAGACATAAATGCTACATATATCTTCCAGTAAGTGCCTTAAAGTTTTTAAACGAACATATTCTAAGTTCTATTATAGTACTGCTACATTAACAAAACTTAAATATTCTTCATGTTAAAGATAAAATTTTCTCCTGTTATTTGTGATAAGAGTATTCTGGTGGATTGGGTCTTATCCCTTACTTATCCATAGAAACTAATAAGAGAAAATAAGATATTTTTATGCCTGCAGTAGTTAAAGTGGTCCATACAATGACTTTAGAAGTTAAACGTTTAAAGTGTTATAGTTTTGTTAATAACAAATTAAAAATCGTTAGAGATCTTGAAGAGTTATTATATTGGTGCTTTTTACTATTCCCAGTAGCTTTCATATATATTTTGAGCTTTGCTGAGAATATTCTAGGAGTTCTTAAATCTTTTAGAATCTACACTTTCTTCTGAGGTTGACATAATGGTTATTTCATTCAATTTTTGATTAAATAGTGAAGCTGATGACTTGGATGTCATGACAAAACTGTAATTTTTTTGGTAGTTGTTTGCAGATCAAAACTCAAAAATGTTTGATATTATAAAGTTAAATAGCGATAACTGTGCAACTTAGAGTTTGCAATCCTTTTTTCATGAAGTGACAAGGAACCTGCAGAGATATTTAGTCATTAGGAGCCATATTTATTCATCTCATGTGAAAGTTCACTGCTCCACTACTCTGAAGTGCTGGATGTTTACTTACTCTATTCATAAGTTATGAATTCTGTTTTAGATTAGCTTCTTCCAATGTATGACATTTTTCTACAATCATTACCCATGTAGTGACAAGATCTGAATTCAATTTATTAATATAAAAAGATCTGTCAGACAGAGGAACACCTTCAGCCTAACACAACTAACAAGAAAAGTTATTAAACTGCCCATTTTATTTGATATTTGGAAAACTATAATCAGAAATAAAAGGTGTTTTCAGGATTCTAAACTAGATGTTACCCCAGGGGAAACCATCTGGCAGGGAGCAATAGAAAGCAAAATGTATAAAACTGACTTATTTTGACCTTGAAGACATAAATACATATCACGTTAATCCATTTATATGTTGATTGACAGTAAAGAGGAGTTTTAATTGGTAATGTGGTATCTACTTGAGTCAAGATATGATTATGTGATTTCCTAAAACAAATTTTAATACTCTTATGCTCATAGTTATGTTATTTCACTGTGATGTACATTTGTGCTGGGTCCCTACATCAAAGACTTTGCTTTGCAGTCAAAACAGTTAAATAACAGTAAAATAACCTTAAAGTAATGCAGTCTAGTGGCTCTCAGAGAATTAGAAAAACTGAAAAAACATATTTCCTTCTTTAATTAAAAAAAAATATATAGTCTAAACATGTTTAATTGAAAAATTTTCCTTATTGTATTTTTCTTTCAAGAATTTATGAAATAAATATTCATTCCAAAATCAAAATAAATGAAGTATTTCACATTGATTTCAACTAACTTTGGATCAGGTTCAGTTTGACTTCATTTAGGAAACAAAGATGTAATCGAAATAGGCAATCTGAAACCAAAAACAATACAGAGAGATTTATAATTTCACTGTTTAGCTGAAGTATCAACTTGAAATTAGAAAATAAGACACAAAATTAATCCACTACTGTCAGATTTTTAAGTAAACCCAGGGGACATGAACAATTTCTAGAAGAAGGAAGAACATTATCCGGAGAATGTTATTTATTACTGGGTTTTTAGAACATATAAAATCACTATGGAAAGTAAAGTTGTATACTAATATAACTTCGTATTAAATACACAGATATTGAATATGCGATCATACTGAAACCCAACTGCTTATCAGATTAACTGTCACCTATAATCCTTCTGTGCTTTAATCTCTAGAGTCAAAGATCTTACAGAAAAAGTACACTGGAGCTTTAAAATGGAATCTCAGGATAAACCACAACTTGTCTCTAAGAAGATTTAAGTATCCTGAGATACATTGGTCAGATTAGTGAGGTAATTTATCTGACATGACAGAAAGTACTTGGTACTGACACAAAATTATTTTCTCAAAAAGGATAAAAAAATATTTTTTTTAAAAAACAACTAAGACACTACAGAGTCCTGAAAAACTCTGTGCAGGTACTGTTTTCATAAGATGTCTACTCTTTGTGATTGATCAGAAGAATTTTGAATTTAAAAAAAAAAATCATTAATGAAAACCAAACTTTTTGATCCTTTGAATTTTGCCAAAGTTCAATTTTAGATACTTCCCATTTCTAAAACACTCTACAGAACTCAATAAGGGAATACAATTTCTTTAAGATCAACCATTCCATCTGGCCCATCTTATATGAGTTCCTAGTATGGTTATTCTTAGCCTGTTTCACCTCATACCCATATATACAATAGGAGGAGAATTAATGACAAGAGTATGTGATTTGATTTTTTTTCTTTTTTTTTTCTTAACAAGCAATATCATTGATTGCCCACTTGCAGTACATTATGTGGTACATACCTGTAAAAGTAAACTTCTTCATTACCTTTGCAGCTGTTTGAAAGATAAGAAATAGGTTCAAATACTTAGTGGACTAAGTTTCAGATCTTTTAGCCTATCTTATAATTACCATTGCCAGTGACAATACTGTCAAAGCATTTCTAGTCTTTATAACAAGAAAATTTTTTCTCTAACCTTTTAAAAATACACACATGGAATACTGTGCTTGACATACTTATTTTATAAACTATCAATTGCAAATATTTTATAACAGATAATAGGACTCTGTCAGTCATGACACCATCCCTATAGCAGGTAAAAAACTGATAGCAGTGAGTAATTCCTGATGGATAAGACTTTATCTATTTTCCAGTCAATCTACCACAGCCACTTTGGTCCCACCATATTATTGTGATAACATTTGCACCTGAGAGCAGTCAATCAGGATTATATGAATTTATCTATCCCATGCAAGAGCAGAGTGTGTTTGTTATCACATGAATAACAGCCCAAAATTACTTTATATCCAGTGTGAAAATAGTAATCCCCTTCTGTATTAGTTTTCCTCAAGGTTCACTCCAGCACTGAGAACTTTTTCACCTCACTATTTTCTTGAAGTAGTTTAAAGTAATTATTTTAAGGTTAAAAGTTTATTTGCTTATACAATTTCCCATTAAAAAAACCAAAACAGAACACTTAAGTATCTGAATAAAGTACTTTAAATAAAGGAGCTGTTATTTGTTATCTGTTTCAAGTAGAAAATGAATTATTAAAACATTACTTTATAAATGTCAATAAGCAATCTAAAATAAATTAATTTGGGAATGTCCATTTTGATTTTATTTCATTTTGGTCAGTAAAATAGAAAGTTAACTTTTTAGTAATTATTACAATTCAAGAAATTTGCAGTTCCATTGGCATGATCTTAAGACAGAGCTCAATAGTGAAGTACTATGCTGGCCTTCGCTCTTCATCCTCTAATGGCCAAATTCTTCCACTTTTCTACTTAAACACATCTGTGGCAATTTACCCTAGACTTTTATCTACATGAAACACATTTGTGGATGCTATTGCTTTTTGTTGGCAAAATAAACACCAGCATTGTGGTTTTTTCTCATCATAACGCTGGTGAGACTAGCTGGTACACCAGGAGATAAACTGTGGGCTTGAATTGGGTTTGACTTGTCATTTGGTGCATCCTCTAAATAAGTATTATTTAATGAAAGCAATGACAAATTAACTATTTTGAGGGCTTGAGATTGGATGTTACTAATTCAGGACCTCAGGCTGACCCTGAAAGTTCTCAGTCTTGAAGATTTTCAAATTTAGAAAAATACCATTTTGGTCTCAAGAATAAATTTATTAAAAGGATGCTTTTACTGTAATTACCCTTGTCATTTGTTCTGAGTACAGTTCTAATGGTCTTTAGTGTCAATCTGGAGTTGAGTTAGTTTAGGGGAATAAGATATATTTTTAAAGCTAAATCAGTAGTAGTCAGTAGCTTTTCTGGGCCAAAACAATGTCAAAGGATCTACTGACAGTAATGGAGCTGGCAGTGTTGAAAAGTGAAAACTGAAACTCAAAGAAGTTAAAAGTCACTAAAGCAGATATTGATTAATGCTATTAGAAACTCTAAAAAGTAGTTTGAGGAAGGAACAGGTTTTTGTCCTTATTTGTTTATGTTAACTC
Organism: Todiramphus chloris collaris; assembly: GCA_025345505.1. Lineage (NCBI taxonomy): Eukaryota > Metazoa > Chordata > Aves > Coraciiformes > Alcedinidae > Todiramphus > Todiramphus chloris. The sequence continues at coordinate 2,564,033 of JANVCC010000067.1, read as the reverse complement.
ACATACTCAAAACTTAACATGCCCAACAGTTTTAAGCAACAGATTATGTGTAAAAACATATTACCTTTTGCTGGAAAAAAAAAATCATTTTCCCTTTTTATATCTATTTGTAGATCTTCAGATTTCTATTTCTTTACAAGTAAAGGGAAATATCTTGTTTAAAGCTGAGGTTTTTGTTACTTCATTTTAAGGCGACAGCTCTTATTGGCCATCAATGTTTAGCTTTCACATTCAAAGGAAAGAATGAGCAGTGCACATGTGAAATGGTGAAATACAGGCATCAGTCCATTTACTATTCAATTACACATTCCTGTTAATATAAGTATTCACATACTCTGTGTTTACATGTGTACTTTAGGTTCCTGTTTATTGCATCGTTGTTATTGCCAAACACATTTAGAGTCTGTCTAAGCTAACTAAAACATATATTAAAGAGCCCAGACAGTAGGCAATAGCAGCAGAGGTAAGAGTAGGAATGGTTCCCTATACTGTTCAGCCAATATTTGCAGTAAGACCATGGAACATGTGTGTTGGAAGATGAAAACACTCATAGAATTCCATGCAATTCCATACAGGCATGTCAAACTTAAAAGGGAAATAGCATTTTCTGGGAAGTTCATATGAAGAAGAAATACTTTCTCCTGGAAAAGAATACCAGCAACATACTAACTCTACACCATTATATCGCCATGGGAAGTGTAATAAGAGTCTGAAAGAAAATGGCCTGGCGTGGGCCGACATTGATTGCATAAATATTACAAATTCAGTATGAACTTAACTTCTAATATATTGTTAGTGGCAAAATCTAAGTGCATGCTATCCCTCAATTTAATTTCAAATCTCTATTTAAAGGTTTGCATTAAATAGAAGTTTTATTTTAATTTCATTTATGTTAATGTATGTCAAATTATATGAAGACACCTAAGCAATATGAAAAAAAGAGAACTGTAAATGAGAGCACAACTTGATCACTTGAATTCTTCAGAGGTTCTGTGGTGATTTTTTCCTTACAGACACTTTTAGCTGTATTAGATGAAGACAAAAATACTTTACACACCTATTTTACTTTGCTATAAAGGTATAGCAAGCCTACATTAATTTTCTAATACTATAAATGACCAGACGTCATGTCCTAATGAGTCAGGCTCCAGTTTTCAACCTTCCATATTATGAATATGAGCAATATAACTCATGACCTAGCTATCTAAGGAATTTTTAAAGGAACAGGAATGATGATTTGTTAAGCAAGCAACACTCTGTGGGTGGAAACTGTCTTGAAATAAATCTGAAGTAGTTCGGAGAATCTCACATAAAACAATAGTTTATGACAAATATGAGCAAATGGATTACTGCTATTACAATTTTCATTAAACAGGAAAAAAAAAAAGTGAAAAACCTTTTGGCCACCTTCTGTACAACTTTGGTAGCTGCATCATTCAGCTGATACTCAGTATGATTTTTCTCCTTGCCATAGAAAGGTTCTGTTTTAATTGTTGCTGTGTGCACTCACCCTCTTAAAAGACAACAAGGAGAACACAAAACTGAACAAAAAGTAGTCTCAAAAACTGGAAGAAGTACATATGAACAGAAGGAAAAAATTAAGAATGTAAAGAGGAATTATTTTATCAGCTGGAAAGGAGAAGATGTCAAGAATGAGGGGGAAAATGGTTGACTTAAAGTAATTTAGAAATAGGATTTAATAAAATGGATAGCCAAAACATAGTGATTCATGTTTTCCTAAAGGATTTGTAGTTTTTTCTAGTGCACAAATACTGAGTAGTCTTTTGGGAAACACCTTAGTCAAAAGCCAGTTTGTCAGACTCTGCTCTATGAAAACAGACTTTAGGAAAAAAAATATATGCAGTTGCCTGAAATTAAGTTTTGAAACACAAATAATTCTTAAGAAGTACCAGGAATACTAGGAATATTATTCATCATAAGCTGTGTATTTTCAGCAGATTTTTGCTAACTTGTGGATTTAAGACACTGACTTTAGACACAAGCCTGAAATATTTGGCTGAAGTATTTTCTTTCTTTAACTATTACATAAAACTGGAGGTTTTCTGAGGTTAGCACAAGCCTGGCATGCTGAGAGAGTTGTATGCATTGTCAACAGCAAATTGACAATTGCACTACTTGCAGTACTTCTCTCTGTTGAGAGAATTATCAGCATCTGGTGCCTCCAAAGATTAGCAGACAATTTGCCTAATCAATTTGACTAGGAGAGAATCATTAAAATAGGAAAGGTAGTCTGGTGTGCAGATCTATTCCAAGGGAAAGGAAGAAGAATATATAACCTCAGGGTAGATTAATTTAGGGAAATATTCTGATACTAATCCACTCCCACAAAGTCAAGAATGAGGTGAAGTTTACAGTGCAAACACAGTAGCACTAATACTGACATACTTGTTTTTTTTTTTTCCAGTTACTTATTTTGTTCATAAAATTGTCTAATACAGTGAATTTCACAGTTTTCCCTTTTTTTTTTTTTTTTCAGCAAATATATTAATTCTGTAATTTTGGGAGTGCAAGGAAGATAAACAGATGAATTTGATGATTCATTAATAAATAATAAAGAAAGCATTCATAAGAAATATGAATAAATGATAAAAGAAAAAAAAATAAAAAAAAAAAGGGGGGGGAACCAACCTTGCTTTGCCATAGGTGTGCCTAGTTGTGAACACACACATTTAATATTTAACTCCATAGCAGAAAAGCAAAAGACAATATGACAGTAGACCAGGCAAAGGCAACATAAACAGGCTGATGATTTTTCTCCTTCTGCATTTTCACCCTGAATTAGACAGGGTGAATCTCATATTATTTGCCCTGTGAACTAGGCAAATAATATGGGATTTAGACTGTCCCTTCAGCAACAGACCGAAAAGTCTTTGACTTTTTCCATAACTGCCTGGACTTTTTTCCCTGGACTGTCATGTGAGACTTTACCACCTGAGATTGTGAGGCTGCTTTTCTTCTTATTGTAAAATAAACATCTGAAATGGATCAAATAAATCATAACAGATATGTATCTGTTCCTCTCCACTGACTGCAAGTAGGCCAGTTGTAACAAGGATTAAAACCATTCAAGAATCCTGGAGTTTGGAAATAACAGAGCAAGTCATTCGTACATTTTATTCCTTACATTTAGTATGATAAAATATTCCTTAAGAATAAAGCTATCTGCTGTGAATCACAACCTAAGACAGAAAAGTGATACGTCCTGTAAGTTGTAAAGATGTTCTTAGGACATGGCTTCAAGTTGGGAGCTTCATACCATCCTTTAGGCTACAACTTTCTTTATTCTTATTTCCTTGCTGGTGCTAAAAGATGTTATATTTGGGCTTCTTCTGGCAGACATTACAAAGGCTGCTGGTATAGCTCCACAAAGTGGAAAGCCTTTTATCTCTTTTTAATACATATTCATGATAAACCCAACTCAATTCTGGCTTGCACGATTCTTTAATTTCCATGTAAGATTCAGAAAATATCCAGTTTAACCTTTTGCTCACTGTTAGCTTGAAACACTGACATTTGTGGGAAGAAAGCAACAAAGGACTTTTCTGGCAAAGTCATGTAATTTATAGAACTCTGTTTTCTGCTGCAAATACCAGCCTCTCCTCCATCCAGGACAGCTTTAACAAGACTACAATTGGCAGTGTCTAAGGCCAAAGGGAATAATGGTAACCCTTTTAAAAGTATGGTTGTAACATAATCCTTTTAAACACACTTTTGTTAATTATCAATGAAAATTACATGTTGCCCTGGGAAGAATTGGCCAAACTATCAACATGTAGCCACAACTGCAGAAGATCGCCACTATGCTCATCTACTGTCCAATCCAAAAATTTAGTCTTGTTCCCTTCCTTTGATTGGACTCTGCAGACCAAGCATTTGTTGTGTGCAATTAATTTACAGCTTTACTAGCAGCTTTTGATTTTGGTTTGGGGTCTTTGGGTTTTGCTCTTTTTTATTTTCTTCTCTTTGTTACTTAGAATTAAGTCAAACAAAAATTGCGTAAGTTATCTTTTGCTAAACTTAGTCATGAGAGGTGTAGCCAGAGTGTGTATTTGGAACCGAGACCTAATATTTGGCTTTGAATTAGTTGAATTAATATGGGACATAATTTTTCTTGCTCAAATATTCATTTTCTTCTCATTCACAAGTTATGGTTATTCTACATTATTTAGGTAGTTATACAAACAATATCAATCTTACTTCAGTCCCTGGGAACATTATGGAATGAATCCTCCTGGAGGCTATCACAAGTCAAATGAAGTATGTGACTGAAAAAAGTCATCATAGATTCATCAAAGGCAAATCATTCTTGACAAACCTATTTGCCTTCTATGAGAAATAACCAGTCAGTTGACGTGGCGTAATCAGTGGGCGCTGTCTACCTGGAATTCTCCAAGGCTTTTGATACATTTCCCCACAGCCTCCTCCTGGAGAAACTAGTGTGTTACAGTCTAGACAAGTGGTCTGTGCAGTGAATGGGGAAATGTCTGGCAGATGGCACCCAGAGAGTGCTGGTAAATAACTCATTTTCACACTGGCAACCTGTATAAATGGTGTCCCTCAGGAACTGATATTGGGCTCAACGCTGTTTAATATTTGGATATTATGAAGAATTTCTTTACTGAAAGAATAGTCAGATACTGGAATGAACTGCCCAGGGAGGTGGTGGAATCACGATCCCTGAAGGTATCTCTAGAGAGATGGTGAGATTTTTTTTCTGTGGTGTTTTTGGTTTGGGTATTTTTGTTGTTGTTTGTTTGTTTTTATTTAGTGGGTTTTTGGTTTTGTTTTGGGTTTTATTTTGTTTGGTTGTGTTTGGTTTTGTTTAGGGGGCTGATGGTCGTATGCAGTGATCTTAGAGGTGTTTTCCAGCCATGACATTTCTGTCTTATTATGTGTGTGATTCTATTGTGTTCAGTTTTGGTCCCTACTATGTAAAAAAGATGTGGACAGGCTAGAGAGGATCCAGAGAAGGGTCACAAAGATAATCAAAGGACTGGAAAGCTTCCATGTGAATAAACACTGAGAGAAATTGGTTTGGTTAGCACTGAGAAATGAAGGAGTAGGAAAGAACTTAACATCATGTTCCAGTATTTAAAAGGTGACTACAAAGAAGATGGAGACTTCCTTTTGAGAAGGAGTCACAGGGAAAAGACAAGGGGTAATGGGTATGAGTTACTCTTGGGGAGATTCTAATTGAATAATAGCCCCATGGAAGTGGTGGATTCCCCAGCATTGGACACTTTTAAGATTAATCTGGAAGGGGTGCTGGGTGACCTCACATAGATCATGCTTTTCCCAGGAAAGGTGGACTTTTTGAACCTTGAGATTCCTTCCAAGCTGGTATTCTATGATTCTATGGATATATTATGTTAAATTTTATTATGCTTTCCAAATTTCAATGGAATAATTTTAACATTTTTTTTTTTGTTTCACGTTTCAATAAGTACTTTTTTATCAATTGACTTTTAATATTGCCAAATAGCTACATAGTATTTTAGAGGATTTTCTTTTAATATATAGACTGATGTATTTACAGTTATTTACTTTAAGTTGAGCTCCTGTCAGACAAAAGCTAACTTGTGATAGATCAAGTCAAGAGCACAATTATAATCTGAAATGTTAACCTAAATAATTTAATTATATATTTACAATAAAATGTATATACGCCTACACATATAAGATACAGTTTTATCCCTGCTTATTGCATACAATGCATATGGCATACAAGGCACAATTTTTTTGCTTTAGTTACTGTCTGTTAAGAGTTAAGAATGAGAATGTTTGGGGTTTTCTTTCACAGTTATGTACCAGAGCCTATAGAATCTGATTAAAATTGATTGTTGATGAGAAGATGTGAAATCCAGATTCCATTTTTAATCTCTTTTGTTACATGCTGTCCTTTCATAGTCTGTTAATAATTTTTCCTGAGTAAGCAGACTTTTATCTTTGTGTCCCATGGTTGCATTTCAGAACAGCCTGACATACACCTTAAATTTATCACTAAATTTCTAAAGATAAACCACACCATTCCTTTCCTGTCAAGCCAACATTTAATGGAAGTTTGAGGCTTTGTCCTGTGTGAGGTAAAAGAAAAAAAAAAAAAAATCGGCAAATTAAGAGCAGGCTAGGATTTTTATTATTTTGGAGAAAACTTCTTAAAACAAGACCAAAGGGACTATAAGCAGAATGAAAAATTAATAAGACATTCTGAATGGAATCCATTTAATTGGCTTATATTCAAGAAAATATATGATTGTATTTGAAGAACAAGTTATAGTTAAAACCATATGGAAACTTCTTTTACAGTTCCTTAGGCATTGGCATGATGCATAATTTTGACCTACAGTGAAAAATACAGAAAGGTGGTATGTTGTCATCAGTAAAGCTTTCCAAGCTTTCATTCTTGTTTATGTAGGATGAAGAATATTCCCATGTTTGAACTGATACCAAACAGCGTAATTTTGTCCAAATGCAGTCTTACAAGTGTGATAGATACAAAACTTGATACAAAATCTTATATGTCCTTTTTATTAGAAGAACAATTCTGAAGAACTTCACTGTAAAATTAAAGACATTTTAGCCAAAGACTGAATCATTCTCACCAGATTAATACAATCCAGTGATCTAGAGAAGAACAGTTGGTTAATCAGGACAATTGATAAATATATAAATAATATCCATTTAGTATTCCAACATTTGTTACCATTCCCATTTCACTACAAAGGAATATCTTGGCATTCTGTTTGTTTTATTGTACTATGAAATTGTAATGTATAATTCTTAGGCCTGTGGCAACAGTATAAAGTTTCAAATTAAAGTTAATCATTTCAATTTAAGATCAGATGTTGACTAGTGAAAGAAAATCATTTTTATAAAATGTTACTGTTAAAATTAAATTAATTAACATGATGGCTTTTTTCTAAAAAGGTTTGGTTATTTCCTATGGCGTTAGGTAACAATCTGATAATTTCACTGGATTGTAGCTTTTGATACTTTCCACCTCCTAGGTGTCACCTACAACTCTTAGTTAGAATTAATTTCATGGTCTTCCATAGGACACAGTTGATTCTACCATATTTAAATGACTCTAAAACTGTAATTTCATCCAAGTTCACATTTATTGCAAACTCAAAATTTATGTTGACAAGAAGAGGATGAATATTCCAGGTTTTAGGTTTTAGGCTTAGCTGAATATTGTGACTTGAATGTTACTTATTTCTTTTAGAGTCCAGAATTTAAGCACCAAGTTAATCTGCTTCTGCTGTGTCAGAACACTTTACAGCAGCTATTTCTTGTACAAAACACTCCAATTTAGAGAGAATTGCCTGGAGATTACTGATGTTCAAAAATAGTGCTTCAATCTTTTAAGACTTTTTAAAACCCTTTGGACTACTCTTGACATACGGACAAAATGACAAAGATGGCTCATTAGCTGGGCAGACATACAGACATATGGATTTCTGAAGAACTCAACCTAAGTTTCTCATTGTTTTAATATCTTTGCCTTGAGCTTAATTTATTTTACATGGCCAAAGAGAAGATCGTAAAATGGAACACAGCTTGTTAGGCTAATTCATTGATTTTTAAATGAAAATTAATGATAACAGCTTTGAAGGTAACAATAGCTTGGTATGAAATTTGGCGGCTACTTGGATACAATCTGGGGCAGAATTGAAAAAACCCTAGACTTGCCTTATCCCCATCTCTCTTGACACTTTGTTTGCAGGGTGCTTTAACCCCAAGGCTTGAACAAGTGTTATAGATGTTCAGACAGAGTCAGAATGATCACAGAGACAAATATCAACAGGATTTGGGCAAAGCTTTTTTGGCTAAAGTGGTCAGGGGAGCATTTGTGCATAAGACACCTGGGTTTTTTACACATCTAAACCTGAACAACTAGAAGATCAAGGTGTTAAAGTGATTTCAGAGATCATGGGGAGGTTGATGAGATAAATTACAGAACCAAATTTAATTGTGTAGTTCCACCTGGAAATATATATCTAGAAGTGATGCAATAATTCTGAAACAATCCCCAAAAGATGATATGCCTTTATAAATTAAGATTTATATGTTGTCTTCAATTGTGAAAAGTCATAGTAAAAATGAAAATAAGAAGACTGCATATATAGGAAGGACTATGAAATTTGCTATTCAAATTTAAACTAACATGACAATAGATCTGCTAAATATCTTAGTTGTATTTTGGTAGTCTGAGACAGGATTTTTCCAAATCAGTTTTCCATGAAATCTTATTCATTAGTATCTACTGTTACCCTTTCAAAGAATGTATTTTATTTGTTGATGATGTGAACTCTGCTTGTTTATAAATAGCAAAAACTGTGTTAGCCTTCAGCTAGAAGTTAATTTTCCTTCTGGCTGATTATGTGGCTTCCTACCACTATACTGAACATAACCAGAAAGGGTTTAATTGCTTAAAATGCAAAATGTCTGTGTGTCCTGCTTCTCCAATATTGTAAAAATATTTCTGTAATTCTGTCTGTAATTTCAAATGTTTGGATCAACTTCCTTATATGATTTTATCTCATCAGTAGCTACTTTTAATGGTTTGTGGCTAAATAAAACCTCCCAAAAGCTGAGATCTGATAGACTAGACACAGAAACATTTTTCCCAAAACAAGTTCATTCTTAACAATATTTTAAATAGCGGTGAAGCTTTTCATCAACACATATGCAAAGGCAACAACTTCAATAAGATCACTGGATGATTTTGTGCAGATTTCAAAATAGTTTTATTATACTTCTAAAAAAAACTTCAGGGCTGAGTTGGAGGAAGGGAAGTGAATGCTTTCAGGAAACATCTGTTTTTTGTTGCTCCTAAAAAATTCAGAAGTTGGCATATTTTAATTCAAAATAAATTTTGAAAAGTTATGGACAACTGTCATATAAAAACTGATGGAAATCTTGCTTTCCTAACAGTCCTCTTAAATGTATGTGTTTGCTCTAATAGTTAAAAAGATACGTAATTTGGAATACATTAGACAAAAGGATAAATCACAAAATCAAACCAACATTGTGTTTGATATAGAAGATGGTCTCTTCCATCATAAAAGCATCTCCTATGAAAAAAAAACTAAAAAAACATGTGCACATCTTTTCACCTTCTTACTTTGGCCTCAGGGGTGAGACTACAAGTCAGGGTATCTGAGTGATGCTTGCTGCCACAAAGTAAGAGACTCATGCAGGTCGATACAATAAGGTCATGACTCACAAAAGGGGCACACACACCTCACAAAAATGACTGATTTCTCAACTGCTGTCACTTTGGGATGCTCAACTGAAACCGGATTCATGGCTATGCACCAAAACTGTAGAACCAAAATAGTTGACTAGATTAATCAGAAAGTTAGGAACAAATGTTTGAGGGTGGAGGAATTTCTGTTAGTTTTAACTCCTTTCGTGCCTATAGAGGGGAAAAGAAAATACCATCAGTCTTAAAAAGTAGCTGGAAAAATTATTATCTTTTACAAAATCTTAGAACAGTCTTCTGTTGTTGGGTACCATTTTGTGTAGAAGTAACTGGTATTCAGAGCTTTATAGGTAAGTTTTAAGAAGCAGAGAAAATTAGTGTAATGGGTTCATGGAAGCTACCTTCAAGGGATTTGTCTGATAGTTTAGGTAACTTGATGAAAGGAATACTATAAAGGTCAGAATCACAGAATTGCTATGGTTGGAAAAGACCTTTAAGATCATCAAGTGCAAACATTATCTAACTCTACCAGTGTCACTATTACACCATATCTAGACAGCTTTTAAATACATCCAGGGATGACAATTCAGCTGCTTCCCTGAGCAGCCTCTTCCAGTCTTTGATAACACTTTTGGTATAGAGGTTCTAGGAGAAAGTGGTCCAGCAGCATGCAAGGAAATTTTTTTTCATTCTGGGTTTTAGACCTGCACTGAGGGGGATAAGTGGATGGGTTGTTTCACAGACAACAATTCTTAGAGGTCTAATTGAAGCTTAAAATAGAAATTATTCTCCCCTGCTCCATGTTTGCAGGTATAGGGAAGTAAAAGAAGGAAAAAAGCAAACAGGAAAAAGAGAAAACATGCAGTAGTACCACACCTTAAAATAAAAACTTGTTCCCTTGACAATTCTAAGTATCACTTATAACACATTCCTTGTGACTCCAGTGAGAATATTTGTCTGATAAGCATATTCTATAAACCATAAATATATATTATACTTAAGACCAGGATATAATCTCAGATTTTCCTACTGATATAATACATATAAAAAAAAATAAAAATAAAAAAAATTCAGGGAAGTTAAAAAAAAGTTAACAATGTTGGTAACTAAACTGTCATCTTGCCTGTATGGTAAGAATGTATTTCTGGGGAAATAAAAGAAGTTTACAAAGTAGCCTAATGAATGCATCTGTTTGCTTTTTGCTTGAAGGCTAAATGCAAACTTAGCTTGTAAACCAGAAAACTTGTTTTAATATAAACAATGCATAAAAAATATATACAAATATATATACAAAAACATAAACAAATATAAAAAATTTTAAAAAGCCTTGCAAAGAATGAAGTAGCCTGTAAGTCATGACTGTTGTATATTAACTGAACTCTGAATTTGAAAAGATGCAGGGTTTATGTTTGTTTGGGAAAAATAAAAACATCCATCACAGACTGATAGAACACTGGAAATCAGTGTCTTATCTATCAGTATATTGACTTTGTGTTTATCCTTTTTTTTTTTTTTTTTTTTTTTTTTTGAATAAGCTTAATTTTGTTTTTTTTTTGAAAAAAAAAAAAAAAATAAGATTTGTGTGCCATTTTGTCTTAACTTTCTAATTCTTTAGAGAGTAATTGATCTTTAAATATTGGGAGAAAAAATAAGAAAAAAAAAAACAAAACATATTGTGGAGCCTGATATAACCAAATCAAAGGGATTAGCTATGTCTGCAAATCAAGGACATACTTTAACACCATTCTTGATGCTCAGTAAATTACCTTGTAGCGAGTTCCCTTTAAAGTTATGAGGGGCATTTCACTCAACAGTGCCCAGACCTAGAGCTGTAAACTACCCAAACTATCAGAAGAACAGAGAATTCAAGAAATGGACATATTCCATCTGTTCTCTCTCAAAAAGGGAATAATCTTGAAATTGCCAAATAAACATCTAGAAGTATAACCCAAACATTAATTATTCAGAATACATCAGAAAGTACTGGGCTAAAATCTACACTTTCCCCTAATTTGTGGCTGTCTCAGTCTGGACATTTTGGATTGAGTTTACTCCTATTAAATGCATTACAAACTGGAGATGATGAAAACATCAGTTTTAAATCTGAAAATTAATGTTTATATATATATGTAACTAAATCTTCTATCTTTCTTCAGACATAAACTAACCTCCATTTAAGTAAATTTATTTTTTCAGTTACTAAGGATCAGAAAGGTACTGAGTAGTTAGGCCTTGGAGGTCCTTGTAGACATATTTGACAGTTTTCTCAGAAATTCCTTAGACTGTCTAAAGAGAAATGTCCATGTATGTATCAAATGCCAGTATAATTAATCTGGGAAAACCATGCACACTTGAGTGACTCATTCTTGCATGGGGATATATTGATTTGTGGACATGTATTTAGGAATAAAAATCTAAAATGGATTAAGAGAATGTTATAATTAAATTTTAATTAATATTGAATGGTAGTATTTATACATTTTTTCCAAAGCAGAACAAAAAATTTTTCAGTGTATTTTCATTTGCAAAGGACCATGCAGCCTTCCATATAAGGATCTGAGTTTAAAAGATAGATTCTTTTGTTGCTGACATTTTTGTTCCCATAGAGGAAAAAAAAAATTATTAAATTCTAGTATCAAAAAATATTCATATATTGCTTCATAAGCAGTAAGTTCCCATGTACTAAACTGAAATTATCTCAAAGTTCTTGAAATACTTTAGATTTGAGACAATAAGGATAATAAATAGGTTTTTAGAAGCCTTCAGTTTCTGTACATCTTTTGTTATGGGCTATTTCTGTCATCCTGAATGGATGTATGCATATAAAGCTACACAGAGTCACTAGGAACAGTAAGGAAAAGAAAGGATATTCCCTTTTTAAGGGGCACTTTGTATAGGAAAGAGTTTGGAAGGACATTTCTGGAGCTCCTATCTGGCTTCCTTACCCCACTCACTCTGCCAAAATAGGTTTTCTTCTATTTCCCTTTTCCTGGTGCTCACTATAGCACTGGCTGAACATCTCTCCATTGGAGGGGAAAGAATTCTCTTGTCTGGGACACCATACAGTTTTGTAGTTATGGCAGTCCTTGGGGAGATGGAAATTTAATTCTTATGATCAGGACTGCAGCCTGGAGCTGTGCCTCCCTCACCTTCTGGGTGGGCATTCTGGCCATTGGACTCTTAACTGATAAAACGCACCATATCTTACTTTTCAGCCTTCTTCAAGCAGGGTCACAACACAGAAATATTAATCAGATTTTAAACAATATAAGAAGATTTATCTATATGGTTACTGTGGGAAAATAAACATGCTTCTAAGTCCTTTCTCAGGTAGGCTCTCATTGTGCTGGCTGCCATTTCCCATGTCCTCTACACATAAGACTGAATAGTAATTCCTATCACAATAATGTTTTATATATATGAAAGTATTATTTTTGGATATGTATTTTTCCAGAAATGAGCTCTGGGAAACAGAAAGTTCTACCTGACATTTTGAATAAAGACAGTTCAGCTGAACAGAGTGCAAAAAAAATATGCTTGATAAATTATGAAAGCATTTTTGGAACTCAGAATTATGTGAGAGTAAAGAAAGTGCTTTCAGTGAGATATATTAAAATTATACCTTAATGGATATCACATGCAGGGCATGGTTAGTGTATGCTTCACCATACTTTTAACTTAGCACCTGAGGTGTTCCAATAAGAAAGGCTGCATAGAACATCCATGACTAATGTAGATATGTAATGAAAAAAATTGCCGGTGGAGTACATGAATTATCTGCAACACTCCACTCCCATTCCCTGCAGCTGTTCTTAAATGTTCACAGTTGTGAAGCCTCACACAATTTTACAGACTGAAGTAAGGGTTTCCCACTTGCCCTTCCGCAGATGGTTCTGATCGGAAGCAGATCATACTCTATGACTCCAAGGTTGGGATACATCTGATCTAATTTCAGATGTCTGCAAAGAGATACATGAGTCATTAGGATGAGGTAAATCACACCATACAAATATTTCTTTCATTCTATTGACTATAAAGAATGTCTAATACAAATAGTTCAGTGACAAATGTTTACTTAAGGAAGATGAATTTCATTGCTACTGACATCAGTACATTTGCATCAAGGACAACTGTCCATGTTTGTTTTCTGCAGAACAATTGAAAATATCGTATGCATAATGTAGGTGTGCCCTAAGCTATAACAAGACAGAAAGGAATATTTTCTTCACAATGATGACATGTTTGTAAGGTCAGGTTCTTACTATTGTAAAGTGTAAGTAATTTTACATAAGTCAGTAAAGTAAAAGAAAACTGCTATAAAACATGCACAACAAAGTGTCAGAACAGGTCTGTTTTAGTTCTGAGGTGTATAATAATTTTCTTGCTGGTCAGATTGCCTGTTAAGATAAATACCTTATTTTTTAATGCAGTATTTTATTTAGAAAATGAAAACTACACCAAAACATTTCCTTTTAAATCCATTACATCTATGGAGTCAAAAGTCTACAGTTTCTCAAACTTTCTGCAATCTATTGATACAACCTCATACATTTACTGTGTAAATTTACTAATATGAATATTTGTGTAGTCATATATCAGTCTAATTTAAAGTTACATTTTATATACCATTTTTCCTCAAGTCTTCAAATGTTTTACAATCAAATTCCTATTGTTCTCAATGCTTGTGATTTTGCTTATTGTTTCTTTCACCTATCAAATTCACTAGTCAATTAATAGTTTAGTTAGTATGTGCATTCTTTAATTAAACAGATGAGTAACTTTCTCCTCAGACTTGGGAAAACTGAAGGGAGTTCCATTTTAGTTTTATAAAACCCAATTAAGTGAAAGGAAAATTAGATGTAGGTTGTCTATTTCAAGTTCCCTCCCAACTTGCCTGTCTGCTTTGATTTTTACAATTACATTAAAAATAGAGTTAAAATGGAGTATAAACCAAAAAAACTCTCTTTATAATTTACTTCTAGGAAATAAGATTTTGAGAAAATGGAAACAGTCTAATCCAGAAGATCAGAAAAGCTGTCTCTCAGTTTTATGAAATTGTAGAAAATCTAATAAAATTAGGAAATTAATAAAATTTAACAGCTGCATGGATGGTCCAGAACCTGAAATAGTTTAGAATAAATAACAGTTAATACTAACCTTTCTGTGTAAAAGTTATGTTACATTATGAAAATAAAGGTTATATTTCAAAATACTCTCAAGCTTAGCAAAAAGCTTAGCTCCACCAATGTCTTCCAAAGGAAGAAGACAATACAGGGTGTGTCAGCAAAGAAAGATCGAGAAGAACATACATCTGCAAACCACAGATGCCACAGGACACGCAGCCACGAGTAAATTTACCCAGCTGGCAGAAAGCAAGTTCAAATCAAGACCAAAACTGCCAAACAAAATTATTCTGGTTCAAATAGATAGTTCCAGACCTGAAGCTGTCCCCAAACTGTTCCCAGATGTCCTAACTCTAGTCAAACATTTCATTGTGGAACCATGTTGTGAACCCTCTCAGGCTTGTTTATTCAGGACTCCAGAGGGGCAGATGAATTCCAGCAACTTGGAAGGGTACATCTGGAGAGACAGATGAGGCACAGAGCTGCTCCAGGACATTCCAGTTTAGATTTCACTAGAACGAAGGCAAGTTTCAGGGAAAGATAATAATACTTAGGCATGCGTTCACACAGAGTACAGTTCCAAAAGTATTTAAATTACATTATTTCTGTGCATTTAAATTACATTATTCTTGTAAGGAGACAGCTAATGGATGAGTTATTAAATAGTTATGAAATAATTCTCTGGTATATATCTATAGTGAAAAAACCCTGCACAGTAAGAAAATGTGTGTTACAGCATCAGTATTAATAATGGCCTGTACCTTTCTCACATAGGATCTGAAGCCTAACTGTTCTTTCCTGGTGAGAACTAGTCATTAAGTCAGTGTAGCATTTCATTCAAATTAGTAAGCACACGTTATTTCAGCATTCCTCCTGCAATTGCTTCATAATGATCATGCTGAAGTAACATTACTGAAGTGCAAATAAATTCTGTCTAAAATTTTCCCCAGTTTGCAAACTTGTGATAAGAAAATGTTTTCAAATAGATCTGAACTATTAGTACAGGTAAAGATGGACCTGGTGGAGAATGAAAGGGTACAAAACTTAATCTGTGGCTTTTAAGTTGTGTTTGTATATATGTATATATTCTGATATGTATATATCAGAAAATGTCTGCGTTAAGTATTTCTACAGTATCTGTCCCAGCTGCTATTCTGGGTGGCCAACTGAAACGGTGGTTGCTGTTACTGGAATTATCTCCTGAATATGTCTTCTTTCACCACTGTGCAAGGCAAATGGACAAAACGAAGCTGATTACCAATGTATGGAAAGATCTGCAGCATTTCACTTGTACCCAAACTTTTGTTGCTAATGTTGTGGGGTTTTTTTCCCACAGTGAACTTCTGTCCAAATAAAATGTTTTCTCAAAAAGAGGCAGATATCAAGGTTTTTAGAAGAAATTGGGAAGACAGACCAAAAAAAGTTGAGTATATGACTATTCAGAAATTTCATCATAAAACTTTTGCTATTTGTTTAATGCAACAACCGCATTCAAATGCTTTTTGTAAAATGTATTCCCAGATGCAAGGGTGTAAATTAATAAAATTATTGAGAAGGATGATACATTGTCTTTCATTCTCAATATTGTAAGATACATAGACTGATTAAACTGATTCAGAATGTCTATATGCAAGTATACATATATATTGTATAAGCTACTGTAAGTTAAAAAAAAAAAAAGCACAGTTATCAATACTTAACATAGTGAGAAAATTTGTTCTTTTTCAAATTGGATATGATTTCTTCTATTGTGGTCAAAGAAGAATAGCATGATCAATGCAAGCTGTGACAATTTGAGATTTTAAGAGCAACTGCTACCATTAGGGTAAGGAAATTCAAACAATCACTGCATGCATGATAAATGGCATCTGGTCTTACATGTCTATGATGTTTGCCAAACACCAGAGCTTTGGTCTTAAAATGATAAGGGAATTTTGTGGAGAGATGGTGGATTACACTGTTTATTAACTACTAACTTAAAAATCTTCTGAGACCCAGGTGACACAAGTGGCTACAACATTCATCCTTTGCTGTACTGCAGACATCATGAGGGCAAGGCAGGGGGAGTAATAAGGAGGATGTTTAAACTGGGGTAAATAGTAGTGTTTCCACATTCCTGGGTCTGGATACATATATGATTTACATCCTGATAATCTATCAGGATAAGGTCATGGTATGTACCATTTCCCTGGGGAATCTTTTGTAAGCAGATCTGAGGTTGCAGGTTTGCAGGTCATAGAGTGGACCTGTGTTAGATTCTAGTCTGAAGAGCCATATGCCAGGAAATCAAAATAACCTGGAGTATGCATTGGTTTTGCAGCTGAGGCTGAGCTATCAGTACTAACCTTTATTTAAAGGAATTAAGGACTTTGTAAAGGCCCCTGCTAGGCTGGGAGCCTGATGTAATGATCTAGCCATATGTCTGGCTGTCATCGACTCCTGAGTTCTGATCTGGACTTTGATGCTTGTGGCCTCTGTGGTCTTGGGCAGGTTGCTTCTGTGCTCTGTGCCTGCAGAAGGGAATAGTGATACTACTCCTCACAGAGATGTTATGCAAATTCATTAGTGACTGTTTGTGAAGGGCTTTGAAGTAGAAAATCACTCCATAATTGCTAAGTATTATTTAATAGCTCTTTTATAGTAGGCATTTCCTTTTGAATTACCCTTCTTGATGTTTCATTAAAATGACATCATGCTCACTTGCAAATTATAGTGGTGGGTCATGTGCTTGCCAGTATAATGAAGCATGAAGAATTATACACATCCCCCCTAAATAAATTAATTTGCAAGAAGTTATCACTACTGAGGTCAGACTGTAGGTCCCTGGTTTCTCAAACCCATGACGCTAGCCCTATACTAAATCTCATTTATTTATATTGATTTTTGTAACATTAATTTGAAACTGCTCTTTTCATCAATACCATCCAGGGCTTTTTTCTTCTCAGAGTAAATAATATTATTAGTCTCTGTGTGATCTAGAAATATCAGGGACTGAAACAGAACTATCACTTAAAGTAACTGCACTTTGTGCAAGACCAGCAAATAAAGAAGGAGAACATGTCAAGAAAGAAAAATAAAGGTCGTGCAACTTTGCACTGTCATAGGGTAAGGACAACCTTTTGTCCCTTATGCTGTAAATTTATGAAGGTAGGCATAGGAGTGCTGTGAAAGTACCATCTAAAACTCCTACTCCAGTATATGTCATGGTTTAGGCTCCAGAGCTCTGTCTGCTCTGCTGAACAAGAGTGCCTTGTGCTCTTATTCCCCAAATACACCCCATCCAGGGAGCTTTAAATCCCTCCATGTGTGTCCAGGTATTCACCTGAAAGAGCACCTATACAGTTAGGAGGTAGGGCTCAGACCTTGGCTCAGTGTGCAGCTATCTGGGGTCAGGGTGAGCATCTGGGATCTAGGACTTTGGAAAGCACTATGGATTCCACAGTTAGAGTGGCACTGGGAGATAGACAGGGCCTTCTGTAATTCAGCATCCAACAAGATTTTTTTTCTAAACTGCAAACGATGCTATACTACTTTGATTCAATCATATATTTCAAGATGTCCAACCTCTTTTAAAAAGTTAATATTATTTTTGTCCGTATCTTTCTAATACTTATACCATATCTTAGCATAATAACTCAATAGAACTGGCTATTAGGAAATGAAAATAATTTATTGGACTTATAAAAATGGGATTTTGGCATGTGAGTTTATTGCACTTTGGCTCATAAGTAGGAAACATCTTCAAGTTATCACTTCACAAACATGAGTTTCTATAAATAACTACAAAACTAGGAAATCTTTCATGAGAAATATAAAGATGCAAATCAAGTATGTACTTTTGCATACTTTTCCTAGAATTTTTTTTTCACTATTCCTGTATAAGGATTATATATAGTAGGACACAGAGTAACTCTCAATGTCTGTATTCTCAACAAAAAGGAACATAACAGGGAAATTTCACTATGGATGAAAAGGCACATACTTGGGACCTGAATACCTCAGACGAAAACTGATATTCAGAAGAGATAGCAAAACTTAATGTTCTGGAGAATAGAACATGCTGCTAAGTGTCTATGGCACCAGTGAAGCAGGAAAATGTCTGGACATGCTATTTGCCAAATAACTGTTATTTGTGAAGGAGTGACTCCAAACTCATATCCTACCGCTTTGGCATACTGAGTGATCCAAAAAATGAATACACACACTGACCCTGGTCTTAATCTACTGTATGTAATTAAAGAAAAGATTTTAAAGAACTTTTTCCTAGTAAATTAAAAAAGATTTTTTTTTTTCTTTAAGTGTTATGCTGTATCTCTCTTGCTATTCCCAGCTAGTCTGTTGTATTTTTTTTTTTAATACAAATGCATTGAACTCAGAGACAAATGGAAGAAACAGTAAAGCTGGGAAACCTAAAAGTAAATTTTTTTGTTTATTTCCTAAGATATAAAAAATATTCAGGTAGTCATTCACATTCAGTTGCTACAATTAACTTTTGCTCCCTCAAATCACAAAAGTGAGTTGAATATTCCCCAATTCTGTATGGGGCTGGGGGAAACCAATGACACAGAGAGAGCTCTGCATAAGAAGCAGCTCTGAGTGTTCCAATGAAAGCCTTGCTTCCTTAGATGGTCAAACATGGCTGTCCACTTTTCGTTATCATAGAAAAAGAGTCTTTCACATATAGCTCCTCTTGGAATTGAGCTTCCCTTCCTCTATAGCCAAAAAGACTGTCCTCTCTCTGCAGGCTGATGGCAGTGGTGTCATCCAGAGCCCTCAGGAGCCTGAGATTCATTTGTCAGTCAAATGTAAGACCTTGGACAAATCAGTGGTACGGCTATTAAGATATCCCAGTTTTCCTGTGCTATTGAATTCAAGATAATTAGTAAGTCTTGTAATTGCGAAATGGCAGATGAAAAGTATTTGTGTGCTTTGTTTAGAGTTGGCATTTCTTTATTTGGCACGTGATTCCTCCTGGATAAAAGGACAAGCTCTGTTTGCCTGTTAAAGTGCCTCACCTAGTCTTCACATAGCAAGAGAAATTTTGTCTCTTTCTGTGTAAGTTTACTAAACATTTTCCTTATGAACAGCTGTTGCAGTCATTATAAGGTATAAAACAATAATTCTTTACAATATAAGTATTTACTCTTTTAAAGTTTGTTTGTTATGGATGTTAAAATACAGTCTGCTTTGCTTCTTAATGAAATATCCATGTTGCACAACCGTCAGCTATTCAAAATTATTTCAGGTCACGCTCAGTTTAAAAATTAATTGAAAAGAAATTAGTCCCACAAGGGTAGAGCTGTGAGTTGCAGTTTTGACTGACAGTAGGATACAAGACTATGAATTTAATCATGTCACCTTTAAAAGCATTTTATATGTTTAAAATTTTTCAACTTGCCATAAGCATATATGGTTTTAAATTGAATCATAGAATCATAGAATTGTTTATGTTCGAAAAGATCATTCAGATCATCGAGTCCAACTCTTACCATGACATTGCTACATCCATCACTAAACCATGTCCCTTAGCACCACATCTTCATGTCTTTTAAATACTTCTATGGGTGGTGAATCCACCACTTCCCTGGGCAGCCTGTTCCAGTACTTGAGAAACCTTTTGGTGAGTAAATTTTTCCTAGTATTCAATCTAAACCTACCCTGGCATAAATTGAGACTGTTTCTTCTTGTCCTATTGTCTGTTACTTGGGAGAAGAGACCAACCCCCACTTGACTACAACCTTCTTTCAGGTAGTTGTAAGGAGCAAGAAGGTTCTCCCCTCAGCCTCCTTTTTTTCAGACTAAACAACCCCAGTTGCTTCAGTTACTCCTCATAAAGGAGAGGTCACTAAGTTGAAGAACAGAAAAATCAGTGACTCCTTAGAAAAGTTGCAAAGACATCATTTGGAGTAAGTTTTAATGTTTTGTTCTATTGCTTTGCTTTGTCATCTTCCTCTTTCCCCAACATAATCTCCATTAAAATACCCTATGTCCAGACCTGAGATTGTTTTAAAGTTGCTCCATCAGCCTTAGGATTTAGAAGGGGAGTTCTGCTTTAACTGAACAACTGTGGTGAAGAGTCAGGCCAAGGTATTAAGTTTTTGACAGTGATCATGACGGACAGTCAGGCTTTCCTTTTAGGGATGCTGGCAGGACTGACTGAGGAGAAATCTTTCTCATTACATCTTTAAGAATCCACAGTGTAAGCACCTAGAAATAAGATGTTAAATGAAGATGACAGGGAAAAAGTAGCACATAGGTGAGTACTTTATGACATTAGTATTCTGTCTAGGAATTCTCCAAATGGCTAGGAAATGTTTTAAAGACAAAGTTAATACATAGATAGCACAAACAGTGATATTTTCCCTAGATGTTCATGTCTGAGTCCAACAGAAAATATATCTACAAGTGTTGGGATTACACTTTGAGTTAAGACTCCTAGAAAAGAGAGATAAAATCAGTGGATGATCTGCCTTAGTGGACCTGTGGGTCAAGCTGAGAAAAGCAGAAAAGGGTCATAAGCAGAAAAGAGAAGATGCTGGCCAAAGAGTTAAACACAGACAGGAAAAGTTTATAAGCCATTTATTGTGCTGGATGTCTCATTTTATTGTGTTGTTTTGGAATTAGTGTGATTATTTGCTCTAATATAATGTGCAAAGCCAGTGTTAGGTAGCAGTAACAGGTTGAAATGTTCTGAGAGCTGTTGTGTCACCTTACAGCTAAGCACTCAGTTAATAGATATGGGGAGATTCATGATTGCTGAATAGGAACAATGTAATTATGGCAGTCATCCAAGACCAAACAAAAGGATGGGGATATGGTTTTAATGGCTTACATTTGAAATAGTTGGTTTCCAGCTCTCAGACAAAAGGGAAAGAGAACTGGAGAAGGCCACCCTGGAGAAGACCTATGGCTGGTTCAATTCTTGTAAAGTTCGTAAATCTTGACATTTCAATGAAAAAGACATGGGTTGATTTACAGTGCACACATATTTTCCCAGTGTCTGTAATAGCTATATCTGTCCTTGGATTTTGTAACTTCAGTGAGTGTGTTTCACTTCACAACTGACAAGAAAAACTAAATGCACACACGGTTTTTGATACAATGGCTCAGTTGACAAGCAGTCACTCACCACATTTCAGTGACTTGGTTTCTTTAGATCACATGACCATGCCCTTTGAGTGGTAATTAATACCTCACAGGTAAAAGCATTTGTGTCTTTTACTTCAAAGTGTTCATTTCAACCTTAGATATGAAAGAACTGCCATTTAGTATTGAATTAATAGGAAACATGAGGGTTTAGGCACTCAGATTTCTAAAGAGAGGGAGAAGTTGTGACTACGGACATTTTGCCTGCATCCTTCTGTAAGTAGTCTGGGAACCTGATCCATCAGACGATGACTCGTTTAGTTTCCCTTTGGCTGCAGAAGGCACATTTCTTTTCAGAGTAAAACCGGACATGAAGAGGAAAGCTTGGTGCATGCCCAGGCCATGCCCCGTATGGAAACAGTAAGTAATTGGGGTATATTCCAGCTTCAAGCCAGGAATTCAGCAGCACCTCTATCCCTGCTAGTATAGGCGCAGTCTCTAAGAATGAAAAGCATCATTGTTTCTTCTGAGACATTTGGCAGAGCACACTGAATGCGGCTAAATAGTGTTTCCCCCACCACATAAAAGCAAGACAAACTTCCTAAGAAGTGGTATTGGTTAAATGCTGGGAAGTCAGTGACTGACTAGGGCAAGAACAGGCAAATTCATAGTTCAGTAAGCATGTAAAAAACATAAAATTAACAATGAGCCATTTCTTTTTCCTCAGTTGAAGGGTACTAAGCAAGTGGAAACTCAGAACTGTTAGAGTCATGCCAATGAAGAGGCATCACTACATTGTAAAATTGTGATCTAAATCAGCAATTGCTTTAGAGGTTGAGTATATCATGAATATATCTGAGCCGTGGCTTCTCTCAAGAAGCAAAGGAAAGTTAAAAATAGGTATCTATATAATATGTACCTAAAAATGGGAATGAAAAAATCCATTGCTAGATTATCATGTTTTCATACTGTAATTTTTTTAAATGTTGTCTTCAGTTCAGCATTGAACTGTTTCCAAGACTTTTTATGAAAATATGAAGACAGAATTAAAGTGGTATAAAGAAAAACCCTAACAGATATCTGCACTTCATGGTGGGGACAAACATGAGCTAGTGTGAATGTAAAACCTGTATCATTGTATTAATTTGATACTGAGCCCCCCAGCCTTAACTCTATATAGTCTTTCATTTAAATAACATTTCCTTCCCCTACCATATGCTCACTGCTAAAATAATATTTTTTTCCTTCACTGGTAACGATTTTGAATCTGATCTAAAGCTTGTCAGAAGCAATAAGAGTCTTTTGATTGAAATCAGATCTTGGAGCTATAATTTTGACAATTTTATGTAAAGAAAATTGACAGATGACCACTGTTGTAGGAGAAAACTGCTCAACTCACACAGTTTAAATCAAATCAGTATCAAAGTGTTTTATTTAGCTATTAATGACATGTAATTAACCAGCAAACAGCAAGCAATACATTCAGGATCGATATCAGGAATAAAACAGATAAATCACAGTACTGGGGTCATACCAAGGTTTAGTAAACAATTAGAAATTTCTAAAAACTTTTCCTAAATGAATCCCCACAAGGTCTAATAGCAATACACACAGAAACACACACACACAAGCACGCACACACAAAGGTAAGTTTGCATGCCCCAGGCTGTTTGTAGGTCACCATCACTGTGGGGTTCTTGACTTCTGTCTGTGGGATATTTGGCTTCTCCAGCATCAGGTGAGGCTCTGGAACTCCTGACCACCTACTGACCCACAGGAGATGGAAACACACTCAGTGTGTCCCCATGGGGCACCCTGCACAAACAGCACCTATCTGGGTACAGGCACCTGTTGGACAATGCTCTGTCAGGGTAGAACAGACATTGCAATGCTATGGACCACTTGTTTCACTGTCAAACCTGGTTTCTCACTTCCCTCCTTCCAATTTTGCATATTTGCTTCCTGCATTTACACTTCTTTTCAAGGTAATGTCTCTTACCTCCCCCTACCCTCTTCCAAAAGTCTATGTAATCTCCAGCTGCAGTTTAATTTGACTGTTGATCATACTCTTGTGCAGCATTATCTGCCTAGGAAAAGCCCCTCTTAGGCAGCCTGATGTCTTCCACTCAAGCACGGTTTATTCTCACTTCTAGGCAACTCCTACACAGACTATTTTATCAAAAGGATGCTACATGCTAGCAGTATACTATCTATATGAAATATCTCCTCATGCAGTCCTTTACATCAAAGATACCATACGAGATAAGCTCCACAAAGTTCTTAACCCTCATTTTAATGATAGTTATTGTTTTGCCCTTATTTACTTCAACTGAAAGACTGTAACAGAATCACACTATTTCATGTGTACAAACTTAATTCTAACTTTCAGCCTAAATGTATTTATAATGAGTCAGAAAAATTTGCTTATGGGCTATCATTGCATTTTCCTACACATAGATGTTCTGCTTCTTGGTGCTTTCTCTCTTTCTCACCATGTATACAGAGACAGCAATCTATATCACAAAATTAATTACAGAAATGTTGAGGTGAAGGGAGCTCTAGGGGTTCTTCTGCTCCAATCTCTGGTGGAAATTAGGACAATTGTATCAGGGCAGCCTAGGCATAGCTTTGAAAATCTCCCAGAAAGGAGATTCCACAGACTGATGAGGCTCAAAGGCCAGGAATAGCTCAGCCATTGGGTTACCTACTGGACTTGGCAAGTCAGAACCTTTAGATGAAATACAGGGCCCTGCTGTCGCAAGGCTGCACAGATGCAGCCTTCTGAAAATGCTGGTGATGAAGCACATTACAAAACACATTTACATTTTGTTTAGTATGAAGTGCCCTGAGGCAACTGTTGACATTGTGTCATTCTGCTGAAAGGATTTTGAAGAAGCTTGCATGAGGTATTAGCTTGTTCCTCAACTGTAAGGAATATTGAATATAAATCATTTATATTGGTAGTGAAAAAGTGACTTTCAGTCAGATTACACACATTTGTCCACGTGATAGATGTTCACAACATCCTGAGTAGGTAGATGCCTGGTTCACTGCCAGAGCAGACAGCAGTGTACTGAGTAAGTCTTTGTGTCTTTTTCTCAGTCATGCATTAAACATGTATCTTTCAAATGAAATATTCCCCTGCATTGATATTATCTTCCTGAGGGGACAGATGTGTTAGGCTTAGGGTTGCGTTTACTCGCAAAGGCAACATTCAACAGGCACAGGACATGAAAATGTCTGGACAATCACGTTTCAGTCAGAAAGAAGGAATTCTATTCCTGAGTTTAAAGGTTCAAGATTTTTTCGTACTAGCCCAAAATTCACTTGCAAGTGCAGGCTGTTTCTACCTAATTTTTAGCATGAGGAGAGAAGAGGGTGGAATGAACATGATTGTATCAGTGTAATGCTTCTCCTATTTACATGTTCAAAATAGGTGTGTTAACATCTATGCAGGAATAAATATTTACTAGAAGAAAGTAAAGGGAAAACAAGTGAACCTGTAACTACCTTGTTGTATAAAATAGTACAATTTGTTTGCTTTCATTATATGTTTTTATCACAGAGACCATGTCTTTGTCGTAATCTTAAATGTCCCATATTTTTGCACTGCATATATTGATATCTCTCATTGTAGTAAAAAAGTCTGTCATTGACTTGGCAATGGTAGATCATGTAAAAAGACAGGATAGCATTTTTATTTAATAGAACTTTCCTCACCATGCTGAAGTGTTCTACTGTGTTGCATTATCCATCAGGAGTAAAGCCTCCCACTCCTGCAAAACATAACTATTAATACTCTCTAAGCAGGATAAAAGTGCAACTAGTGAACAGCATACTGTGGAATTTGATTTGTTTGTTGACTTCCAAATGGAAGCCTGCAGCCACATATAACTGCTTTGGTTTCCTATGTTTTTCTGTGCTGCCTGTCTATGCAAGTCTCTTTCAGATGTTGTATTTCCATGCTCTGAGGCAACTCTGAGTAAAAAGGCACTGATGTGCATCTTAGTCTCATTTTTGTGACTTACATCCAGTTGCTAGCAATGGAGTTTCAAAGCATATACTGAAGTCATTTGGGGGCAGCTAGCAGCAGCTCTCAGAAAGCTCTCTCTTGTGGTCTATGGTCACATCATGTTTGAAGGATTTCTCTGTCTCTCAAGTGCACCAGATGGACTTTTTGTGTGTAAGTTCTCAAGCTCTCTTGCAAAACATTCCTATTCAACTGCTGCAATATGTTATTTTGCTGGCAACAGTGATCTGGACATTGGTTAGCAGTATTCTTTTTGTCAGGAATTAGGCTCAAACAGTACCCTGCTGAATGACTGACCTCTTCTCACCCCTAGAATGACAGGATGTTGTATCTGAGTGAGTTGTATCCTTGAAACTGATATTTAATGTGTTTTGTTGCAGGCCTTGTGTCACAGATGCACTTTTCCTCTCTGCATTGCATGAATTTCCAGGTATCTGGAAGGCCAGATTTTCTAGTCAGTGATCTCTGAACTTATCTAATATAATTGACACAGGCATCAGGTACCTTTTCTTCTCAGGAAGGTTGAGGGTGTGGGCTGGGGAAGTGATGATCACATTTTTCTGGAGATTATCAAGTGGCCTGTGTATAGTCTGACTAACAAAATTCCATTCTGCATTTAGTTTGTCCCCCCACTTTATACCAATTCTCTGAATTTAATGAGATTTGGGTATTTTTCTTGAAGGTTCATGATTTTTTTTGTACTATTTTTTCACTTAGGTCTGTCTCATTTTCCACATTTGGATATGGGATTCCTCATATATTCTGTGATTATCTTTGGGTTTCAATAGAGTTGCTGTGGGCTCTCTGAGAATCTCTATCTCTCTATACCAAGTCTTTTCCCAAAGATAGAATTTTCTGAGCATTTCTAGGCTATTGATAGAATTTTTCTGAGCATTCTGAGTACAATAATCTGTTATTACTTTAATTCAATCTGTGAAAATTTCTACCCAAAGGGCATTTTCATCCCAGCAGAGAAGGAAAAGCTACTCTAAAGATTCTATGTGTAAACAACAAAGGTAACTACTGTCACCACCGTACACTGATTGCTTCAAGGTGGGATTTTGCACCATTCTGACTGAGTTGATTTCCCTGGATGCTTCTTCCTGGAGTGGACTGTCATGGTTTAACCCAGCAGACAGCTAAACACCACACAGTCATCCACTTACTCCCTCTCAGTGGGATGGGGGAGCGAATTGAAAAGAAAGTAAAACTCATGGGTTGAGATGAAGACAATTTAATAGGACAGAAAGGAAGGGAAAATAATAATGATGAAAGAATTTATAAAATAAGTCATGCACAACGCAATTTCTCACCACCTGCTGACCAATGTCCAGCCAGTCCCCAAGCAGTGGACCACCATCCCTGGCCAACTCCCCCAGTTTTTTTGTTCAGCATGATGTCATATGGTATGGAATTTCCCTTCGGAAAATTATGTCAGCTGTCCTGACTTGGTCCTCTCCCAGTTTCTTATACACCACCAGCCTCCTCTCTGGCAAAGCAATATGAGATGCTGAAAAGTCCTTGACCTAGGGTAAACATTGCTGAATAACAACTAAAACATCAGTATATTATCAACATTATTGTCATTCTAAATCCAAAACACAACGCTATAGCAGCTACTAGGAAGGAAATTAACTTTATTCCAGCTGAAACAAGGGCAGAGCTCACACCAGCCTTCTTACATAACTGTGACTATTCTTGTTTCACTCTGTTTATTCCTCAGGTCTGGGAGGGCTTTTTAACAGTTTCAGAAACAAACCTCTAATTATCTGACAAACTGCATATTTGCTACACATGCAAGAATATTTCAGCTGAAGAATCGGCCTTCACACTGGAAGCTGTTATTAAGTATAGATTCAAAACTTTATGTATCAGGTTATGGTAGTGCAGCAGAACCCTGACATTTACTGTTACTGAGCAAAAAGACTGTGATAGGTGACACATTTTTAAAAAGATTTGTTGTTTGCTCCTATAACATGGAAAGATTGTGACTATGGTAAAAGATGAAATGCAAAATAACAGAACCTTGTTAAAAAATCCTCAAGATGTTTACCATTACTTCACTCATTTGCCACTACAGTGAATACTAATACTTACTTCTGTAAGGACTACTAAGAGGCGAACACAGGCAGCATGAGTAATCATACCTCCATTCTTTGTATTTGACAGCAAATATAGGAAGCCTATCTTTTTTTTTTTTTTCATTGTTGTTTGTTTAGGGTTTTTTTGAAGTCACAAAGTACTAAGCCTAGGAAGTTGTCCCAGCATGAAGTGTATTATGGGAATAAACTGAGTAATGCACTAATTCCACAGCTATTCTGTGCTGTGCCTCACTGTCCCCATAGGATGCTGTTTTACCTCTCCTTAGTGACATCTGATTGTAGATGTGCTATCAAAATGTAGTTATTTCTTCTAGCATTGTGCACCCAAAAGTAGAAGATTTGTATTTAGATTAAAATATTCAATAATATATTGTAAAATGGCATGCACAGTAGTTGACATCTGGGGCCTGTAGATCTTATTTAGAGATGTGTCAAATTTGCTAATTTAGGAAACATCTGCTACTTGGGGAAATATAATGCAGTGCAACTGGATTTGCAACAGAATGAAATTAAATTCCTATAACATATCTATGCTCTGATTTGTGCAAATTTCAGTTCTGCTTATTTTGATTCACACAAATTAAGTGAGGGAGTGGTGTTTTTAAAATGCATTTGACATTTCCTGCACTTCCTACTGAGATCAACTGTTGTCATGGTTTAACCTCCGACAGCAACTAAACACCACAGAGCTGCTCACCCATTGCTTCTACCTGCCTCCCTCCATAACCCCGATGGGATAGGAAGGAGAGTCGGGAGGAAGAAAAATGGTGACACCCTGTAGGTTGAGATAAGGACAGTTTAATAAAACAACACAAAGAGAAAGAAACAACAATACTAATAATAGTACTAATGAAATGATATACAAAGTGAGTTATAGGCTCTACCTGTGCCTGAGACACCACTTTCCCTGCCCTGATCACACTGAAGCAAGTTGGAAACAGGTGCCCTCACCCTGGGCCAGCTCTCCCCTTGTATAGGAGTCACGACTCAGTATGGTATTGAACATCCCATTGACTGGTTTAGTTGTTTATCCCAACCATGGCTCCTCCCAGCTTCATCCCTTCACAACTGCTTGGGACAGCAGCCAGTTGTGATAATTAATGTGAACTGAACCCAGGAAAACTGTAAAACTCTCTTTGTCTTCTTCTACTGAGACAGAGTTAAGTGCAGGCTGCAAGTTTCCAAGACTTCTTATATGGTCATGTGCCAGAGTAAACAGGTGAATTTATATTCCAGTTTGAGAGCAAAGGATGTTTTTCTAAGTGCTCCTACAAGACATCATAGCTACATACATCTTGATCTAGAAACAAAAAGCCTAGGTTCCAAAGCTAGCGTGAAGACTTAAATCAAGCAGAGAATTACTGCACTTCTTCTAGTGGATGGCTTCTCCCATCTCACCCTCATACCGTGCATGTACACACAAGACACCACTCAGATGCCTGAACTGGCATTATGTCTTATGTAAAAAAGGGTGAGCTCTACCAGGGAACATCTGCTTCTAGAGAAGTTGTACTATGCAAGAAACCTAATGTCAGCACACGGAAGCTTAAATATGTATTATATTCATATGCATATATAAGTATTCCATTAGACTTGAAAGACTCATTCACTAA
Organism: Todiramphus chloris collaris; assembly: GCA_025345505.1. Taxonomy (NCBI): domain Eukaryota; kingdom Metazoa; phylum Chordata; class Aves; order Coraciiformes; family Alcedinidae; genus Todiramphus; species Todiramphus chloris. The sequence goes on along the minus strand of JANVCC010000067.1, from coordinate 2,534,850 downwards.
GGGAACAATTCATTATCATAAGCAAAAATGAATCACACACGTTCTCCTATTACCAGTGGAGGTCAGCTGCAGCAAAAGTTGAACTCAGTTGGATCACTCTTAAAAAAATAACAGTGAAAGTCATCAAGAAGTAGAGGTTGGAGGAGGCCTCTATAGGGAAATGGATTCAACTGGATATTCCTAAAAGCATTTCAAAATGGCAGGATCAGAAAAGGTTAGCTAAGCTATTAATCTCAGTTCAAAGAACATGCAAGTAAACTCCCTGGTGCACAGAGAACTAGATTGAATCCTTATGAACATGCTGACCTGTTGACTCTGAACATTACAGAGCAAATAGAAACAAAAATAGGAGAAAAATAAGTGGAATAAGTATATTATTTTTCTATACAGTAGTAGTTTCTTGCCAGCTGGACAAAGTTGTATATATATATTTTTTTTTCTAAAATAAACAGAATATAAGGGGTTTAGCTTTTCCTTTCTAGTTTTCTCTTGGTAGTAATCTTTACCCATTTTGTTGAAAAACTTTCCTCTCTGTCTGCAAGACCAAGCAATATGTTTCAGGAAACTTTTCTAGTTATACTTTCTGGATGATCTTTCTTGTACAGAAGCTGTCTGCATCTGGGTGGTCAGATTAATATCTCACCATAAGTTCAAGTAGACTGGAAACAAAACAGTAGAAAGAAAATACAGTGCTAACCAAGAAACCTTAGAAAGATTTTTAAAAGCAACCTATTGGATTGTATTTATTTATTTATTTATTTATCACTCAGAGCTCCCTGGAAGTGTCTGACATGAATATCTTTCCTGAGTATTTTAGCTACAAACAGGTCAGAGTCTTCTAGAGGCAGGAGAAGTAATCCTTGGTCATGTCAACAACTTTGTGAGGATAGTCAAGAATAATATTTTGTAAAACAGTGTGAAATACTTTTAGTTTAACATAACAGAAAATAAGTAAAAATAGTTGCAAAAGAAAAATGCTATAAATTTAGAATGTTGGGACAAAAAAGGGATATATTATGATTCAAATGCTAATTGTCATTAATTGAAAATAAAGTGTTGTTAGAATATCTTGCACTTCAGAAATTACAGATAAAAATAATGGATAATCTAATGCTCAACACACAGTAATGTCAACTGCAACAAATTGCAGTTCACTTCAACAATAAGGTAGGGAAGAAAAGAAAGGTAAGCTGAATCTGTAAAAGACAGAGAGTCAACTTAAAACATGCTTAACTTTTCAACAGATGCTTCCAGGACCAAAACTGAGTTGATTATAACTAAAGTTATAACTAGAGAATAGCAACATGTCCAGCCTTTTGTGCCTCAATACTCAAAGTGTATTTTAGCCTGTGGTTTCCAAATTTTGTTGTGTCATATGTGCAGAGGTTGAAAACCCTGGGATCATCCTGGTCAAGAGAAGACTCAGTGGGAATCTTATTCCTACCTTTAACTGCTTCATGTGTATTCAGGCCAGAGAGAGTCAAACTCTTTGTGGATGAGCATAGCAAAAGACAACAAACAAATGTTTTAGCAAAGAAAATTCCAGTTGAACATATAGACAAAAGTCCTCACCATGAGGGTGGTCAAAGACTGGAACAAGATTCTCAGAGAGATTGTTAAGTCTCCATTCTTCTATATACTCAACACTGGACTGAACAATGTCCCAGGCAATCTAATGTAACTTTGAAGTTGACATCACTTTAAGCAAGAGATCCAATATCTAGATAACTAGATATTAGCCTATATAATTAGAGGACCGCTTCCAGTGGTTAAAATCTAAGATATAAATTATTGTTTGATTTGATGATTTGTGATCAGCATGAAGGGCATATAGGCACAATCAGCTGCCTAAAATTAAAATTTTTCCCTGATCATTCTTTCTCTGAACTATAGAATATTTTATTACCCTTACTTTTTATTACTTTTATTACTTTATTTCCAGATAGGATTGGAGAATAAACTATTTGAATCTGTGCAATGGATATCTCATCCTGACTGAAAAACACAGCAAACTAATTTTCAGGACTGTCAACTCTGTGAGTGTAGATGGTCTCTGAGAAAGATATTCGTCTTATCATATTTTAGATATTTACAGTGCAGGAATTCACATATGAGTGACTTAGAAAAACTCTAAAGTAAATAGAAAGAAAAAGGATTCTAGTGAGCAGTTCATCTGGTCTATTTCAGATATCTGTCAGGAGTAATGAATGGTGCCTTCAAATGGCCTATTTTTCTGTCATTGACTAAAAATATAGAATAGGGAGCTAACTCAGTGGTAAAAGTGCACTGTGATGAGACTCAAATTAAGTTTGTCCATCCTAGTTATTTTGCAGAAGAAGTCCTTCATTTGTCTGCTGTATATCCTCTGTTCTTGGTCAATTATTCTCAGATAATTGCTGGGCTACCACAACTGCGTGGTTCACATTGTGAGTCAGGGTCAGAGGAGTTACCAGTAAACATCACATCCTGCTGGGATTTTTTGGCAGCTAACACTGTCAAGATGAGAAAATGGGTGAAGACTTCTTTTTAATAAAAACTTGAGAAAACTTCTGAATCACAGACCCTGTTCTCATGGGGATTTTTCACTTCCCAGTCATCTGCTAGAAGGCAACACAGTGTAATACAAGCAGTCCAGGAGGTTTCTGATTGGGGATCAGATAATCAGTGGTAACTTTGGCTGTAGTGACATTAAATATGGAAGCTAATGATTCTGAGGCAAGTGAGAGCAGAGAATAACATAGTGCAGACTCTGAATTTCAGGCAAACAGATTTTGGCTTATTCATAAAACTAGTAGGTAGCATCCAGATGGACATTATTTCTGAAAGGCTAAGTAGCCTGGGAAAGCTAGAAGGTGCTCAAGGACAGCATTGTCCCACTGCAAGGATGGTCTGTCCTGGAACATAGTGTACCACAACTGTGGTATTTATAGCTTGGCCTAGATATCTGTCCTCCTTTGTGTTCTTTATTGACAGAGCATCATCATTTGTGTTTCAGGTATATTATTTTGGGTTTAACACAGGACTAATTTTATGCATAGCATTATTACTCCACTAGGACTACAAAGATACATACTCCTGAGTGGTGTAAGGTAATATGGATAATTCATTCTTCCATAGAAATTGTGTCAAGTTTGACATTTTTAACCTGGATGACTCACTAAACTGTTCCTGAATGGATGAGCCAATAAACATATCAAACAGTATACTATTTTCCTTATTTTAATAGCATAGATGATGAAAGAAGCAGAAGCTTCTGGGATTCCTTATACCGGCATGCAGACTGTTGTCACATATCTGTGATGTTATGAAATACTTCTGTCATTTCTTATCTGCTCAGTTCTCATAAAACTGTAGCTACATCAAAAGAAGTTGTTGCCCACTGTTCTTCAGCATCATTTGGCAGATCAGATCTCCATTTGAGAATATGCATTATTGTAACTTATTATTTTCTTATTGTGACACCAAGATAGTTACAAGTGAACTATTGTTCAAACCCATGTCCTCAAACTAGGAAAACTCATTTTTCATAATTTGTTTAAACATATTATTTTTATGTCTTTTTGAAGTTACTGTAGTTGCATTTTGGTATGTAATTTTTTGGGAGAAACATTAAAATCAAAGGGACACTATCTGGAATAATAATTAATATAAGGCTTCACTGACAAAATATATTCTTGAATTTTAACTATTTTAAAAATGCTTTAATAAAATGATGTTACTTATTTTACATATCAAACAGAATATTCTCATCCATGAGACTTTACAGAGACACAAGGTCAAATCCTGCTCACATTCATCTTTCTGTAAATTCTAATTTCTAATTTCCCTAAATCAGACAGGACCAGAGCTATACTGATTTATTCTCTTCTGTTCACATTTTTTTCTTTCTTTTTTTTTTTTTTTAAGTACATTGTAATAATTTCCTACTTTCTTCCACTCTACATTAAACTTTTGCTATATAATAAATGTTTTGAGATTATCAGACAGTTCTCTAAAAAATAAATTATTTTGAACAGTCCAGGGATTATCAAAGCAGTCATATTTCATCTTTTGGATAGAAGGGATTTCACCACAAATCTTCCATCTCAGCATCACTTAATGACAAGCAGTCACATTCTGAAGTTATTTATGGTTCTGGGTATCTCCATGCACAAGTGTGAAATTTGGAAATAAAATTCTAGTTTTGATGGTAGGTTTCCTGGCTAATTTGTAATTTTACCTTTACACCAGGAACACCAAAAAATAAGTTAATGTTGTATCTATGTAATATTGGCATCAAGCATCTTTTTCTGGGAACCATATGGACATCTTTCATCCTTTGCATTTACTGGTTCATAGATAAAGAAAATGAGATTAGGAACAGGCACTAGGGAACAAACCTCAGAAGCAAGAAATCCTGGCTAGGAGAGCAGCTCAGACCAGATGACCTGATCTCCCTTCTCGCCTACACTGTTCCTTGCTTCTAAGAAAAGAAATAATCAGGGTGTGTCCACACATTGAATTGACTTTATCCCTAAAGCTCAAAGGAGCTTTCCTAAGCAGTGAAACTAACTGAACTGGGTCTATTTGAGGTGAAGTAAACTATCTTCATAACAGCTGGTATGGTCCAGTGGTTTAGATTTGTGGCTAAACAAGTGTTTTACCACAGCAATCATGTACCTATTGTTGACCAGTGCCTGCACAGTTTACAGGCCTTCTTGTTCTCTCACACTGACCCAAGTGAGTAGGCTTGGGTTGCACAGACTGTTGGGAGGGAACACAGAAAAATAAAACAGAAAAAGAGGTATTTCACACCACTTAACATCATGCTCTCCAATAACAATGACAGTAAGTGGATGAGTATCTCCAACGTCGATGTTTCTTGGAGACTTGATGGGCATCAGTCTGATGGTGGCGAGTGATTGCTTTTGCATGATTTGTTGCTCTTTCTTTTGTCTTTTTTATATATAATTTTTTTCTTTCTTCTTTTTTTTTTCTTATGTACTTTTTATTTTTCCTTTTTCCTTTTCTTTTTTTTTTTTTAAATCTTTTTCCCCTTTTCCCTTTTTCTCTTTTCTTTTTGTTTAGTTTCATTTTGTTTCATTTTGTTTTGTTTCATTTTTCTTTATTCTGATCCACTTTTTCCCTTTGGATTCTGTCTACCATCCTACTGCAGGGGAATGAGAGAGTGGCTGGGTGGGTACTGGGATTGGATCAACACTCCACACTAATCTAGAGGGACATCTGGAACAGCTGCCATCAGAGAATAAATGCCTTTGGAGGGGAAAAACAACAGAAACTGCCTCTGCAGATGCTCTTGGTTTACAGTGGACTGTTGGTAGCTGCTAAGCTTTCCAGTGAAATCCTCACTTCCTTTGCAGAGATCACAATTTTATTCTTCAGAAGCAATCACTGAAAAGGAATTTTTGGAAGGACAAGTCAAGTCATGTGTCACTCTGTGACACTTCACATCATAAAATCTCACTAAGAATTTAGTTTCTCTGCTTTGCCAATCGTACAAGAAATATGACAGTAAGAAATGGTCAACTAACAGTGTACAACATGAGAGAAAAAAAAAAAAAAAGTTATAACCTTAAATCTGTGTTTACATGTCACAAAGAGCAGCACTATCTTGCTCACAGTGACTGAAATTCCAGGCAGCATTGCTCCATTTGGGAAATACATTACATCTTTACAATGTAAGTCCTAGCACACTATATATCAATAATACACCATTCTAATGATATTAAATTGTGTCAGTCTCCCAGTGGATTTCTCAGGCTAGGTAATGTCTATCTAGGCCAATAAAACGATCATCTGGCTCAAATGGACATCAAGGTGTTTCAAAGACCTCAGGTGATTATCATGCAGGCTGCACTTTCCCTTTAAATTACAACTGAGCCAATATCTCCTTGTGGGGTTTCTACATCTTCTGCAAAAACTATTATTTTAAAAGTTGATTGGAAAAATGTAATTCCATGGCCTGCAGAAATCCCTTCCCCAGATACTACTTATTTATCCAGTAATTTAATAGTCAGAAGTTTGATTTTCAGAAAGAAAACATATCAGATAATAATCAAGATCTTTACAAAAATCTTTCAATACATCTCATCTTCGAAAAGAAAGACTAAAAATATTCCTTGAAAGCAAGTCAGTCTTTCTCATCTCCATTTTTTATTCCCTCCTGTAATTTGACTTCCATCGGCAGAATTAGCAGGCAATCTCAACAGTGAAGCACATATATGTTAATCTACAAATGGAACACCTTAAGCTATTGTTTCCAATTCATGTTAATGTTTTCCAGCTGAGTCTCTTCTATGAAAAGTGAAAAGGAACTTTGCCAGTCTCTCATTTTTTCCCATAAAAATCTCCCAAATCACTCTTTGGTGAGTAAAAATATATCAAACCCAACTATTGAAAAGATATTCAGTCCTAATTTTTTCCTTAGATTGCTTAGAATTTGATATTCTCTTAAGGCACTAACTTCAACTGCCTGCAAAGAATTTATAAAATAAATGTACATTCTTCTTGATAATAGATCTATAATTTTAAACAATGGATAAATTTTTCACCCTCTCTGTGATGCTTGTCATCCTATAGCTATAGTAACTTAATGCTTTTTCATCCTCCACACTCTCAAGAGTGAAATCAGGATGGACATATTTGTCACCATGGCAGCAAAACACTACATGCATTTTAATCAAAGCAGATGCAGAGTGTGCAAATCACTGGATTCTTTGGTTTTTAAGAACATTGAGGTGGCTCACTTAACTATAAGTCCCTTCATAAAAATAAAGTGGAATACTTCCATGCTTTTGAATGCTAAAGAAACCTGCATATTCTGTACCTCATCTTGTGTTTCTCCTGGATGTTGACATATGGCTAGTTACTGTTTTTTTTCCCCAGGGCAGAGAATGCAAGCTTGTTACAGTCAAATTGTTATTTAGAAGATGAGATCTTTTTTTATAGGAATCTTTGTTACAATACAAAGACTTTCAGCTTGTAATAATATCACAGTAGTTCCCAAAATAACTAATGGAAAAGGAAGAAAGTTCATACGACTTACGGGTATTTGAAGACTGAGTACCTCATCATATGTACCTTAAAAGGGTTGTCCATCTGCTAATTAAGACAACTGTGCCAGGCCACAGCAATACTAAAGAATGGGTTGTTTTTAAAATATTACCTCTTCATTTATGATATCTCACAAAAGATAGGTGTCTCAGGTATTATTCAACTTCCTTCAGGGTCCTCTTCACTGCAGCATATCTTCCCTCTGGGTCATTTAGCCCCATTAGGAAATCATGTGCTTGACCTACAACAATACACAGCAGAGACACCTACTTAATAGAGAAAATAATCTGAAATCTGATAATAATTAGGTGCAATCTGCTGAAACCATGAAGTCAGTTTCACCTTCTACTTACTTTTCCCTTTCTCCCACACCTGAACTAGTACACTGGTTCTGCAGAATACAAAGTGAGTTTACAGCTCAGTGTGGTTCTGCTTTGCACTGCTTTCCTTCAGTTGGTGTAAGACTCATCAGAAATGGGACAGCACTTTTTTCAGCTTTTATAATCCTATTGCAGTTCACTACCTTGTGGTTATGATATGTACACCACTATTTTGCCATGAGGAACTACAATTAGGCAATACCCTGTAGCGAAGGAACTATCAAGGGCTGAATCAACCAGAATGGATAAGGACAGAATTCACCTCACTTCTTCTTCAGCAAAATAAGACAGGTCTACCCTGTGCAACAGACTGAAACTCCTGAAACTGCAGGCAATTTCTACAGACTCTTTGTGGAACTTTCTCTTCAGGGAAGCAATGCTGCTCTGTACGGTACCAGGACAAAATTATTGAGAAGGCACAGTCTAGCATATTACACATTTCTTTGCCAACCACCAAAGACCTCTGATGAATATCTCTCTAGCTTCCCCTCCCTCCTTCCTCCATCCCAAAAACTGCAGGAAATAAAAGGATCTCATAAAATTGAGAGGAGATTGCATACTGACTTTAGTATTGATGAAGTAGGCACTTTGTACTACCCACTCTGATGTGTAAACCTCAACTGCAAACAATTAGAAATGTTATAGATGGAGGACATAAAGATAATCTTCAAAAAACAGATTAAAATCAGCACTTAAGGGGAAATTTAATATAAGAGTGACATACTCTGTGGTTTGTAGTTCATTGCCAGTATTTTTTGTTTGGGCAAATTGAGAACTATCATTTTTTTTTAGTTAGCTGTTATCTAGTACTGACTTTATTGCAAGCAACACTTGTTTACAAGAGCTTTAATATGATTGTTTATGGCATAGTATTATTGCAGTGAATGCTATTTCCTAGCATAAAGAGATCTTAGATGAAATGATGTATTAAATGAAATCCTAGATATTAACATTAAAAATCTGGCATTTTTAGTCATCCTATGTGCTTGTTCTGCAGACTCTCCTGCCAGCAAGATGTGTCCTCACAACTTGTAGGACCTGGGTATTCCCAATGATCTCCATCCAATATCTGACTGTAAACAAAATGATGCTGTCTGGGATGACATAGCATCAGTAATCACCCTGTAGGATTAGCTAAGCAGCCTACAAATCACAGAATCACAGAATCATCAGACCTGGAAGGGACCTGTAGAGATCATCCAGTCCAACCCCACTGCTAAACCAGGTTTTCCTAGACCACATTACACAGGATTGCATCCAGATGGGCTTTGAAAGTCTCCAAATAAGAAGACTTCACAACCTCCCTGGGCAGCCTGTTCCAGTGCTCTGTGAGTTTTTCCTCATATGTAGATGAAACTTCCCATGTTCTAGCTTGTGCCTGTTGTCCCTTGTTCTGTCACTAGACATTACTGAAAAATGTCTGTCTGCATCCTCCTTGCACCCATCATTTAGATATTTATAGACATTGATCAGGCCTCTTCTCTGTCTTCTCCAGGATAAATAATCCCTCAACCTTTCCTTGTTAAGAGAGATGTTCCAGGCCCCCAGTCACCTTTGTTGCTCTCTGCTGGACTCACTCCAGTAGTTCCTTGTCTCTCTTGAACTGGGGAGCCTGGAACTGGACACAGTATACCAGATGTGGTTGCATCAGGGAAGAATATAGTGGGAGGATGACCATCGTTGACCTACTGGCCATAGTCTTGTTAATGTATGCCAGGATTGCATTGGTCTTCTTGGCAACAAGGGCAAATTGTTGGCTCATGGTTAACTTACTGTCTACTAGGATCATTCTCCTCAGGGCTGCTCTCCAGCACATCTACTCCTAGTCTATATTGATTCATGGGGTTGTTCTTTCCCAAGTGCAGGACCCTACATTTGCCCTTCTTGAACCTCATTAGGTTCATCCCTGCCCAACACTCTAGACTGTCCAGGTCACACTGGATGGCAGCACAGCTTTCTGGAGTGTCAGTCACACCAGTTCTGTGTCATTGGCAAATTTGCTGAGGATACACTCTGTCCCCTCGCCTAGGTCATTGATGAATATGTTATATAAGACCTGGGAAACACCACTGATTACAGGCCTCCAGCTCAACCCTGAACCATTGATCATGACCCTCTGAGCTCTGTCAGTCAGCCAAATCTCAATTCACCTCACTGTCAACTCATCTAACCCAGACTCCCTGAGTTTCCTAATGAGGATGTTATGAGAGACAGTCACAAAAGCCTTGCTGAAGTCAAGGTAGATGACATCTGCTGTTCTCCCCTCATATAACCAGCCAGTTATGACATCACAGAAGGCTCTCAGATTGGTCAAGCATGATTCCCCTTGGTGAATCCATGTTAACCTCTAACAATAACTTTATTTTCTTCCACAGGTTTTGACATGACAGCCAGAAGGATTTGTTCCATCACCTTTCCAGGCACAGAGGTGAGGCTAACTGGTCTGTAGTCTATTGTGCCATGAATGCTTCCTGAGGGGGATGAAGTGAGCTTTCTTACTAAATAGGTCCACAGTCACTAGGGCTGGATTTCTGTTCAGGGATGGCAGCTCTGCTGTGAAATCAAAGTGCTGGAAGGTGGTTGGATCTTTGAGGCGATCAAGTGGCACCGTGGGATACCTACAGTGTCCATGCCTGGTGCAGAAAGCAGATTTTCTCTCATTCTCTTGCCAGATTTGAAGCACATTGTAAGCTCTTCACAGGTCCAGCTCAGTGAATCATCAAGCTGCTGAAGACATTCAAAGAGCTCTAGGTGGAGAGGCAAGGGTTGCTAGTTCTTCACTGACATGTCCATAATTCTCTCCCTAGATAGGATTCACATACTTCTCTTTGACAAAAATATGGAGGCTCAGCAGGAGAGGTGAAAAGGCAGATCAGCCTCAGTGCCAGACTGTTCTTGAGGTACTTCTTGAAGGCAGCTATTTAGTATGTGACAAGCACAGATATGCCTGAAGGATATCTTCCTTCCTGGGATCAGGGAAATAGGCAGTTATGAAGACAATGGGGCAGCAGTGTTCCTTACACTTTTTTAAATACATCAGCAAAATTGCTGTACTCATGTAGGTGCACTGATTAGGACAAGGGCTCTTTGTCTGTGACAGTGTCTGGCCAGGCAGTCTGGTGGGGCTAAGCAGAGCTGAAGGATATCAGGGCTGGGGTTGAGCTTGAATGAGGACATGGTATGACCAGGGGATGTCATATTTGGTGTGGATATTGTGTAATTATGCTTCTGGGTTGCAATCTTCAGGCTGGAGGAGGGCTGCCACACCCGATAGGTCTCTGTGTTTAGGGTGGTGGCATAGTCAGGCCATTGTTCATACAAGGCAACACCAGGACCTGTGGTACTTGAGGACTGAGGTGGGGAAAACAGCCCCCAGACTATCCTGGGATTAGCTTTTGCCCTCAGGCTATGCGTATCCCCTTACCACAGGGAGGCACAAAGATCCCAGTTGGCAGTGAAGGAGGAGGCTGTGCTTCCTCAGCCAGGGCAACCCAGGATGACAAGGTAGGGGCAGATGGGTGTGATGGGGGATGCCTAGGTGCCAGGGTTGGTGCAACAGATACTACTGAATATTGATGTCCCCTAGCTGTTCCTCCTATCTGCAGCAGTGACATTGGTGGAATTTGTCAGGGTGGGAAGTACTCTTGGCCCATGGACTGGGGTGGCTGATCAGAAGACCCATTGATGCCATCAGGGTCACCCTGGCAAAAAGGTGACAATTAATTTTATAAAAATGATACTGGTACTGGGCTGGAGCCCTGTTCTCAGGAACTGGACCCAAGAACAGGAAAAAAAAAAAAGGTTCATTTTATGATTAAAGATGTCACTGGGCAAAGAATCAGAAACTGATCCAAATGAGGGCAAAGGCTATTATGGTTTTAATGTTGCCCCACTATGAATATATCACATTTATCAGTTCTGAGAAAATTCCCTCACATTTTTTAAGTGCAAACTGACTGAGAATTCAAGGAAGCTACTTAAATTGAAACCATTCTTTAGCTTCTAATGTAACCAGATGATACATCAAACATTTTTGCTTATTAATGCAGGATTTTGAACATGAAGGTTTGTTCCATCTTCACCATTTATCAATCTGTCCGTTCTGAACTTCCACACAGGATAATGTTATATTCTGCCTTGAATTTCTATGTTACTGTAGTAGAGGAAAGCACTGCAATGACTTTTATTCTTATTCAAAAAGCTTTGATGTGCTTCAAAGATAAGAGCACTGTATTATATTCCTGAACAGTGAAAGTGTCCTACTATGACAAGAACTATTTTAATATGGTGGTTAAGTGAAGCTTAACATTAGTTTCAAATGAATAAAAGCACTTGCTGATGTCAGGTCATTGTTCATATTTACCCTCTTCAAGTCCCTGGTTCTCACTAAAAATGCTTACATCTTTAAAAAAGATTAGATTTTATTTCATAGCATGTCATAGGATTATGGTGACTTGAATTTCTTGCAATAAGGTGAAACATTTAAGTCATTAAGTTGACATTAGAGATACAAGATTTTCAATTTACTATTCATAAGGCCACACTCCTTTTTTGGTGTAGAGAAAATAAATTAGTGGCTCTCTTGAACCTTACATTTTTAGAGTCTCTGGAACATCTTTGCGGTGACACAGGACATGCATGGCACTATCCTCCTGTTCATTTATACTCATGAATTAAATGAATTAAGGAAGTGAATTTCTCTTCTCAGGATTGAACAAAGTGTAACACGGGTTTTCACTCTGACTAAATGGTGAACATTTTGTCAACATTTCAGTAACTTTCACACTCTAATGAGAGCAAGTGAGAGAACATTTTTGGACTTAAATGAATTATTTATTCATTATCAGCTTAGAAGAATTAATGACAAAATTGTTACTCAATTTGCTAGATGTCATGCAAACAAACAGGGAAATTAACTGGGAAATAAGATAGGCTTGTTCTTTTTTATGCAGTGAGGTCTGTAAAAACAGTCATCTCTTTTCTTGGTTCTCCTTCTCTCTTTTTAGCAATTTTCTCTGCTACTGTTCATTACCCTGACATTCACACATCTCCTTCTGTCCCCAGAGTCCCCTGCTGACAGGCTTGTGTTACAGCTGGGTCCCTTGAACTGTTTCCGTTTCCCTTATGTGCCATTCTTTAAAGAACCACTTTACCATATGGCACTTATGTCATACAATCATATCTGTTATGGTCATGTTTAAAAGGCAACTGAAAGAGAGTCTGATAGTACCAAAGCTAAAACTGTATGCAGTGGGGATATATCTATGGATGCACAGAAAAAAAAATGGGGGAAGTGAAATCAGTGGAAGAAGGAATTCAGTGAGTGAGCTTAAATAAAGAGGACTTGCCTACAATGAAGTAAGGTGTTAACTTACAGTGCGGTATCTAATACTTCCATTCTATAAGGAAAAATAAAACAAAAAACCCCAGATTACAACAGAGAAGAAGCTGATCTGCATTGGTTGCTACATGGTTGTAGAATTTCTGAAGAATTCTGAATATTTCTCATATATCAGATAGATATATAAATACCCTAACTTGGCATAAATATACAGGAAGAAAAATACTTTTAGGATAGGATTTATCTGAATAAATGTTTATATTGGCGATTACACATATATCTTTGCTAGCTCTCTATATTCCCTTTGTGTACTATGAATCTCATTTTATTTATTATGAAAAGAACGAAGGATGTAATCTCATTCTGAAAAAAAGACATACAAAATAGGTGAATCTGATGCTATGGTGCCTGTATCTTTCTTGTGAATAAAATGGTAGTCTATGATCTATATGAAAGATGCCTATGGTTAAGTGAGATGAATTTCTCCCCCACTGATGCAGATCAGGTCCACTTGAGCAATGAAACAAACTTCTTATGAGTCTATCTCATGAAATTTCAGGCTGTAGTGTCTTCCAGTAAGAGTTTCAACAAATTATGTTGGGCTTATTTTGCTTTGACCTTGTTATTGCAGTTCTGTGCTTATTAATGAGAGGCACATAATGTTTGCTGTTTAAATCAAATATTTTGATTGCATTGTTGCTCATGTGACCTACTTAGAAGCAAAAATGCCATTACATCTCTCTCAGACTGACAGGAAATAATGCTGGCTGTGTTGGATGTCTTTCTACAAGAAAACTTAAGCAATGCATTCTCAAATGCCCACATGCATAGAAAAGGTAGAATCAAATACTTTAAGGCATTTATGCTTGTAAAATCATATGACTAAATAGGATTTTTGTAAATTTAATAATAAACTTAGTTCAAAGGCTGTATTCTATTCGCTTGCATGGAGCTAATCTTCATGGATCTGGAAGAATAAAAGCATGAAAAACAATTAAGCCTGTGGAGGCATACTCACTTTAGAATGATACACTTTTTGGGGAGTATATTTTCTTAGCTTCTCTCAGATTAAAATTTACTTTCATTTTATTTTGTTTGAAATAGGGCTGTCAAGGTAACCTCTTGTGTTTTAACCTCAGTGGTCAGCTCAGCTCCACACAGGCACGCGGTCATTCCCATGCAGTGGAATAGAAGAGAGAATCAGAAGGGTAAAAGTGAGAAATCTCATGGATTGAGATAAAGACAGTTTAATAGGTAAAGCAAAATCTGTGTAGACAAGCAAAGTAAAATGAGGAACTGATTTGCTAATTCCCATTGGTAAGCAGTAATGGTCAACTGGGAAGATAAATGCTGTAACTTCAAAGTCCCCTCTTCCTCCTTCTTCCCCCAGCTTTTATTGTTAAGCATGATGTCATATGGTATGAAATATCCCTTTGGTCAGTTGGTATCACCTCTCCCAGCTATATGCCCTCTTACCTTCTTGTGTACCCCCACTCTACTTGTTGGTGGGACAACGTGAGAAACAGAAAAGGCCCCGATGGTGTGGAAGTACTGCACAGCAATAACTAAAACATCCATGTATTGTCCAAGACAGAAGACCATGCCAGCTATCTCAGCCAAAACCAATATGCCTCTACAATCATGTTTATTATGTGCTTCACACAGACTTTCAGACATACGCCATGCTTTCACCTGTTAAAAGCAAAACAACAATGGAAGATAAATATGAGAATTTTACAATTCAAGCATGAGATTATCATCTGTAATGTCAGCATAGTCTAAAAAAGCTGTACATAATTGGATGAAATTTGAAACAGACATTAAAGGAGTTGGCTGGTTTTTGGCTGCTCTGTTTTTGTTTACAAGTCTGTCCTAGACTATGAATCTGTAATGCTTACAAAGATAGAGATACTGCTCTATATGAATAGATGTTTGTTTAAAAAAGTTCGGTGGATCCAGATCAGTACCATGAAGCTGTATTTTAGATTACAAATGTCGTATAAATATGTTCATGATCATAAATTATAAATGAAGCAATGACTTCTGACTGTGAAATTAATATGTGTCCTGTTGATTCAATATGTGCTGCTTAAACAGTTTGGTTCCTTCTTGTGCCAAAACTACACTTTGTGTGTGATAAAGTCCACTGCATCAGAGAAAGAGATAAAACCAAGCATCAAGCTGAGTACATCTACATTTCAGGGAAAATACAGAGATAATTTTGAAGGGACAAAAGAATCTTTATCTGATTCAACATAATTGAAAGACTCTGTGGTCTGCAGTAGATGGGCTCAGGAGAATTTTGACTCGGACATATAAAGGTTTTACAATCCTAAATCCCATTGAAATCAAAGGAGCTGGAAATATGAATGTCCTTGTGGTTCTTGTCAGTGGCCCCTTTTTGTCTGTAAATCCACAGACTGATCTTCAATTCTCCTTGAAGCACTCTGTTCATAAAGTACTTCACTATACTTCTTCTGAAATCCTCAACAGTAATGTTAGATGTCCCTTATGTTTGATGAAGCATGTCCTAGATATCTTCTGATGTCTTACATTGGAAAATGTTGATAGCAATAATTACAGGATGAAATTTCCAGCCTTCAGTGGAAGTTCAAGAGAAACTGAAAGCAGTTTCAAGGGGATAGTCTGCATTGTCCTTAATTCATGGAAGAAACAGAATGACAAAACTTTCACAGGTGGAAAAGACCTCTAAGATCAGCACATCCAACCATCAAATCCACAAAAAAAACACCTCACCATCCCACTAGACCATGTCCTGAAGTGCCTCATCTACACATTCTTTTTTAATACCACCAGGGATGGTGACTCCACCACCTCCTGGATAAAATGTACCAAATGCCTGACTATTCTTTCAGTAACGAAATTCATCCTAATATCTAGTCTAAGCCCCCCAGGCATCTTCCTTGCCATTTTGTCTTACAGCACATGGGGACAGCCTGCTCGTGTGTCTCTAAGACTTCCTTTTTGAATATTGTCCATGTGTCAGCTATAATGTCATTAAGCAAAATTTTTAGCTGTTTTTCTACAGGAATGAAAGACTGCTTAGGGACTTTGAGCAATGACGAAGTCCCAGACTGAGCTGCAGGCTTAATTAATAATATAGAAAATGTATTTGCTATTAACTTTTAATTGGGGTAAGTTTGGAACTGTAAGGTGTGCAGGTGATCACATTGATTAATTGTATAGATACAGTTAAAATCTTGTTTTGCATTTCCAAACCGTGCCTTTTAGTGTGGTAATATAAGGGAATCAATTTAACTTCAGTTTCATTCATGCTAGCAGTTAGCTAGTCTGTCCCTTAAAGATTAGGGCATAGGCTGTGCCCAATGTAGCAATAATCTGACACAGCTACTTCCAGGATCAGGGGCAGGGAGGGAAGAGAAGAAGGATTTTTTTTTCCCTGAATCACAGCAAACTGAGTAAAAGGAGTACCACTGTGGTTTCAAACCTTGCAAATTAGATTCAAAGCTGTCAAGAAAGTGGCTTTTTTTACCCTATCTGTGAGTAGGTTATGGCTTCTTAGCCTATCATATACTGTATTCTAATACAGTATTTGTATCAGAAATAGTGTGTCCAGCAGGACTAGGGAAGTGAGTGTCCCCCTGTACCCAGCACTGGTGAGGCCACACCTTGAATACTTTGATCAGTTTTGAACCCCTCACTGCAAGAAGGATATTGAGGTGCTTCAGTGTGTCCAGTGAAGGGCAACAAAGTTGGTGAAGGACCTAGAGCACAAGTTTTATGAGGAATGGCTGAGGAACCTTGAGTTGTTTAGCTTGGAGAAAAGAAGGCTCAGGGGAGACTTCGTTCTCAAAAACTCTCTGAAAGAAGGTTGTAGCCAGGTGGGGGTCAGTCTCCCAAGGAAGATCATAGAATAGAATCATAGAATAGAAAAATTATGGTTGGAAAGGACCTCCAGGGTCATCAAGTCCAACCTTTGTCCTAGCATTTCTCTAACCACTACACCATATCCTCAAGCTCCACATCTAATCATTCTCTAAACACCTCCAGGGATGGTGACTCCACGACCTCCCTTGGCAGCCTGTTCCAGTGCCTAAAAAAGACATGGAAAAAGTGCATGACCCGGCACTCGGTTTTGTTAAACTCCATACAACTGAGCTCAGCCTATCTCTCCAGCCTGTCCAGATCCCGCTGCAGAGCCTTCCTACCCTCAAGCAGATCAATACTTGCGCTTAATTTTGTGTCGTCTGCAAATTTACTGAGGGTACATTCAATTCCCTCATCCAGGTCATTGATGAATATATTAAACAAGACGAGTCCCAAAACTGAGCCCTGAGGGACACTGCTTGTGACTGGTCACCAACTGGATTTTACTCCGTTCACCACCACTCTCTGGGCTCAGCCATCCAGCCAGTTTCTAACCCAGCGAAGAGTCCTCCTGTCTATGCCGTGTCTATGATGTGATAGGACAAAAGGAAACAGCCTTAGGTTTCACCACGGAAGGTTTAGATTGGATACTAGAAAAAATTTATTCACTGGAAGAATGTATTAGAGCAGGTTGCCCAGGGAAATGGTTGAGTCATTGCTGAAGGTACTTGAAAGATATGTAGATGTGGTGCTTAGGGACATGGTTTAGTGGTGGCCACTACTAGATTAATGATTGCACTTGATGATCTTAAAGATCTCTTCCAAATGAAATGATTCTATGATTCTATATAAATCCTTTCTTTAAGAGGCTTACTGTCTTAAACTTGTGTTTGATTCACTCAGTCATTAATCCAGTTTCTTTACTAATTTAACTACATTTCTTTCAATGTCTTTATCATACCACAAATTAGAAAACAGTATTTTTAAAAGACTTGATACACTAAATTTCTGCTAAAATTTAAACTGTTGTAGAAAATCAAATTTATTTAAACAGCTATGATGTCTACAAGATGTTGTATTCAAACTATATAAGTTTTTCATATAGTACAGCTGCAGATAAGCTGTAACATATATGTGTATAGATAAATGCGATGGAATATCGCACAAGTACACTTAGTCGAAGTCTTTAAAGAGAGAAAGCACCAGTGCTGAAATGATAGTAATAAGGGCAAAAGTCAGATGCATTAGCAACACCTCTGGGATGCTTGGAAGTAGTCTAAATGTCCAATTTAAAAGTAATATACTACTACAACACTAAAAGAAATAATTCATGGCCAGTTAATGATATAAATATAGCAGATCTTGGGGCTAAGTCAAGACACTAGGGCTTAAAGAAATTTAGATTTAGTTTTTACTTTGTAAAATACTTCCTCTGGGATTCTGAGGAAATAAATTACTTTGAGTTATCAAAAAGCTCTTTTAAAATAAAGTCCAGCATAAGCTTTGTGGTTTTTCCTAAATACAGGTTTTAGAATCCTTCACCATATTAATGGAAACTCTGTGAGACCCAAGAAGTAAATAAACATGCAGTGTCATTGCTGTTAGACTACTTAGTAAGTGATTTCTAGTGTTATTTCAATGATTTGCAGTTAGCTAATACTCTTACAGTAGATACTGTATGATACAAATGTACACAAACAGTTTAGATTGCCACTAAATATGCTTTCATTACATAATGTGAAGCATGCTTATAATAAATATACATGTATTTGTAAGTTATTACACTATAAATATTGTTACAAGCTTTGCAATAGTATTTTTTTTTTTTTTACCTTTACAAATTCTTGTTCAGACATTAAGGTTTGTCTGGATTTTCTATGTATACAGTGCTATGTATAATATACACATGGATAATAGAAAAGACCTTTAAGATCATAAAGTCCAACCATTAACCCTATTCTACCAAGTCCACCACTGAGCCATATCCCAAAGCACCGCATGTATATGGCTTTTAAATGAATCCAGGGATGGTGACTCAACCACCTCCCTGGGCAACCTGTTCCAATGACTGCCAACCCATTCAGTGACAAATTTTTTCCTAATGTCCTGTCTAAATCTCCCCTGGCGCAGCTTGAAGACATTCCCCCTTGTTCTATCACTAGCTACTTGTGAGAAGAGACCAGTGCCTTCCTCTCTACAACATCCTTTCACATAGCTGTAGAGAGAGATAAGGTCTCCCCTCTGTCTCCCATTCTTTAGACCAAATAGCCCCAATTCCCTCAGCTGCTCCTCATAAGACTTGCTCTCCAGTCCCTTCACCAGCTTAGCTGCTCTTCTCTGGACTCGCTCCAGCACCTCAATTTCTTTCCTGTGTTGAGGTGCTCAAAATTGAACACAGAACTCAAGGTGCAGCCTCACCAGTGCTCAGTACTGAGGGACAATCACCTCCCTGGTCCTGCTGGCCATACTCTTTCTAATACAAGCCAGTATGCCGTTATCTTTCTTGGACACCTGAGCACACTGCTGGCTCATATTCAGACTCTGTCAATCAGCACCCCCACGTCCCTTTCTGCCGAACAGCTTTCCAGCCACTCCCCCCCAAGCCTGTGGCACTGCCTGGGGTTGTTGTGGCCCAAGTGCAGGACCTGGCACTTGGCCTTGCTGAAGCCCATATGATTGGCCTCAGCCCACTGATCCAGCCTGTCCAAGTCCCTCTGAAGAGCCTTCCTACCCTCAAGCAGATCAACACTCACACTCAACTTGGTGTCATCTGCAGACTTACTGAGAGTGTATTCTATCTCCTCAGCAAGATCATTGTTAGAGGTGTTAAACAAAAGTGGTCCCAATACTAAGCCCTGAGAGACACCACTTGTGACCTGCCACCAGCTGGATTTAACTTCGTTCACCACCACTGTCTGGGCCTGGCCGTCCAGCCAGTGTTTTGCCCAGCAGAGTGTACACCTATTCAGGCCTAGGGCAGCCTTTTTTTTTCATGAGGATACTGTGGGGAACAGTGTCAAAGGCTTTGCAGAAGTCCAGGTAGACAACATCCACAGCCTTTCCCTCATCCACTAGGTGAGTCATCTCATCATAGAAGGAGATCAGGTTTGTCAATCAGTACCTGCCTTTCATAAACCCATGCTGACTGGGCCTGATCACCTGGTTGTCCTGTATAAGGTGTGTAATGGCACTCAAGATGATCTGTTCCATGACCTTCCCTGGCACTGAGGTCAGACTGAAAGATCTGTAGTTCCCCAGATCCTCCTTTCAGCCTTTCTTGTAGATTGGATTCACATTTGCTACCCTCCAGTCCACTGAGACCTCCCCAGTTAGTCAGGACTGCTGGTAAAGGATGGAAAGAGGTTTGGGGAGCACATCTGCCAACTCCTTCAATACACTTGGGTGTAACCCATCCAGCCACACAGACTCGTATATGTTTAAGCAGTGTAGCAGGTCAGTAGGAAAGACAGAAGCTAAATAGATTTGAAAATTCAGATAACTTGTATTGCTGTCCAACTAAAAGATCTTGTGATTTTCATTGCCAAATGATGTTGGTAATCAGCCATATGTTGTGAAATTTGATGAGATCTGCAAAGATGTTTCTTTTACAGTTATGATAATGTTTTCAGTCGTGAACTGAGATTTTTTCCAGACAATTGTTCTGGGTTATAGAATTACAGAATCGTAAAATAATTAAGTTTGGAAAAGACCTCTAAGATCATCAAGGCCAACCATCCATGCAACACTACCATGACCCCTAACCATGTCCAAAAGTGACACATCTAAATGCTTTCTGAACACCTCCATAGATGGTGACTCCACTACTTCCCTTGGCAGCCTGAAATTTTTTGTCTTGTTTTTTTAAAATGTTCATATCAGCTTAACTTTTTTTTTTTTAACCTTCCAGTTCTAGGTATTTGCTATCTGATTGATGGTGTTGATTGTTTTTCTCCATGTCTTCCTCACAGAAATGCAATTTGTGAGGTCTGAAGGTGAGTACTTCAGTATTGATAGCTGCACAAAGACAGAATAAAACCCTAAATTGGATCAGGACATTGTAAAATTTTACAGGAAAAAGGTTATAAAAAAATAAGTAGTCTAAAGGCTTAAATTAAGGCACAGAAATGACCTAAATATTACATTCAAAAAGGGAGACAGAAGATAGTGCTGTAGCTGTAATATAGCTATAACCATAATGTTATGGACTATTGTGGTTTAACTCCAGAGAGCAGCTAAACACCACGGAGCCACTTGCTCACTCATGCCCCGTCCCAGTGGGATGGGAAGAACAGAAAAAAAGGTAAATCTTGTAGGTTGAGCTAAGAATAGTTTAATAACTAAAATAAAATTAAATCTAATAATACAATAAAAATAATAATAATAAAATATAATAATAAATGTAATGAAAATGAGTATGTTTTATATGCTGTAATTAGTTATCAGGAGCTATAAATCAGTGACATCTGAGAATGTAAGTATTGTAGATTTAGAGTGGTATTGGATTTGAATCGAGCTCAGTTACTGTAAGTCTCCTGGGAAAGTCTTGTTAACAGTTCTAGGAAGCTTTGATAAACTACATACAGTTCTTTGTCCACTCTTCCAATTTGTCCAGGTCTTTATGTAAGATGTCTGTCTTCTGCCATGTCAACCTCATGACCCAGTTCAGTGTCATCAACAAAAAGCGAGGGTGCCTCCAGTTCCATCACCTGGGCCATTTATGAAGATGTTGAACAGCATTTATGAAGATGTTGATTGTGTTTAAGACTAGGCTTTGTGTGGGAAACTCATCTGAATACAGGTTTTGTTAAGAGGAAAGGAAAGGTCATTCGTAACTTAGAACACTCGCTTCTAAGTGATACCATGTATGCAGACATGACATTCTCTATTTATGCAACATTCTAAATGCTTTGCCAATGTGACACTCATCTACAAGAAGGGCAGGAAGGAGGATCTGGGGAACTACAGGCCTGTCAGACTGACCTTAGTACCAGGAAAGATTATGGAACACTTCATATCGGGGGTGATCACAAGGCAAGTGCAGGACAACAGGGGGATCAGTCCCAGCCAACATGGGTTCATGAAGGGCAAGTCCTGTTTAACCAACTTGATCTCCTTCTATGATCAGGTGACCTGCCTAGTAGATGAGGGAAAAGTGGTGGATGTTGTCTACCTGGACTTCAGTAAGGCATTTGACTCCATTTCCCACAGCATTTTGCTGGAGAAGCTGGCAGCTCATGTCTTAGAGAGACAGCCTCTTTGTTGGGTTAAAAACTGTCTGTATGGCTAAGCCCAGAGAGTTGTGGTGAATGAGGTTAAATCCAGTTGGTGACCAGTCACAAGTGGTGTCCCTCAGGGCTCAGTTTTGGGACCAGTCTTGTTTAATATCTTTATCAATGACCTGGATGAGGGGATCGAATGCACCCTCAGGAAATTTGCAGATGACATGAAATTAAGCAAGAGTGTTGATCTGCTTGAGGGTAGGAAGGGTCTGCAAAGGGATTTGGACAGGCTGGAGTGATGGGCTGACATCAATTGTATGAAGGTTAACAAGGCCAAGTGCTGGGTCATGCACTTTGGTCACAACAACCCCAGGCAACACTACAGGCTTGGAGAAGGGTGACTGGAAAACTGCTTAGTGGAAAAGTATCTGGGGGTGTTGTTTTACAGCTGACTGAACACGAGCCAGCAGTGTTTCCAGGTGGCCAAGAAGGGCAACGGCATCCTGGCCTATATCAAAAATGGTGTGACCAGCAGAAGTAGGGAAGGTAATCATGCCCCTGTACTTGGTACTCGTGAGACTGCACCTTGAGTATTGTTTCCAGTTTTGGGCATCACAGTATAAGAAGGACACTGAGGATCTGGAGCGAGTACAGAGAAGGGAAACGAGGCTGGTGAGAGGTCTGGAAAACATGTTTACAAAGAGCAGATGAGGGAACTGGGGTTGTTTAGTCTAGAGAAGAGGAGACTGAGAGGAGACCTTATTGCTTTCTACAACTACCTAAAAGGTTGTAGTAAGGCTTGTGTCGGTCTCTTCTCCCAGATTACTAATGACAGGACGAAAGAAATGACCTCAAGTTGCATCAGGAGAGGTTTAGATTGGATATTAAAAAGAAATACTTTGCTGAGAGATTGGTTGGTCAATGGAACAGGCTGCCCAGGGAGGTGGTGGAGTCACCATCCCTGGGGGTGTTTGAAAAACAGGTAGATGTAGCACTTGAGGCCATGGTCTTGTGATTAGGGAGGTGCTGGGATGAAGGTTGGACTTGATGACCCTGGAGGTCCTTTCCAACCATAATAATTCTATGATTATATGATTCTATGAAACATGTCCAAAGATTTCTGCCTTACTAGGAAAGAAATACAGCAATGTGTAAGGTTTCTATTTCCTTTGTTAGCAGTTGATGGGCAAGCTAGACCAAGTAAAAAAGAAAATAATTTGAAAGACTCAAATTTGTGTGTGTGCAGCCGTTACATGATATAAATAGCCTCAGTTGCAGGTGTAGGGTTTTTTAGGTTTTTTTTAATATATAAACCAAAAAATAATTAGTAGAAATGACAGCCCCTTCCCCAGCAGATTAATTTTCTCATATTCTTGTATTTTATTGTGAACCTTCTGATATGATTTGGCAGCTTTAAAGAAAAGTAATAGCCAAGCTGCAAACACATGCCAGGTACAGAATACAAACCTACAGTATATTAATCTGCTGGCCTTTGCACCAAGAAAATATCTAGTGCTCTTTATAAATAAAAGGCTATCAGAGGTACCCTGCTACACTGTTATATATAGTAAGTGCTGTATATATCAGTTGATCTCTGTGTATAGTTTATGGCATCTAAGGTGTAGTAAAAGGACACATCAGGGTTTATCATCTGCACCCTGCTGGTCACTTGACAGGCATTTCTGTTTAAGATACATGTCAAAGAGTAAAAATGAAGTGTATTGACGAAAGGTATCTATTAAAACAGTACAACTGCCAACATCTGGGAAGCCCATCAATAGAATTTTACAGCTTGCATTTGCTTGAAGTTAAGGTTTATTGCATGAAATGTGTGGTAAAAGAATTATGTCATTTCTCACCCAATTGTTACAGCAGAACATAAGGAGTGTGTTGTATCATCCCTACAATAAAAAGTACTTCTTTTTATATATTTATACACACACCAATTGGTTCATCTCGTATGTGTGTGCTAAATAGTGAATAAAACTCGTTATGAATCAAATTTTAATGTTCATCTATACAAAATTCTTTTTTTTTAGAAAGAGAGAAAGAAGAAAAAAAAATGCTTGTACAGAAGCATTATACATTAATATTCTCTAGACTGTATGCAGATCAGTACACAGTAATTGTTACAAACACTAAATATGAAATTACCGGGTATTTTTAACAGGACAAATGACTAGAACATATTAAGTAATATAGTTAAAAACAGAAAGCTGGAGGTACTTCCAGCATGCTAGAGGAAAAATACGAAGTTATAAAAGCTTGTTTTAAGGACAATGCCTCAGAATTAAGAGCCTCTTAACAAAGACTCAGAGTCCCCTTATTGTCTAATTTGACTTTAACAACTTCTTTTGCTGCAGTGACATTCATACTACAATTTAGAAATACACTTGAACTATTCTAAAAAGATATATTAATTTCCTTTAATTTCAGCAGTCATCATTAAGATGCAATTTTTTGCCTGTCTCGAATGTTCAGAGATGAAGAAATTTGTCTCCTTCCTGTGTATATAAACTGCCTGAGCCTTCCAAGGGCTGAAGACTTAACTATTTCCAGGATTATTCTTTACACTTTATAATGGGCCACATTTCAATATATAAAATGAACAGTTTAATATAATATCATATCCTAAATATTCAGGAAGAACCACAAAGGAACAAAACTAAGCTCTGAACAATGTTTCAAAAAACACTTTAACCTTTCAGTTTTGGAGATTTTGGTCAGGAATGATGAATAGACTGTTTCCCACTCTCTTAACTTAGTGATCTGTTATGGAGGACCCATATTTAGTGCATCACTTAACCACCATAGTGAATATGAGTAAAAAGATACTGTAATGAGTCACGTACAGAAAAAAGATGTCAAATTACTACTCCATTACAAAATTACAGAAATTATTCCATTTTCACTAGGTATGACAGTCACTCAGTCCTATTTTATTCCACCAGTAGATGCTGTCTAGTCATCCTTTCATGGGTAGAAAAACTGGAAATGAGTACGATTATTCAGTTGCCTAGGTATGTCTATAAGGACCTAACTTTTTTTATCTTCAGAAAATTTTGGTGAGGATCTCTGAGGTATTTTTCTAAATAACAGTAGCACAGTTGGTTATTTGGGAAATGATTCAGCCTTATTACTTACACTCTTTTCTAGGCAACCATTCTTCACTTCTGACAGAAGCTTTTAACTGGGTTAGACTGCATAGGTTTTTTTCAGAGTTGGATTAATTTGCTGAATTGTCCCATATGGTTAAAGCATTTGGTTCTTTTAAAAAATTAATTTATTCTATAAATAGAACCAAAAAAAAATGGGTTTTTTGTATGCATTAGAACAGAATATTATTCGATATCATCAGATCAAGGTATTATATTCCTGTCAAGTTTGTTTTTTCTTTTATAATATTAAATATGAAGACTCCCCAAGCTGTCCAGATGTAAAAAATAAGTATTGTAATAATCCAAATAAGAAGGACAGCCATAAGAAGGTAATGAATCCAGAACACAAATTGTAAACTCAGATTCATGTTTTTTTTCATTATAGAAAATTTGCCAAAGTTGATCAGTTTATTTTAGAAGATTTTGCTTTCTATACCTATATAGCATATAAAACTTAGTCGTTTAAGCTAGCAGAGTGTCCAAGACCATAATTAAAGTATAAAAGAGTTAAATGAATAAAAACTTGTGGTCAGAAAGACACTTGTCTTGTGGGTAAACATGTAATGGTTTAGTCTAAGTTGTTCATTTTTTCTAGTTTTGTATGAATCGCCTTAGAGGCCTTATCCCATACACTGACTACAGGCAAAAGTGAAAACAGAAGAAAGCAAATGGCTCCTCTGATCTTATTAAGCATATTCTTTTTCAAAGTCAGTGTTAACTCTTCCACCTCCAAACTAAGTTAGTCATCTTCTTTTAAATGTAATTTCTCAGATACTTTTATAATTTAGAAACTTCTTCATTAATAGTATATCTATAAATTGACATGGCGTGTCATGTACTTAAGACAGTACAAAATAAAAATGCTTGTTCTGAGAGTTCATCAGATGCAAAAAATGTGTTAAGCAAGCTTAAGTTATATTTTGTATAACCATATAAAATAGACACATTTCATTTTACAAACACAAATATAAAAGCATTTTTTTAATTATTATTATTAAATATTTTTTAGTGGAGAATGAAATAAAGTGGAACCAGATAAGCTCACCTCCTCTCCTCTTCCCTCCCCCCAATCTTTCCATGTGTCTTGTAAATGGAAGTACTTACAACCTTCTACTTGCTGGCAATTATCTGACATGCTATTAGTTCTATT
The DNA here is from genome assembly GCA_025345505.1 of Todiramphus chloris collaris. Classification (NCBI taxonomy): domain Eukaryota; kingdom Metazoa; phylum Chordata; class Aves; order Coraciiformes; family Alcedinidae; genus Todiramphus; species Todiramphus chloris. The sequence continues at coordinate 2,508,700 of JANVCC010000067.1, read as the reverse complement.
TTGATTAATTGCCATAATGTTTTTCACAGTATGAAGCAATTTTGAGTTTATGATGGGAGGGACACAAAGTTACAGCATTTTAAATAGTAGCATTCATGCTATAGAGTAGCTTATGAGCTTTCTATTTCTATCTGATTTTTTTTCTGGAATGATTTTTGATACTCTTCACATTATAGCACTTCCTATATCATGTTTTAGTCACCTAAAAATTTATCTTTAGATTAATAGAGGGATAGTTTGATTTATTTAAAATGGAGGGGAAAATCTCATTATACAGTGAGGAGATGAGTATTGCTGAAATTAAAGATAATAAGCCAAAGGCATTAAGCTATCAGCTGTCTGAACAGCTAAGATACTGACACTTCTGAACATCAAAGCTTGGTCTAAATTGTCCCTATTATTTCTAGATTAAAAAAAAAAAAAAAAAAAAAAGAAAAAAAAAGAAACCAAGATACAGTCTGAAAATTATCTTTGTCAGGAAATTACTGTATTCCACTTTTTGCATCTTCACATTATGACTCTGGATAGTGCTTGCTGAAATTGTTTGTCTAGTAATAGAGCCACATTTTCCTGGCTCTGTTAAATTATGTAAAGATGGAAATAGTTTGATTATTTATTAAAAGGGAAAATGTATACCTGCATGAATAATGCTGCACCAAACTGTGAGTCTGATTTTCATTTTTATCAGTAGAAATATTTATCATCTTGAATGATCAGAGAAACAGGAAATTTAAGGTATGTACTTCACTTGCTTGCTATCTGTTCTCTAGGCCTGAAAAAAAATACATTGTTTAGAAGCAGCAATGCATTAGAGGCTGAGAAATTAGGGTCTGCAGACTTTCCATCATCAGCTTTCAAAGACTAACTTCTATGCATGCATATGTAAAGAAGATCAACTTCTGTGTTCACGATGGTGATTTCCAGATAATACCTGATGCTTTCCGGAAAATGCAAATAGGCATGTCAAAATTGATAGGTAATCTAACACGCAAGACTAGCAATGATTCCTAGACTACAGTTAGACTCCTATTTGCCCCTCAGTAAGGATAAGTGAAAGGTATATTTTAAATTGACTTATGCATGATAGCAGAAATTTTATGAGATTTAAAAATTATTAGTCTTAGCAACTATTAGACATTTTGATACCTCAGAAATTAGGACATCACAATATATTCAAATATTTAAAGGAGAATATGATTATTGTCAGTGGTTACTGTAATTTTTAAAGGTTACCACTGGCATTACACGTTTTAGTGGTTTGTCAGGAGGTAATTTTCAGAAGGTTTCAGATTTTCTATATATATTTCTCCTTATGTTTGTCATTACTCTCAAGGGAAATAAATTACCTAATACTTATGCTATGACATGGTGCATAATACATCAGTTAGAAACAAAACAAATCCAACACCAAAAAAACCGCAACCCACCAACAAACAAACCAACAACAAAAAAAGGAAAGTATAATGGATAAGATTCATCTCATGCAGGATGATGATACCCTACTTTTTTGTTAGAAGGAATATGTGTTAAGCTACTTTAATTATATGTTCACTGAATCCTTCCCCCCTTCCCTTTTTTTTTATTAAATGGAAACCAACAGGATATCTAACAGAGATGCAGCCCATTCTTTCTTTTACTTCATGGAATGACTGTTTGTTAAATTGTCACAGACCTACATGAAATCCTTCAATAATTAAAAAAAAAAAAAAATCGGTTAAAATCACAGATTAAAAATAACAACAATAAAATAGAAACAGGAGAGAATGACAACTTTTTAAGAGCATTTTCATCCAGTGAAGTGTACTGTAAATATAGGAAGTGGTATTCTGCTCTTGATGAATAAGCTAGCCTGTATTAACAGGCTTTATCATGGCTGAACTGACAGTGAGAGAAGAAATAGATCCACCATGTTTCTCTTATGGAGAGAGAAGATCAGCAGATGCTGTGTTCAGTTGAAGAGCATGGTGGAGCATTCTTTCAAATTCATGTAGACTGCCATGGTAATGCACACGATGGAAATTTATCCAGGATTGTTTTGTCAAGTACAAATGATTTGGTTCAATGCAGGGATAACTCAAAGAAGTCTGATGTCCTCTACTGCACCAGAGGTCAAACTGTATAATCCTACCAGTCTCTTCTGGTCTTAAATTAATCAACTTGAATAACAACAACAGTAACAAGAGTATCAGCCAACAGAGAGTCTAAGAAGGACAGAAGAGGGAAAGAGGGAAAAGACTATGAAGTTGCATGCCTAATCCAGTCTGCCAGCTGCCATCTTCTCACAACTTCAAATGTGCATTGCACCAGTTCAAAAGTATCCAGCTACAGCTTTGTGCAAAAGGGCTTCTTACATGGACATACTAGCCTAAAAACATAGAAATTCCTTAACTGGTGCAGAGCATATTTCTGCCTTTCCAATTCATCAATATTATTTTATTTCCTTGCCTAAAGTTTGTAAAAAACACTTCTTTCCATTTTTCAAAATTAATGCAGATTTTTGGCATACCCTAAAACCATAACCACTTTATCTTTCTTCAAATACAAAATATTTTATAAAAAGCTTCACCTTTAGAAGACAGCTTGTAATGACATTGGCTTAGTTTCTTTGTTGATGGCAGTGTTACATCTCCAGTAATTTAAAGCATTTTTATGTAAAGTTCTTACACTGGGATTCAGGAGCTTTTGAAATTGTTTTGAATGAGAAAGCCCTAGAGCTGATTTTCTATTTAAAAAAAAAAAAAAAAAAAAAAAAAAGGAAAAGTTTGTTTGCATAATGGCATTTCAGACAGCTTGAAGTATATCATTCCTCAGAAATGCTATGTATGTTATTTCAGTTAGATGTGAACGGAATTTGAACTCATATAGAAGATTATGGTAAGCAAACTATGTGACTGACAAGACATTATAGTGGAGCAGTGCAGCAAGAACAGATTGTAAATAGCAGTTTGCTGATCGTGGAATTCCAGATGAGATGTTGAAAGATAATGGTTCAGGTCTGACATGTTTCCAATCTTTTATTTGATATCTGTTTGAATATACTGTATAAAGACTAATCGAAGTAAAATAGGTCCATGTAAATAGTGAAGAATTTGATCAAAACAATGAGCTATCACATACTGGTAAAAAGTGAAAACTAGTTCTAAGGAGTGAGGATCATATATTTAGAGATTTATATTGTAGTTTTAGAACTACTTAAGGTATAAGAGTAAAATGTCAGAGGTTAAAATCAAGTAAGTGTTCCAAAAATATCTAGAACTTAACATCATCTACTATTTTTACAAAAGATTATGTTCTGAGAGGAGATTATCTCAGTGTTAGGACACCATTTATGCCAGGAGACATGAGTATGAGCCTAATGTAAGAGGTAGCCCATCTTGCATACTCTACTGAGAAAATACAATTTAGTTTACTGTAAGGTCTCTTAAACACTTAATTTGCTCAATTCATTCTCCAGTCCAGGTTTCGAGGAAGGCAAAGATATCTAAGGGACAATGTTGTTTGTCAACATGTTCTACTCAACACAAAAAGAGTTAAAATGAGATTATTAGCATAGACTGATCCATGCCTTCTGTGTGTCATATATTAGTATATATTGATATATATATTATATATATTAGTATATATGTAGTGATATATATAAGTATATATTGATACAAATGCACCAGGATATATAAAGTTTGTAGTGCTTTCCTTTTGTCCAAGAATGAAATTTGGATTTCTTGATTAACTCAAACACACATTATTCTATTCTTTTATCTGAGCCTGAAAGCCTCTCTGATATACATGGCCTCCTCTGATACTACCAACTACCAACCTGTCAGACTCCCTTCTGTGCCTGGAAAGATCATGGAACAGATCCTTCTAGAAGCTCTTATAAGGCACATGGAAGACATGGAGGTGATCTGAGACATCCAGCATGGCTTCACTAAGGGCTAGTGCTGCCTGACCAACCTAGTGGCTTTCTACAATGGAGTGACTATATCAGTGGACAAGGGAAGAGCTATGGATGTCATATACCTGGACTTCTGCAAGGTATTTGCCATGATCTCCCCCAACATCTTTCTTTCCAAGTTGAAGACATATGGATATGATGGGTGGACTGTTCAGTGAATAAGAAATTAGCTGGATGGTTGCATCCATAGGGTAGTGGTCGATGGCTCAAAATCTAGATGTAGATCGGTGACAAGTGGTGTCCCTCAGGGGTCCATGCTGGGACCAGTGCTGTTTAATATCTTCATCAATGATACAGAAAGGATCAAGTCTGCAGATGACTGCAGATGACTGAATGGTATGGTCAACATACCAGAGGGATAGGATGTCAGCCAGAAGGACCTGGACAGGTAGAGAAGTGGTCCCAAGTGAATCTCATGAGGCTCAACAAGACCAAGTGCAAGGTCCTGCACCTGGGTTGAAACAATCCACATTATCAATACAGTCTGAGGGATGAGGTGATAGAGAGTAGCCCTGTGGAAAAGAACTTTGGGGTACTGGTGGACAACAAGCTGGACATGAGCCAACAATGCGTACTTGCAGCCCAGAAGGCCAGTCACATCCTGTGCTGCATCAAAAGAAGCATAGCCAGCAGACCGGGAGAGGTGATTCTGCCACTCTAGTGAGACCTCACCTGGAGTACTGTGTCCAGCTCTGAAGACCTCAGCATAAGAAAGATATGGACCTAATGGAGTGGGTGTAGAGGAGGGCTATGAAAATGATCAGAGAGCTGGAGCACCTCTCTTTTGGAGATGAGATGATGCAGTTGGGGTCTTTCAGCCTGGAGAAGAGAAGGCTCTGCAGAGACCTTATGGCAGCCTTCCAGTATCTGAAGAGAGCCTATAAGTAAGCTGGAGAAGGACAGTTTACAAGGGCATGTAGCAATAGGATGAAAGGTAATGGTTTTAAACTAGACAAGGGTAGATTTAGATTGGATATTAGGAAGAAGTTCTTTCCTATGAGAGTGGTGGAATACTGGAACAGACTGCCCAGGGAAGTGGTGGAGGCCCCATCCCTGGAGACATTCAAGGTCAGGCTTGAGGAGGCTCTGAACAACTTGATCTAGTTGAGGACGTCCCTGCTTACTGCAGTGGGGTTGGACTAGATGACTTTGGAGGTCCCTTCTAACTCAGGGCAGTCTATGATTCTATGAAACAGAAGACCTAGTTAAGGAACAGAATACACCATTTTATTTATGATTTCTTCAGTTTCTACAGAGGAAACTGTGGATTTGTGATGTATGATTCTATTCAATAATTGTTAAATGATAGAAACTCCAATTCTAATACTACATATTCATATGCGGTATAACAGCAAAGTTTCTCTTAGATTACCTTTTTATCCTTTGGGATTTTTTGCTCCTTACAAGGATTCTAGTCAGATTAGAGTTCACCATTAAGTTAGATATCTTCTCTTTAAAAGCACAATTGACTTACTACTCTTCAGTGACATCAGTCTGGCTAGTGAAAATCCCCCTGGGGTAATGAACAGAAGGTAAGGATGATATCATCATTTGTAATAATCAGTTGTATTAGGGTTTCTCTGCATAAAGAAACTTGCATGAGAAATATAGTGTTGGTGGTTTATGTAGCAGATAATATACCACACATCTTACATGAAGGAAATGAGAGGACTGTCATTTAGGAGCTCTTATAACTGTCTAGTGCTTCTTTAAAGTTATTTGTAATGCTTCCGGGTTTCATGCTGACTTTACTGATTGTCTGTTAAAAAAATGTATGAAAAGTTTGCAAATAATAATCAAATAAGAACCTCTGTGGGCCTACTCCTTCCATATCTTAATTTGAGAAACCTCCACTTTCTCCCTAAAGAAATTAGAGACCGATTTTAATGCTATTTCTTCAGTGTACAGTCACCTCCATTCTATCTTTCTAACTGCCTATGAAGCTATGTCTAATAGTCACATTGTGATATATCATGTTTTGTTACATAGTTTTCATTAGTCTACAACTACATAAATACCCTGTTAATCCTGGACTATTTCATTCTGTCATGCAATTATTCCTCTATACCTATCTCTTACTCTGATTAGAGAAGCATACATTTTACTTCATCAAATACTATGGATTGGAAAAGTTATTTTTAAAAGTGGAAAATATAAGAAATTATAATTAGAGACACAACTTTGGGTAAAAGTCTCTTAGGAAAGTCATAGAGATGGGTGTGTGACAGAGCCTGTTTTGCAATATGCATGGGAGGGGGTTTTTGTTTGTTTTCTTTTTAATATTAACTGATTTTATCTTTTCTTGATATTATTTTGGAAAGCAGAGCACAAAATTTTCTTCTGAACATAGTGAATAATATTAGTGATTTTTTTTCAGAATCAAATATCCTGTTGAAGAGGTATTTAATGAATAATTACATTGAGATAAATGAGAACTAGCTCAAATACAAGCAAAGAACACAGATATCGGAGGGGGGAGGGGGGGAGGGGGGAGAGGCTGGGTTGCTTAAGTGGTAATTTTCTGCCAACCATAGTCTTCAGCTAAACTTTCCTCGTTATCACAAAACATGAGAGAACAGAAAATTCTTAGCTGATGATCAGATAACATGATTAAAAGAGGAGGGGCAGGAAATCTGGAAGGGAGTGGAATTAAAGAAAAAATTGTAATCCCGATTATAACTTTGATAGTTGGCTGTCTATTCATATATTATGTAAATCTGTCATTCTGGTTTTAAACCAGGTATTTCATATTTGATACTGAAATTACATTCATAGTGCCTATATATTAGAGGTTGGTGAATGCATGAAGGCCTTTGATAGACTCCTTGGTTTTCAGTGATAATTCAGATAGTTGAAATGCCTGTGACAGGTGGATAGGACTGTCCAGGGTGTAAAAAGCAAGATGTTCACAAATGTGTTTCAAGGTTAGATAGAAATGATTTTAACAGCAAAAGTCTGTGTTTTTAAACAACTCCTTGAATTTATGTTCTATATCAATGAATGTTTACATTTAACATCCCTGAATGTGTTTCTCCTGGGGCTTCCATCCTGCACCACAGGAAACTTAAAACATCATCTGAGACTGCATCATCTGCGTATTTCCACAGCATACTTCATCTGATTCCAGTTAAGAACTAAAACTAAACCAAGCGAAAGATCCCTCTCAACTGGATCCATAATCCAGAACCAAACTGCAAAAATAGAATCAGTTTTCAGATTTCTATTGAACTCCAGAGCAACAACTCTGGACTAGCTCAATCTCTTACATATTCAAGATTAAATATTACAGTCATTCAGTCTCTAGAAATTTTGCCTTTCTTGTTCCTTTGATCACCTAAACAAACTAAGCAACTACATTAAATCCCTGTGCGCTAGAATTCTTATCTTTATATGTTAACTTTTTATAAATTGTAGCTTCCCATTTCTGCTGGTGGCTAGAATTAGCAGTAATGCTGTCTGAAAACAGAAAACTCATGCTGTTTATCACAGGAGCTACAGGCACTTATTGTATCTTAGAATGAAGTCATCTTTGAGCAGGCAAAATCTTTACTTCAGTCAAAGTTTCTTATCATCATTGACACACAATCACAGAGCTGACAATGGGCCAGGAACAAATATTTCCCTTAACTAATCAAGTGAAGGCTTGAATGTACATCACAGTTTATACTGCTCTTTGTTCTATTCATGGTAGAGAATACAATTGTGTTATGTGAAACACAGCATAGCTTTCTGGTAAAAATTCATTTGAATATAAATATTGCACATACCACACTATTTAAGTATCTTTACTAATGAGCTAATATTACTCAAGCTATTCAAGCATATGGAGGTCATTACTTACAGTTGAGTTTATAGAGGGCTTGCTGTTTTCCATCCATAGCTGTTGTAAAGTGAGATGGGCTGTAGAGGAGCCTCTGAAGTGTCTGTAGACTTTGCATGTACCAGCCAGAAAGTTTTCCCTGTTTTCTGTGTTTGCTTAATAGTCCCAGGGGGCAATAAAAGTAAAACAGGTTATAAAGTACAACATATGGACAAATTTGCTGTTGCAGCAGGTATGGATTATATAATGAGAGACATCAAATATCTGAAATGAAAGCAGTATCAGCTATGTGCCCAGTCACCCTGTGATACAGGCTGCTAAAATTTCTATGAACTCTGCTTGAATAATCAGCATTTATTCACAGTCAAGAAAACTGTAAGTTTGTCCATAGATTTAAAGTTGTCCTCATGGATTGATTTCCTACCTACTAGCCAAGTCTTCAAACATGGGTGTGCATTTGTGGCTCTGTCTGCTCACATCTCAGTAATGTAAGTGAATAAAATGGCTAATACACAATAGGGCTGGTGTCAGCAATGGTGTGAATATTTTACTTCCCTAAAACAAGTTTGAAAAGTAGGGCAAACCTGGCTAGGTACAGGCTTATAGTGTCATTTTATTGATCTTCAACCTTAGCAAGTTAATCCAGTAATAATGCTGTGACCTTCCAGGCACAGTAATATGTTAGTGCTGTTACCATCTGTATTTTCCTGTGAAGTTTCAGAGCCAGTGTGCAATTGAAAATGTTACTCATAAAACTAGCAATATCTGTGCTTGTTTTCCCTTGGAATAAAACAATATGTCATATTATAGCCAGGTCTTATCTCTCCAAGAAAAGAATTGTTCACCAAATGATCTGTTTGAAGTTTAATTTCTGACCAGATGTTCCACAAACATATCACTTCTGTCAAAATCCAGCATATTTTACAATGTAATGAAAAAAAATTACAACAAAAGCATTGATCCTGATCTGATTCGAAATTTTGCCACTACATGTATCTGAATTTGTACCGCAACTCCAGATTGGAAATTGATCTTAAAGTTAAGTCAACTTAGAGTGGAATCCAGATTTTTTTTTTATTATTATTATTATTATTATTTTTCCCTAGCTCTTTTATCATATTCCTATAAACTACTGCAGTGAAAGTGAAAAAGAAACCCTAACCACAGTCTACCCATGTAACCCTGGCCATTTAGGGGTTGGTTTTGTTTCTTGATCAACACAGAAAAAAATAGCAAGTATTTGTTTTGTTTTGGTTGTTTTTCCTTTGTTTGCTGTTTTAGATTTCTCAGAAGTATGTTATTATTTTACCATTTTGTAGCAATTATGCCATTATTTGTTTAGGCCCACTATTTTTGAACTTCAAAACCTATACTTAAATCCCAATAGTCTATGGATTAAAGTGAGTGTTTAATTAGATGTTTTGCTGAATTGGATCTTTAATTGCTAATCTTTTTTTTCCATTAAAGTTTTATTGACATCCCTGTTTATTGTAAGGAGCAATTTGTATTTCCAGTGTAAGATTTCAGTTGCAGGAGTATTTCAAAGGAATTACCTATAAGAAAACATTGATGTAGGATTAATTATTAAGAACTTAGAGACAAAACCAACCAAGGAGCAATAAAACAGAAACACCATATATTTTCTTTGGAGTTCTTCCTGTTCTAAGAAAGGTGAAGTATAGAAACAGTACATAATTTCACATATTAAATTCTTTCGTATCTGTTTTCCCTCATGAACTGTGAAGTAACTTTATGGATGGTAAAAGTAAGAAGACATGATGGTTTTTGTTGAGTCTTGGGTTTTTCTACAATCAATGTCTGCTTTATCACAATAAAAATGTAAAAATAAAATGGACCTTATGAAAAAATGCAAATTGAGAATTTACCCTTCTGGAAAAGCAACAATACATAACTGTCCTTTTCAATAGAGAAGGAAAATGACTTACAAATGTCTCAAGTCAAATGAGATATTTTAAATCTTTTGCCAAGATTTTTTTTTTAATAATATGAAATAACAAAAAACCAAAGTGTGTTGCAGGAGAGAACGACTAGAATTTCACAAACAAAATTACCTGAAACTATGATCTTATTTACTGACAACATAAAACAGACCTGACATAATAAAAAAGTGCAATCAGTCACAGGACAAAAGCCAGCTACTTCAATATAGACATGACTTTTGTCAAAATTCAGTAAGGCTACACAAACTTTGCATTTACTAGAGATTTTTGTCTTACTGGATATCCTGGTGTCAGCTACATGCAATTGTGTTTCAGAGAAAAGATAGAAGTATTAATGGAAAAAAACATGTAGCCAACATTTAATATGACACTTTTTTCCACCCACTTAATCTTTATGTAAGTCTGTATAAATGCTTTCAGTATTGTATTTTTTGGCCTAGGTTTCCCCCTGCTGATACTGGGGGGATGCTGCTGTTCCTCTGGGGAGCTGTTGAAGCGGCACAAAGTGGGACAGAGGTGGAAGCTCTGTGTCAAGGCAGGTGAGAGAGCCAAGCGCAGAGTTGTCAACCTGCAGTGCCTGCAGGGGCAACAGTGGTGACAGACATGACATCCCCTTCAACGAGTATTGTCCTCAGTGGAAAGGCTGCCTATGGCTCTATGTAAAATGAAGAGAGTAGCTTTGATATAATTTTGTGATTTATAATGTTTATACATTTTGGGGTTTTTTTGCCTCAGTTGTTCTAGTTACGAGTAGCATGATTATTATCCTAAAGTCAGAGATTTTTTCTCAGTGAAGATCGAGGTTTCATTTGCAATGAGGCAATAGCCTCTTTTCTTAATTTGTCTTATATGGAAATATCCATTGGAATGAAAACAAGACGCCTTGAGTCTTAAATAATCAAGTGATACATTGTGGCCCATTTAAATTAGGGGGTTGTATGTTTACTGCATGCACTTTTATCTGACATTTTGGCTGTGCTTATAGTTAAAAAGATGCTGTAAAACAGAAAATAGGCAAAACCTCTGGAGCAGCCAAGTCCATTAACTTAGTTTCAGTGCTGTGCTAGTGTCACCTTGTGGCTTCCTTTTCATTGTTAGAAGAGGAATGATCTTGCATTTACCTGAAACATATGAGTACTTCCCATGCAAGCTGACAGAAAAAATAACTTCCTTCTTAGTACCTTCTCCAGGTTTCTCAATGAAATAACTTAACAGTCTGGCCTTTTGCTGCTGTAGCCCTTTATACTAGGTCTGCAGAACAAGAAAAAAGAATTTGTAACTATTACAAAAATAAAATCAACCCACTCCATATTCATTTTGTACGAATGCAAATTTTGCATAGGTATAATGAAAGGCCACAAAAAATCCAAGTGCTTTACCTAGAAACAAGATTAAAGTAACATCATTCTGGGATGCCCATGATAAAGTCAACCTCTTGACACTATCAATTCTGAATACCTTGTAGAAGAATACCTTATCATTGGGCTTCTCACATGAGTTTGCTCTTTCATTAGGGAAACACACAAAAAAATTCTGAGCGCATAAAACCTGTCTATAAATTCCAGGTAAATTACTTGTTTATAATAGTCTGAATTGTTTGTAAACATGCATGTAGAGATCAAAGTGGATTAAAAACAGCCAAAAGGTTACATGATTTAAAAAAAGTCCAGATTACTCAGAAAAAAAACTGACTAGATGGCTTTCAAAGATTTTGGGAGCTCAGGCTAATTTTAAAAGGCATAATTCTAACTAACAAATTGATAAAATTATCTCCTGCCAAAAGGAAATCTCCTGAGGAGGAGTAGTATCTTTCTGAAATATTTCAGTTGAATGATGTCATCCAACTAATTAGCTGATTGTGCTAAAAAAATTCAGAGAGTGCGATCCTGCTTATTTAGGGGAATAAGTTAGGTGTTTAAAAACAGTGGTTCAATTCTATTTCCTGTGAGACTGGAGGCAGCCAAACAAGGCTGGCAAGAATAAGACAAGTTCTGCAAGACCTGGAGCAGCAACTGGGGAAAATGCAGGATATCACAGGGCCTCCTGAATAGCCTGTGTCTGGTCTCTGGGTGTACTGGTTGCATGGATCTGTTCTCCCATTCCTCTTTGGGGAGCTCAGAGGTGAACACCTACCTGTCAGACATCTTATGTCTGATCATAGAGTCACAGAACCACAGAATGGTTAGACTGGAAGGAATTTTAAATATCACAGAATCACAGAATGGTAAGGATTGGAAGGGACACCTAAATATCATCTAGTCCAACCCCCCTGCCAGAACAGGATCACCTAGAATAGATCACATCGAGTTCCATACCCCCTGTCATAGGCAGGGACACCTTCCACTATATCAGGTTGCTCACAGCCCCATCCAACCTGGCCTTGAACACTTCTGGGAAGAGAACATCGACAACTTCTCTGGGTAACCCACTCCAGTGCCTCACCATCCTCATAGTGAAGAACTTCTTCCTAATACTTTATCTAAATCTACTATCATTCAGTATAAAGCCATTACTGGGCATCCACTCACCCCAGTACATTCCCTGATTTCTGAATCTGACAACTGAATCTCATCCTGACTAGATCGCATTTACAAGTGTAGCTTCCTCAATAAGAACTTCTTTGGTTCCATATCCACACAGACTATATAACTCTGTCAACAACAGGAAATAATTCTGTCCATGGACAATGTTATAGTAACTCCTCTGCTGATGAGGCTGATAGACAACCACTCTCCCTACTTCCCCAGAAATCACCTCCTTTTTTTTTCTTTTCTTTTTTTTTCTTCTCTCCACTGCTGCCTATAGCTGGAAGATTTTTCCAGAAATACTTTGACCTGTTCACAAAAGTGATAATAACCTAAGACCAGCTCATCACCTGTTACTTAAAAAAGAATACTCTTCAGATGGTCTATGCTGTACATCTGAAACATGACAATCATTCCTACCTGACAAGCAAGAGGTCTGACTTGTCACTCCTTGCAAGTAAGAGAAGCTAGTGAGTGATGGTAATGAGATTCATACCATGGTCAGGTCATGACAGGTGGGGATTATAGTGATGAAGAGACAGTTGCAGGCAAAGTCACAGGAACTAAATAGACTGGGTAGAAAGAAAATTTTAAAGAAACTGCACTGTAGCCCTGATATGTGACAGGATAAGACTGAGCTGATATCCAGATTTAGCTGGAAAAACAATAACCACATAATTTTTTCACACTGAAGAAACCAGCTTCTCCAATGAGGGGAAGAGAGCTAGAGAGAGAAAAATCACCAGTCTTAGCCCACATTACACGAGGAACGGGCCCTTCCTCCCTTAGGGGTTAGAAACCCTTATGGATTACAATCAGATAACATAAAATAACATAAAGGAAATTTTAAAAATAAAGTTATATATCTAAATCCTTCCACACATAACACTGAACTTTATATTTCACTTGGCCTTCTCTTGGCTTATCCAAAAAACAAGCCAATCATACCAAATTGAGGTTGTAGCAAATTTCATAGTGAATGTTTTTCATTAAAAGTCTGAGTCCAGAGTTATCCAAAGCTAAACCAGAGTTTAAAAGGTTTTTTTTTTTTTATAAAAACTTTAATATTTAAACAGCTACTATTAAATTATGTAAAACGTGAATCCAAGACAAAGTCAAAGTAAAGAATCTAATAGAATTCAACAAAAATGTTGGAGAAATATTTTCTTACTTCTAGTTCCTGGCCTTAGTTTAGTAATCATGAACACTGTATGGAAAAAAATACCATGACATTCCTACATACACAGTTTAAAAGACCAGGACCAAAATAAATTAGTTTTTGCCTTATGTGAACTTTGTGCAAAAGACAGAATGGGACAACTTGAAAATGAAGTTAACACTTTTCTAAACATGCTGTCATAGATAAGTAAAAGATGGCATTTTTTTTCATAGAGAGGACAGGAAAATATATACTATATTTGGTTCTGTTTTCACTTTTCATAAGCTTTTGTCATGCCTTCTTTCACTGAGTATGCAATCTATTTTCCTTATTAATCATCTGCCAATCTTTCCTGAGAAAAAAGAAGTTATGAATAAAAGACTCCATTGCTTGTCATGTTCATAAACAACCTACTAAGTTTGAAAGAATACTTTCACAGCAATTTTAACAGACAAATGTAACAGATCATTTAAAGATCTTTTCAGTTACAATTTGCATGTAGCCAAAATGTTGAAACAGATCAATGAGAAGTTCTGAAAATACCATTGCAATTCTCATTTTATCAATATACAAAGTACAGAATGACTAATTGCAAGATAGTTATGGACAAATTTTTCAAAGATGACAGCGATATGCATATATATACACAATTTGCAAATATTCCATTAAGAGGCAAGAGACATTCCTAAAAAAAAATATAAATCTGAAAATACCAGCTTTAAACACTAAATGTTGATTGATCATCTCCTTTTCCTTAAGTAGCATATTTCACATTTGTTATGTATCACCTCAGACTGGATAACATATTGAATAAAATAGCTGCAAGGTCTGAGTCTGTAATTATATTCAGGACAGTAGCAATATATAAAGATTATTTTTAATCATTCCATATCTGGTTTTAAGACTTCATCTGTTCAATGTTTTTAAATATTTGTATGTTGTAGTTTATTGAATAAGTTAGAATAAAATGAATACTGAAAACTCCTGATGCAGATTTGAAAAATACACATCTGCAGTTTTGTTCCTTACTTCAAAGCCAGTTTCTGAATCTGTATGTGAACAGTTTATTAAATTATATTTTGCATATATATTTATATATCCATATGAAAATATAAATAGAAATATTTCAACAGCACAATGGGAGTCTAGAAAATGATTAATATATCAGGACAACTGGGGGCTGAGGAAAGAGAAGTATGGCCATTTGACTTTTGGCTGACACTTTCAACCATATGTGACACTTCCAACCATATGTAACACTTCCAACCATATGTTATAATGCATGTAAAAAAATCAAATTTTACACTTTTACTAAACAACATCATGGGAAAATTTGTAATCCAATTTGCTTTTTTGAACTGAAACTGATACCTGATGTTGAATATGATGCCATTGCATAAGGTATAAGCTGATCTGGAGTTAATTCCAGTTTCATCTTTGGCAGAACTTTCCCTGTGAACTCTTTGATATGTGTTACATTTGCCAGCAGCAATAAACTTCCTTTACTATGTATATAGAATAAGCCAGAGAGAAGAAGAAAAAAGTATGACTTTGTATATTTTAAAATAAACAAATGCATTGACCAACTTAAGATGGAAATATTAGATTTTTAGTTTCAGGCCACCAGTTTGCTGTAAACTGTAAACAAGGTCCATTACCAAGAAAGCTGGAAGTAAAAGTGAGTCTGTGTCATAAACACAGAAGTCAGAATGAGATTCAAATTTTGTGTATATTAATCTTCCTTAAGTGTTGAACAATCCCAAGAAACATTTTAAGGAACAGTGTATCGAGAGGGTATTCTGGTCCCCTAAAAACTCATTCCTGCTGTGGTTCTCCATATACAATTTCAGTCAAACTTTAGTGTATTAACAGTTGAAACTAAATTACACTTGATAGCTGATTCTTAGTAGCTGATTTATCCTGTACAAATAATTTAACAATTACCCTGTGTCTTCATCTTCGATTGCATTGTAATCTTGTTGCTAGTGAAATAGTGTATTACCCCTTCACTAGAAGTGTAATTAATATAGTGGATTGCAAAGGTACCCTAAGGTACTGAGTTAAGCTTTCTTCTCTTATTATATGAGCAGTTGTATCCAAGTATTTTTATTGTAAATTTACAGCAGTCATAGACTGACAGCCTATTTCCTAGCCAAGGACTGGAAAACATACTACTAAGGACAATATATCTCTCAATTTCTCAGGAACAGTATGCCAAATCAAAAAATCTTACCCACCAAATCCAATCAACCAAACAAGTGAAAAACCAATCATGAATTAAAAAAATAAACCCTTTACATTTTTCCCTTCTTTATTCCTTCCATAAGTTTAAAAAGATTTCTAGGAAAACAAAACAAAACAAAACAAAGGAAGCTGCACTAGAGTAAAGAATAGATTCATACTGTCCTTATTCCCACTCTCAATGTAAATTCTTTTGTTAAATTTATGGGACAAAATACAACTACCATTGATTTTAGATGGAACACTGGAGCTGTCAATACCATTCAGTAGATGGAATACTTACTTCGGCATCTTTAAGATCACCTCTGGAAAATTATTTTTTTTAAATGTTGGTCTTGGCCTATAGTATTTGAAAAATTATATAGTCTACTAAGCTGCATCAAAAGACAGTGTTCTCAAACTTCAAAGAAACATATTGCCATGTATTTCTTGGAGACTTCTCTATCAAGAGGGCAGACTAACACCAAAATGTTTATGGAGAGAAAGACACTTCTAGAATGGGATATTAGTTTAATAAAATAATCCTTTCAAGCATAATTCTGGCAGTAAAAAAAAAAAAAAAAAAAAAAAAAGAAATACAATGGGTCTACTTCACCATTTGCGGTTAAGTTCAGGAATGTAATTTACAAGTGAATCTCACAGTTGGCCTGTGATTACCACTGTTTTCCTTGATATTACGAGTCATTTCAGAGCACATAAACACTCCTGCGTTCAGAAACTAAAGCAGAAGTCTCCTTAATGCAATCGAAATGCTAATGGTCACTGAGACCTTGGGACCAGATTTAGAGCTAGTCCAAAGTAAATCCCGTTCCATGACCTCAGTGTGTGCATCCTCTTGCAGTCATTGTTTCACCAAATCACAGAATCACAGAATCATTTAGGT
The DNA here is from genome assembly GCA_025345505.1 of Todiramphus chloris collaris. NCBI lineage: Eukaryota > Metazoa > Chordata > Aves > Coraciiformes > Alcedinidae > Todiramphus > Todiramphus chloris. Next base: position 2,492,159 of record JANVCC010000067.1, on the reverse strand, counting down.
GGGAAAAGACCCTTGGGATCATTGTATCCAACCATTATCCCTACTCTACAACTTCACCCCTAGACCATATCCCCCAACACCACATCTAAGCGATATTTAAACACATCCAAGGATGGTGACTCAACCACCTCCCTTGGCAGCCTATTCCAATATCTTACCACTCTTTCCATGAAGAATTTTTTCTTAGTTGTCTAGTCTAAACCTACCTTGTTTCAGTCTTAGGCTATTCCCTCTGGTTCTATCACTAATTACCTGAGAGAAGAGACCAGGACCAGCCTCTCTACAATGTCCTTTCAGGTAGTTGTAGAGAGTAATAAGGTCTCCCCTCAGTCTCCACTTCCTCAAACTAAACCGACCCAGCTCCTTCAAACAGTCCTCATATGATCTATTCTCCAGTCCCTTGACCAGCTTCATTGCCCTCCTCTACACCCGCTCCAGCACCTCGATATCTCTCTTGTACTGAGGTGCCCAAAACTGGACACAGTACTCAAGGTGAGGCTTCACCAGTGCTGAGTACAGGGGGACAATCACCTCTCTACTTCTGCTGGTCACGCTGTTTCTAATACAGGCCAGGAAGCCGTTGGCCTTCTTTGACACTTGGGCACACTGCTGGCTCATATTCATTCGCTTGTCAATCAGAACCCCCAGATGCCTCTCTGCAAGACATCTCTCCAACCCCACTTCACCAAGCCTGTAGCATTGCATGGGGTTGCTGCATTTCTGTTGACTTTGTACTTCGGTCATTGTTTCCCTTGACTTTGTACTAAAGACAGATATGATTCATTTTAATTCCTGTGGGCATTCACTAGACTTACTTTTTAATGATCAACAACAGCTCTTAACTGAAAAGTATCTGGAATTTGCACTTTCTGCATTTTTTTGTCCACATATTATAGCTACTCATAAACAGTTTAAGGTGAGACAAACCATGCTGTATTCCCTGTCTATATAGTTTTTCACTCAATATGAAAACAAGATATATCAATCAAACCAGGCAGTGAAAACAGAGTTCATTCTGACATAGCTTGGATATTAATTGTTCCATAGCTCTATTTATGGATCTAGAGGGACTGTTATTCACACATTAAATTCTTACTAAACATATTTAGATATAATTTCTTCTGTTTTTAAACTTGCTTTATTTAATAAATATGTAGATACATAGATAAATACCTATATAATACTGCTTATACTTATGTATGTTAATTTTCATAATGCAGGTGTGACTTCTTAGATTTGTTTTAAAGGAAAAAAATACCATTGGGTGAGAAAGTATCACACCCTTCCCCCAACTAAAACAATAAAACCCCAGCATTTGAAGTGATAAACTCCAACTCGTTAAAATAAACTGTTAAAGGAAGCAATTTGCAGACAAAGCAGATGTTACATTGGTCTCAGCTGAATAGATTTAGTTGCTCTTCTTCAGACTTTTAATCAGTCAAAAAGGGAATTCATGCTTATAGTTACTCGTTATATCAAGCAACCAGGCAACTGAGCTTTTTAAACCAGAGACATGCAGTTCTGAAATAATGATTCACAACTTAACATGAGAAAGGGTTTTGAAAACAACAGAAAAGTGTCTTTGCTTATAACTTGCCTTTGGAACAACAGTGCATTTTTTATGAATTCTGCCTTCCATATGTTTGGAAAAGAGTCAGTGTTCCCTACAGTAGTCTTTCATTTGACCTCATGAAGGAGCTAGTATTAATATTTTTATAACTTATCATCCCAATTACTTAGCACAATAAATTATAGGCACTGTGAAAAACACCCTTAACTACATATATGTCACCTGCAAAAACTATAAAAACAGTTATATGATTTGCTGTTGGAATTTCAACTGACACCACATTTCAGTTGTTCGTGAAAGTGCAAAAATTTCAAGTTTTTTTTTCACTTGTCTTCTTCAGGTACTTAAATGTTTTCCTTTACTGTCATCTGAGTCTCAGAAATCTCCTAACAACTTTCTTTTCCCAGCAGTCCTGAAAGATACAATACTGTGTATCACAAAACACATACTAGCAGCATAATTTGTTCTTTTTCCATAGATGTCCCTCATACATATACACTGTTTCCAAGTCAACAGTTGTGCTCAGAAAACTATGTTATGTCATAAATTGCAACACTTATGTTACAGTAACCCTAGAGTTAGAAAACAAGTCTCACTGAAAAAGGATAATTCAGGAAGGAAGGAACCTCAGGAGATTTCTAAAACAACACCCTGCCCAAAGAAAGGCCTGTGCTGAGGTCAGACCAGGCTACTCTGGGCTTGTTCCAGTTGGTGCTTGAAACCCTCCCAGGACAATAGAGAACAGACAAAATGGGAATCTGTTCAGCAAGTGGAAATGACAGGTTTTCCACCTGGGAAGTAATAAACCAGTGCAGGTGAGGAGCCAATGGACTGGGAGACAGTTTGGTAGTAAAGGACCTCAGGGTCCTGGTGAACACCAAGTTTAATAGAAGCCAACAACGTTGCCCAGTGCAAAAGTGGTCATCAACATCTGGATGACACTGGGAAGAGTGTTGTTAGCAGGTAGAGGGAGTCAATCCTTTCTCAGTACTCAACCCTAGTGAAACACACCTGAAGCTTGGGTCCAGTGCTGGGCAATGAAATCCAAGGAAGATGAAGACTTACTGCAGTGAGTTGAGCTCAGGGTTACAAAGGTTATTAAGGAAGCTTCTGACATATAATGAGAGGCTGAGAGAGCTAGGATTTTTCATTGTGGAGAAGAGAAGTCTCAGGAGGATCTTATCCACATGTATAAGTAGCTGATGAAAGAAGTAAGCAAGTTGAAGTCAGTCTCTTTTCTGTGGTGTCCAGTGACAGGACAAAAGGCAAAGAATAATAATATTTTACTGTATTTTTGATCAAATACTAGAACAGGCTGCCCGGATAGACTGTAGTGTCTTCATTCTTGTAGATAAAACCCAAATGAACACAGAACTGAGCAACCTACTGTACTTTACCTTGCTTGAGCAGGAGGGGCAGCTATCTAGAGGTGCTTTCCAGCCTCAGCTATTCCATGATTCCGTGATACAGGGATATCTTCAGGTTGTTTAAGGAAGGATTCATCCCCCTCCTTACTCTAACCTGATGGCCTGTCACAAACTTCCACTGGATGTGACTCTTGCTGACCATTCCAGGAATGAAAAGGTGGCAAAGCAGGAGGGATTATGCTAACATAGTGTCAGGTAGTGATTAGTATAAAAACAGTAATGTTTATAAATCATGGACCTGGAAGAACATACACACAACCAGCATCTCAGATATTATATATTCTGTACATATTAGTTGATTTTTTAAAGGGACCTTTTTATGCTGTATGGAAAGCAGTTACCTTGCAGATAGGACAGAAATGAGAAAGAAATACACTCAATGTCCAGACCCAGAGGGTATCATCAGTCACATTCACATTTCTTGTATAACACAAGATGATTTTCTACTGGTGCTGGAAAGGAGACAACAGTATTTAATGTTGGACATTGTTAGTTTCAAGTAGAGTTATGAAAGGAATTTACATACTTCATCTATATCAATGTAACCAGAGAGACAATTCCATAACAGAGATAGTCTTTGGAAGACTGTTGCTTTTGTGAGCCTCCCTCCTTGGTGTCTAAGGAATTGTGGTTGAGGAAAACGTTACATACTGGTATGAAGAAGCATGATGTGCTCACCTTGAGTACAGAATACCTGTTTATGCATATCTTCACATCCTGTTCAGTCTTGCCCTGTGACAATAGGTGAAATACGACAGTATAGTATTCTGAATACGGATGTTACTTTTGATTTCACAGAAAACATTACCAGTACTCACCCTACCTAATAGCCTTGAGTTACATTCAGCCACATCCAAATTACCAAAGTGGCACAGAGCTTATCCATATTGTGTCTTCCAGGATTGTGACTGCTGCATACTCTAATTTACCTTCTTTATTGTCAGTAATTACCAAAAAAAAACCCAACCAAACAAATAAAGAAAAAAAAAACAAACTTTAAAAAGTATTTGTTTAAAAGTTGTAGGGGAATATTTTATTTTCTGAATAAATTATGAATGTTAGCACAAAGCTGGAAGCTGTTGTTACTTTTTAAATCTCATACATTAAAGACAAAAAGTCCCAAAATTTCACTCTGTTACTTTAACTCTTCTTTGTTCTACTGTTAAACATACACTATGCCAGAAGGCTGTTTGATTGTGGTTGAAAAGTTTAAAACCAGGGTGGTCAATTCTCAGAAAAACAAGACATCCTGTGTGAAGTCATCTCTCATGAACTTGTACCTCAATGCCAGCAAACCCCAGGTGGGGCAATTATTCCCAGTGATCTATGAAGGATCAGTGTGGGAATTTCACTGCCAAAAGCTGATTTTAGGAAACTCAAGCAGTCATAAACCATTCCTTTCTGGCTTTAGGTAAGCCCTGGATTGTTTGTAAAGTAGCCTACATTGGATACTCCATGATAATGTATAATACTGTGTTCATAACTAAAGTCAACTGAAATTAAGCTACTCTTAAAAAGGCCCCCTTCAGAGGTAAGTCAAAAATTAAGGACATGTCTCTGAGCTGTAGGCAGCAACATGTGATTTCGTAAATAGTAATGAAATCTTAATTAAAGTAAGGTGGGTTCATTCTGGTGCCATTAAAACCTCATTAAATTACAGAATAATTTATAAACCTTTGTTTAAAAGTCATAAAAGTTCACATAACACAGAATTTTATTATAGGATTGTCATGATCATCTTCAATCATGGAAAGTTCTCTAGGATATGGAGTGCAGAGTCATGTGTCATCTGCCTCAATTCAACATTTTCTACAACAGTTGTATGTTGATCAGTGTAAGCTTGAATAAACCTGAGACTTTTTTAAATAATAATGATAATTGCCTAAAACAGATAAGGCTGCCCTTCCAGTTTTGTATTTGAGATAATATAAGACAGTCATAAAAGCAGTTAAAAAATGAGTGGCCCTAATCAATTAAATTGGTCATATATGGATGGGGCTGCAGTACAGTTCAGCAAAGTTTACACCTAAGTATTTCAGTATCTCTTAAGCTGTCTGCTTTCTGCAAGCTGCTTTCGGTAATGCTTTTCAGTAATTCACTGTCATGGAGAAGAAATCCAAAATGTTATCACTTGAGTCACACTGCATTTCAAAATCTGATACATGAACCTGGTCAGTACTGAGATCTGTTCTCTATTGGGTAAGTAGCATCTCATTAGTGATCTGGTCTCCTCAGCAACCTGATAATAAGGCAGGCAATTGACTCTGATAGATTTTCAATATTTGCATCATTCATTATAATATTGACAGTCCAAGTCTGAGTAGGACAATGTTTGAAGTGTTTGAATTTACTCCCAATGATCAGACTTTCCTGCGACCTTTGGAATATACTGTCCCACAAAAACACCTATTAAGGTACAGAACCACTGGCATGACTGCTAAGACTGTGAGCATGTTATAGTACCTTGCCTTCACAGAAGTCACAGACTGATCTGGGGACACCTTATGAATAACTAGAGGCAGCTTGAAAATCTATAGTAGTCCCACTGGCAACATTAATCAACTCTAATTTCTGTGGCAGTCTGGCATGCAACTAAGTGAACATTCATATGTATTTCTGTATCACCACATGCCGCTGGCAAATCTAAGTTATTAATAGAGCTCATTGTGAGGGAGCCATTCCACAGCAGATGCTTCCTTAGCACAACAGATTTAAATCTTATCGAATGCCACCTTGCCAACTATGTTCACCTAGATAGCCCATTTGTCAAATTTTCTCATAAACACCATTATACTTTCTTCCAGAACAGTCTTTATGCACAGAAAGTACTCCCTGTCAGAAAATTAGAAGACTACAGTATTAATATTTTTGTAATCTCTTTTCAAGATACAACTTCTTTATGGTCAGTATGAAGTACTTGGTGATGAGTATATGGTGAGTAAAAAGATTGCTGTAGTCACTCATTGCTAAGCAGTATTTAATCTTCCTTTCCTTTAACAATCTTCACACTGTTTGTGCTAGGATGGATGCTCTTTTGGAAGGGGACCATCTTTCTGTTTCTTTTTCCAGTATGATGATACTATTTAAAAAATTAATGGTATTACTGCACAAGTAGCCTACTGTATGCCATTGGATCAAAATGAACAAATCATTTGGTCATTTTGTCATGTGGGCTACTTGTGGGGGTTTTTTTTCTTCTTTTTTTTTCCTTTATAAAAAGAATTTGTCAATGCTTATGATATCTAACAGGAGTGACTGAATATTAACATTTCCAGTCCTATTAGCACAATTGGTACAATAGTGTTACACCACACTATTGGGTCAATACAATCCACCATATCAGTCTTTCCTGTTTTGTTTGGTTTATTCTTCTTTCCAAAAGAATTGATTATGTCATTCCTAAAACCCACTTTTTTATTACATCTATTTATAAGATTATGTCATGAGAGAACTAACATTACATTTTAGTTAAGCATAGCCCTTATTTTATCCTTTCTATCACCAGTTAAACTGAGACATGAAGAAAGGAGTAGGCATAAGACAACACCACACAGAAAACTAATGTCAAAAGTACTAGTGTAATTTTAGGTCTGCAGAACAAAATCAGATTATGTGATACTAGGAAAAGTATTTGATGTTATTAATGCCCTTTGCACCTTCAGAAGGTATGAAAAGATTGCACCAAAGGACTTAATTATATGCACTAGTATTCATAAAAGCACTGGAGACCTTGTAACACTCCAGGATCACATTCTGCAGCAGGGTCGATTGCTTTCTGCAGTGAATCTGTGGCACTGGTAACAAGACTTCATAAAATTCACCATTTGCTGTGAAAAATCAAAGACCCAGAAGAAATGTAGAGCAAGAAATACACTGAGAAATGTGTTATTAAAAGTAGAGCCATGGGAGCTTGGAAGAAATTGCCTGGCAAGAAAGCACATAAACCTTTTGGAAAACTTAATAGAAGCCAAGGGAAGTGTTAAAGAAATTAGGACAGTAAACTCAGGTTAAAAAAAGAAGAGAAAGAGGCAATTAAAAAGAGAGCAAAAGCAATGAAATGAAAAGCTATGTTCTCTAGTTCATTCTAGAGGTTTCTCAAAAGACACAGACTAAATAGGATGCTCAGTTGTACTGTGACCATACTGAGGTATCTTCAGAAAACAAGCTTTAAGTCTTCTCTGTTGAAGTTTAGAGCAGCTTTGATCATCAAGGTGATGTGAGGTTACATCGTATGCTTTTGGCATCCACTTCTGTTAGCTAGTAAAGGTTTGTGAAACTTGGCTTTCAAGGGTGATGAAACTTATCAGTCACCACTCCAGGATTAGAAGCTTCCAGTTTATGGAAACATATACCATCCAATATGAAAAAACCACAAAACCATATAGATGGTAAAATAATTCATTATTCATGTTTGTTTAAGACTGTAAAAAATATTTTAGAGAACACTATTTCAGATGTTTTTGTTTCTTTCCAGGCTGGCTGTAAGTTATGTATAACTTCTATAAAAAGTTACCTATTTGAGAAAATGTCTATGCTGGTCTACTACTCCCTTCAGTGCAATCACTATGATAATCATAGAAACCCAGCATGTTTGGGGTTGGAAGGGACCTTTAAAGGTCATCTAATCCAATCTCTCTGCAGTGAACTGGGACATATTTAGCTAGATCAAATTACTCAGGACAATGAGTTGCTCCTGTTGCAAAACAGGAAATAGTGTTATTTCCTGTTTTGAGGTCATCATTGGGAATAGTTGGGACTTTTCTCCATTGGTTTCATTTTGACCTCTTCCAGGTCCTCCTATGGAGGCTAGTGGTTGTAACAGATGAAGGGATGTAACCTAAAACTGTAATTAAAAAAAAAAAAAAGAAAAACAAAACAAAACAAAACAAAACAAAAAAAAAAAATCCCCAAAACAAAAAAACAAACAAAAAACCAAAAAAACCTGTTGTGAAGTGATCATTTCAATTTGGTTATGTCTACTGACTGTAACATTATTTTCTGGGCTTACTGTCATTACCTATATATTTATCATTTCAAATCAAAATTACAAGAGACCACTCTGCAGTAAACCTTGTATGATTTCAGATCCTGCTGACGAGCAAGAATGTAACAGCCTGTTATAAAAGCCATGTGCTAGATAGGGAACTAGGTCTGTATTTGCTGAGGTAGGTAGAGGAAGAAGCTGACTACAGAATCTTACCTGCCTGTGGTGCCTTGTGTGCTCAGTGTCACACTCTATAGGAGAGGCTGCATCACTTCACAAGTCCTTTTTTAGCACTGTAGCTGCATCTTGCCCATTAAATGGTACCAGTGACCTACTGCATTTTTGAAAGGAGGCTGTCTGTAATGATTTCTCCCTCCCTCCTCACAAAAAATCAGGAGCCATAACTGTATATGCCTGGTCCCATGCACTTGAAAGACCACCTGGTTTTGCTAATGCAGCGACAAAGGATGTTCCTTGACATTAGCACCCATCTCTCTTCAGGCATCTGCCTTTCAGAAGCTGTTCTCTGGCTTACTTGCATTCAGATCATAATGAAAAAATATATCTTTCCAATAACAAGACAGGAAAGAGAAAAATATAAAGGCTATTGTTTCTTCAGGTTATACTTTTGTTTCTTTTCAGGACAATCTCTCTGATGTTCTGTATTTAAAGTGAAGGAAGGGTGGATAGAAATGTGTACCTGCATAATACTCTGAGTTTATAAATAATTTCAGAATCCTGCTTTGTGACCTCATAGACCTAGCATCAACCTTATTCTCTTCTCTAAGGGATTGCTTCAGCTCTGGAATAACAAGGCGGGATTTAGACTTTAAGTCTCAAGAGAGGTTTACTTGATAACATTATATTGCATCTCCTGTCTGATGTAATTTTTGTCTGCTTGGGATTTTTTGCTTTGGGCTTAGAACAACCTTATACTCAACTGAAAATCTAAGATGACACTGAAGGACTGAGGTGAGCACATGAAAACTACAGTGCTAGAAATAAATTGAAAAGTCAAGTAATCAAATTGTTTCTTAACTCTTTTATACCCCATGATTCCAACATTTAAACAACCTTTAGTCTTTAATGCAACTGTAGCAAAGCTTCTGTACCAAATATGGAAATACTATTAACTCTATTTTACAGGGAATGAAGAGGATCAAGGAAGGGTAAATGGCTCTGTCATAATCACACCAGAAGTCAATGGCAGAGCAAAGACTTGAAAGAAGTCCTCTCATGTCCCAGACAACGCATCCCACACAACTATCTGTGCTTGGAATAACTGCTACCCAATTGCCTCAAAAGGTTTAAGATTTGCAGATAAAAAAGATTAAAACCTGCAGCTGGAACTCCATTGGAAAAAAAAAAAAAAAAATGCAGGTATAGGATTTTCTTTCTCTTCTAAGAATATATTAATGCAAGAGAAATCCAAGATCCACAAGGTTAAAAGAGTAAAGATGCAAGATGCTTAAGTGTACTTGACAGACAAGTTATGCACCTGGAAAATTGCTGTAAGAGTGTAGGCTGCCTAGATGTTTTAATATTTTCTATTTTTTTCTTTGGGAGTATAAGATAAAGATGTGAAGGAAGGAAGACAGCTTACTTGTCATAGTTAAACTTGTGTTCACCTTTCTCAGTAACTTTATTTTAAATTACCAAAGATTCTCATTTATCTCCATGGTTTTGTAAGTTCCAAGAGAGGATGGTGCAGTGACTCTTGGCAAAGACAGTCACAATGTCTTTTCCTAATAACATCAATGTGAACATCAATGAGACTTTCAGGTTACATGAGATTAAGAATGGAAAAAATAAGAACTGACATATTGTAAAAGGTATTTGAGGAATAAAACTGTTTGAGATTGATGAATTTAAAGAAACAGTCCTTTCCCCTCTCTACCCATCTCAAGGCATATTGGGATAATGTTACTAGAGACGTAAGGAGAGTAAGCTAGTATCAGCACTAAGAAAAAGAACGTATGAGTATCTGACCTGTGTGTCATGATATGACTAAAAACTGTAGCTTATTTTCAGAGCATAACAAACTAATTATAACACTGTAGTTATTTGTTTCTTTTTTTCAAATTATCTGTTAAGCTGTAATATTTGGTTGCTGATGATTCATTTCTATGATAGTTCTGAGTCCTGGGGTCCTACCTGAGTGCCTCTGAGCTGGAAGAGCATTGGAAGTGGGGATCAAAAGCTATCTGAAAGACACTGCTAGCCAAGTCAGAACCCAGGTTGGTGAAAGGAGATGATGCTTTCACTACAGCAGTGCCATCAGTACTGCTGCTGATTGAAATGCCCTTTTTTTCTCTCCCTTTAAATTGCTTAGAAGCAATTTTGATAACTGGTATTTGAAATACTTCCTTCGTGGTGGCAGGGTTGGTGTGAAGACCACAGAGACACTTCAAAAAAACGTTAGAGATCTTTCCATAAGAGGAAATGGAAACAGACAGCCTCTTACTCCTTTTAGGTGAGCTCAGTTTCCCAGAAGCTTGTATAATTTTCAAACCCTGTTTCATTACATTGTCATGCTAGGACAATTAATTTAAAATAAAATCAAAGTGATGCACCATTTAGGGAAGCATACTACACAGTGATACAGCCACATACATGTTGAAATAAATAAGTTCATAGCCATTAGATGTCTGAACTGCAATACCAGCACATGAAAAGTAGTAGGAACTAACATTTAAAATAACCCCTGGCATAGGCTTAAGACATTAGAAGTAATACAGATTGCATCGAGTTTTAGGCTAAGACAATTAAAAAGTGCTAGGTTGGCAATGTACAGAATAATTTGTATATTTTCTGATTACTATTTCACTCTTCTGCTGTTGGCACCAGACACTGCTATATTTATAATGTTGCTACTCAGCCTAATTGTTACTGAAACCATTTGCCCAGATCTCTTCATAATCATGACTGTCTACCAGATATTACCCAGCTCCTTTCCATTTATATGTGTTGATTTCTAAGTTGTGATTACATTAATCATTTGTCTTCAAATGATAAATCTGTTTTTCTAAGTTCTCATTATTCATACAGGGAAGGTTCACTTAGCTATGTGTGCATAGAGCTTCCTAATATTATTATTTAAGAACAGCTTAAATCACATATGACTTCCAAAATTACAGCAGTCAGAGACGCTAATAGTTAATGATTCAAAAGGAGGTCTGACTAAAAAGGTTCTACTCCAGTTACCTACTGTAGTGCATGTTCTATAAACTTTAAGAGTTAAACTTTTTTTCAGAATTATGAATTTTTAGCTACACGTTGACAGCATATGGTGACATGTGAAATGGACCTTTGTCTGGAAGGGAAGCCAGCTGCCTTTTGAACTAAAATACAAAAAAGTATCAGATAAGTTGAATTTAAAGGCAATCAGTTCTTAATAGTCTTCACCACAAGGATAGGAAACCAGGTATTAAGAAGCAGCTTCCTTATAAGACTCTCAGGAGGTGATATTGAAGATTGAAGGGAGAGAATCTGGTTTTGTCTTGTTTTCTTATTACTTTTACAGCTAGTTGGTTATAATTTTCTTCTCTCTTTTCCCTTTTAATGTGCCATGAAGTGTCTTCAGGCGAGTGATAAAATATTATTTTCTACTGCTTTTTGTGTATTGCATTATTTGTCCCTTTGGGATTTCAGAATTAAAAAAAAATCAAATTATTCCTGATATAAGAGAGGGTACTATTCTCATAATATGTATTTCATAATGTACACAGCAATATTTTCCATATGTGATACCTTATTATTTATTGAAAACAACTATCATGCACAGCAACTTTTCTCACATGGTATTGACAGAAAAATACAAAATTCTTTCAAAACAAAAAAACACTTGTTTTTTTCCCTATCACTTCTTCCCTCTGCCAATGGAGAAGGAAAATTTTATCCAAACTTTTTTTCAGCAATAGGAAACAAAATTTAAAAAAAAGTCATTAAACTTATCCAAACATCATCAAAGATCAAAGTTACTCTCAAAGTAAGAATTCCAAATTCAAATCAAATTTTCTTGAAAGCCTTTCTTTTTTACAGGGAACAGTGATCCCAGATCAATCACAGCAAGACTTTTCCAGCCTGGTATTACCAGACTGCAAAGAAAAAAAGAAAGCATTACAAAATGTCATACAGCATTTCAGACATCGGTTCTAATCAATCATGTACAATAATTCAGATTTGCAAACTATGTACTTTAAGACCATCATCCAGTGTAGAAAACACATAGAGTTAGCAGTAAGTAGTAAAAAAGAAGCACAAAATAAAATCCTACTTTCTGAGAAAAATTAGGTTTTAACTATTTATCTGTTATTCTGATATCTTCCTTTCCAAAATATGCCATGCTTGCCAAACCATGATTGACAGTTTTGTTTCCACAGATTCCAAACTGTGTTTATTAAAGTTTTTAAGCCAGCATTTCTCAATTCCATACCACCAGAAAATTTGGTTCAGCTGAAACCCATGTAATAGCCTGTATCTTAGGGGGAGGGAAGGGAAAATGCTTCATGGAATTCAAAGAAACACATTTCTTCCTCTGTTGAAATGACCATTATGAAATCCCACTTGTACATATTCAGCAGTGGTTTTTTAAAATGTGCATCTTCTGCCTTTATTTATTTTTAGTGCTTTCTTCAGAAGATGTCTGGAAACAGTGTTTATATTAAATACAGATGTCAGGGTGCCAATGCTAGAGAATCCATCTGTGAACAAATCAAAAACTATAAACATCATAAGGTTTGCAACAAAACTAAGCAGAATATTGCATCAATAAGTCTTTATTTGCAAAGTTTACTTTTTTTTTTTTTTTTTTTCTTCTTTAAAAAAAAAAAATAATTTTAAGAGGAAAAAAAAAAAAAAAAAAAAAAGAAGACAATATTGTGCATCCACACAGAAAATAGAGCCAACCCCAGGAAAGTTCTTTATGGTGTGGATTAATCTGGGACAATATAGTATTCTGATAGCAATGAAAAATCACATTTAAATGATGTTTCCATAGGTAATACAAAAAGGTAAAGAATTCTTGGAGAAGCTTTGTTTCACAGCTAAATCTTCCGTGTTGTAGATCTCATGTGTACAAGGGTTTATAAGATATATGCTTTGTATAATCTTTTTACAGTGCTTAAAAATCCCCCTCCAGATCAAAATTCTCAGTGTCAGATGCTAAGTAAACAACCAGACAAAAAAGGTCAGATCCTTACACTGAAAAACCATAACAATTTATTTCTTTGGGTGTTTTTCTTATTATGTGTGTCCATAATTTAAAGAAAAATGGGACATGTATTTATTGATTACTGAATATTGGCTTATGCCCTAAAAGAATGGTTTAGCAGTTCTGTGACATCTTAATAAATTGAGAAAAATCCAGGCTTTGGGAAAGAACAGAAGAAGGAGGTCTACTTCTTTGCTCAGGGGACAAACTTCATCATACTTGAATATCCATTTGCTGTGATTCAATTCTATTTTAAATATAATGGACACCACTAGTTAAAAGGCAGAAGGAGGCAGAAGTATTTTTTCATACTATGTACTGTTGAGCCTTCAAATGATAGACCTTCGATGATGAGGAATTTTTTTGCTTATTTTCTTTTATGATGGAGGCATTGTTTATGAAAAGCACATCTCCTAATCTCACATAAATGGAATATTTTGTGGGAAGATAGAATGCTTGTTTTAAAAAAAATAAAATAAAAAAAAAAAATTGCTCATTTGGAATCTTTGCTTCCATTGCAGTATTTTAACTGATTCTAACACAGAGCCCAAAACTCGGTTCATTGCAGTACTTCTCATTTAAGCTAATGACAAAAAACCTTCCCAACTTCAGGAAAGTAAGGTCAGACCTCAGGTGGGTTGCATATCACTCAGACATGTAATCCTTTCCTCACTGCACTGAGCAACAGCAGACTTCTGAGTAGCTCATTACAGATCCAGGGAGCATTCATGCTTTGGCATGTTACATGTTGTGAGGGACAGGTAACTCAACTCCATCTGCCATGTCTGTGAGAAAGTTAAGAATCTTGTTCCTTTGCTTGAGATTGACTTCAATCTGATGCAGGTGATATCCTGTTACTGCAGAATCACTGGAATTCTCCAAAGTTGTAGAAAGTGCCTGATTTTTATTTTTTGGTGTAAACAATGTCTTTGACTTGGCTTCTGAAGCTCTTTGAATCCTGTTAGCAGAATTTTATAAGCAAACACATAAGTTTCTCTTTGTTAATTACAAAGAAAACATGAAATAGAGAAAGTTCCTCTATTATAGAAATATCTGGAAGTTACTCCATCATCTGATACAGTTTTTTTTTTACTTAAAGCAAGGCAGCCAAACCATGACTTTGCCTAGCTTGGCCGTAAGGGTCTCATTTAAGTCTTTTGTGTAGTGTGATCCAAAATTAACATGATTTATCAGAGAGAGTGAGATTTAGCTACCATTAAGCACCTATCAGACATATCTAAGTAAAGTTACCCAAAGCTAATTACGTAGTTAAATGTAATAATCATGGTCAGAACATTATCAACAACTTATGCAGTTACAGTGTATTGGTTATTTCCTTTCATTTGTCCCTAATATGAAGGTAATTGATACAGTTTGTGACACCCGTATGAGGGCAACTTAACCACAGCCTTACTTCCCATTGCCAGCTGTGGAAGATTCAACAGCTGGTTCCTGTGTAGTAGACATTTGTTTTTTACATACCCAGATTTCATCTGGATTAATTGGGAGCTGAAGAGAGGAGGCGGCAAGAGCCTAAACAGCACAAACCTGGTTATAACCCTTGGGAATATATTTGCGCAGCTAGTCATCATTTCAAGCTTCATTGTTATTTAACATACCAAATTAAAGATAGTGCACTGGTTACATACGCTGCAACCCAGGCCTTTCATCAGTCTTGTATGGTGGATTGATGAAATATGACCTGAGGAGTGTTAAAAGCAGAAGTCCTAATAGACTCACTTTAAGCTTTAGTCCTGTCATTAAATCAGTACAAGTCATAGTTTCTCATGCCTTTGCTGAGCAGGTGGAAATATGAAATATATAGAGTAGAGCCACCAGGTCCCTTCCTGTATTGAGCAAGTTGGTTCAGCATCTTCCTGCTAAAAATGAGTAGTTGTAAATAAAACCTGGAGGGGTTTACAGTATGAAACATGCTGTCCAGCATATCCCTTGTGTCCCTCATAGATGATATACGCTATCTCCAAGTGTAAGATGCTCCATATAATCTGAAGGTCACATGCCAGCTCCCCACCTGGAGAGATGTGCCAGCTGGTGGACATTTGCTGATGGGAACAATGAGTGATCCATCAAGGTTTCCTGCAGGGGGTGGGATAGGTCTGAGGGCAGTGTGAAGCTGCTCCAGCTTATGGGTGCAGTGGTGAAATCTGTCAGCCAGAGCAGAAGCATGGTGCTTCTATTCTTGCCCCTGACAAGGTGGTGTTGGAGCTCCATCATGCCCCTGGAAGCCCAATGTCAGAGTCCATCCAGGGAATCCAATCAGCAATTGGCACCTACAAGAACAGAGTCAGAAAGCACTGATGAAACCCTGAGGGCAGGAACAAGTATGACTTTGTCCCTTTCTTTGGGAAATCCAATAAAAAAGAGGTTGTTCCTGGCATAGGAGACAGAACCCTTACTGGCAGCAACTGCAATATTGCTTCAGCCCCTTCTCAACACGTGCAATACCCTCAGAGAATGTAAACTGACAGAGATGTGCAGTGCCCACTTGCCAAGCAGTAGGACTTGGCAAGGGAGCACTCAGGGAGGTGTGATGAGGTCCTTTTCAAAACTCAAGAAGCAGCATCCCTTGCTGTCCTTCGCTAGAAACCCAGGTTTGAGGGCAAAACATGCTTCTTTTTTATTGTTTAGTTGGGTTTATTTCCCTCAATTATTTCAGATGGAATGGGAGCTTTATAAGAAGTACCAATATCTCTGTGCCTACAGCTTCTTGGAACAACTCCTTATTGTATCTTTGGGATTCAGCCAGTGCTAGGATTGCCAGCTGACATAAACAGAAAAACAATACTTTGCCTCTTTCTGTAGGTAGTGGGTAAAACAACTCAAAATTGTGAGTCATGTGACCTTGCTGGGGTGCCTGCTCAGCCTTGCAAAAATGGAGCTTCAAGTGCAAAATGAAAACTGCCTAGGTTGGAGTGGTGCGTTTCTCCTGACATGTACATTCTCTCAAGGGCAGGTGCATACTTCAGTGCTGGGGTCATCTCTGTGTACCATGGAAATATTTCGTATACTCAAAGCAGCATTTGAAGCTTTGAAAGATGGACAGCAGTCTGCTACACATCTGGGCTCCTCATTCTTCTTGCCTGCTTGCATTTCCTCAGATACCCATCCCTGAGGGCTCTGTTTCCAACTTTGCCCTCTACCTGCCTCGTTGCCTGTTGCTTCCCTTGTCACAGGTTGGTTTTCTCTTTCTGTTTTCTTGTGTAAATCCTGGCAACCTTTCCATTCAATAGTATTGTTAGGCAGGTAAAGCCATGATAAACTCGAACCAGTTCTGCTCTTAATCAAAGCTAGTTCATTTTACTTTCTCTCCCTGTACGAGCTCTTCAGGTGTTCACTTTCTGAAGCAACTGGAAGCATGTCCAATGGAAAGGTGGAATTTAACAGGTGGCAAGGAGATACCTGCCCAGTTGCTGCCTCAGCTGTGAAAGGCGGATCCCTTGGATGAGTTTACTCATCTCAGCTGAGCCAGTTCTGGTGGGGTCACCACACAGCCAACCTGCATCAGACTTTGCACTTCAGCACAGCTGCAGGCTAGTGGGTGACCTTGCTTGACCCTGCAGCTGCAGGCTAGTGGTTGACCTTGCTTGACCCTGCAGCAGCAGTCCTACCTTCAGGGAAGGGGTGCTTTTGGTGTCATGTTGTTTGTGGCCCTGACATACCTCTCCTGTTTCTGCTTCCACCCTCTGTGCTGGTGACTCCTCAGCTAATGTGCAGGTAAGTCTAGCTACCTCCTCCCCAAAGCCTTCCCCGTGGTGCTCAATGATGAACTCCACCAGCTTGTTGAACTGTTACTTTAAAGATATCTGCAAAAGGAATTGAGAACTTCTGTGTTTGCCTGTATTGTTGCTAATAAGAGAATGGCTAAGTGCCAATATTAATCAAGCTTGTGTGGTAAACATAATCAGCTATGTAAGTAGCTTGCTGTCTTAATAAAGTGTCTCTCCTGCACATTAACCAGGGAGTCTGTGCCATGATCCTCCACACCCTGGGAAGATGATTTTTATAAGGAAAATATGTAAATGGAAGAAATTAGTGTTTGCTTCTCTTGCCTAGAAAAGTACATCCAAATATGGAACATGAGGAAGACAATGTACCTTAAAACATGTCCTATAGAGCTCTGCCATTTTTATTTTTATTTTTAATCTTTACTTACATACTTCCATGCTTTTTTCCAGTCTATAATACACTTGACACCACGAGGTTCAATTCTCAGTACTGCAGTCAGGACTTTCAAGTAGTGCTATGGTAAAATACGTCATAATAACTCAGTTCCAGGGCTTTTAGCAAAGCCTCATGCTGGAGGGTTACCTGCCTGTGGCTCTAAGCTGGAAACTGTTGCAGGTGTGTCTGTCCCTGGCCACCCACCTCACCAGCACTCATCTTCTTCCTAACCTATGGGCAGGATCCTGGACAAACCTTGGTCTTCCCCACCACTATGTCTTTGTGAGGGATTCACAGGGCTCTGGGATGGCCCAGGTCACTCTCTGCATGCCAGCACTGATCCTTTACTGGGTGCTGCATGACAAGGCTTGCTTGGGGAGGGCATTGTCCTACTGGACCTATGGCTGCTCTTGGCTCCCAGCTCCCTCTTGCAGGGCAGCCATCCCTCATGGCACCCTGACACTCTCAGGTATTTTACAATCTCATCTTTATATAGAACTAGATAATAAGTTACTTTTAACAGCTTACAATGAAGCATGTTAGAGAATGACAATGAAACAGACAATAGAAAAGAGTATTTTAATGAGTGGTGACCCTAAATCAGTAGTTTATTAGTCATGTTACATTTTCCATTATCACTTAAGTTATGACTTTGAGTAAGTTATATAGCTGTGATGCACTGAAGCATAATGAAAATATATCCCCCATAGTCTAGTGAATATTAAAAATAGAAGTAAAAAATTATTGTTCACTGTTATCTTTCCAGACACAAAGGAAGACAGGGTGCTGCCATTTTCAGACCACAGACTGCTGAAGAGTTATTGATACAATTTATTTTCTTTTAATTTTATTTTTTGTATTTGTTGTTGGCGGTTTTTTTTTTTCATTCCATATTTTTACTATAATTACCATTATTATGGGGACAGAAAAAGTAAGATGTCCACAAAGATGCTTAGAGTGCTAGAATGGATTTCTCTGTTCTTAATGTTGACATCATCTTATGGTTCAAAAGTACAGCATTGGAAGAAATACCTCAGCAACCGATTCCCATCTTCTGTCATCAGAGGGGTAAAGCATTTAAGCTGTAAAGGTCCTCAGAGCCTCTGGTCTGTATCTTGCTGCTGCCCCACATACTGCTTACTACAGGACACATCCACAAACTAAAAAATTAATTGTAGTATACCAGATAAATTGGAAAGGCAAGACCAAACATTTTTTTCCAGCAACATTAACAGGCAATTTAAGTGGAAATTCTGGATGATCTGAAGATGTGGACTACACTTCAGGAAAAAAGGAGAAAAAGTCCAGGTTCCAACAGTCCCACCTAATAAGAGAAAGGTTATCTATAACTGAAGTTTCCAGTGTTTCAGAGGAGGGTAAGATAAAGATAGGAAATATTGTTAAGATAAATATTAAAATTAGAGGAAAGTCCCAAATGAGGCAGATTGTGAAAATTATGAAGTACGTGATTGATATAGTAAAGACAATAGTACAAACATTTACCATCAGGAAAAAAAAAAACCAAAACCAAAAACCCTTCATGTTCCTTCAAATTCTTCTGGGAACACCAATAACATATTGCTTTGGCTTCCTACTCAGGACCACCTGTACATACACTTACAGTCTCTTTTGTCTGTGACTATAACTACTCTTATCTTTAAAAAGAGTGAGAAAATTAAAGAAAATATCTAGATACTTTGAGACTATATAGTAAAAGGAAGATTTGTTTTATGCATAATTTTGCAGCTAAAAATAGCTAATACAACAGTTGAAATAAGCTAATATAAAAACTTTGAAGAGCATGTTGGGTTTTTTTCCTGTAAAACAAAAAGATAAGTCGCTGTATATCTAAACAGAGTGGTATAATCACTTTTAGTAATGCTATGTTAAGTCAATATTTTTAAATTTTAGTACACCAGAGTGAAAGAAAAAAAGAAAAAATCCTTATCTTCCCTTTTCATAAATTAAAAAAATGATGCAGAGAATGAACAACTGGCTTCTCCAAAACCATGCAGGGAATTAAAACAGAGTAATTGAAGATGTTTGAACAGAAGATTTTCTTCCTTTACTTCTAATAGAGAAAATAGATTCAGGTTATTTTAATCTCCTAGATATTTTGCCTTGTGCAGAATGAATTATGAACATTGCAATTTGTATGTTCCTTTCAATAGAAAATGAAGTTAAGCAGTCCTTAAACCTTATTGACAATAATGGTAACCACAGTTAAGGATTCAAGTGGTCAGCATCATGTTTGCCTGTGGCATGATCCACACTGGGACCTGGTTGTTTTTTCACGTGACAATAACTAACATCGAGGATTCCAAATCATGGAGAAATTAGTTTTTCATGTCCTTACAAATTAATCAGTTTGCTTCCTGGTTTGCCATAAGCCTTACTCTCCAAATATTCATACTAGAGACATCTCACTGCACTTCAGCCCAGATTTGCAATGAATCAATCATATCCTTTCACAGAGAAACCTGGGTATGGCAGAGTCAACCCTGCACAGCAACAGCTACAGTGTGCAATCGCTGTATGTGCAAGCTGACAACCACCTCTCAGTGAGAAGACATGATGAGCTCTCAGAAGGAGATAACAGGTACAATTTCTATGGGTCTCAAATCGTAGTGCAACAGCCACCTCATATTACCAGCCTTTTATGAATCCTGCTCTTACATAAGTGGAGTATCTTTATGTTCTAAGTTAAGAGTAAATCAAGAATCCTTCTGCTTACATTCTGAGCCAAAAAATGTATGGAGCTCACACTGGGCTCCCACTAATAAATATGAATATCAGTTGAATTAATTAGCTCATTTTTAGTACAATGCTACAGTGTTATACGGTTCCTTTCCATTTTAAGGAATGGGTGAAGCAAGAGGCAGGAATGAACTCCTATATGTCTGATCTAGTTGAGGATGTCCCTGCTTACTGCAGGGCAGTTGGACTAAATGACTTTTGGAGGTCCCTTCCAACCCAGGGCATTCTATGATTCTGTGATTCTATATTGACAGTAAACAATGACAATGCATCCTTACAGTCACTAGCCTCTGCAATTTAATTGCCTGCAAAAGGATGTAATTTCGTCTACAAAAAGTGAGCAACCTATAAAGTAATAGACAGGTTTTTTTAAATACTATTTTTAGATTATTTTGAAGTCTGGTCTTTTCAGATAGTTCCTAATTAATAAAACAATTGGTCTACAAAGACCACCCAGGAAGAGCATCAAAAGCAAATTACTGCTTAATTGGAAACAAACCTATGGCTCAACACAGTGTAACGTTAAGAACCCTATATTCAATAACACTGGAAAACTATACATATTCTAATATTTTCACTAAGATCACTAGTGAGGAATTAACCGCCCAGCAGTACATTCTTAATACAATCTATCAGGTTTGCTTTTCACTTTCCATTTTCATAATTTGAACTGAGTTTCTGGATAACTTCAATGCTCCAAGTATAGGTTTGCCCTGTTTGCAGCCTTATTTGCTGTAAGCAAATTTCTTTATGGTTGCAACTTTGGACATCATAATCTCCTGGAAGTACAGCAGGTTAAAATCAAAGGCTTCTTCTTGAAGAGATGATTTATCAAAATGTAACATTCCAAACAGTTTGTATTTTTGTCATGTCAGAGATTTATTCTAAGCAAATTTAATATAAATTTGTAAGGTTTGAAGAAAAGAGCACAGTTACACTATTTTGTATATCCAGGACAAAACAGTTACGATATTTGGGTACCAACATCAACCACAAAATGATCTACTGTCAGTCTTTTGCCTAAACAAGAAGTCTCCATGGTATCAATGAACTAGGTCCTCTATGCTTAAATCCCAACTTCAACTAAAATACATAATAGTTTGTCAAAAATATATAATATTCACATCCCTCACTGCCCTATTGACATGAAGAATAATACATGTGATAAGCTCAGAACTTAACTCCGTAATTTTCATGTTCCTTAGTTCACAAAGCCTGTAACATACTCATTCTCCTGAGCTCAGGGCAGCTAAGAAAGAGTATTGAAGTGAGAGTAAGTTACCCTTACTGAGCAGACAGATGATAGGCAGTACTACGCCTTCCACTCAGTTTGTGACACAGTAGATGGTGCTGCTCACCGTACGATCTACTCTAATGTTGCACCTGCATCCTCCACCTTAGAGATTCAGAGATATCATCATCCCAAGAGTATACAGTTCCTTTCCATGAAACATCTATTTTAGCTGTTAAATTGGCAAGTAAACAGTATTCTGTCAAGAGTGACCTTGAGGCATTTCTTAGGGCAGCCATACCTTTTCTTTCCTTCGTCCAGGAGACAAAATAAAACAGACCAAGTGTTCATGCACTGTCCATGGCACACATATTTCACGCATTCTGAATAAACCTTCATTGATAATGGTGTTTACAACAGGCATCCAGGACACTACAAAAACCCCCTCATTCTTTATTTCACTATGCTGCTTCACTCAAACAAGAATGTAGTGGTTCCTCTGGCCCTGCCACACAGTTTATGCATTCTCTACAGCATTCAATCTTTAGCTTCCACAGCAAGGCAATAAGTACAAGAACTATAGGTATAACAAAGCTGGTGGAAAGGCTGAGCCTATCCAGGCTCTAGTCTCACTTTATAACCCTGGAAAAGCCATTTGGAATCCAAGGAATTACTTTTTTATTGCAAAATTTATTAGCAAAATCACATATCCAAGGAAAATGAAACTTGAAACTATAAATTTTAAGCCTCCCTTTTTCCATAAAAGACAATAAAAAATGTTTCTACAAATAACATTAACAGCAAAAAGAGGACTAGGGAGAATCTCCATCCTCTATTGGATGTGGGGGGAAACATCACGACCAAGGATAAGGAAAAGCCTGAGGTATTTAATGCCTTCTTTGCTTCAGTCTTTAATAGTAGGACCTGTGATCCACTGAGATCCCAGCCCCCCTGAGTTGGACAATATGGAAGGGAAGCAGAGTCAAACACCCGTAATTCAAGAAGAAATGGTCAGTGACCTACTTCATCACTTAGATACACACACAGCATTATGGGGCCATGTGTGATCTACCCAAGGTAACAGGGAGGTGGTGGAAGTGCTCACCAATCCACTTTTCACCATTTACCAACAATCCTGGCTAACCAGAAAGGTCCCTGTTTACCAGAGGTTAGAAAATGCGACACCCTCCTAAAATAAGGGCTAGAAGGAGGATCCAGGGAACTACAGATCTGTAAGTCTGACCTCGGTGCTGGGTAATGTTATGGAGCAAATCATCTTGAGTGCCACCACATGGCACATATAGGACAAACAGGTGATCAGGCCCAGTCATCATGGGTTTGTGGAACACAGGTCCTGCTTGACGAACCTGATCTCCTTCTATGACAAGGTGTCCTGCCTAATGGATGAGGAAAAGGCTGTGGATGTTATCTCGCCAGACTTCAGTAAAGACTTTGACAGAGTTTCCCACAGTGTTCTCCTGGGAAACTGGTGGCTCATGTTGTGGGTGGGCATGCGCTTTACTGGATAAAAAAAAAGCTCAGTGACTGGGCCCAAAGAGTGGTGGTGAATGGAGTTAAAGCCAGTTGGCAGCCAGTCACACGTGGTGTTCCCTAGGGCTCAGTACTGAGACCTATTCTCTTTGAGATCTTTAGCAATGATCTGGATGAGGGTTTCAAGGGCACCCTCAGTAAGTTTGCGGACAACACCAAGCTGAGCAGGTGTGTCAATCTGCTTGAGGGTACAAAGGTTCTACAGAGCGATCTGGACAGGCTGGATTGATGGGCTGAGGCCAATGGCATGAGATTCAACAAGGCGAAGTGTCAGGTCCTACACTTGGTTCACAAGAACCCCAAGCAATGCTACGGGCATGGGGAGAAGTGGCTGGAAAGCTGCCCAGCAGAAAAGGACCTGGGGCTGATGGTCAATAGCTGGCTGAACATGAGCCAGCATTGTGCCCATATGGCCAAGAAGGCCAAAGGCATCCTAGCCTGTATCAGAAATAATGTAGGAAGTTGGACTAGGGAAGTGATTGTACCACTGTAGTTGGCACTGGTGAAGACACACCTCAAATACTGTACTCATTTTTGGGGCTCTCACCACAAGAAATACATTGAAGTGCAGGAGCATGTCCAAAGAATGGCAAAGAAGCTGGTGTAGGGTTTAGAGAACAAGACTTATGAGAAATGGCTGAAGGAACTGGGGTTGCTTAGTCTGGAGAAAAGAAGGCTCAAGGGAGATCTCATTGCTTTCTACAACTACATCAAAAAAGGCTGAGTGAGGTAGGGGTTCATCTCTTCTTGCAAGTAGCAAGCGATAGGACAAGGGAAAACTGACTCAAGTTGCAAAGAGTTTTAGATTGGGTATTAGGAGGAATTTCTTCACAGAAAGGATTGTACAGCACTGGGACAGGCTGCCCAGTGAAGTGGTGGCATCACCATCCCTAGAGTTATTAAGCAGATGTATAGATGTGGTGCTGAGGCACATAGTGTAGCAGTGACTTGGCAGTGCTGGGTTAATGGTTGGATGTGATGAACTCAGAGGTGTTTTCCAATGAAAAGAATTCTAGGATTCTAAAAATATGTGGTGTAGGGCACTGGCCTGGGCAAAATGCTGCCAGGGTTCTCTGTCCCAGTGCATACTGCAGGCTGCTCCCTTATGCCTGGGGTATGCCAGCCACCAGCTCCTGCGGCCATTGTATGCCTCTGAGCAGTACCTTCCCTGTGTAGGATTTATTTTTATTTTATTTCACTTCATCTCTTTCTCTGGCCTTTCTGGCAGCCTTCATTTACCTTTTAAACCCCATGTAATAGCTTCTCTGGCCTTTCAGTTCCAGAAGCTTCTGTGGCCTCTGTCAGCTCCCCTCAGACTGGCTGGCTGGCGATTGTGAGGAACTTTGTGACCTGTGGGTTCTGGAAGGTGGCTGGGGCTGCCCACACCTAGTGAAGCGCCCCCACCCCAGGGGCAGAATGGCCTGGGGAGGGCAGTGGGGTGGTGGTGTGGTCTGGGGCTGCTGGGAGGGCAGGGGATGCAAAAGGGCCTCAAAGCTCTGCCTGACGCTGTGCTGGACAAGTGAGACAGTGGGATGGTGTGGTGACCTGTGTCAAGGCTCAGACCTCAGGGAGTCAGAGAACATCTACCAGGATGACATGGAGGTATGGAATCTTTTGCATATATTATCGTTTGTATAACTACAGATTTACCCCCCTGTTTTGTTTCTTCAGAATACTGTTACTACTGATTTGCATCAGTCAGTGGTTTACACCTCTGGCTGTCTGGCCAGGGCAAGTGGTGTAGGGCTCTGTATAGGTGGCCAGTCAAAGTGGTATGGAGGTTGAGGTGTTTGGCAAGGTGATATGTAGGGCTCTGCCTGTCTGGCCAGACAAAGTGGTGCAAGGCTCTGGCTGACTCACCATCCAACGTCATGTTGGGCTCTGGCAGTTTGGGGGGGCCATTTGGTGTAGGCTCCAGCTGGCTGTCTAGCTAAAAGCAGTGTAGAATAGAATAAACAGATAGCATAATCTTTTACTTGGAAGATTGCAACTCACTTTGCAACACACAGCAAATATATTGTCTGTACACTTTGTCTCACCATCTTCTGTGTTTGCTGTCTTTTGTCAATCTCTTGTATTCATCCACAGCTTTACTAAGGCATCAATAGGCTTCATGACTTGAATGGTCTAATACAGCACCAACAGCTGTTTTGACATTGACTAGATGTTGAAAGTGATGGGCCCGGAACTTTCTTTTGCTTGCATGCTTATGTAAGCAATACATCAACCGAATTTAATACTAGTTAAATAAAAAACTACTATTAAAAACATCCAGGATCCTCAAACCATTTCCTTTTTGGCATCAGTGATCAGAATTATTTATTGCAAGTTCAAGCATCACCCACTAAACTATTTAATCACAGTATTTTTGGCACCTATGACAGAAGTAGTCAGGCATTAAATGTGAAGTTCCTCTACTGCAGTGCCTGGAGGTAACTAATCAATGTGGCAAAGATCTTCTGGGTGAAGATGATGTATATCTCACCTTCCAGTGATTAGTTTGTCAAAGCCACATGATCTATGAATATACTTATTTAATCTGTCAGAAGAATATAGTACAGCCTGAAAAGTCATCATCAAACCTGATGTAGCAGAAAATTTCTAACTATTGATTAGGTTCAGACAGTCATTTTAATCTGCACATGTACTTTGGTGCATCAATAGGTCAAGTAGCTTATGAGTACAATCCAATAATATTGGAATCTTGAGTCAGCAAGTTAATACACCCCTGAGAACCTCAAATTATTTTCATCTGGGATGATTTGAAAAAGAAAGGAGGATTACTGTAAGTACAGAATAATAGAATTAAGTTGTGTTCAGCTACAGCATCTCTCCTCCTTTTTGGTCCAAGTCCTATGTCATGCATCAGATTCAGGCAGGTATTTCAGGTCTTACATTCATTATTTCTAAAACAAAGTTAAACAAAAGACTCTAAACTTATTCATCCATTAAAAAATCATTACTATCAGAATGACCTGTGGTGTGTGAGAAGTTAAAAAAAAAAAAAGAGAGAAAGCAAATTAAATTGAGATTTATCTAAACCTGCTATCATTTCTGTCAAGAGAAGCTTAAACAAAGAAAAAAATCAGATTCTGAACTCCCTGAAATAGCTATCTAAGTAATACACTTGGACTATTTTATTTTGAAAGGGGGAAAACCTTTCTATGACAATTTTTTTTTCTAAACAATGGAATACTGTAGCTGTTGAGTTCACATTGGAAAATGCGGTATAATTCATCATTGCATGTCATGCTCCTAAGACTGGATATGTTGTATTCCTTGGTGATATTATTAATAGGATTTTCAGCTGTTTGGTGAGATAAAATGTTTTAATGTGTATGATTTATTTTACTTTACTTTTGCATTATGCATTATTGTTAGCAGACTTCTGCAACATTTGTGCCATATAGCTCCCCATAACTAACCAAAAGGACCCATTTGCTTTATTTCCCCACCAACAGTAAAATTCTTTATTTGTATTACATCAAATTTCCAGAAGCAATTGGAATAGAGCCTTTTGGGAAGATAAGAAAACCAATCTTTCCAAATCTCTTCTCTGTGGAAGGAGTGCTGGGAAACATCTCAGTGTAATATAGCTCACCTTCACGCAAGTATGAAAACCCACTGGATTTCCACCTAACCTGAAAACTCCAGCACAGGGGATAGGGGACCATATAGGTGACTGGAGAAAGAATTAATCTCATGCAGCTTTAGACATCTGGAAATCTTTAGTCTCTAGTCTAGACATCCATTATCAGTTTGTCCTACTAAAGGTCATGAAGGAGAGAGACACCTTCTGAAGGTTCTTCTCACCTTTTTAAAGATTTGGTTCACTCCATTTAATCCCACTTATGAAGATGCCTGGGTGTCTCCCTATTAACTATTGCTGGATCCTGCTTCTAACATCTACAATGTAAATAAATGCCTCTATAGTAGTTTAACCTTTCTTATAGAAGGTGCTCCCCTAAATTATCTTCCAATTCAATTAATCAACATCCTAGACTCTATATAAACAGTTGCCTCACTGCGAGCCTTTAAATTTGGGAAAAGATCAGGAAACCTGTTCACCATGTGATCAACTAAATCCTACAGCTCCAGAAAAAAAATCATTCCAGGACTAATGCAAATTATTCAACAAAGTCCTACTCTGTTAGTCAGCATCAAAACAATCTGACATATACTTAGGCTGCTATACTTCATTATCCTTTATGCTTTAATTTATGAAGTATGCAACTATACATTGCATTATTTTAGATAAAGACATTACACGTCCAAGTCTCAAAATGAAACTATATGTGTATATAAATGTAAGTATTTTATGAAATAAAGTATATTCATTTACATATCCATATATACAGACATATACACACATGCCTATTTATAGCGTGGTGTAATTACAAGTATTTTTACATGTTGTTTCCTACATAAATCCATGTGCATTGAACATACGCATGTGCTCAAATAGTCTTTGCAGACTTTTATTTTTCACAGGTAAAATAATAACTTAAACCTAAAGATGTTTTTTTCTTATTCTGTCTAAATGTTAGATGAGAAATAACTTCCTTTTCCTTACAGTTGTCTGTAAAGCCCTTATTGCTGAATTATTCTTGCTTTTATGCAATAAGAGTGCTAAAATATTGCTAAATAAGAAAGCAATACATAAAGTGATTTTTTTATTCTTAATTTGATTATTGTTGACATTTACATCAATAATTTTCAGATCATTTTTTTCAAAGTTTTAAAGGTAGTTTCCTTATTTCCTTAAAACCTCACCTGCATTTTACTTCCAAACTTATTCTGTTATTTAACTAAATACACCACTGAAAATATGTTTTGTTAATTTCAATGCACACGTTTTTTGGTGACATTCATTTTAATGGCAGGAATTAAGTGGGAAGACCACCCTGTAACTAACAACCATTATTCAGCCCCATAACTTTAACTTGCAGCTGTTCAGGAATTAGCTGCCAAAGTAAGACCAGAAAGTTTGGGCTGTACAAAAGGGGAGGGGATGAGGGAGGCCAAGGATGGAGCCTGCCTACATTAGAACAGAGAGGAGTAGACTTTTGCTATACCATATATTTGTGGTGCAGCTTCCTGGAAAACAGGCAGTGGTAAAAGACTATGGAGGCTGCTGGAGGCATTTTGACACAGGCTATCTGTAAATCAGCTGTGCCTTGTATGGGTCCTTCTATCAACATGGACCAAGATATCTTCAAGCATATACGTGCCCTTGAATGACAAAATAAAGGATCGTGCTCTTCCCTATGCATGTCTGAAGACCCTGTGTTCTGGTGACTCCCTCACAAAGCAGTCTGACAGTTATAATTTTGTGTCCTAAATGGGTCGAAACAGAGCTGTTTATTTATTTGAGCCAACAAATACTTATAAAGCAGCTGTAGGCTAAACACTAAGATAAACTGCAGGCAGAGGTAGTTATTTAGAGTAACATCTGCACTAGCATATGTCAGAAGAGCTTAAAAAAAGAATTTATGTCAGCATTTCTTTTAGACTAATAATGCCAGGAAAGGGACATTATTAAATAGAGAGAATATGGATTTCAGAGACCATCAGTTCAAGAGAACTCTCAGACTGTGACTCTAAACATATTTGGGTCAAGGTTGGATTATAAATTCAGAAACTTCTTCTTAATACAGCATTTCCCTACTGATTCCTTTCCTTCTGACTCCTACTGAGTCTGCATCTGTTCCTTCTCTAAGTAGACAGAACATGGAATAGATGCAAATATGATGCAGTTTGTTGATTAAATTCTTGGCTGTGTTTATCTGTTGGATGCTTCACCATCAGGCAGTCAATTTAATCAAACAATAATCTTCAGTCAACGGTGATCTTTTATAAAAAATGTATCCATGGTGCCTGCTGTGTCCTGTATTTATTGAAGATGTATCTCTTCACAGGTTTTAATATAATTTTCTAAAAATGATGATCAAGAGGATTATTTGCAATAACAGGCACTACCACAAGCAACTTTTTTGTCCTGTCCCAAGACTATATAGTTCTTCTTTGGGAACAGTTAACATCCCTGTGGTATGGGTCAGAATATTATTCATTACATTTCTGACATTCCCCATGGCTATGGAAAGAGTGAACAATTCAGCTCCTTTGCCAGTTCAATGTTTTATTCTGAGCATTGAGGTTTGATAGTTGAGCCAACCTAAATCTCTTGTCTGCTACATGCACAATTAAATGGAGGGGAGGGCAGGGGAGTTTTCTGCCATTCCCTTTCCACTAAGCACTTCTCTAATCCTAGATAAGAGTGGTTTTGCCTTCATAAAAAGTGTAGGCATATTGCTGTTAAAACAGACTGAAAAATGAGAGCTGTTAATAGACTCACAGTAGAGGTAAACAAACTGGTTTCCCACGTTAGTAACAATAAAAGCTAGGGATAAGAATGAGTGTGAGTTATAAAAGAGGTGTATCATTTTTCTCAGGAAGTTTTGCCTTTATTGTTATTTAAGGGCTCCCATCCTCTAGAAGGTCCTTCATCTTCTCCCCAGGTGCTACTACCCATAGTGAAAGGCTGGCTGATTTTCAGTTTCCTGAGACTAAACAGGGCAAACCGAAATTTTCAACTATCTTATTTTACCCCATCAGGCAGGACACATGACTACCTAATCCTTTCTTGAAAACCCCTCAGCAGTGAGGGTCCACAATGTGCCCCAGGGAATCTATTCTAATATTTCTGTATTTGCTATAATTTAGACCACTGCTTTTTGTCCTGTCCACAGTGATACAGAGAGCAACTGTTCAATTGTTCAGCATGTCTTATACCTGAACACCGCTGTCACATCACACATTGATCTTTTTTCTTTAAACATTCCTGTTTCATTCAATATTTCCTGTAGGTCAGGTTTACTAGACCTCTCTGGAGTCTCTCCAGTAGTTTCAGAAGGTTCTTGAAGGGCTGCCAAAAAACAGAGAAATATTCAGCTGAGGTCTTGTCAGAGCAGAGTGGAGCAGAAAGATCATTTGTTGTACAATATCTGCACTTTTCACAGCAGCATGACCTTGGTGACTCATGTTGTTCTTGTGATCCACCTTAACCTGTAGGCCTTTTCGTAAAGGACTGATATCAGTATAGTTTAATTTTTAGATCTGATTTTTTTTTTTTTTCCACAGTGTAACAGACTATACACGCCTGAGTGCAGAGTCGTGTATTCTCTGTACTGAATTTAATCTTTTTCACACATTTGCCAAGATCACATTAAATACTGTATACGTATTACTGGCAATTGTCCCAACCTTGGTATGATCTCCAGATTTAAAAATAACATTCTGTATCAGCCAGATATTAATATATTTATAGAGTTGGACCAGGACAAGTCCTGAAGAAATCAGGTTGGTATGTCCTTCAGTAGTACAGTGAAAACATGTTCTCTGAACATGCTTTTTCTCTAAACACAGGGTTTCTTGTACAGTGATAGAATAAATCCGATGGATTCAACCTTTGCTTTTCTTCCACTCAGGCCTCCAAAAATGTGCAACTAGTCATCTGTTTTCACTACATTGTCCACTAATATATCTCAGGTACTCTGTATTTTCAGTAACATTCATGTCAGAATACAGTTTCCCAAGCATTTAAAACTGGGGCTTTTTTAAACTATACTACAGTAGTTAATTCCCCAAAATAGAGAAATAGTCTATGTATAAGGTAATATTATTATTATAATTATAAAATATATTTTCCCTTTTTCTCAAGAACAGTAAAAATTATATTCACCTACTTCCTTTCTTCTATTTGTGTCTATGCAAGTGATACTTACAATGGATGCTATGATGGTGCTAATACCATCAGATAGCAGATCTACACAGAATATAGATTCTAAGTAAGACATAGACTGACTGCATTGAAAGAAGTTTAAAAAGTGCACAGCAGTAAACCTGTTATTGACAAAGGCATTCAAGGAAAATTGCTGTAAGATGTACTTCATTAAGTTCCAAATGATATTTACAACTTCATATTATATAGAAAGAATTTTTTAAGTCATAAAACTTTGCACACCTAACTCCATGTTCACTCATTTCATACACATGCTCAACTGCAAGCTTTAGAGTCCTAAATAAATGTCATCATCATCTCTTTTCCTCTAGCTGTGGAAATATGCCTTTGCAAAACTCAAGGATAGAATACAAATAAACAGGAGACTAAATGCTTACTAGGGGTAAGGGAAACAAATATATCTGAAGTAGAAGGATGCATGCTTAAAAGTTAGTAATTCTGAAAGCCATTATTTAGTTTAAAATTTTCTTCATTTACCAGAGCTGCTGACATGGAAATTTATAATAAGGAAAGAATTCCTTAGATAAACTTAAAAACTGAAGTTCTGTTGTCACACTGAGGTATTAAATGTGTAAGATCTATACAGATAATAATAAAATCATAAAATAACATGGGTTGCTTTGAATGTTATCCAGGTCAGCCTGCTTCTCAAGAGATAACATGCACACCAGGTTACTCAGAGAATTGTCCAGTCAAGTTCTGAAAGTTTTCAAGGATGAAGGTCCCACAACCTATTTGGAAATCTGTTGCATGGTCTGACCAACTGTATGGGTTTTCTGGCTCATAATTCATAAGCAAGTTTCAGTATCATTTGGTGCATGCAGGTGACTCGGCCTTGATTTGCCTGTCTATGGCCCTATCTATGCAGGGATGACACACTGGGAGCTATGTAGATGGCTCAGCATTGAGTTGTCCATAAGCCCCAGGCCAAACAGGGCCATGCTGCACCACACAAAGAACAAAAACGTGAGCTGAGCCTTGAAATCCCTCAACAAATTATATGTCTGGAGTCTCAATTCAAACCACTGTTCAGCTTCCTGAGGAAGTAAGATAAGGAGACCCTGAAGGGCTCCAGTGGTGGTTTCAGCCAGCTTTTGTGTCGCCAGATGGCATAATCCAATCAGGCATAGTTTTGCCACAACCACCTGGAGGGTTTCAGACACAGCCTTATGTATTCAGACTGTATAATCAGTCACTAAACAGGGGATAAAAGTGCTAAGGTTTACTTTAGATTTTGGGAGTAACCTCTCCAATGCTTACTTGTATGGAGACCGTTCCCCCTTGGTCAGGACATCTGCCGAGGTGACTTTTCTAAGATTGAGACCCCTTACCTGGAGTGGTAAGTGAACATTTAACATGCTGTAAATTTGCAAGCGTGGGTGATTAACTAACACGTGTATAATATTTAGCATACTTTCTAGTATGTTATAGTGCTTTCTTGCTTTTACGTTGTAATAGTGCATTCTTCCATTGTATCCATAAAAACTTGCATTAGTGGCATATTAGATTTCAAATAAATTAATTTGCTTAAATCGTGCAGTCTAGTCTCTTTTCGCCACACCAACATCACTATGAAGAATTTTTTTTCTTATACCTAATCCCAGTTCACTTTATTGCAGCTTGTGTCCGTTGCCTCCTGTTCTTTTGCTTGTGCACCTCCAAAAAGTGCCTTTCTCTGTCTTCCTTATAACTACCCACTAGTCTGTTGAAGACAGCAATTGGATTCCCTGAATTATGTAACTTCTCTCCCTACACCTTTTAATCCTGCTGTTTCAAAGGACTGCTGGCTTTGTTCTTTATTCCAGTGAAGCGGAAAAGAGTTAGGGAAGCTGTGCTTTTACTGAATCATGGCCATACACCAGAGAACCATTTCAGAGGACACACTTAATGAGACATTTATAAATACTCTGGGATAGGTTTTCTGGTTTTCTTTCCTTTTCTTGGTTTTTGGGTTTTCTTTTATACGGGCAGCTGTGTGAGGCTTTGCACCTCAGTATCAGGACTTGGTGTCTCAAAGCCTACCTCCATATGTCTGTTTTGAAGACTTGAGGATGGCACACTGTTCATTATGTCAAGGCCAAAATCTGTTCCTAGCTCAGTACAATGTATAAACAGGATTGCTGACCCATCTGTATAATAAGATTTCATTTTCCCTTTGAAAATAAATTATATTTCATAGATGTGACTGTATTTCAGCAACAGTGACACCCGTTTAAAAAGATCTCAAGATTACATCTAGACCAGATTTTCAAAGCTGTTCAGCCATTTAGAGGTGCCTATTTAATTTTCTAGGCTTTGCCAAGCTGCCTACTGTCTCTGAAGAGAACAAAATGCTAGTAGGTAGCCAGTATCTGATTATTTAGGCAATTACATGCTTTGATGCCAGTTCCATGTAGCATTAATTCTATTAGTACTGCCTCATGACAAGAAGTTCACAAAATATCAGATCTATGTAGCACTGTATAAGTTTATATCCAAGAACACTTTTTTCTTTTGCTTTTTAAGATACCCATTGCTCCTGTTTTTGATGTTAACAGTATTGATGAAGAAAATAGTTTCAGGGCTTTGCATCTAAAGGAAACGTTATTTTTCTAAAACACAGATCACTTTATATTAGGTATATAACCAGCTGATGAAAGAAAATGTGTTAGTGACTGCTATTTGGCATTCCTGCTTGAAAAAGAATGAATTATCTGAAATATTTTCTTTACAAGCTACTTTTTAGTGGTCACAGTTCACTGCCCTGTTGATGTAGTGAATAAATCTAACTTCTGCAGAGCTTGAAAACCTGCAATTCACACATCTGATCTTATTTCACTAATTGAATGACCCTTTTTCCTCTTAGATGACAACTTCTGGCTTCAAGCAAATACTGTGCTGCTTTGTCAAAGTCTCTTTCACATTTCTACTGAATGGCCTATAGGTGTTAGATTCCCTTTTAGGTCTAGTAATATATAGCAAGTACATGATACAAAATTATTCAGAAAACCAGTGTTGGACTGTTACATTCTAGCAGTAGCACTAATGACATTCATGCCCATACTTCCCCCCCCCCTCCCCATTTGAATACATATTACAGAATTATAAAGGACCTTTCCTTGAATATTCAAAAATAACATTGACATAGAATTTCATTCCCTTTGAGTCTGAGCTCTAGGAATAGTTCCTGGATGGTTTGGTATGTCTGTATGATGAATAACTGGAAGAAGATTTCAACCTCTCTAGCTGAATTTGCATAAAAGAGCTGAGGACAAAAGTCCTGAGGACTTTTATTTGTTTGCCTTTTTCTATTTGTTTGGTTGGGGATATTTTGGTTTTCTTTTGTTTGGTTTTGTTTTGGTTTGGTTTGGTTTTTTTTTTCTCATTTGGGGATATGTTTTTGATAGAAAAATAAAGACACACGAATGTCTGCTTATACTAGGCTTGCGAGATGTTAGAGAAGTGAGAGGCTTCTTCAGATCTTCTGAATTTATCACTCAGATTCAGTATTATATGACCATATCCTCCTGACGGATTCAACAGATACTTGCAAAAAAGGCAACTCAGAATCAATCCCACCTCCCTTTGTCCTGGAGCAGGTTTTGAATCCTGATATCTCACATAGCCATGTATTCCTCTGGCTATAATACTCTCTCCTCTGCAGTTTGAGTGCCTTCCTTACAGTTTTTTCATATTGAAACTATTTCATTTTGAATGGAAAATGCCATGATAGGTAAAATTTGAACTCAAGTCTCCTCATTTAGTGCCCACCAGATTGCAAAATCATTGTCCTATGTGTCCTAGCATATTTATTGACAACTATCCCATTAATTTTTGCTGAAAGTTTTTGTTTCCATGGCTAGAGTAGTGAAGCTATAATGCCTATCATTTGTAAGTTCATATCTCATAGCTCCAGCTTAGCATTGGGCCACGATTAGAGAGCAATAGGGAGCCATTATAAAGTTTTCCCAATAAAATTATAATTATTTACATTTTACTATTTAAGAGATATTGGATCATTCCTCATGGTTGAATTCAGCACTCTACTGAAATATGTATTACTCAAAGTTACAGTTTTGCAGAGAAGTCCTTGATCAATAGCGGTTACAACAATGTGACTTACTATCAATTATGGAGAAAACGGTTTAGATTTGCCTATGTATAAATGTGATCAAAAAGTTTCATACTTCATCAGATCTGTATTTATGGCCTAAACTTGCACTAAATCAAAAGTGCAAGTGCATCCCAATGAAACTAAATTGTGAGTCAACTTAGTCCTGGAATTTGATATCAATCAAAATTTATTCAAAATAAGTAGCTGACAGATGAAAGAAGCTATTCTGAGGAATTATACAAAGAAATAATAAGCAAATGCCATTGTTTGAGTCTTGTATTTCTTTTTTAAATTTCAATTCTCTCAAGTCAAAAATGCCATTAATTTTAATTTTAATGTTTGACAGATTACTATATGTCTTTTTAATAAAATACAAGGAGCTTATTGCTGTATGCATTCAATATTTTTGCTTTACTTTTAACTAATTGTGGAATATATCTTCAGGCTTGATAGACTGGGATGGTGTTCTTGCATCTTTTTTGTCAAATTATATTTTTTGGTTTTAAAAAATACCGATTTATGTAATGCAAAAAACCATCTCAGTAATGTAATCGTGTCTTCTAAAATACATTTTTATATTTCCTCCATAGATTATTCTCCTTGGTCCATTATAAAATGCATAATTAAATTGTATAGGTTGCATTCATGAGTGATTAAATGCATACGTCATTTATAATGTTTTCTTTTTTGCTTGATGTTGACATTGCTAATACAAGATTTCCATAGAATTCAGGGAAACTGAAAAGTTAATTTGCAGTATGACCATTAAGAAGAAAAAGAAATTGATAGTTACAGAAGTAAAATATTCAATTCCCATACTCTTGTTGTTAACTCACAGACAAAATATCTTTGGGGGGGGGGGGGGAACTGAGAAAATGGCATGCCATTGCATGCTACACAGGTTTTAACCTGAAAGCAAACCCAAGGATATTAGGACTGAAAATATCTTTCTCTAAAACTGGATTTTAGACAAATGATGTTTTGTTTTTCTTGTACTTTCTATACCTTTTGAATCAAGCACACTTTGGAAGACTTAAACTCTTGAATCAAGCTATCCAGATAAGCAAGTGAAGAAGAAGATAAAGTATCAAAATACCATTGCGAAAACTTTACTCCAGTTTTATACTTATTGCTGTCTGTAATAATATTTTCACTGTTTATCTATTTCTTCTGGTTTGATATGTTGAAACATTTCCTTCTTAAAAAATTTAAGATAAGAGCAGAGAAAGAAACTGTTACAAATGTAGAATTTAAATGGCTTTGCACACATTTAAGTCTACCTGAAGAGATGAATTATCTGTAGTACTCAAATTTGGTTCAGTTAACTGCTAATAATGCAAAGGAGTGTGACAGATAAAGATTGATTTGCAAGAAAACAAACATTATGCTAAAAAAGATCTCAATATACAACAATAACAAAAATACTCCCTTCTTCCCCAAAATAGAGAAGGTACCATTTTGTTTTAGTTTCCTGAACAATTTTAAAACCTTTCATCTTGTTGGGGGTCCTGAGAATCAGTTCAGCTCTGACATTATATTTTAGAAGACTGATAGAAGTTTTACTGAAGTCCTATTACAACACTGTGCCTTTCATATTGGTATGCATCTGCTTCTATTTCTCATGTATTTCAAGGAAGATAATTTCCATGAAATTTTCCTGCAGTTAAATGTAACAAATCTTTCCATTGTCAAACCACAGCAAAACTCCGTCAAGTATTGCTACAGTTTATTGAATTAGAGTGTTCTAAGTGAACATCCTCTGGAGTGTATAGGGGTTGGCAATGGACCAACTGAATAGGAAAAATCAACTAACCAGTTGACAGAGCAGACAAGGCAGAAGTTGGAGGAAAAGAACATAAGCTCTGACAATATATATCTTCCAGCTACCCCCAAAAGATGGATGCATTCCAGGAAATCAGGACAGCCTAGGAATAAACATAACATTCATGTTGCTTAAAGGAATCTACAAACACCTACTGATACATCTGAAAGTCTCATTGCTTATTATGAATTCTCATCAAAGTTGTTAATAAGTTTCTGATTATGGTAACACATGTTCTTACTGTGGTAACATTGCCTGTTAAATACCCACACAGTCACTCAGTCATTCCCTCTTCTCAGCAGGATGAAGGAAGCAGAACTGGAAAAAAAACAAGAATGAGAAAGTTAGCAGGTTGAGATAAAGACAAGGACATTGCTTACTTGTTATTATCAAGAGCAAAGCAAATTTGATTTGAGGAAAATGAATTTCATTGACAGCTAAAATAGATTTGACTAGTGAGAAACAAAAAAATAATTAAAACAGCACCATTCCACCAACACCCCATCTCCAGACTCCGCAACAGTCCTTCACTCCAGACATCTATGCAGCCCCAGAGGTGCAGAGATGGATGGTGAAAGCAAAGGGCTCATCTGTGTCCTGCAGTAGGTTTTGGAGCCAGCTGGAGCCAAGTGGGTCAAGCCTGATGCAAACTCTGGTTTCTTCTCAGAGAGGCCATGTCTGCAACATCACCCTGCTGCCAACACTGACACCTGCACTCAATACACTCATTGATTCTGAATTTACATCATATTCTATTTTATACTATTTCACTTTTTTTTCCAGAAAGGCTTTTGTTATAGTAAGTACTATGCCATTGACACAAAAATAATTGTGAAGATGAGAATGGCTTATTCCTAGAAAAAAAAAAAAAGAATAATTTTAAGACTTTGGAAGAAAATTACTTCTAGTCATGTCAGTGTAATTATTCATATAACATACAAATATTTGCATGTCGCAATAAATCCCTTTTCAATTATGTCAGTAATGTAGATTATAACTCCTGAAGACTAAGATCAGAACTGTTATACTAAAATGCAAATACATCTGCATTGCTACTGTGAAAAGTAAAAGCTTTCTGTGTACATATGCATTTACACACGCAAAACAAATGAGTCAGTTAAAAGGAGATTCTTTTAGTGATTTCACAAACTGGTGTTTCAGGGTTTTAATAATATTTTAGTTTAATCTTTGCATGAAAGTTTAAGAATGAGTTTATGTTTTTTCACACTAGTTCACCTGCCATCTCAAGTCACTGTCTACAGGCTTGGGACTAAAATGGTCTATTGAGTAATCTTCCCTGGTTCTGTGGTCTTACTTCAGTTCTTACGCTCAATGGATTTCATTCAATTTTAGGGTTGACTGCCAGTGCTATATCATTTTAGCTGTTCAAGGGAATACCTCAAGAAAAACATTGAAAAGGTCATTTCCATAGTTTCTTTGCAATCATATTGCCCTGCATGATAAAGTCTCATACACTAAATCTGGACTAGCTATTAACTGTTTACATTTGTCTCTGAGACAGACAATAAGCTAGGATAATAATAAAGAAGTTAGTTTGTCTGCAGAATTCTTGAAAGGTTTTAATTGTCTATTTGATGGGATTTTCTACAAAGCTGAAAGAAGGACACTTCCACAGTATCTCTAATTACAGTAGCAGACTCCTTGGAAAGGCTGATGCTATACTGGTGGAGCATTTCCCATTACCTTCAGGACAGGAGTTGCACAGCATTTGAAAGATGCAACAGAAAGGTAAAATCAAAATGATCTTTTAATTTTTTAGATTTGGGGTGAGGTTTTTTTTTGTTCAGAAAATACGGTCATTATAGAAGATTCTAAATTTGTTTACTGCATAAACATAATTTCCTGACATTATTCCTGGAAGCACAACAGGTATTTAACAAAAACATTTAGGGCTTTAGAATTGTGACAATTGACATTCAGTGCCAGAAGCAAGCCATCCAAATCTGGAAGAGAAATTCTGGATGCAGATATGCTCATAGACTCCTGATTTTGTGCTTTAAAACAGAAAACAGGTCTGTATATCTGATATATCCATCTATCTTTACTGGAAGTTGTGACTGGCAGAAACTATTTTTTTGAAAGTTCCAGATCATTGATGCTTTTTTCCCAAAGTGAGATAGATGTTTTATGTTTAACATAAGGAAGAAAGGCATAAATATACACCCTCTCTTTTTCCATTTTCTTTTTGTCCCTCAAATACATGTGTAATGGAGCTGGCTGGGATGGAGATAGCTTCCTCCTTAGAAGCCCACATGGTGCTGTGTTGTGCATTCGTGGCTAAGGTTGTTAATAACATATCAGTGTTTTGGCTGTTGCTGAACAGTGCTTGCATAGTATGAAGACTTTCTCCTTCTCCACCCGTCCAATGCAGGCTGGGGTTGGGAGTGGACACAGCTGAGACATCTACCCCAAACTGACCAAAAGGGCATTCTATTCTGTATGATGTCATGCTTATCAATAAAAGCTCAAGGAAATGAGGAGGAAAAAGATATAAGCTTGGTAATGGCATTTGTCTTCCCAAGCAACAGTTACTTGTGCTGAAACCTGGGTTTCTGGGAAGTGGCTGGACATTGCCTGCTGATAAGAAGTAGTGAATAAATTCCTCTTTTTGCTTTGCTTGTGTGGGCAGCTTGTGCTTTCTTTATTAAACTGTCATCTCAATTTATGAGTCTTTTCACTTTCCTTCTATTTTCTTCCCATCTTGCGGAAGAGAGGACTAAGTGAGGGACCCTGTGGGTGTTTGGCCACTGGCTGGGGTCAACTCACCACAGTTTGTAATTATGTTTCATTTTCCCTCTTGTTAGACTTATTCAGCAAAATAAGCAAGAGATGCAAAATTGCCTGATGAATTTGAACCCTGTTTGGTTGACTTTGCTCAGTATGACAATATGGAAAGCTACTACTAATTTAATATTATGGGCAATTAGAATTTCAGAAGAATATATATACATATCTCAATCCAGTAATTTTACTCAACTGTCTTTCTTAATGTAGTATGAACAATGAAGCATTGATCTGCCTATTCATGTTCTATTGAGAAAACAAGCTGCACAAGCCTTAGTCCTTAAAGTTTAAAGGGATGTAGAAGCTGATGGGCTTTTGTTTATATATATAACAAGGAGCATTTAAGACTCGCTTGTATACATTTTTTTAAAGCATGAGACAGAAAGTAATGGAAGAAAAGAAGTAGAATCCTTCATGTGCTGTCATTTTTATAGTGTATATTTATGTACAAAAAGTGTTTATGAAAGTCACTAGTATAGTATTTATTGCAAAGACACCAGAAAAGCAGTTAATGTCTCTAGGTTTTCTATGTCTTCTACAGTCAAACAAAAGAATAACTGGGAAACATTCTAAGTCTATTCAAAAGCTTTATACTCCCTGGGTGAAAAATTGGTCATTTAATGAAACTTAAGAACTGCTTTTGAGACAACACTGAACTTATTATGAGCTTTTCAAAAGCTTATGTTAATACAAAATCTATGTAGGTTTACAAATGTATACTGCTTTCTGCGGATGCAACTCATTCCCTGGGTTGAGGGCACCATTAGAGTTATCTGTCATCATCCTTGTTTCTTAATAGGATTATAATGATCAAATATGTTTTAAGAAATGCTGGAATTTTGGAATACAATCAAGTAGGTACAAGTATAGATAGATTAATAGATCCAGATAGATACAAGATCCAGGTACATAAAAGACTTGTCTACTGGAGAAAACCAGTATGCCTGAATTCCTTTGGGCTAGAGGAAACTAATGTTTTTCTTACTTTTTTTCCTAATGTGTTCAAATTACACTGTGAAGAACTGCTCTAATAACTTTTCTTTTTGCATCCTTGAGACAAATAGTTGATAAACTGTATGATTGCTACAGTTGGTTCTAATTCACTTCATCTGTCAGACTGACAACTGGAAACCTTGTTAGTTCTTCCAAGTCACTCAATATGGAAGAAGGTTTTCACATGACCAGCCCATTAAATTTTTATGAAGTAAACCCCTTGGATCAGAGCTAAATCATTTATTGGTTCTTTAGTTTTCTGAATAAAAAGGTTTAGAAAACTGCAAAGGAGGCAGTAAAAAAGAAGCAAACATGCACAAAAGAAAAAGAACTTTTTTTTATATTTCAAAAGTTATTTTTAATTAAGTCTTCAAAAACTGTTTTAGCTTATATTATCAGAGACTGAAGACTAAATAAAACACACCTGTCCTTCTCTAGCAGTCTATCTCTATTCTGACCTGTAGGGACCAAATCTAGTACTGACCATTGGTCATTCTCTTCCAATGTTCAGATACATTCTACTCTTATGGTGAATTCACCTTTAATGGCACCATCTAAGGTGATGCAGAAATATCATGGTTTTGCTCTGGACAAGAGCTGAGTCAAATACAAAGAGGAGCTCATGGTGGAAAATATAACATACCAACTACATATCAACCAAAACGAACCAAAAAAAGCAAGAACAGAGAACAAGTGAATCTTGATATGAACCCCCAGGGATCTGGGGGTGCTGGTTGACAGCAGGCTCAATGTGAGTCAGCAGTGTGCCCTGGCAGCCAAGAGAGCAAACCACATCCTGGGGTGCTTTCAACACAGCATAAGTAGCCAGTCAAAAGAGGTGATTATCCTGCTGTATTCAGTGTTGGCGCGGCCTCACTTTGAGTATTGGGTGCAGTTCTGGGCCCCACAATTTGAGAAGGATGTTCACGTGCTCAAATGCATTCAGAGGAGGGCAATAAAGCTTTTGAAAGGGCTGGAAGGAATGTCCTATAAGGAGCAGCTAAGGATTTTTGGGCTTATCTAGCTAGGTGAGAAGGAGGCGGGGAGGAGACCTCATTGCTCTCTACAGCTTCCTGAGGAGGGGAAGTGGAGAGGGAGGTGCCGAGCTCTTCTCCTTGGGAAACTGTGACAGAACACATCAAAATGATTCTAAGCTTTACTAGGGGAGGTTTAGACTGGACATTAGCAATCATTTCTTTACCAAGAGGATGGTTAAACCCTGGAACACCCTTCCTAGAGAGGCAATTGATGCCCCAAGGCTAACAGTGTTTAAGAGGCATTTGGACAATGTCCTTAATAACATGCTTCAACTTGGTCAGCTCTGAGTTGGTTATGCAGATGAACTAGATGATTATTGTATATCTCGTCCAACTGAAATAGTTCTGTTTTCTGACTTACTGATTTGATCTGGACCCTACCTGCAGTGTCTTATCAGGGATGCAACCAAAGCAGGTTTCAGTGGCTGGCAGGTGTGTGAGAGTGATGGTGACCAAGTCTGGAGCAAAGAAATGGGAGTTTTTTGTATTTCAGTTTGAGCTTATTGCCTCTTGTCCTGTCAATGGTTTGGCCTCATCTACATCATTCCTTCCTATCTGGTGTTCATACACAGGGAAAAGATCCTCCTGAGTCTTCTCCAGGCTGAACAGTTGCAGCTCTGTCACCTTTTCTTCATGTGAAAAATGCTTCAGTCTCTTAATCATCTTTGTGGCATTTCTCAGAACAGACCCCAGTAAGTTCATAACTTTCTTGTATTGAGGAGTCAAGAATGGACTCAGTACTCCCAAAGTGTCTCATCAGTGGCAAAGGACAAGGAGCACCTCCCTTATCCTGCTGGCAACACTCCTACTAATGTAGCCCATGATGTTGTTGTCATTCTTTGACAAAAAGGCACATTGCTGACTTAAAATTCAACCTGTTATCAACCAGAACCCCCAAGTCCTTCTCTCAGCCCCCAGCTGTACAGGTATATGGAGGTCCTCCTGCCCAGGTGCAAGATTTGATATTTCCCTTTGCTGAACTGCAGGAGATTCAGTCTAACTCTTCATCCCATTGAGGTCCTTCTGAATGGCAGCATATCAGTTGTATCAGCTACACCACACAGTTTTCTATCATCTTCAGATTTGATGAGGTTGTACTCTGCCCCAGCATTCAGGTCATTTATGAAGATTTAAACTGTATAGGACCCTGTATTGAGCCCTGGGATACACCACTAATGACTGGACTCCAGCTGGACTTTTTATCACTGACCACAATGATTTGAGCCTGGCTTTTAAGCCAGTTTTCGCTCCAGTTCACAGTCCACTTATCTAACCTGTACTTTGTCAGTTTGTCTATGAGAATATTATGGGACACATTGGCAAAATTCTTACTGAAGGTAAGGTAAGGTAAGGTAAGGTAAGGTAAGGTAAGGTAAGGTAAACAACATCCATTCCTTTCCTTTCATCCACCAAGTTAGTCATAGTGTTGTATAAAGCTATCACATTGATCAAGCATGATTTTCCCTTCATGAATCCATTCTGACTTCTCTCAGTTACCTTCCTGTACTTCAACTGTCTGGACATGGTTTCCAAGATCAGTTGCTCCATAACCTTCCCAGGCATTGAGGTAAGGCTGAATAGCCTGTAGTTGCCCAGATTTTCCCTGTCCTGGGCAACTGCAGTAATACTTGCTCTTTTCCAGTCTTCAGGAGCCTCTCCTGTTTGCTATCGCTTTTCAAAGATTTAATAGAGAGTGAGATCTTGCAATAAAATTGGCCAGATCTCTCAGCACTTGTGCATGCAACCCATTAGGCCCCATGGACTTAGGCATACACATTTTATTTAAATATTACCTGACTTGATAATCTCCTGCTAAGGGTAAGTCTTCCTTGTTCCAGATTTTCATTCTGGTGTCAGACATCTCAGATTCATGAAGGCCAGTCTTACAAGCAAATACCGAGGCAAGGGAGACATACGTCTTTATTGATGACCTTGAGGAGGTGAAAAAGTGCACCCTTGTCATATTTGCAGAGGTCTCCAAGATTGGGTGACCAGTTAATAAACCTGAAAGCAGATCTGCCAACCTGGAGATGTTGG
This sequence comes from Todiramphus chloris collaris, assembly GCA_025345505.1. NCBI lineage: Eukaryota > Metazoa > Chordata > Aves > Coraciiformes > Alcedinidae > Todiramphus > Todiramphus chloris. Next base: position 2,448,657 of record JANVCC010000067.1, on the reverse strand, counting down.
AAAAATGGTCAAATTCTCATAAAATTCATCAAGTACAAATGATGAGGGACCCTATTGGGTCCCTGTAGTCAAGCAAATGCCCCTGCGATGACACTGATTAGGGACCAAGGAGCTGGGGATCAGCTCTGTGGAAAAGGTCACGAAGTGTAATGTGTGGTGAGCTGGTGTGGCCTAACAACCACATGTGATTCTGTGATTCTAAAAAGAAAGGTGGTGAACAGCTCCCAAAGTGGGGCATATTCGATGGATTGAAGGACAGGATTATCAACGATCTACATGGTATTTCTTAGAACATATTTTCCATCAAGTTTTGTCCCCCAGCACATAAAGATATGGGAAAATGGGGGGGAAGCTCAGTGGAACAAATTTCAGAACTGGTCGGCTTTTACCCTTGTGAAAGTTTCAGACAGCCAGTAAGAAAAGCAATCTGAGATAGTTCAGTCCCAGAGTGATGCGAGAGCTTAGCCTGTAAAAATAATGAAGAGGATACAACATCATAACAAATCCTGTAAGATCTTGATATATTTATCACTGTTTTGCTCTTTAGAATTAATGAGACAAAGTCAGCACAATTTTGTCCTTTATGGTAGGTTTATGGTTTACAGTTTGCATCCTTGTTATAGAGTTGTGGGGATGAAATCAGGACAGAATTTTAATTATTTTAATTACTTTATTCCCCTCCCCCCCATGTATATATTGATGTGTGGCAAAATAATTTCCTTCTGGTTAAACCAAAGGACAATGTACAAGCTCTCCATCACACAGAAAGACAGCTGTTGCTACAGACTACAGAAGGTAGTGAGGAAGGGACTTCCAGGGTTTTGTGGAGGTTGATAAAAGACTAAATATCCTTTCCTTCTATGTTTTCAACAAAATCATTTTACTTACAGAAGTGAAACAACCATAAAGCACAGCAGTTTACATGTCAATTCACTTGGCATAATCTCTGACAAAACAGTTCAAGAATTTTTTTGTCTGTGGAGCTTGAATTACATTATCAATGTTTTGAAAAAATTACATGGCCACATGAAAAATAGTGTACGTTTGGTATCTTATGCACTATTTATATGAGAATTGTACTGAGTTGTTCTGAATGGAAGAATGTACTGCAATAATACATTCTTGATGTCCTTTATTATGTTTATATGTTTCACAGTTTATATGTACATAGAAAATATAAATGAAGGTACTATGTGTCCTGCTTCTTTAAAGGACTTCAATAATGGCATAGGCCTGTGGCAAATCCACATCTGCCCCCAGTTCATATGAAAAACAGAAAATTTTAAAGAAGGATTGAATATGCCGTGAAACAAAACATAGACCAAATTAGAAAAAATAAATATATTGAATATGGCCTTCACATTTTTGAAAATGCAGTGTAGAACAGATGTTCATAAGAGAAAAAGTAGGAAGAAACAGCACGTTTATTTTTGTCATGAATTAAGTGTCTGACATACGAAGATATTTACCTTGCATTTCGATCTGTAGATGTCATTACAGATTTATGCTCCAAAAAAGGGACAAATTTATTTAGAATTATCAAAAGGATTACTGAATAATTAAAAATTACTATTCTGTACTTCTGAGAAAATTGTTCCTTAAACTGAGTTTGTCAAAGAGCTGTGATAGATAAGCAAATGAATTTAGTTGGATAGTAGAATTTCCCTTGTTGTTTGGCCTTTTTAATCTTCAGATTTTATTGTTTCATAGAAGTTAAGTTCCCACCTTGTGTAATGTCAACATCTCTGAATGTACACAAGAAGCAAGGCTTTTATGTACCTCATAGCATAATTCAATGTCAAAGATAGGCTGTCTTTACATCAATGACTAGACCATTTCTGTTGTAGAAGACAATAGAAATTAAAGAGATGTGACAAGAAAGAGAAAGGAAAAGACTTTAAACATTAGAATAAGGGAGAAGAATAGTGTCTAGTCGAATTAGTATAAAAAATCCAGTAGCTTTTTTACTGTCAGAAAGCCTTTTTAAAAATTAGATATAGGTCCACATTCTAACCAATGCAAATTGTTATAGATACATAAAACTTTCTAGCACTTAGAAAAATATCTTTTAAGTTGTTGCCTCTTATCTGTATTTTTTGCACATTAATGATCTAAAATTCACAACATACTCCATGTTGAGAAAAATTACTTCAGTTCATATTGTTAACACAAGCTTTCAGGAACTCTGAAGACTAGTCAGAGGATATTTTCCATAGCTTCCAGCTAAACTGAATCCCTTGCATAATTAACGTTTGTCTTTGATTTTCTCAGAACCTTAATTCAGCTGAGAATTTGATTGTGGTGGATTTTGCTAGGAAAGATTTATGGGCAGTTTGCAATTCTTTTTGTCAATAACAATGCATTATATTTACCAATGATATTTAAAAAATAAATAAAAAATTAATGCCCAAGGCAGACATAAATCAGGTGACCTAATGTTAGAATTTTTTTGTTGTAGCATCCATGTAGATTATTCTGCCATTGCACCTTCACTGTGAGCATGTAATTTATGCACTATGCGTCATAACACAACCTTGCTCAGAGCCCCATCCAACCCAACCTTGAACGTTTCCAGGTATGGGACTCCTACCATGTCTCCGGGCAACCTGTTCCAGTGTTTCACAACCCTCATTGTAAAGAATGTCTTCCTTATATTTAGTCTACTTCTAACTTCTTTCAGTTTTAAACCATTACCCCTTGTCCTGTTGCAACAGGCCCTGCTAAAAACACTGTCCCCATCTTTCCTGTGAACCCCCTTTAAGTACTGAAAGGCCATATTAAGGTGTCCCGAGAGCCTTCTCTTCTCCAGGCTGAACAACCCCAACTGTCTCAGCATGTCCTTATAGAAGTGGTATTCCAGCCCTCTGATCATTTTTGTGTCTCTCCTCTGGACCCATTCCAACAGGTTCATGTCTTTCTTGTGCCAAGGACTCCAATGCTGAACACAATACTCCAGGTGGGGTCTCACCAGAGTGAAGTAGAGTGGGAGAATCACCTCCTTCAACCTGCTGGCCACACTTCTTTTGATGCACCCCAGGATATACTTGGCCTCCTGTCCTGTGAGTGCACATTGCCAGCTCCTGTCCAGATTTTGATGCAGCAGTTTGCTTAATAAGAATTGTTAGGTGATAATTCATTTAAAGATAAAATGACAAGTTTAGTTCTGTGTAAAATTTTCCTTACACAGGGAACTGCAAAGCAAAATTTAAAGTGAAAAAGCATAGGGAATTTCTTGATAATAGAAGCAAACTAAATACATTACACATTCTGAAAATTTGAACATGTTGATAAAGAAATTAGGATCTGGTTCTTGAATGAGAGAAGAATATTGTTAGAGAGAAAAAAGGAGAGGAATGTACTGAGAAACAACAGTCATCTCTGCCTGATACATCACTGGATGTTTAGGAGATACAACCAGAACAAAATCTACAGAATACAACACTACAATGAAGTTCTTTCTCTGAAGTACAGCACCTTGGACAGTACTGCAATATTCAGATCCCATGATCCTATCAGCAATGATTTGTAATTATCATGAGTAGCTAATCATATTCCAGAAAAATAGATAAATTCCTGTAACTAGGAAATGTGAAAGTTAGAGTTTGCTGATAATGAGTTCACATTGGATTCACTATTCTGCTGCTCTGGTTTTGAAATGGAATAACAAATTGAAAACTGGCTTCAAATTCAGAAACTTCGAGTTCTCCTGAGCTCTCTCCAAATGTATAAACCAACAACTCATTCACTTTGTATGATATCGCTTAGAATTTTGAACTCTGTTCTGATAGGTACATATCTAAGAAGTTGCTTTTAAACTGCTGTAGTTCAAAGGTAGGATTTTAAAAATCATTCCTTCTTGGATTAATTACTTTCTCATTGAAACTAGTATTAAATTTTCCATAACCTAAATAGGAAACTAGTCTGATATTAAATGAGCATTTGATAATAATATTTCAGTTGACTGACTTAGTTTGTACAGATTTAACAGCCAGGAGAACGAGACACTATATTTATCTTTGATCACTTTTAGAAAAAGAAAAAAAAAAAAAAGAAATCAAAGAATGTTGTATGTTAACAGGATATAGTGAACACACTTTGAAATCGGTGTGGATTTAAACTGAATAAAGTCTGGGAGTCTGGTCCTGAAAGCAGATGAAGCAGCCATTTAAGGTTAAAGATTAAAAGAGAGGAAAAATACAGGAGGTTTTCCAACTTTTATTTAACTCTTTATTTTATATTATATCTTTCACATTCTCACCAGTACCATAAATCTCACTATTATCTGTAATGAAACCATAAGAGACAATGTATTTTTGTTCTAAAGGGCAAGTTTGTTCATTCTTTACTTGAGCCCATGGATTTCTAACTATGTGTCAAAACACAAAGTAAAAGAGGATAAAGATTCTGGAACCGAAAGAGACCTCATTAGGTTAGTCATATCCTTCTTAATTTTTGGTTTTGTAGGCTGAAGAAAAAACATACTTTTAATTGTCTGTCATAAATTAGAGTTTTCATTCCCCTTACCATCCAAGCAATCCTTTTTATATTATCACATTCCATCTACTCATTTTCTTAAATATGATTTGAATTGTATGTAGGCTATTTCTGATATCTTGTCATCAGCACGTATGTATCCCTTTTTATTACAGGAAGTGTCTTTGTCACCTCTTCAGAATTTCCTTTTTCAGACTCATATTATTGCAGGAATACATTGTCTCCTCGTGATCATCTACTACAACTAGGTTTTTCAATCATTAACAAGAAGAAACAAAATTCAGTGCATGAGTTTTCATTATATGTTACTGATTTTCAACTTATATATTTCAGTCTGGTCCTCAATATCATTCATTTTTCCTCATTAATTGTACAATTTTTTTCCTTTATAAGTAATTTCTGAGTTGCTAATATCAAAAGCCATTACTATGTCCCTATATTTGGGTGGGGTTTTTTTGTTTGGATTTTTTTTTTTTTAAGAATTATTGCGTGTAAGGTGATGATCAATAAAACTACTGGTGTTTTTTTAATGGTTTCCAAGAAATGGTATTACAAGTCACGTGATTCTGTATTAATTTATACATCTAAGTAAATGTCATGAATGTGAGACCCTCATGTATATAAATACATGCACTTCTTTATGTAATCAGTCTGTGGTTTTGGCAGTATGTAAGCATCTGGTTGCCAATCTTAATTGACAACCGAAGTGTAATAATTTATTATAACTTTGACTTGTGAGTTTGCTCAGGATTTTCCACATTTGATTTGCAGTCACACAATGTATATTTTGAGATTGTATAGCATGAGACAGAATTTTTAGAGTAATATCCCTTACAAGTACAAATCTGTCTGACTATGAAGAAAGTAACATCAATTTGCTGAGGAGAAGTTTAGTTTAGCTGTACACAATAATTCTTTAACTTTTTGGAAATATACTTCAAGGACTTTGACATTTTAGCATTCTTACCTAACAGTTAATATAATAGTTTGTTAGAACATATGCTTTCTCTTTGTAGTAGCTTTTTAGTGTCTGTTCCAGCTTTGCCTTACTTTCTGATACATGTTTTTCTGTCCTTCACTGTAATCCAGTAATCTATAATAAACTTAAATTCTTTGCACTTTCAAGGGTGATTATTATTGTCAGGATATTGCTATACATATTATAGCTGGGGGCTTTTATTCCAATCTAATTCTGACTGAGGATGGGCATATTTTCAGTATGAGCCAATAAGTGTATTTGTAATGTAGGCACACACTGTGCTGGGTGGGAAATTACATAATGCAAACAAATCTGTTGTCTTCGTAACAGCTGTAATGTCTACAAATCAACCTCAAAGTCACTGTGTTTTAGATTTTCTTGCTGTTGCTGTTAAAAGAGTATTATTTTCTGAAGCTTAGTGAAAATAATAAATGCTGACAGAAAAAATTCAACAAATGGTTTTCATTAAAAAATCTGAATGACAAGTGAGAAAATATAGTGAATAACAATAAAAATGCAGAGAAGATCATGCCCTCTGGTAGCCAAAATATAAATTTCTAATCTTCTTTTGTATTGATGAAAATTACTTCCCTTATATGCATGTGAAAAAGGTATAAATCCCGTATGAAGTATATAAACCTGTAAGCAAGGAAATATATTTCCTTCTCTTGTATATATTTCTGTACATAGAATAATCATACCACATGATAATTCAGCCTGGGAGGGACCCCAGGAGGTCTCTAGGCCAAATCCCTGAGAAAAACAAAGCCAGCTCTGGGCTCCTCATATCTTGTCTAGTTGGGGCTTGAAACCCACCAAGGACAGAGGCAATGCAGCTTCTCAGGGCAACCTGCTCCACTGCCTCACTGTCCTTTTGGGAAAAGGGTTTCTCTTTATACTCAGCCTGAACCTCTCCTGCAGCCATTGTCTCTTACCCTTCTTCCCTGCACCACTGTGATGAGACCACCTCTGTCTCCTTGATGACTTCTCATAGGCACTGGGAGTCTGGTGCACTGAAGCCATCCCTTCTCCAGCCTAACCAAGCCCAGCTCCATCAGTTCCTTCCCACTGTCCATAAATAAGTTTACTAGGCAAAAACACCACAGTCAAATTCTCAGCTGAATTAAGGTCCAAGAAAATCTATTCTACACTATATTTTCAAAAGTGTGAAGGCCAGATTCAATATATTTCATTTTTCTAATTTGGTCTATGTTAAGTTTCTTTCACTCTCCCCCTTCTCCCCCAGTATCTTCCATTTTGGCAGCAGCAGCAGCAACTCTGATATAGTTCACCTACAGATATAGTGAAGAGTTTGGGGTTTTTTTTTGTCTCAGTGAGTACAGTCAAACACTCATTATTCTCTTTATTTTTGTGACTATAAACCACCAGTCTCTATTTTGACTTTAACATTATAAGGACAAGAAAGAAATACTCTAATTTTTGTATTTATTCATATAGTACATCAGGGTAAAGACCCATAGGAAATACCTTCAGAAGTAATAGTAATTTTCCATGATCAGCTTCACGGTAGCACACTCAGATTGCAGCTATATTAATCATAAAAATCACATCCCATATTCTAAGAGACTGTGATGCTCATTCTTACCTTATGGGGCTAAACAGGGTGACAATATAAACAATGACAACTTGTTCTTATAATAGTGCACCTGTATATTTTACTTTGTTAAATTTCTCCCAAGCTGTCATTTCTTTTGCATATCTTTATACCATTGGGGGTTTGTATGCTTTAACATAAGGTCGTTTAGCAGCTGGAAAGCTTTTAGGAATATAGTATCATGTTTTTTCACTGATTTATTTTCTTAAAACACTGTGATATACTCTGTATCACAAAACCTGTGTCTTATATGCCAAATGAAACAAAAGTTTCTCTGTGGAAATGCATAATCTATCTTTTAATGATGTCTTCTACAGTCTTGCTCATCTACTAATAATAATAAAGTAGCTTATGACATAGCACAGAATGTAAATTGTATCCTGGGCTGCATAAAAAAGATGCTTGACCAGCAGGTTGACGGAGATAATTCTGCAACTCTACTCCACTCTTGTGAGATGCCACGTGAAGTACTGCACCCAGCTGTGGGGTCCTAAGCACAAGAAAGATATGGACCTGTTGGAACGGGTCCAAAGGAGGGCCACAAAGATGATCAGAGGGCTGGAGCACCTCTGCTGTGAAAAAAGGCTGAGAAAGTTGGAGTTGTTCATCCTGGAGAAGTATCCAGGGAGACCTTGTTGTAACCTTTCAGTATTTAAAGAGTTTTGTCTTATAAGAAAGTGTCCTGATTTGGGTGAGAATAGAACTAATTCTGTTCAGTGGTTTTACTTTTCAGCTCAGTTCTTCTAACTAACTGCACTGCCTGAAGTTAGCAGCCTGTTCTCACAGACAGTGTCTTCTTCTAGTGATGATAACACCCCATGTATAGAGTTACTACTAAGGATTGCTATGCAGATCAAGGCTACTGCTGGATCTTGTGTACCATGTTGGGGTGTGCAGAAAGTGAAAAGCCACACCTTTAGGGAGGAGCAGACAGTACAGGTGACCCTAACCTGACCAACGAGGTATTCCATCCCATCATAAGGCTGAGGGAGCTGAAGGGTCTGTGGCTCTTCTCCCCTCTTGGACTGTTTTGCCAGATTTGCTTGGCTTGGGTCTTCTTTTGGTTCCTTCCTTGAAGCATCCAAGGAGGCCTCTGTCCGTCCTGCCTTCAATCCCAGTTGGTGTGTTCCTGAATCCAGTACCAGAATCCAGCTCCTGAACACAGCCCCCGTCTGCTGCGGTGCCAAGTCTGGGACTCCTCCAGTGGCTGCTCCACAGCACAGTGGTGACAGTGATGTAATTACCATCAGGGGTGTTGGGTTCGATACTGGTTTTGTATATATTTGTACATATTTTTATAATTATTAATTTCATTTTTATTAAATCTGTTCTAGTTTCCTTTTCTAATTGCTAAGTCTCTCTCTCTCTTATTCCCTTTCTCTTTCCCTTTGGGGAGTGAGGGGGATTAACAGCACCTGTTATAACTCTAAGGGGCTGCCCTGACACTAAACTGTGACAGAAAGTCAGAGAGAAACTTTTTACCAGGTCCTATTAGAGATGGGATAAGGGGTAGCAGTTTTTAACCGAAAGAGTGTAGATTTACATTGCATGTTAGGAAGAACTTTATAATGAGGAAGTGTTCCCTCCCTCCCAGCTCAAAAATGTCTCTGAATGTGCTTATATTTATGGAGCATCCCTCAACACTTTGGGCTCATGGTTCAATTATCTTCTGCTACAACTCTGTCCAAGGTTTCTATTTTGGTATTATCTTAAATGCCTACAGTTCCTCTATCCATTTCACCAGGCAGTTGCATCATTCTATACTGGTAATACACTTCTGCATCTTTGTTAATGGGTTTCATCTTAATATGCTACAATTTATGTTTCCATATCCTGCACTAAATTTTAATTGAAAAGAAAACTGGAGATCAAAACCAGTTAGTGGAAGAGCCTCTCAGAGAAGCTAAACTGCCTGCAATCATTTTTTTCCAGTGTTTTGCAGAGCCAAGAAATCAGAGAATATGTTCTTAATTTAGAGAACAAGTTTTGATGAATGTTTTGTATAACCTCAATAACAGGATAGTACAGTAGCAGGTTCCACCTCAATTAAACATCAATTTCTTGTACAGGGGAGAAGAAAGAATAAAGGCAATTTATGCATCTGCTAGAACACACAGAATAATTGTGTAAACACCACGTTCAGAATTTCACACCAAACGTGTGTATTTCTTTACTAATTACCAAAAAAATCTAGGATTACTAGCTTACATATATATATATATATGAACAATACAGCTACTTAAAGTTTGTTAAAACATTTCTTCCTTCTTGATGTGGTTTTGATGTGATTGTGGTCTTGATGTGTTTTTCTTCTTAAAAGAACTGTTTAAGACTAAAATAGATGAGGAAATTAAAAATTTTGACTGTGGTTGGTTTATTAGCCTTTAGGTGTTGTAGGAATATAAGAATCAGTCCTTATGACTTGTTTCGCTGTGTTTATCTGTTCTCACTTACAGAACTTTCCTCATTAGCTTGTGAACATCAAGGTTAATCCAAGTTCAAATTTTGTTGAAGACTATACAATAAGCATATATGACAATGTAGTAATGAATTGTCAATATAATGAATATTATTTTGAGTGGAATGTCCTAAAAAAAATTGGAAAGTCAAGCATCAGTCACAGCTGTGAAGCCTTTCATTATTGGCTTCAGATGCATATAAACATGTGCATAGACTACTAACAGACATTACCAGTCACATTTTCCAGTCTGGATACATTTAAATGTGTCATATATTTTTATGGCCTGGTTTATACAAATAAGCTACAAGGTATGCTGACACAGTGGTGAGGTACATCTATGAATTCTTAGTGGTACAAAATACTAATGTACAAATATAAGTACTTGAAAAGGCAGGTACAAATTTTAAGTGTGTAAACTTTAAATATCTGTCTTGCACAGGGCCTTGAGAGGCTAATTTTAGTATGCCTTCAGTACAGAGATGGATACCCTTTCAGCACAGCAGTTTTGAATTGCCTTCAAGAGGGATTTCCTGCATTGAAAAAGGGAGGACTGAGAAGACTGTCTCTCAATTTAGGGATGCAAATCAGGTGCTTAATTTAGATTCTGTGAATAACTTCTTAAATGGCTGTGCATGCCATAAATACCTCTTTGGTACCTGCACATTAGCTTTTCGGCCTTTTAAAAGGATGTAAATAAAAGAGCATCCAAACATCACTGAGTATCTGAATCAATAAATAAAATTATTTAAAAGCCTGAATTTAAGACAGTTGCATTTGTTTTCTTTTCCCAGTATAACTTTTTTTTTTTTTTTTCTCCCCTGGCAATATGAGAGCAGTTTAAGTACCCTAATCCTGTTTCCTCACAGCTCTCAAGAAATGCAATTTTTCATTTTCAGTGATGAAGAAAATATACTTCTTGCTATTTTGGCTTTTTGTGCTGAGAATGGCCCTTTGATAGAAGCAGTATTTAAAGAAAACAAATACATCTTTTAGATACAGCTGTTTACTTTTAGCAACTGAAAGCTAGTCTGGGCTACATCATGTAATACTTTCCTTCAGAGACTCCTATTGTTGATGCACTCTGGCAGTGCTAGGCATGGAAAAGCTGGAGGAAAGACAGTGGAGGTTATTCCAAGGGTCTTCACAGAAGTGTAGGCACACCAACAGGAGAAGGGAAGCAGAGTTTGAGCTGTGCTACAGAGATCTGCATCAGGAACATAGTAGAGAACAAGAAGGGCTGTACCATAAAAGCAGGAAGGAGACAGGATCCTGGGAAGCTAGGAAAAGGAATCTGGATATCTCCTCTTCCTGACTAGAATCACAGCAACAGGAGCAAAATGTAGTCCAATAGTGGTAATGCATACAGCTTTCTGTGCTTTAAAGGCACTCAGGATGGGGGCTCAGGCAGCTGCAAGTAACATGTAGGCAGCTGCTTGCTTTTACCTTTGTTAGACCATAGAATCATAGAATCATTCTGGTTGGTAGAGAGCATTAAGATCATCAATCAGCTATTAAACCAGTACTGCCAAGTCACCACTACGCCATGTCCCTTATCACCACATTACACATTTTTTAAATACCTCCAGGGATGGTGATGCCACTACTTCCCTGGGCAGCCTGTTCCAGTGCTTCACAACCTTTTCTGTGAAAAAATTGCTCCTAATACCCAGTCAAAAGCCCCCTGATGCAACCTGAGGTCATTTCCTGTTGTCCTGTCACCTGTTACACAGGAAAACAGACCAAGCCCCACCTTGATACAATGTCCTTTCAGGTAGTTGTAGAGAGTGATAACATATCCCCTCAGCCTCCTTTTCTCCAGACTAAACAATCCCAGCTCCCTCAGCTGATCCTCATCAGACATGTCCTCTAAGCCCTTCACCACCAGCTTTGCCATTCTTTGGACATTATGCAGCACCTCAATGTCCTTCTTGGACTGAAGGGCCCAAAACTGAACACAGTATTTGAGGTGCTGCCTCACCAGTGCTGAATATAGTGGGACAATCACTTCCCTAGTCCTGCTGGCCACGCTATTTCTGATACAAACCAGGACTCTGCTGGCCTTCTTGGCCATGTGGACACATTGCTGGCTTATGTTCAGACAGCTTTCAACCAACCCCCCCAGGTTGTTTTCTGCCAGGCAGCTTTCCAGACACACTTTTTCAGGCCTATAGCATTGCATGAGGTTCATGTGACCCAAAGTACTGGCCTCAGCCCATTGATCCACCTTGTTGAGATCCCTCTGTAGACCCTCTGTACCCTCAGTCAGATTGACACACCTGTTCAGCTTGATGTTGTCTGCAAACTTACTGAGGGTGCCCTTAATCCCCTCATCCAGATCATTGCTAAATAAATATCTTAAAGAGAACAGACCCCAGTACTGAGCCCTAGGGAACACCATGTGTGACTGACTGCTAACTAACACCTGCATTTTCAAGTACTTATTTTATATTTGTATGCTAGTATTTTTGCCACTAAATGTTCATAGATATATCACACCATTGTGTCAGCATATCTTGTAGTTTATTTGTATAAGCAAAGCCATAAAAATATATGACACATTTAACTGTAAAAATGTCACATTTAAAAAATGGGTCTGTATGCATTATTCTCTTGTTTGGTATCTGAAGTACTCCTGGTCACGTAGAATGTCATACTTAATGGAGGTTGTCTGTTTAAAATAATGACCTTTTGACAATGATTTAGAACCTTACAAGTGGTTGTAAAAATGACCGATTTGCTCAGTTTCACGTTAAATAGCCTTTTCCAAAGTCACTCGTATCCTTTCATTTAACTACAGAGGAATCATCTTTTAAACTGTCTCAAAGAACTGTATTTTATTTTTTTAGGCTAAGGAACATCTATCTCACATTTCTTAACACATTGTACAAGATCTTATAAGGAATATCTATTTCATGAAACATACAAAAGCCCTTAGGAACATATTAAGATTACAGGATCTAGTCTCTGACCTTAAAAGATGATTGTTTTTTCGGTAAATAAAAATATGATGAAATGTAACAAAAATTACTAATATAAAAAATATGTGCACTGCAGCTCTGAATGATTTGCCACCCCGTGTTACAAGTTAGACTTGTGGTCAAAAAGAGCTGTTGATCCCAGATTCCTGCACAAATTAGAGAATGCAGATCTGAATAGCTGTATCATAGAAAAGAAGCAGAGCAGAATGCACATCAATACTTTAAAAGCCAGAAATGACTCAAGGCAACCAGCACAAGACAGAGGAATGGTTAAATTTGTAAGTCTGCTTCATTGTAGATACCTTTTGTCAGGCTTTTGCATTCCTTGGTTTCGTGCTTCCTCATGTAAGATGTGATCATGAAACTTCCCTATGGTTTTAGTCCTCTGGAAAAAGCAGCAGCACACTGTGTCATATACAAGTCAGGATTTTAATAGTTTTCCTTGGAATCTACCAGGCAATGCTTGATATACTGAGAAGAAGACATCCTCCAGAGGAAAAAATTGCTAATCACAGAAGAAAATGAAACTCTGATAATGTCTTAAATAACACAAGAAAAAAACCCATCAAAGTGTAAAGATAAATACCACCTCAAAAAGCTATACCCTCCAGACTTTTATCAGAAGTGGGTGGATGAGCAAGAATCCTGACACAATGCTATTTTCAGAGAAGTATAATTATAAAGTGATTTCCTCTGTTCTTAAGATACCATCTGGGCAAACTTTTCAATCTTGAAAAGTAGTTCAAAAGACCTCTACAAAGCACAAGCAGCAAAACCTAAGCTAATTCTAGATAAGTGAACAAAGTATCCTTAATGAGGATTTCTGGAAACTCATAGAGGGTTAAATGCCTCTCTTGAAAATGGGTGAAACCTTGGTCACCATTGAACTCCACAAGAGCTTTGCCATTGCCTTTCAATGCACTGTGAATTTCACTCATTAGTTTGATTCCTTGTTAATAGACTAAAGGATACAATCAAAGAGAAAGGCCAGTGAGATGGCCAGTGCCTTCTGGGAAAGCTGTGAATGATGTAAGTCTCCAGCTACTTGAGAAAATCTCCTACTTTAGCAAGTTCTACAGGTTTATTAAACTGGAGAGTAATACTTCCTTTGAGATTGCATCCCTGCAGAAACACTTCCTAAATGAAAGAACCCAGTTTCAGTAGTCCAATGATCAAAATGGAATCAGTTTGGCTGTTTGAATGAAAAATGATTTGAGACACTTTACAAAAAGCTATGTTCTTTCTTTTTATATATATACTGCTTAAGTCCCACACTATGTTTGCAGTATGATTGATACCGCTTGTAATATCAGAAGTCTGATAGACTGAACAAAATAAATCAGTGTAGCTGCTACTAACTTTAAAAAAATATTGATAAATATTTCTTTTCCTATGCTAGAAAAATTACCAAATATAAGTGTCCTGGTTTGAGTGAGAACAGAACTAATTCTGTTGAGTGATTTTACTTTTCAGCTTGGTTCTTTTAATTAACTGCACTTTCTGAAGTTAGCAGCCTGTTTTCACAGACAGTGTCTGCTTCTAGCAGTGGTAACACCTCATGTTTAGAGTTACTACCAAGGATTGGTGTGCAGACCAAGGCCACTGCTGGAACTTGTGTACCATGTTGGGGTGTGCAGAAAAGTGAAAGGCTGCACCTTCAGGGAGGAGCAGACAGGACAGGTGACCCTAACCTTACCAACGAGGGATTCCAGCCCATATACATCATATTTGGCAAAAAGCTGAGGGAGCTGAAGGGTCTTCTCCCCTCCTCTCTCTTTTCCCCCTCCTCTCTCTCCTTCTGTCTGTTCTGCCTTCGATCCCAGTTGGCGTGTTCCTGAATCCAGTACCAGAATCCAGCTCCTGAACACAGTTCCCATCTGCTATGGGGCCCAGTCTGAGACTCCCCCAGTGCCTGCTCAGCATCAGTGGTGACAGTGATGTAATTACAATCAGGGGGGTTGAGTTTGATACTGGTTCTATATATACATTTTTATGTATATATATATTCCAATTTTTATTATTATTAATTTCATTTTCATTAAAGCTGTTCTAGTTAAATTTTCTAATCAGTAAGTCTCTCTCCCTTATTCCTTTTTTCTTCCCCTTTGGGAAATGAGGGAGGGGGTTTAACAGAGAGTGTCTGTTACAGGTCTAAGGGGCTGCCCTGACCCTGAACTATGACAAAAAGTTATGTTAGCCAAAAAAAATTGAATAATTTTTACTTATTCTGGTAGTCCTAAATCACCTAATCCACTCTGATGACCATTTGGAAGTAATGCTTCCTTTCTGTGACACTTCTTCATTATTTAGTGTATTTCAATTGACAGGAATAATTTCTATTCATACCACTTATGAATAACAGAAACCAAACCAAAAAACATTTACTAGGAACATATAAATATCAACATTCTAGTTATATACATTAAAACATGCATTAAAACATGAAATATTTCTTAATTATGGGTAATGTATGTATTGTTTGTATTCTGGGCATCAGAACTGCTTCAATTATCCATTGGCACTTTGATTGTGAGATCTCTTTATAACATGATATCTTACTGACTGCAGCTTTCTAATAGTCACATGAATCAGTGCACTGTCATATGCTTTTAACAATGACCCAGTATGCCAACATATGATTGCATATGGTTTTCTCTTGCAATCTACATGTTCAATTCAATGAAATTTACAATCATGCAGATGTTACACATACAAAAACATGTCTGAACAGGAGTAGGGTTATCACCAATGCTAGATTAAGCCATCTACAGTTTTGTCAAGATGAGTCTTGAAAATTTCCAATATGGAGAGTCCACATCTGCTCTAGGAAACCTGATCCAGTGTTGCACTACTCACCTAGTGAACAATTATTTTTCCTAACCTGAACTTCCTGAGCAACATATGTGGCCATTACACTTCCTTTTACTGTTTGCCATAAATTAAATGTGTAGTCTTTATTGTCTTCATAACCCCATTCCACCTCAAGCACATATATCCCCTACACTTTAAAAGTCTAAACAAATACAGCTCTACCAAACACTCCTGTTATGTTGTGTCTCCCATGTTTGTTACCATCATGGTAAACTCTACTGGATCCTTTCCAGTATATCAGTGTCCATCTTGACAAACTCAGTCTTACTTTGTATTTTACCCAAAAGAAAATATTTGTTAAAAAAAAGAAACCTTTTTATTGTTTTGAGGAATGTTTTGGTGTTTGTTTCTAGGGAATCATGTTTTTTAGGCTGTAAATTTGTTTGTTTGTTTGTTTGTTTGATTGATTGATTGATTGGTTTTTGCTTTCCAATTCTAGACATCTGCAGAAAAGGGTAACACATAGTTACATCCGTCAAGCATGGCCACTGTTTCAGTGCTGATTTCTGGTTGCACTATTCAGCTTTGTTTCCACCTACTCAAACTGGGTGATAGTGCATGAGTTCAGATGGAAACAAAACCTCTGAATTTATCAGGAAAGAAACTTTGTAAAGACATGTAAGATTAGTACCTCCTGTAGGCTCTGGCACAGATAGCAAATCACAGAATCACAGAGTAGTTGAGGCTGGAATGCATCCCTGAATGTCATTCAGGCCAAGCCCTCTGCTCAAAGCAGATTTAGCCTCAGAGCTGTGTCTGGTTGGGTTTTGAATCTCTCCATGAATGGAGACTCCATAGCCTTCCTGGACAACCTGTTCTAGCATTCAAACACCCTGGCAAATGTTGCTACTCATAACTTCTAAGAAGTGTTGTGGGCAACTCGAGAGAAGTGTTGGAGCATATGCTGGGTGGTTTAAAGTGATGAAGTGTGAACCAGTGCATTAAGGATGAACACATTTGCTTCCTCCTATTCCTAGCTATCCGTCTCAAGGGGACAGAACTATACTTTGGCTATTGAACTATATCATGAGACTCAAATGACTATGTTTACCTGAACATCTGACTTTATATCAAATAGACACTGTTAGAAATCAAAAGGGGAGAGAGGTTGTAGGAAGCAGAAATATTTATTTTTCCCTGATGTTTGTTTAGGATTGTTTTTATTTATAAGGGGATGAGATAATTCAGCTAGTACCAGCAGAAAAGAACTTAACTTGAGTTTTTTTAGAAAAAAAAAAGTAGTTGCATCTAAGAAAAGACAGATAATATTGGTTTATTTTAAATAAATTTTATAATTGAGTATGATTTTGATTTAACAAACTAGGTCATAAAACAGCTGCTGTCATTGATACTTATTAAATGAAAACAAAACAAATTTTTACCAGCATGTCAGACTTTGTAAGACCCTGTTATACATTTTTGATATCCAAGCTTTGAGTTCTGTCCTGAGGCTTTCAGGAATACTCTTCTTTTAGCATCTTTGTTTTTTTAATTTGTGGCCATTTAGTTGGCATAGATACAGATACCATTACATTTTCCACTTTGACAAACACTGTCCTTAATAAAAATCTGCTTGCCTCTTGAATCTGAAACTCTTGGGTTTTGATCAATTATTCAGTCAAAATATTGTGTCAACAACAAATAAAATTTGCCATACTAAAACCTGCTAAAAATAACATTACATGTTTATTATATTGGACAATTTTAAAATTAAGAAACATTTATACAACAGTCAATGAGATCTCCTTTAATCTTATCTTCTTCTCCTAGTCTTTTTCATCAAACTGAGTACTTTCCCCCAAGTCTTTTTATCTTTTCCTTTTTAACTTAGGCAGCTCTCTCTGCTGCCCCTGTATGTCTAAAAATCATAAAGACTGAAGAAGTAAGAGCTTGGTATGGTATAACTGGAAAAGGGAGAGCATGATTTGCAAGTAACTGACTGTAGTCCTATAGCTTCTTCCTGAACGTAACAAATTCACAACACTAATGCTGATTAAAAAAGCTTCAGACTAAAATACTCTTACTTCCTCTATGTTATTTAACTATGAATGTCATGTATATGAAATGTAAATATCTGAAATCTTAGTTCCTAATTTTTTTTTGTGGATACTTACATGCAGATACAAACTGTGCTGGGAAGGCTCAAGTTAAGTAGCAAAGTAAAGCTGCTGGATGATGAATTAAAAGAAGTAAGGAGTTATTCTATCTGGATATCCAGAGGGAAGAAGAAGAAGAAGAAAGCAATATAAATGTAATAATAAGCTAATATAATCTAATACTGCATAGAAATCTACCCTTCCAACCCCTAGTATTCTGTGATTCTGTGATTCTCAGAGGTATAGAATAAATGTCACTTAGATATGAAAAAGATGTATGTATAACTTCTTATAGACAAGGCAGAAAACAAAAAATACTGTATGTTGTATATATGTACATAGCATATCACATACACATGTAACTACAATTAATTAATTGCATTTATATGCAGATATATAAACCTCACTTTATGTAAATAAAACCTGTCATCCATAAGAGTAGCTTCTTAATTCTTTTGAAACAATTCTGATACGCATAGTATTAAAGTATTCCTTATTCACAGCAGCAGTGTCTCTGATACCACAGGAACTGTTTTACAGTGTAGTACATAAGACCAGACCACAGTCTTAGAGTTTACTTTATCTAAAGGATTTTTTATTTTCATTTACTAATACATCAGTTTGACAACTGTTAAGTCTGGAACTGAAGCAAATAGGACTCTCTTCAACTGACTTCAGGAAGAAAGCTACTTTCATCCTTGGTATTGGATGAACAGAAAGAAGAAAAGCATGCAATTTTACAATTCTCTAAAGTGATTCACCACCTTCTAAGTTGAAAGACAAGCAGCTACACATTTGAAATGCAAGAGCAGGAAGTGACAGTGATGTAGGAATCCGTGATGTTGAAGACATGCCCTGGAATACATGTTTCTAGTTCAGCTCTGGACTTGCTGCTTTTCCTCCTTCCCTCTGCTTTGCTGCAACATCTTCATTCCTTGAGATTCTTTTCAGAATTAAACAGTAAAGGACAGAATATTTTTACAGTTGTAAATGACTGGCACTATTTTTTTTTTTTATATATTATTAGCAACAAGAAATCACACTACATCTGATGTGAAAAGTACACAGAAGTTGGATTCTATTCATACTTCATAAAATTGTTTAAAGCTCTTATTTTACTCCATTAATTCTGCTGCATACTGCTGCTCAGTTTACAGTGGCCTTGATACTGTTAGAACACAGTAGGAGTTGCTTTGAACTACACACGATTTGTAAAAAAATGAAGGTACAGCCAAAGATTGACATGAAACAATAAAAGAAGTCTCTTTCTTGCCTATTATCCTAGCAACAAGGAAAATATGAGAAGGAGCACTTATTTTAAACTGCCTGAATGACTGCCTTAATGTGATACAAACTGCTTTCTATGAGCTGAAGTACTAAAACATGATTATATTATTGGTCTGAATATCAGAAACTTATATATGTTAAAATATTTGTCTCAGATGGCTTAAGTTCTATTTAGACATGCTGCAAGTGACAGTGACACACTACAAATGAAATCAATAGACACTTTATTTGTTGTTGAGACTCAGCTGCTTTAACACAGACAGATAGAGCTATTTGGTGAGACCTAGCATATCTCCCCTAGTCTCCATCTGCTACTTCAGAATTACATAGGTCACTTCTTTACCTCATGCTCTGTCTATCTGTCCCTTGGTAGTGTCTCAGAAACTCTAGGTGTTGAGAAATATTTCTTAGTAATGATAGCTAGTTAGCTAGCTAGATGGATGGGTTAACTGGCTTCTGCCATCCTGAGTCCTAGGTGTAAAGGTAGGATACAGACATAGTCCAGGTTCCTTTCATCAATATGACAGATTTTTTTCTGAAGCTCTCTTCATGGACAGACAGGAATCTCCTTGACATTGCAGTCTATACACTACGTACTCATGACATCTGTGCAGATCATTTTTCTTTAGCACATATATATATATATATGCAACATGGAAGAAAAACTAACTCTGTGTTAACACTTGCAACTCTGAATTTATCTGAACTGAGGATGAAGAGCAGCCTGAAACAAGACTTGGGAGAGCCTGGCTGTCACTGCTTTTCCTAGCAAGAGGATAGAAGAAGTAATAAGAAGTGTTTCCCAGGAGCAGCTGCTACCTGCCCTGGATTTTCAGGACTGTGGATTAAACTAAGGACAGCTAAAAATCACACCCATAGTATGCTGTTACTCTGCATAACTAACTGTTTTTCTTTTGAGCAGAGCCAGGCTACAATTGTAAAAAAATAAATAAGGTGTTGACACAATATCAGAGATCTTCTAACAATAATAGTTTTGCTCATATATTTAATTTGAGATAAATTAAATCTAGCCCTTTGTACTGAATGATTTCTTGTAGTGACCGTATCTAGGCCAAGCTGTATATGACTTGTTACTCCAGCTCAGCACTCATCAAAAAGTGTGTTCTTCATGGAATGGTTAAAAGAGACAGTTTTTAAATTAAAGGCCTCTCTGACAGTAGAATTGCTTTTAAAAACTGCACTGTATTCTAATACAAGTGTCATCTTTTGACACAGAAAGAAGCAAAGGTGTCAAGATTCAGAGTTGAGCTGCACAGCTCTGCTTCATTTCCATTTCTACACTTTCTCCAAGTTCTGCAATGTGAAATATTAGAGTACTGAAAGGACTCGTCTTAATTTTTTGTCTCAGGTCATTTGTCACAAGAACAATTTCTTCCTACAAGAACATGAGTTATGTGCAAAAGGCAGAAGGCTCTTTGTCTTACCACCAAATACCACTCATTTCCTTTCATTCCCATTCACTCAAGGACTTAAAGTGGCCAGTGAGAGCATTGTTAGAAGAGTAGAAAATTAATTTTCTATAGCTAAGGAGAAAAATAAGCATATTTGAAAAGTTGTAAGATAATGTTAAATTAAAGCAGACCAAAAGAAAAAAAAAAGAATGTTCATTGCAGTTCACTGTTCCATCGTGTCCAATCTATCTCATAACTTCATGTCTGAATCATGACTTAATGATAGCAATGCCTCACATCTACTGCTTTATAAAGATGTAAATGATATCAGTGATATAAAAGACAAGCTTTTAGACAAGCTATTGCATGTATATTAATTTGCTAAGGGAAAGATTTTTTTCCTGACCCTGGGAAGTGACCATTGTATAGATCAAACCATGTGACTAGATTTTTATAGATTCTGCCATTGAGAATGTTATTTATAGTCATAAATTACATAAAACTTATTTAAAATTTAGTTGACCAGTAAGCCAAATGCTTACTAACAAAACTGATGAATTTATTTTCCTGTCACTTGAAACAAGACAATTTTTTGCTTGTTTGAGCTTAATATTTTCTTCCACTATATGTCCTATACAAGTAAAAATATAGATTAAATCCATGTGATTTCATGCCATAAAAGCTTGGTATGAAAGATCATCCTTTTATCCTTTATAATCTTCAGCTACTGCCCCATCAAATAAAGCTCTGTATTGTGAAGTCTTTGATTGAAGCAGCATTACACTTAGTCTGTTACTATACAGACAGTCACACAACACATGCATTTAGGTAAAATACAATACAATTAAGGGCCTAATAGTTGCTACCATACATTGGGGATAAAGCAGCATGTTACAATCCAGTTACCCTTTAATGGACACCAAATGCTTGTGCTGTTCTACCTCTAAGTACTTTTACTGTTCAAAGAGCATTTAAGGTAGTCTAATAGAATTTGCTTTTCATCTGTTTTGAGCAGATGATGCAAAAGATAAATGATGGCTTTTACTGATTTATTTTATAAGAACATTATGGAACTTAGAAGGAAATCAACATATAATCAGGACATCCATGATAAAAACATTTAATGACCTCAGATAAGTGCATAAAACCAAATATGTTGAGTTTTTAGAGAAGCTTATGCAAGGATTTTGGTGGTCATCAGTGCAAATTTTTTTTCAAGTTAAGACCTACCATTCCCATTAAGCTTAAGGGTTTACAGATAAGTTAGACCACCAGTCTGTAACTTTGAGATTTTTTTTTTTTTGTTTTATTTTAATGGGAAATTAATTTCATAGCTCTCTGATTATTTCTTTCAAGGTCTATTGGATCCTGTATACGCTCATTTCTTGAGAGTACCTATATGACATTAAAAGAACTCAAAAGAACGCATATCCATAAAAGCATATTTTCCAAGAGTAGACTGGGAAAATCATATACAGTAGTTATGTTTCTCTGAACCTGCTTTCCTCACTGTAAATTTTCATTTCATTATTCTTAATTTCTTTAAGAAACTTCTTTGAAATATGAATTATTCTTATATGTCCTCATTTATAGTATCCACTGTATGTTTTTTGCACTCTATGAAGCAAACTGTTATGCAATTATTACATCCTCAACTTGTTGCATGACAGAAGGGCAAAGAAGTAAACTAGAACGACCTTGTCCAGAATTCTTTTTTTTTTTTAAAGTCCTGGTTTTCTGTTTTAAAGGGTAACGCAGGATTTTGAAATTATCATTAAGAAGTGCATACATACTCAGATACACAAATACTCTGAGACACATTGAGATGAAGATCAGTTTTAAAAGGGTACATTTATGAAATAACAAGACTTTCCAAGGACCTGGTACTTCAATCATTATCCATGGCAAACACTGTGACCTAACAGAAAAAAAATCTATTCCACATTTGCAGAGCTACCAGACTACAAGTCTCCTGTGTACTTTTAAATGAACTGATGAGTGAAACATTAAAGAAAATGGCATTTAACTATTTGCATGTGCAGTGTTCAGGGTGCAGCAGCAGAGCATGATGATGAAGTGGTGCAACACTATACAAAAGCTTTGGCTTGAATTCAAAGGATGTAACCTTCATTTGTTAGATAGTGCATAGATAACAGAGAACACTAATGGCAGTTGTTATTTGCCCACCATCAGTTGTTTTAATGTCTGGGAGTAAAATGAAAATACCACTGAGGATCTGACAGAGATGTTTATATGGATCCTTAATCCTTACTAACACTAAACAACACTTTGGAAGTTCATTTTCAGGTGAAGTGCAAGACCATCAGCCTAGTGTTTCTAGGTCAGGTGCTATTGAAAGCACTTGGTGACTTTTCATTTCATAAAACAGTTACTCAGAGATGACTGGACATGTTTAGCTGATAAAGACAGATCAAATATTCTGCTTATCTCTTAGATAATCTTTCTGAACAAATACTACAATATTTATACTAAATCATGTTTTTCTTTTGTGTTAACATGATCTGGAAAATAGTGGCCAGTATTTATTCTTATTCCATGAACTTATTCTTTGGTATTAGTCTAGAAACAGCTATTTGTTTGATGGGTTTTTTTGGTTGGGTTTTTTTTGGGGTTTTTTTTTTTGTTTTTTTGGTTTTTTTTTTTTTTTTTTTGTGTGGTTTTTTTTTTTTTTTTCCTCTCTGAGACAATTATGCTTGTGAATGTCTGTCTTTGACTTTCCAAATGTCTTCCTTTAAAAAGAATATAATTATTCAGGTCACCTTTCAGATGAGATAATGCCTTATAGCTAATTTTGTTAAAGCTAAGAGTGCTCTGTTGCCTTCTAGACTGGCTCACCGAAGTACAAACACAAAGTACGTACAAAGTACACATTCATTCTCCAGCTTAATCTTGCATGAGTACTGCTCTTCTGTCAGCAATTTGCTGTCTTCTAGTTAGTGGTTCTTTAAGAGTAAATGACAGGAGCATCTATAATTAGTCTGGGGCTACAGAAGGTAGGAAGGAGAGAGCTGAGTGCCTCTGAACCATCTTCTGTGCAGCAGAAAGGAGATACACATGGAGCTGAGGAGGTGAGAATTGCTTTTTTAAGCTTTTCCCAGAAATAGCTAAAACTTTGTTCTAAAATTGACAGCAGGTTCTTAATCTCACATACATTTTTTAGTCCTCCCATTTCTCATCTGGAGACTGATTTAATGCAAAGAAGACTTGAAACCTTTGTTTTATACTTAAGATATAATCTGGTTTTACTATGTGCCTTATTCCCAAGTGTATTCCCAAACTGTGAGAATAACAGATTCAGAGAAACGTGAAAAGGCCACTAACATCTGGTGACAATAAAATGATAGTAACGCTTGAAGGAGCTTCCTTTCTTGAGAAGGACTGTCTCCAGAAGTATAGTCAAATTTCAAGAACAGTATCAAGAACCAGCTAAAGTGAGGGCAACCATCAATATTTCAATGTAGTTAATCTTCAAAATAACTGAAATAATATATCCACACCTCTTCCCAGCCTTCACATTTAGTTGGACATGCAAATACATGAAAAAATTAAAAAGGAAAAGAAAGATAAACCATATACTTTCTTAAAGAAACCCCTCTCACTACCAACAAGAAAGCAAAATGTGTGGGAGCATCTTCAGATTGAAAAGAAACCTCTGTAAAGGAAATAATTCAAAACATTTAAAATGTGGTTTTCTGTGTATACGGCTTGACCTTGTATGGGAAAATAAGCAGACAAAAATATTGTCTTGGACACACAATCTTTGCAAAATTAATACCTTGGGCTGGACTTTTGGATTGTATTTCTCCTTGGCTTGGTCTTTCCCTTTATGTTTTCTCAATTTCATTAATCTGTCTCCCTGTCTACCAAAGCTTTCACAGTGTTTGCATCATCTGAGCCAACTTGCCATTGGCCTTCAAACAGAGACACCATAGTCCTGGAGATGGAGCATGAAACTTGCAGTCAGGAGAAGAGGGCTCTACTTTGTCCTTTTTTTATTTCTCCAGACAACTCAGTCTATCATTTCCTTTTTCTTTAGGTATATTAAAGGAATGGCATTTATTTATTAGGAGAAAGTACTCAGGCACTGATACGTTTAACAAATAAAGATACAAATAATATTCTCATTACCCATTCCATTTAATTTATATTTTTCTTTCAGTTTTCAATTTTTTCTTTGTTTCAGTACCCAGAACTATTTCAAGCCTTTGGTTTTTCCTTGTTCTGTAAGAATTTATATTTGGATAACAACATAAACTAACTATGAAATATTCTCACAGCCATTCAAAAATCAGCAGTTGTCACTTAGAGTGAGCAAATGAACTTAAGTGCTGAAGTTATTTATTTGTGCAAGTGTGAGGTGCATTTCAGATGTCATGAAGCACTGAATGTTGTCAACAGTTGACTATTTAATGCAGAATAGCCCACAATTCATACTATGAATATATCATGAAGCAGGCAGAAGAATCTAGGTACGCCAATCTACTTACACTTGATCTGCTAAATTATTGGCACTTAGGTTGGCTGTCTAAGCAGAGACTGAATGGCTCTAGATAATGAATTATTCTTCCCATTTATGAGCTGGTTTACCTAACAATCTGCTACTAAAGCTGTTGAGCACAACAGAAAGAAGCTGATTTAATTGACAATGGTGCTCCCCAGGACTTCTACATCAGCATAGACTTAGTAAAATCATGTTTGACGTGACATAAAGCAACTACTTGTTGAAAGGATAACCCTGTTCCATTTTATTCATGATTGGTTGATGGGAAAATAAACACAAATCCATCATGCTGACCTTTATATCTGGCCAGTTTACTAAATAGCAACAAACTGTATTTCAAAATAACCTGCAAGAGAGATAAACATTTGTTGGTCAGCTTCTCCAGCTGAAGAAAAAACACCATGAGGAGAATAAGCTTCCATCAGCAACATGTTAGTGTGTTTTATCTGTGAACAATAAACTGCAGTATCATTGATCTCATGTCATTCTTTTCCACAATAACTGAAATGTAACTTTTTTAAGAATAAGAAGGTTTGGTTTTTTTTAATAAGTAGTGGACATGTGCATTGAAAGAAACATTAGACAAGACAGGATAAAAGAAATTGTAAGATATCCACAATTATTCTTTTGAAAGAAAAAAAAAAGTCCTTACTATTAGCTAAATAATGAATAGATCACCAATTTCAGATGATGATCAAATAGACTTACTTGACTACATCCAGCCACATGAATGTGATAGAGATGAATGTTACATGGTGGAGTAAACAATGACACCCAGTGGCCATATTGACTCAAAGCCTGTTTGTGCTGTTTTGAATTTTCTCAGCACAACTATTTTCATTGTTTAAGACAGTTAACACTGCTATTGTTTTGACTGTTTTTTTAATTCTTTTTGTTGTGTTGGTTTTGGGATTTTTTTGTTTGTTTTTGTTTTTTCCCATGGTTCTAACTACACAATAGCTGAGTTTTCTTTGGAGCCAAATGACATAGAAGGTTTGACACAGAGCTCAATCCCGCAAGTGAGAGAAACGATGACCAGTTCATCAATGACAAGAGTCACACATATAAATGCATACAAGCCATGCACAAAATGTACTAGGTTGGTATAACAAGGACAGATAATGGATATTCATACCATTTTCTAGAGGATGGAAGCTGCTGGACGGTTTTGTGCCATTATGTTAACCCTGAGGGTAAAAAGGAACCCAACCAAATATGAAAATAAAACAAAACCAAAAACCCCAAATCCTCCCCCACCCTAAGAAAAACTCTTCAAACCAAACACTAAAGTGGAGCCTGCATTAATGATAGAGAGCATTTCAATGAGTTTATCAGGGGATATGGGATATCTGACTTCAACCGAGACCAAAGCAAAAGCCAAGAGCAGCTGACTAATGAAATTGGCTAGAAGACGTGTATTTGGAATGCATTGTCTGGTTCTACCTTACATGCTGTGTAACCACATATTTATTACTTCTGGCTTCTGAGGTGCATCTGTCACTCAGTGATCTTTTGGAACAAAGCTAGTATGTCATTTCTGTAATGAGCTGAACCCATGTGTGATCTTATTACAGGCCTTCTCATTGATCTAGAAATAATGAAGTCAGTTTTGAATAAAATTTGTCTTATAAAATACTGTTTTTCCTAATGATACAATAGTAAATTGTGCTTTCCTCTGTTTCTGCCCTTACTTCTGTCTCTGTTTGAAATCACTACAAAGTAATCACAAGAGAGTAAAGCAACAAGACAAGTATGAAAATTATTTCATTTCCAACCTCAGTGCTCAGGAAAATCAATGCTCCTTATGATAAATGTGAGCCAATATCATGGTAAAAAAGGCTACAGTAAGAACTAAACAATGTCACGTGGAAATGTTGGTGAAGGTTCAGCCAGGATGGTGATATTTTACAAACAACAGCAAAACTTCATTCCTGAGGAGTACAGAGAAGGTTGCAGTGGCTGCTACAGAGAAGAAGGTAAAGATTTCCTTCAACAGGTGGTAGATGTGAAAGCCACAACAGAAAGTAGACCTAGTAACTCTTAGAAGGGAATGAAGAGCTGTTGACAGGCAATGTCTAATACAGACTTTTCCAGGAGTTAGTATATCACTGGCGAAGAGCATAGCCAGTCTATGCAACTGATCCACAGGCTACAGTGCATGTGTCATTCTAAATACAATAGGAAATAAAAAATACAAAGGAAACAAATAAATAACTGTATGAACAGGAGTGTAGGTATGGAGGGGCCAGTTGTAGATTGTGTGTTTGTAGTATGAATGATAAATTAATACTAGCCAGCAAAACTTTTTAGTAGTTTATTATATTACTCTTCCTCTCAGCTACTTTGTACTTGTCTTTCAAAATCCGTTTTCAGACTGACTCTATTATCCTAAATTACTCTAGGCAATTTTGATACTATTCTCTGTTTTGACAGTTTCTGTTTCATGTAGTTTCTGTTGACTGTCAAATTTTCACAGAAATTGAGCATCTAGAATACCCTTCATCATGCATCTTGCCCAGCCATGAGTTTAAAGACCTATGGTAGATTACCATGATTTATAAAAAAATCTGTTAGATTCCAAGATAATGAAACCAATGTAGTTATTTTTTTTTAAATGGTGGAAGATAAGAAAGACTAAAATTTCCAGTTAATGCTAAGAAACTCTTCCGGTGAGATGGTTCCTATGTCCTTATGAATATCTAGGAACTCATTACCAATGATGTCTGCTGCAAATGCTCTGGTGACTATTCTGTTGAGAAATACAATCACAGAACCATTCAATCCATGAGAGGACCTCAGAAGGTCTCTAGTCCAGCTCCCTGTCCAAAACAGGGCCAGCTCTGTGTTCAGATGAGGCTGCTCAGGGCTTGGAGAGGTTGAGACATGAAACCCTCCAGGGACAGAGTTGGCGCAGACTCTCAAGGCGACCTATTCCACTCTCCCACTGTCCTCATGGGAAAATAGTTTCTCTTTCTACCCTGTCTGAAACTCTTCTACTTCATTTTAAGCTCGTATACCAAATAGTACCCTTGGCTAACAAAGGAAGATCATGCTTCAGCCCAAATCGGTGAAAAAACTTGATTGGTTCCCATAAGAATATGGTATTTCCCTTTTGCTTGTTTTCATTAATCTGTCTGCCTGTTCCATGGTCTCCATGGCCACAGTCTTACTGAGAATTAAAATGAATCAGATGAGTCTCTGAATTCATATACCATTGTCTTTGTTTATTCTGCTTTTTTTACAGCCTACTCTACAAATTAGACATGAAATACTCATAACAGTATAGACTGGGGAATTCCAGATCTTCAGATTCATTAAATTTTATCTCCTGTGAGATACATTGGACAAGCTTTTCATTTAAAAGGCAAGTGAAATCAAACTGTCAGTTCTGTTCAATAAGATCCAAATGAAGAACAGCAACAATGACAACAACAAAAAGTAATTGTAACAGCAACAGCAGCTGTGTCTTCATGGGGTGCTTGTGAGACACTGTACAGAACTTTTCAGAAAAAAAAAATAAAAAAGGAAGAAAGAAAACCCCAAACACAACAGTAGAAACAAGTCATCTATAAAAGAGACCTTATTTCCCTCCCAAATTGCTTAAGGGATTTGTGAAACCTACTGCTGCTACAGCTGTCACCCACACTTA
The DNA here is from genome assembly GCA_025345505.1 of Todiramphus chloris collaris. NCBI lineage: Eukaryota > Metazoa > Chordata > Aves > Coraciiformes > Alcedinidae > Todiramphus > Todiramphus chloris. The sequence goes on along the minus strand of JANVCC010000067.1, from coordinate 2,420,293 downwards.
CCTTTTCTCAGCTAGGGAGCACAGCTGAGACCTTCATCTCTCTGTATGGCCCTTCCAGTAAGGCCATGTGTTGATTTAATTATAGTATCACACTGATTTGTCCTGAGAAAATGCTCTGCAACTGGGCAGAATGACTTTCACTCTGGGAGTAAGAGAAAGCCTCATCTCTCATAGGGATGACATTTTAAAAAGTATTATTTACTTTTTGAGAATAGTCCACAATTACAATAAAAGTAATAGCTTATTGATTTTACAGGAGCCCATATATATATATAGAATTGCACATTTAATATTCCTTTTAATGCACATTCTCATAGTTTTATTTTATTCATTTAAAGGAGAATGTAGATGGAAATATCATCACTGAGTTTCCCTTCTCTTTTTTCTTATGATTAACTTTTCTAATGTTTACTTCCCCCTCCCACTCACCCCCTTCTTCCAAAAAATCTCTTATGAACACCATTCTTGCCAGAATAAATATGAGGCTGAAAAGAAAAAAACCCTAGTTTTTATGAAATATCATGGGAGTAAACCAATAAGGCAGAGGTTTACATGTCCATTTCCCAGGCTTCTGTGCAAAGGCACAGAACCATACTCATGGAGTTTAATAAATGCACTAAGAAGGCATGAGAGAAGCATGAGCAGAACTATGTGTCTGTCACCATTCCCAGATGGGTCCTTCAGCCAAACTACATTTAGGAAGTACATGTTTTGGCTTCAACAGTGAGTCATATGATAACAATTACCTTCTCATTACTCAAAATTTGGAGGCTGTGAAGACACAGGGTAAACAAGAGCTAGTAATTTTCTTTGTTTGCCACAAAGGAATGTCACATGTCTTGATAAAATATCTTCTCAGAAGTATATATCTAGATGTTATCAAAATCCAGAAAATACAAAAAATATTAGGATATTAATTCTAAATCTATCTGGAGTATTACTTTTTTATTGTTCTTTTTGTTTGTTGACCTATGATGCTCAATATTTTTCTCTTCATGAGCAGAATTGGTATATATAAGATATGATACATGCACTACTACAATCTGTTCATTACAACAATCTTTAGATTGTTGACCCTGGTCTATGACATCAGTCTACACAGCCTTATGATGTGTCACCACCTCTTTCTCCTTGTAAATAAGAAAATTCTAAGATTTTTTTTTTTTTTTTTCCTCCTCCAATAATGTAACCTGCTTCCTTCTGTCATGTTTTGCATTACAAAAGACCTAAAAGGTAAGGTCAGTCAATAGCAGCTGGGCCTGAACTTCATATCATATTGAACTCTAATATCTTTTTACTGTTAATTCTTTAACTTTGATTCTAAAAGACACTATCAAACTATGAGAAAGATATAAACCATCTCTTTAGCAGGGCCTGTTGCAACAGGACAAGGGGCAATGGTTTAAAATTGAAAGATGTTGGATTTAGTCTAGATAGAAGTGAGATTTTTTTAAATGAGGGTGGTGAAACACTGGAACAGATTGCCCAGAGACATGGTAGTTGCCCCATCCATGGAAATATTCAAGGTCACGTTGTATGGGGCTCTGAGCAACCTGATCTAGTTAAGGATGCCCCTGCTAACTGCAGGGGGGTTGGACTAGATGACCTTTAAAAGTCCTTTTCAACTCAAAGAATTCTATGATTCTATGATTAAATCAGTGTCTCAAATATGTTAATTAATTTCATTTTCAAAAAGTTTTGGATACCCAGGAGGAGAGTATGAGGTTCCTCAAGACTTAATAGTTGTGAAAAATCATCTTTTAAAACAGACCAGGATCTGATATCTCAAAAAATGCAGCGTGCAAATAAGTGATTGTTCTGTAAAATATGGGCTAAGCCCATTCTCAATCAGTTATATGTAGATAATGATATTTTTCATGCTACAAGGATGATGCGAAAATTAATCTGTTAACAAGGACAAGATAATGATTTTGTCAGTTAAGCGTTATGAAGCATTGATATTATTTTGCTGTAAATCTTTTTTTTTAGGAAGATCCTTGCTTTTTATCCTGGGATGGAAAAGCAAAGTTTTGGGGTTAATAAATTTATAAGACTATCTCTAGTCTTCACTGGACATTTTCAGCAAAGTCCCTGCCTTCTTGGCTAGGAAGAATTGCATTATCTTTGAAATGTTCAAGTAAACTTTTCAAAAACGTGTGTGAAGCAAACTTTAGTCTCAATGAGATCAGTAGGTATATTGGCCCCATCAGCTGTAAATGTCGAAGATCAATGAGCACTCTGGAAATTCCATTCTGATTATTTTTCAGGCTATTTTAAAACAACAAAAGATCTGTTGGTTGGTTTTTCATTCCAGGCTTCCCCCAAGCTATGTGATTCCATGAAATTTAAGATTGAACAAAATGTTTACAGGAATTCTACGGCCACAGATACCTGTGTGTGCAAATATGTATATAAGTTTTCATGGCAATGTGTGTGCACATCTGTGATTTTACTCATACATACATACACTCACACTTATGTGCTAGATGCTTTTCTAGTCCCTGCTTAGTTCCCCTTTGCTCAGTTTTAGATATTTGGTCTGTCAGTGATAGAGTAGAAATGACACAACTATTCATCAGAGGGAAAGAAGGTTCAGCTTTCAATCCTTGCTTCATGAGTTGAAATTTCTAAATGTTAAACAGGCACTAACACTCACTTCTCTCAAGCTCAGCAAATACCGTGACTTCTACATACTTGAGTCTGTGCAGATCAGTGGACATGTGAGAGCTGTGAATTTAAAGCCATCTCAGAGACAGTGACAACCAGGACAGAGATCTCCAGTACTCCAGCCACATGAAGTAAGGACTTTGACAGGAATATTCGTTTAAAGCCTAAAGCAGCCACATTAACTCCAGGATCAAACCTGGAGCTGTGAATACTCAACTGGAGAAAAGACATTTACACCTTTCCCACAGCTGGGAGACTACACAAAGGGACTCAGGTAACCTGCAGTTACCCAAGTGCCACTGGATAATTGTCAAAGGATCTGCCTACCCTCATAGGCACTCTTTTTTCCTTAGGCACTCTTTTTTCCTTAGCCACCTTCAGTTCAAGAAGACTGATCTGTAAAAAGATCTTCTCTACAAGCATTCAGACAAAGCCCCTGTAGTTCTGAGGATGCTGTTCTATTAGGCAGTGGCTGCCTTCTTAAACATCGTTATGCTGAAATCCTTGAAGCAGATCCTGATGTAACTCTCTGACAGGGACTTTAGTCAGTCACTTATCCTCAACATTTGCTTCTAGGTATTTTTAAACAACTCCCTGCTCAACAATCTGGCTCCCATGGATTCCAGTTTTGGTCATTATTTTCGCCGTTCATTGTAGCATGTTTATCCATCTCAAACCAGGCAGCAAGTCATTTAAAAGTTAATCAGTGCAGTACCCAGCATTTCAATAGCTGTCTTCTCTTCTGTGTCTAGACAGTAGCTGAGGAAACCAACTCAAAGAAATGAGCTATGGTTGCTGTCTGAAACCTCATGCCTCATCCCTTCTGAATTTCAGAAATGGTTCATCAGGAAGCTTGTGTTCCATACCTTAAATTTATTCAGAGTAAAATGCAAAACTGAAAGAAATTGTTTTCCATGCGGTTCACAGCAGTGCCAGTCTCAAAAGGAGACTTGAATTTGTAAATTTTCCATCACCCACATGACCTGATTATGTGTTCCTTTTTTATATTTATGATCAAATTTTTTTTGAGAACTGCTGTATGCAGGTCCTTGCCATTAGATGACTTAAACTGGAACTCGAAACAGTCACCTATTCCCTATCAATATGTAGATATGAGCATCATCTGACTTATTTTTTAAAAAACAGCAAATGCTTTATGGCTAACAGGGAGTGTCAAAGTGTAAATGATCTCTAGAATTTTAAGAGTTGCATACACATGAAGTGCATCCAAAACAACAGGTGTATAAAGCAAAAACAGTGGTTTGTTTGCCGTGTCCAGTGTAAGCAAATCAATTCAGCTGACATCTTTAGGAGTTACATAAAATATAAAGAGAAATTAAATACCATTTGGCTTTGTCTGAAGTAGAAAAATGGTATTTATGATGTACCTTCCCTTCATATTTCGTATGCATTTATTGGTTATTGCTTGTTCCTTCATGTGTGCTTCTTTTTGTAGCTCTTGCATAACCTGTGTCATTGCTGCATAACATGTTCACTTATAATTGTTTCCAGGAAAACGAAGACCTGGATTTCATTTTCTAAATATATTTTTTATTTACCAAGGTAATTATATGAGAAAGCATTAAATTCTCCAAGGAACTGAAAGTCCCATTTCTAAGCCTTGCTCTCCCTTTTTTTTTGTTTGTTTTTTTCCAGTGAACATGAGTCAGAGCTGCAGGAGGGTGGAAAGAACGCATTCTGGTGTGCAAAAGCTCTCTATTGTTAAAAAACAAACAAAAATAAAACTCAAAAAAAGACTCCAGCTCCTCAGAACACAAGAATATAATATGCATAAAATAAATGCATAAAACAAACAAAAGTATTTTTAGAAATTCATGAAGTTTCTTTATTAATTGGTTACTCTTACTAATGGAAAAATAACAAAAACAAATTAAGTACTTAATTGTCACCCCTTTAATTAAAGGAATATTAGCAAGTCAGCGTTAATGCACTGTTACAATTTTACTGTCTTAATCAAGAGGCCAAACCAGCAAAATTTGTCCACCTTTATTTTTATATTTAAATTAAATTAAGAGTGTGTTTTCCCAGGCAGTGTCTGCTTCTAGCAGGGATAACTCTTGATGTGTAGAGTTAGTACCAAGGACTGGTGTGCAGACCAAGGTGACTGCTGGATCTCCTGTACCATACTGGGGGATGCAGAAAGTAAAAGTGCCACACCTGATAGGAGAAGTGGACAGGACAGATGACCTCTTCAATGGCTAGCATCTGAGAAGACTTCTGTCCATTCTGCCTTCAAGTCCAATCTGTGTGTTCCTGAATCCAGTACTACAATGCAGCTCCTGAACATGGTTCCTGCCTGCTGCTGAGTCCAGTCTGGGACTCTCCCTGTGCCTGTTCCACAGCATCAGTGGTGATGATGATGTAATTGCCTCCGGGGGGGGGCGGGGAAGATAATTGGGTTTGATACTGGTTTTGTATATATTTGTATGCATTCCATTTTGTTATTATCATTTTCATTAAAGCTGTTCTAGTTTCCTTTTCTAATTGCTAAGTCTCTATGATTTCTTTTTCCCTTTGGGGAGGGAGGGGGGTTAACACAGAGAGTCTGTTATAGGTCTAGTGGGCTGCCCTGACCCTAAACTGTGACAGGTGGGTTCTTGAAGGTTGAAGAGCAGCAGGTGTCAATTGATACAACCATGGTGCACTGATGGCAGTATCACACCAATCGAGATTCCCTGATCCCCATTCAGAAAGAAGCTGATTCATCAGCTAGCGAACCAGAGAGTAATCATCGAGACTCCTTCGCCCTTCAACAGCCCTGTATGACCAGTGCAAAAATCTAATTGGGAATGGAGACTAACAGTGGACTGTCGTGGCCCAAATGAAGTTACACCAGCGTGCTTCTGTGCCACATGTATTAGAACTCAAGTATGAACAGGAGTCAAAGTCAAGTAGTATGCAACTCAGTGGGGTGTCCAGTACACCTGGAATCAACTGCCCCAGGGGTAAGAACACAGAGAGGCCTGGTAGATTGACTATATCACACTTCCACAAACCCGCCAGGGTAAAGCACCATGTGCTTCAAGTGGTGTAAGCAACCACTGGATGTCTGGAAACATATCCAGTGCCCCATGGCACTGCCTGGAACAGCATCCCGGGCCTTGAGAAGCAGGTCTTATGGTGACACAGCACCTCAGAAAAAATCAAGTCAGACAATGTGACTCATAGACACCTCAGCCAAGGTGTCATTGGGTGGGTGTTGTAATATTCCCCACCATGCACTATCCCCCAGGGAAAACTGAACAATACAGTAAGCTGCTAAAAACTACACTGAAAGCCGTGGGGGAATGGGACCTTCAAACACTGGGAGCAAAGGCAAAGGCCACCTGGACAGCAAAGGCCACCTGGACAGTTAAAACAAGAGGATCTATCAATCAAGCTGGCCCTGCCCAATCAAAACTGACACATGCTGTAGAAGGAGATAAAGTCCCTGTAGTGCACATGAAGGTCTTAGGGAAGATAGTCTGGATCCACGCTGGCTCAGGCAAAGGCAAACCCATCCACGGCCTGGGTGCACCTGTTGGGCGATTTGGGAGGACAGAGAAATCCTATGTGTACTGCAGGGGGACTTAATTTTGGGTGAGAATGGCCAGTGCGTTAAACTGTATGATGTCAATTGCTAAATAGCTCTTCTGGACATGATGTAGTTGGTAGAGAATAAGGGGTGGGTAATGCCCAGGGTTTAGCTAAAATAGGGTTAATTTTCACCAGAATCTGGGAGGGTGTCACAATCAGGACAGACAACCAAACCAGGCAGTGTGTTATTTAATACCATACTGATGTCATGCCAGAACATAAGGGTGGGGAACAGGCTGGAGAACTGTGTGGACTCGGATCCAGTTTGAAAAATCTTCCCTAGGGTCTTATGAATGTTGCTTTACCAAATTAAAACTATCCAATCTCAACACTGGTTATTTCAAATGATGCATTTCAAGATGAGGTTTTTGTGTTGCAGTCTACCTTGTGAGCACAGTCATTGTCAGATGGTCACCCTTCAGAGGGCTGGGACTCTGTCATTTCAGGTCATAAGGGGCATTTTACCACACGTCACTTATTGTGCACCTTAAGCCTTTTTAATTTTATTGCTGGTTTACATTTAAACAGTAAATCCAGCTACTGAAACTGTGTTGAAAAGTCTCTTTCTCTCTCTCTCCCCAACTATACTGAAGAATCTCTTTATGGTACAACAGCATTTCAGAGCCTCAGATGATTCACTGTCCTCAGTTCACCTGTCTGTGCCTAGTTATTACGGGTAGCATCATAGATGTCACACATGATACATCACCAAACTGTATAAGCCAAGGACAGAGTTCAGTTTTCTTTGTGTGCATGGGCAGGGGGCAACCAACAAAAATGAGATGTCACCAGATCAACTTCAGCCAAAGAGCCTCCCTTCCCCACAAAAAAATTAAAATTGAAGATGACACACACAGTAACTTATTGTTACCATTTCTGCTGAAAACAGCTCTATTCAGGGTCAGCAAAATGAGTTCTCAAAGGCTTCATAAGATTGGGACACTGAAAAATGCTCAGCATCTTACTGCTGAAAATAAATAAGACTTTTGGAGATGTACAGCACTTCTGTTGACATGAGAACATTCCTACACATAGTGGTGCAGTTTACACAGCATAAACATGGTCCTTGTATTCTCCAGGGAAGCTTCTCAAATCACCACAAAGCCAAACTTCTGTCTGCTCCTTCCCTGTGACAAAAGACTGAACAATGCCCTTATGCATCAGCACCTCAAACCCTGCCACCCATACACAGGTAACACTGAACTTTATCAAAAGTAAAATGTTTTTAGAAAGGTTCCAAAAACTCTTGCAGGTAACCCCTTAAAACCTTTAAATATATCCCTAAATTCTGTTAACCCTGGTAACTCTACTAAATACAGGCTCTGCTCACCGCCTCCAGCAAACACCTGCAAAATGCAATCGCTGCGGCAGCTTTATACAAGATACTGGGTTGCAAAGTGCAGCCATATCAATTTTACATGTTACCCCTAAAAACAGCACATGCATGTAAACAGCTTCATCCCATCCAGAAATAATAAATCTTGCCTGTAACTCCATCCTGGGATATTAAAAAAAAAAAAAAATTAAAAAATCTTTTCAGTGGCAACAACTTGTCATGGGGAAAGAACACATTTTCCCTTCTGAGTGCTACAAAGGGCACAAACCCAAGGCTTTGTCACAAATAAAATTTTACAAAATCTATTCAAGAGGAATGTTTTATTCTATTTTTACTATGCAGTCGATGAGAGGAATGTGGCCCTAGATGTATAACTGCACAGCGTTTCTAGTACTAGTCCTGCAACAGAACAATGCATTTCAATGAGGAGAAATGGAAAGCATCACATCCACGTGTGCATGAGAACTGACTCCACTCACAGCCTGAGCTGAGCAAAGCAAAACAACACATTTAAAAAACCCAGATGACTCAATTCTGCCCCGAATAACACTCCTTCCTAAACCCTGCTTACAGACACCAGTATCAGCAGTTCCCATGTATGTCACCCTCAGACTTCACCCTCTGCCACTAGACTGAAAACAAAAAGTTTCCCAGGACATGACTAAATTCTGTGCAAGAGCAACAACTCTGTGGTTCAGCAGCTGTTCATTCAGTAGGTCTATCTCTGTCTTCCTTAACAAGGAAACTGAGTTATTAGAATACAAGTGCCAAGAACCTTCTCCCAGGATGTGTCTGTTCAGCCCAGCTACAAAGGGTCACACACATGGAAACTCTTTGCTTGTTCTACACCCTGTGCACTTTCTCCATCAGAGAGACCAATGTGGACAGATGATTTTCCAAATCAAGCCTGGGTTTAGCCCAGGAAAACCAATAACATGAAAACAATGCAGGCACCCAAAAAGAACTCTGTGTCTTGCTGCAAACACTCTAGACCCACATAGACAGACACCTGCGATTAGAGAGTCAAGCGGTACCTCCCTCATGTTCACCACCACCTGCACTAAAGAGGACTGAGGAGGGTCTGGGGCTCTGACAAATGTGCTGACTGATTCAAGTCAGATGTATGAAGCTTTTGCCATACCCACAGCCATTGGTGACACGACAGTTTCCAGTCTGAGGTATTCCATGAAACTGAACAGTCCCTGGTGTTCTCAGATCCAAGTGATAACAGAGTCTCACTGGGGCTCTTTTCCTCTCTGCTTTCACACAGGACACAATCGTATTTTTGCAGCTGTTTGTTCAGCAGTGAACATAGACACACAAACCCATCAGAATCTTCCACAATGGATCCCCCTGGAATAAGATTAAAATAGAAGTTACTGTGGGGTTTCATCCTGTGCACAATTCCTATCACCCACCCCTTCATGGCTTTTGGGTGCCAATATTTCATAATTCTCTTGAAATGGGTTTTCAATTTTTCTAACATGAGCTGAGTGCCACAGGTACTCCCTTCTGGTAACTCTCCTCCAAATCTCACACTGTGGCAATACTGCTAAGCTGCCCCAAAAAGCAGTGTGGACATGCCACCCATTTCAGCCGAGCTGTACTTGGAAGTTACCATCTCTAACTTCAATTAAATTCTAGATTCTTGAATAAGGTGCAAGAATGGGAGAAGAAAGATGTTAAGAGCAACTACTCCACTGTCTGTCCTTCTAATGTTTCCCAAGCCTTTGAACTGGTGGAAGAACAAAATAACAGGCAAAAACATCCTAGAATAGCAGATGTGACATGTCGTCATAGCACAGTTCCATAATCCAGCTGTATGTTGCAAATCCACTACAAAATCACTGAACACAGCTACTTCAGTGGAAAATACACACCTTTCCCAGCACATCAATCCTTCCTTTCTAGGTGTGCACACTAAGAGCTCTCTGAAGAAAATGGTGTTCAATTGTCAGTGCAAAGCAGTCCTTGCTCTGTCTGTCTTTAAGTACAAACAAAATGCTATTATCATAAAGGAACAGTAAAAATCTGCTGGCCTTGTTATGCACAATACTCCAACATAAGACAGATGCTTCTTAATAAAACAAAAAACAGAGGATGACACAAAGCATTGGACAGTCGCTGCCTTGTCTGGATCCAGGCTTCAATCTCTTCAACAATCCAGATAGGGAGGCTGAGGAAATATCTCCTCGGAGTTCCTCATCCCTAATTCCTCCTCCCCTTAGAGAGAACAAGCAGCTGCAGAGTACATGCCATGGAGGGTTTCTTTGAAACCCCACACAGACCAGATGTCTGCAGTCATGCTTCCCACTGGAAAGCGACAACACAGACTGAAAAAGTCTCACTGTGTTGAGATACTCCCATATCTTTTAGTTACTTGACAGAGAACTATCCCCAAGTCCCAACAGTTTAAGGAGGCTTGCTTGATCCACTCTTAATAGCAACCTGGAATGACTTGGCTTTGAAGATGCTGAGGGGACTGGAGCCTCTCTGTGACCAAGGAAAGTCTGAGAGCCCTAGGGCTGTTTAGCCTGAAGAAAACTGAGAGGGGAATCTTCTCAATTCTCATAAATATCTGAAAGGCTGGGGTCAAGAGGATGGGGTCAGACTCTTCTCAGTGGTGCCCAGCAATAGAACAAGGAGCAACAGGCACAAACTGGAACCCAGGAGGTTCCATCTGCATGTGAGGAGAAAATTCTTTCCTTTGAGGGTGATGGAGTGCTGAACAGGCAACCCACCAAAATCACAACCCAGACAACCAAATGTATGTTTACCTAGAGAAATAAACAGAAACCATCTCCCTTTGCATGCAAGGCAAGAGCAGTGACAGGACAACCCTATCACGTAACCCAGAATCAACTGCAATTATGTTCAAGGACTAAACTGACAATATGGGAATTCCTTGTTATTGCTGGTGGAGTTCCCCCTCCCTACCCTCATCCTTTCATTTGCTGAGTCATTCCCTGTGTTCGGAAACTAAAATATGTGACCAGAAGAGTGGTGAGAACAGAACTCCCCCAATTAGTCCATCTGAATCTGCAAGTCAGCAAGTTTGGCTCTTTCTGCCAAACACCTTTATCCCAAATTAGCCCAGTTGCACCAGGGACATTCAAAGTAACCTGCCCAATGGTGCTGAAGTAACTGCTTCAGGATAAAACTCTGCCCTTTAATTACTACCATCACTATTTTAGCACAGGAACAGGAAAGGTCCTACAGCTTACTGTTTCTCTTCTGTTTTCTCAGGTGAGTCGGTAGCTACAGTGCAGTTTTCCCACATTTGCTCCTTAAATTAGACCTGCTAGTCCAGGGACATCCACACTTTTGCCATTTCCAAGAAAGAACAGCAATTAACAGATTTGAATCTAAACTCCCACAGGACAGCACAGAAAATTCTGCAGCAAACCAAGTTCTACGTCCTGTGGTTGCTGAGCTTCAAAAAAAGAAAGTGCAGCTGCAGACAGCTGTGCATGAAACAAGATGAGCTATGGATGAAAGGATCCAATAGAACCTGGGAAATGGTCTCTCCAAATCTGCATCGAGTGACATTTCTGCAAAACCAGGAACACATTCCAGCAGTAAACCCCACTGCTCACTGGCGTTATTTCTAAATTATTTCTAAAGCAAGTTAATGGCCTTTTAACTTAATTACCAGAGGTGAAAACACAGCTAATGGACACTCAAAACCCACAATCGTGTATCTATTAGAAAGCAAAACAAAAGTAGGGCTTGGGTTTTTCTTAAGCCTGCAAAACACTGCTCAGGAAAACACAGCAGCTCCAACATCTGCTGCAATTGCAGTAACAATGAAAGTTGACAAAAAAGCCTCCTGCAAGTGGCAATTTAGGGCTGTTTGAAAATTTACCAAGCACTAATATTTTAAAACCTCTTAATAGCTGTTATTTGCCCATTTGTTAGGAAATTCTGTGTCCTTGAGGTGGCAGAGATGTTCATCTTTCAAAGCCATGTGACTTTCCAAGTGAGAAAACAGACCTATCAAAGAAATACTCTGTGGGCACAGAGATACTGTTGAAGCACTCCTGGTGAAATCAGAAGGGAACGGCAAGTATTGGCCTCAAATAAGGGTTTAATTAGGACTTGTTTCTTGAAGAAAATATGAAGATAACTATCTGTTTCTTGCTTGGAGTTAAGACATAAGGACACCAGTTCAAGTACTGTCTGTCATGCCCATCGGAAAAACAAGCATTCCCATTTTTACAATAACCACAGACTTCCCTTACAAACGTGCAAACTCCCCAACATGAATAGAAACTTGAAATTAGTTTGTTGGCGTCCAAGTTGGTGCACAGGCACCTGGTGATGCCTCCTCAAATCTCTACAGGAACATTTGTCTTAAAGCTGCCTATGAAGGTTTGAGAGGTGACATGAACAAATAGAAAGAAGGGAGAGATACTAGGTAAAGCAACATCATCTCCAAATGGAAAAGGAAAGAGCAGAATTAGACCTCCCTAACAAATGCAGCAGTGCCAGCCAAACACTAGTTTGTAAGAGTTACCCCAGGAGGAAACCTGCCAGTCAGGAGACCTGCTTTAAGGAATTCCAGCCCAGCCACAAGCAGCATGGCCTGAGCCATGCTGGTGTTAACAAGATGGGCCTCTTTGCCCCAGGGGGTCCTCAAGAGGAAGCAGAAACAGGGGGTCCATGGCCTCTAATTCCGCACCCGAGGGTTCCCTTCACAGCCCACCCATTTTACTTATAAGTCACTGCTTCAGCCAAGGGGCTTTGCCCACCTGCTTGTCCTCTGCGAACGACTCTGAGGAGCTCCCATTTCCAGCAGTCCTCCTGAAGCTCTCCTTCCTTTGTGTCCCAGAGTCCTTCCTGGCACACAACACCCTGGGCTGCAGGGACCTTGCTTTTAATGACAGCCCTGGGTGCGCCTTGGTCCGCAGCGCAGCCCCACCTCATGGCCCTGCAGCAATCAATCCTTCTCTCACAGCTCAGTCTCGCCAAGGGGTGAAGCAGAGGTGTGTGTGCCACAGGAGCCTGCAGTCCCTTCCATCACAGGGTGAGGACAGGGCACAGGAAGAGTGGCACCAGCTCTGGCCTCTAGAGCATATCAAAGGGTGCACTGGGGTGCTGAGAGGTTCTGTAGGGGCAAGAGGGTCAGGATGAGGCAAGCCCAGGACAGTGGAGGGCTTCAGAGGAGACTAGTGGCTATGAGGAGGGCCTGAGGGGTCTGGAAGGGAATATGAACAAGTCCTGATGACATCTGAGGGCACAAAGACAGTCACTCCCATCCTGAATTCACCTGTTGGTTGATTAGGGATTACCTTTTCTCATAAGTATTTCTGTCAATCAGCAACACTAAGTGTCCTCAAAGTATTTCTTTGTTATATTCTAAGTAATTTTCAAATTCAGAGTGGTAGCTTTAATTACAGATACAGTAGTGTTGGTAGCATCAGTAATACAAGGTCCTTGTATATGTAGCTCAGAATCATTAGTTTAGTATTTTGATGCATAAACTTCATTTGAAAAGTTTCGAATAATAATTTAAAAAAAAAAGAAAAAAAAAATCATGTACTTTTGTGCTCCCTTCTTAGGTGACTGTCAAATACATGAAAACAGGCACTGAACTGTGTTTTCACCTTTTAATTTGATTTAACCTGCTGAGGAATGCAAAGCATAAAGGTGCATATCATCTCTAAAAGACTGCCTCATGCCACTGCTGCCTGATACACTGTTTTGCTTTCTCTTCTCCTTACCTTGGAAGAAACACCCTTGTGTCTTTACTCTGCATAGCCCTTGTTTCAGATTTCCTCAAGTACTTTCCAGTCAACTAACACTACAGAAGCCTGTCAGAAGTTGTAACTGTTTCATAGAATCATAGAATGGTTTGAGTTGGAAAGGACCTTAGATCATCTAGTTCCAATCCCCCCTGCCATGAGAAGGGAGACCTTCCTCAAACTCCAGGTTGCTCAGAGCCTCATCCAGCCTGGTCTTAAGCACTTTCAGGGATAAGGAATCCACATCTTCTCTAGGCAACCCATTTCAGTCTCTCACTACCTTCATAGTAAAGAACTTCCTCTTAATGTCAAATCTAAATCTACCCTGCTCTAGTTTAAAACTGTTGCCCTTTGTCCTATCACCACAAGCCCTTATAAAACATCCAAAAGTTTCTTCTATTTTATAACCACCAAACAGCTCTATGCAACTCTGCTTTAGTATTGTCAATGTACAATGTTTTTTGTCAACATAGTTCCAGTAATTACTAGAAGGAAAACTGTGGTGTTTGTCTGTTTAGTGTATATATATATATATATTTATATATTTATATATTTATATTTTGGGGGGGGAGGGGGGGTGGGTTTAGGATACAAAATTTGAGGTTTTAATGGATTTCTTTGAAATAAATAACAAGAATGAGGTTGCAAGGAATCCTGGTCTTCTGCAAGCATCACTCACTTGCTGCTACCTCTCCAATTTTTGTAGTGGTCATAATCAAGTAACATATAAATATTTAACTGTGTAAATACTGATTATACAGGACACTTGACCGTGTTTAGAATAAGTGCATATGGAAAGAAATGTTGTCATAGCAGGGGCTTCTTTTATGACTTGTTTTCATGCCATCTATGAATCTGACTCCTGTGTCTACAGTACTCATTGCTATGTGCACCTTCCAACTGCTCCCTCAACCTCACCACTTACAGAACAAGTACGTTGTGATCCTAGCACACAGAAAAGGTGATTGTTGCTTGTTTTGTTTCATTTTTTTGTTTTTTGTAATAACCACCCACAAGACCTTGAGTTTCATCTTTAGATCTGAGGCTTTCAGAATGTATTAGAAATCAATTAAAGCATTGATCCTTTATTTCTGATTAAAGGTAATTTGGAGCAACCAGTCCACCATTTCAGTGCCTAGAGCCTCCCTTTTAGGGCAGAAATCCTTACTTTTAGGCTCCAACCTTGTCTTTTCTGACACGTTGCCTTTCCCTAGGGTCCACAGTTCCTTTCCAGGGTCTAGGCACTAAAGGGGCAGCTTGTTGCCTGGCAACGCCTGCCTGGAATGGGGAGGAGTGTCGGTGGAGCCAGGACAGCCAATCACGTTTGAGGAGGTGGGGGCATGGCTCATGACTGACTGTAACCAGGCAGCCAATCAGAAAATACATCTCCGCAGGGATGGGCAGGCACTGGGTGGGGCAGTGAGTGCTCAGGCAGCCAACCAGAGAGAGCATCATCTCCTCTGGGGGGGGGAGGGGCACCAGAACAGAGTGACAGCTCAGGCAGCCAATCAGTCGCTCTTCCAGCCTAAGGCTCTGTCTGCTGTAGCTGCTGGTGCTGAACGAGGCTCTTCAGAGAGAAGGTGGGAGTCCAGTGTCTGCTGTGACACTGCTCCACTGCTGCAGCTTTCAGGTAGGAGTAGGGGGGGTTCCACTCCAGTTTCCCTCCACTGTTACTGCTGAGAAAGGTCAGCAGTGCATAAAACGGTCCCTGCCACTGGGGAGGTCACTGATGCTTTCTTGTGTGTGCCAGTACCCAAACAGAACTCCCTGAATATCAAACAGACTTTATAAGCTGAGTACTAAAGCAAGCAATGTGCAGGAATTTCTCCAGGCAGCACAGCCTGGCTGCTGCAAGATTTGGGGTGTGGGTGGTAAAGGGAACAAAAGGTTCTGCCAATCCTCCTGGGGCACTTTGGTCCCAGCAAGAGCATCCTTCAGCCATCCCAGGCCCTGGAGACCTGGGGGAAAGCCTGGAGCAAAGAAGAGGTACCTGTAGTGCAAGAGGATCTGTTAGGATCAGTTGGCAGACTGTGAAGTTAGAGACCAGTTAAGCCAAGTGGAGGTGCACAGTCCTTGATAGGCCCCAATGAGGTGCAGCTGCAGGTGCTGGGGGAGCTGGCAGATGGCCTTGTGAAGCCACTGGAGAGGAGCTATGTGCCTGAGGACTGGAAGAAAGCCAGCAGCACATGGGCTGCTTGAGCAGGCAGTCCAGCAGATGGAAAAGTGGCTGAGCAGACAGGCCCAGAGTTGAGACACCCACCAAGCAGGGGCACCCTTGCTGGAGGCCAGGAAGCAGCAGTGAAGTCCACGGCAAGGGGCACTGCCAGCAGGTGTGGGAGGTGCTCCTTCCCCTCTGCTCTGGTCTTCTCTGGGCTTCCCAGTGCAAGACAGACTGGCCACGCTGGAGAGGAGCCCCACCCCAGTGGCCCCTGGGGACCCTCCCACTTTCCATTGCACCCTGGCTGTGTGTCAGTTGGAGGGTGCAGGCACCAGAGGGGCTGTGTTGGCACAGATCAGCACTGGGAGCAGGCAGGGACTGGCCGAGCAGCACTGCCCCAGCACCAGCACCCTGCTTTCCATCCTTGCTAGCATCAGCTGCTCCGCATCCTTGGCACATGGCTTATGGCCTCCTGTCTTGGGCAGGATGGGCCAGGCCCATGCTGCTATGGCTCCAGATGGGCTCCCTCCATGGTTTGGGGACAGATGGGCACAGCTGGGCCCTGCCGCAGTGGCCTTTCTCATGCCACTCTCCACTCTGCAGGGTGGCTCTCACCATCACTGAGCCTGTGCTGACTTTGGACATGCAGATGACCTGGGTCCACAAGAGGAGCAAGAGGTGCCTCCTCCTCCTCCTGGAGGAACTGGTGATCCCCAAGTTGCAGTAAGAACCTCAGAGCCCAGCTGCCTGTTCGTACCTTGCTTGTTGCTACCTTTCCAATTTTTGTAGTGGTGATAATCAAGTAATATATAAATACTTTACTGTGTAAACAGTGATTGTACAGGACACTGGGTGGTGTTTGAGTAAGTGTGTATGGAAAGAAATGTTGTCATAGAAGGGGCTTCTTATATGACTTGTTTGCACAGCAGTCATGAATCTGACTCCCATGTCTTTAATACTAATTATTCTACTTCCAGGCTGAAATGCTAGTACAACTGAAGCCAGCTGCAATTTTGGCATTTGCTTCTTTAGGGTCAGATCGCAACCATAGTAAAAAGACTACAGTCTCTCTGGTTTTATTTCTCATTTAATTCCCTTTGCTTGTATTTCTACAAAAAAATGTAAAGTTTGGACCATGAAATCTGTTCCTATTAACACCAGATTGAAGGTGACAGATAGAGGGATTGGTGGGTCTTGCAGATACAATAGTTTTAATTTTAAACCAAACACAGCTGTAGAGAAGTAAGAAGATCTCCCACATATTAGAAATGCTATCATTTCATATCTTATTTATCTATACCCATTTATAAGAAAAAAAAACCAAATAAATCTTTGACAACTTCTAGATAAGCTCAAAAGGCTAAGGACAACAATTTAATTTACAAATTTTTCCTAAACCCATTTTCTGCCAAATATTTTTACAAGCTGGTTTCTAACTCAATTTGTGAAAATGCCATTTAGCAATGGGAAAACTGAAGTTGCTTTTGGAAAATTCTACTGAATGAATTACATGTGGTGTCTAATTTCTTTCTGGTATGGAATTCTAGTATATTTTAGTCACTTAAAATGTGTTGCAATGAAACACAGGGTTTTTTTGTTGTCTTTTTTTTTTTTTAATTAGAAACACTGCTTGGTACAGAAAAGATGTTCATCAAAGATAGCTTTTTTCTCTGGCTTTATGGACAGAGCAGTGAAGACTGCATTGGTATTATTATACTCATGAAATCTGCAAACCACTGTGTTAAACACAGAACAAAAAACCAGGGGATAAACTGGATAACGGCTATGTATTTTCCAATGGAATATCTTGAATTAGGTCATGCAGAGAAAAAAATATAAGGTAAAAGCCCAGCTGGAGCTCAATATAACCGCTGTCATAATAAACAACAAAAAAGAATTTTTGCAAATATATTTACAATAAAAAGAGAGCCAGGATCTCCATTCTTTACTGGATGTTGGGAGGGAACATTACAGCCAAGGATGAGGAAAAGGCTGAGATACTTAATGCCACCTTTGCCTCCACCTTTGTTAGTCACACCAGCAAACAGGTATTCAGCCTCCTGATCTGGAAGATAAGGATGGAGAGTAGGACAGTCCCCCCATAATCCAAGAGGAAGCAATTAATGTCCTGCTATGGCTCCTGGACATTTACAAGTCCATGGGGCTGGATGGGATCCACCCTAGAGTACTGAGGGAGCTGTCAGAGGAGCTTGCCAAGCCATTCTCCATCATTTATCAACAGTCTTAGCTAACACAGAAAGTCCCAGATGACTGGAGCCTTGTCAATGTGACACCCATCTACAAGAAGGTCCAGAAGGAGGATCTGGGGAATTACAAGCCTGTCAGCATGACTTTGGTACCTGGAAAAATTATGGACAGGTTCATCTCAAGTGAGTTTACATGGCAAGCATGAAATCCAGGGGATCAGGCCCAGACAGCATGGGTTCAGGAAAGGCAGGCCCTGCTTGACCAACCTGATCTCATTCTATGACCAGGTGACCCACGCAGTGGAGGAGGGAAAGGCTGTGGCTGTTGTCTACCTGGCCTTGAGTAAAGCCTTTGACATCATCTCCCACAGCATTCTCCTAGAGAAGCTGGTGGCTCATGGCACAGACAGGTGTGCTGTTTACTGAGTTAAAAGCTGTCTGGCCAGCTGGGACCAGAGAGCTGTAGTAAATGGAGTTAAATCCAGTTAGTGTCCGGTCTTGAGTGGTGTCCCCTAGGGCTCAGTTTTGGGCCCAGTCTTGCTCAATTTCTTTATCAGTGATCTAGATGAGGGGATTGAGTGGAAGTTTGCAGATGACACCAAATTTGGTGGGAGTGTTGATCTGCTTGAGGGTAGGAAGGCTCTGCAAAGGGATCTAGACAGGCTTGATTGATAGGCCCAGGCCAATTGTATGAAGTTGAACAAAGCAAAATGTCGGGTTCTGCATTTCAGTCACAACCATCCCAGGCAACACTACAGGCCTGGGGAAGAGTGGCTGCAAAGCTGCCTGGTGGAAAAAGACCTCAGGTTTCAGGTCCACACCTGGCTTTATATAAACCAACAGTGTGCCCAGGCCAAGAAGGCCAATGGCATCCTGGTCTGTATCAGAAATAGTGTGGCCAGCAGGAGAAGGGAGGTGATCCTGCTCTGGTACTTAGCACTGGTGAGGTCACACCTTGAGTACTGTGTTCAATTCTGGGTCCCTCACCACAAGAAAGACATTGAGTTGTTGGAGCGAGTTCAGAGAAGGGCAACCAAGCTGGTGAAAGGTCTGGAGAACAAGTCCTGTGAGGAGCAGCTGAGGGAATTGGGATTGTTCATTTTGGACAAGAGAAGGCTGAGGGGAGACCTTATCACTCTCTACAACTACCTGAAAGGAGGCTGGAGTGAGGTGGGTGTGGCCTCTTCTCTCAAGTAAATAATGACAGACTGGAGGAAATGGCCTCAAGTTGCAGCAGGGGAGGTTTAGAAAAATTTCTTTACTGAAAGAATAGTCAGATGCTGGAACAGGCTGCCCAGGGAGGTGGTGGAGACACCATCCCTGGAGGTATTCAAAAGATGTGCAGATGAGGCACTTCAGGACAGGATCTGGTGGGATGATGTGGTTTTGTGTTTTGCTTGCTTGTTTGGTTGGTTGGTTTGGGGTTTTTTTTTTTTTGTTATTGTGTTTTTTTTGCCTTTTTTTTTTTTGAGGTGTTTTTGGTTTTGTTGTTGTTTGGGTGGTTGGGTTCTTTTGTTTTTCTTTGTTGATGGTTGGATGTGGTGATCTTAAAGGTCTTTTCCAACCATGACAATTCAGTGATTCTGTGACTCTGTTAAATTGTTCTTTTTTTTATTCCTCAAGAAACTATAGATTCAAACTGCAATGCAAAACCCAGAAGCAGTTGATTGGGGTAAAAATAAACCCCATAAACTTATGAGTTCAGAGAGGGGCAGTGAAGCTGCTAAGGGTCTGGAGAAAATGTCTTATGAGGAGTGCCTGAAGGACCTAGGGTTGTTTAGTCTGGAGAAGAGGAGGCTCAGAGGAGACCTTATTGCACTATACAACTACCTGAAGGGATGTCATAGTGAGGTGGGTGTCGGTCTCTTCTCCCAGGTAACTAGTGATAGGACAAGAGGAAATGGGCTTAAGTTGAGCCAGGGGAGGTTTAATTTGGATATTAAGAAAAAAAATATATTGGGAGGGTGATGAGGCATTGGAACAGGCTGCCCAAGGAGGTGGTAGAATCACCATCCCTAGAGGTGTTCAAAAACCATCTAGATGTGGCAATTTAGGACATGGTTTAGTGGTCCTGATAATATTTAGTAGACAGATGGACTTGATGATCTTGAAGGTCATTTCCAACCTTAATGATTCTGTACGTATGTATGTGAAACTCCTCTGTTAGATTTCTCAATGTGAAACAGTAACAAAGTGAAAATAATGGTCATTTCCAGTTCAGGATTTATAATACATATTGAGATAACTTTTTAGATGAGTGAAGGCTAAGGTTGATTTCCTCCCCCACGATACTCTGTTTTAGTTTCAGGATTGCTCATGAGTGACTTAGAATGTGTTCCAAATGGCAATCTTCAAAATGCAGAAGTAGAGAGAACAAGATCTGCCAATATTGCTCCAAGGGAAGCAGCTTTCTGGTCACTGCACTTCTCCTTGGACCAACCTCAAAGGCATCCTGCCTTTCATCATATTCAACTTTAATGTTCCCATATTCTTCTTTCTTCAGTTACGTCATCTGCAGATGGCTAGAGAAGAGTAAATTTTATTTTTTTTTTTTTTTTTTTCACCTATATCCTAAGCAGTTGTTGAGAAGAGAAAAAGGCAATAAATATTTTTAGAGTTGTGGAAGTTCTCTTACAGGCACTCTGGAAACAGGAGGACATAGCCTATCAGCCTAGGCTAGAAGAGAAGAACCTTCCATAGAAGGTCCTTTCAGTTTTGAAAAATTTAGATGTTCTTCCTGTTATTTCTGACAATACTTGTGTGCATATTTCAGAACCTTTAACTATGGTACTTTCTGTCCAAAGCATCACCTTTGTAGGTGATAACTTGAATTCTTAAGAAATGAGCAATTGGGGTTTTTTTAGTAAATATAGTATTCTCCGCTTGCATGTTCTCACTTAGTTGTAGTGCATGTGCTGAAGTGAGGATGAAAAGTAATGCAAGACAAAATATTTCTGACTGCATTTAAGCTTACTTTATAATGTCAGCTTCTCAGGGAACATTAAGCTACATTTTTGAACAAGTAAAATTTATTCGCTTAAACATTTCTCTGTATTTGCAGCAGCAGTTTGGAGATACTGGAGCCTGAGTATGGATTTAAGAGTGTTAATAATCTGATAAACCCAAAGGCTTGGCATGAATATGACACTCTGGAAAATGATTCACCTGTGTCTTATATATCTGTAGAGTTCTTTGAAACTCAGAAACAATGCTGTGACCTTGGCATGCACTTCATTGATATTCCTAGGAGAAAATGTTCTCTCACTTATTTCTGGTTGCATTCAATTTGGATCAAATTTAAAATAAAAAGAAATAAAAGAAAAACAAGAAGGAAAAGATCCTCTCCCATTATAAAAATAAAAAAGAAAAAGTTAAGAGGTAATTAAAAAAAAACATTTTTCAAGTCTGACTGGAATAGAACTTATTTTAAAACTAAGATGTTGATAAAGATTTATTCATTGTTGTTAATGTATCTGAGCAAGATCTTTTGACAAAACATTTCTATTTGGAAAATGATTATTCTATGAGCCTGAAACAGTTTGTGGGAAAAGGTTAAACTTACCCAGATTCTTAATGTAAATTGAAAAAAATAGATTCAAAAATTCTCAGGATATTTTAAAATTGAAGAATACAGAAGAACAACTCCCAGTATGTAAAAATTTTGTATTTAAAATATAACAGAGCTACAACAGAAGAATCATAATTTGATATTCTAAATTGTTTATCTATAGAATCCTTATTTATTATAAATAATTGTTTCTAATAATTTGTATTTGATTTCTGGGATTGAAATAAAAATATTTGAATTAGTCACAATTAAGTTTTGTAATTAAAGTATATATTCTATATGTATTTAACAAATAGTTTTGATAAAACTTCATGGTGCTACTCATAATATTGCCTCGTCGTACTTTAACTCACAAGTATGAGCTCAGATGAAAATTCTTGGATTTCTGGTAATGTCAGTGTAAGTTTTTCCCTTTCTGTGATTAAGTGTGGTAATTGAATTGGGTTTTTAGTTTTCTGTAAGCTTTGATCATCTTTTCCTGAAGCTAAGAAGTAGGGAAATATAGAGTGTTGAAGAATGTATTTGGTACTCAAACTTGTGAGTGCTATTCACAGCATAATTCACAGTTCAAATCACTACTGGTGATTTCCTTTAAAGCTTCATCCCCTTTCCTCTCCAGGGGCGCAGTCACATTGCTTGGCACTCTCATTTTGGGTTCCAGTGCAGACTATTGATGTGGAAGCTTTTGTAATTTTTTTTTCCTTTCAGAAATATTTAATGACATGGAATGTAGAAAGACAACTTGCAAACTGCAGGAAGCTCTTCTGAACTTGACGCGTAAGCAGGGGAAATTCAAGGTAGACTAAGAGAAAGACTTCTCTTTTGAAAATCTACTTTAGGCCTTTATTGATACTAAAACCAGGAGAGTCAGAAACTTCCTTGTAGGCAATGGAAAAAAAAATATCACCGTAAGTTTTGGATAAGAACCATTATATCTTTCTAACCAATATTAAAAATATCCTAGTAATACTAGTTATTTAACAGTGCTAGTTAACTACTACTGTTATGTAATGGATATATGAACAACATGGGTATTTAGCCTCTGTTACCGGGCAAACAGCCAGTTGGCTGAAAATTTCAGAAACTTACTCAGTGGTAAGTGGTATTTTCCTTCTTCTTGGCTGTACAAATCTCCTGCTGCACTGATGTGATGGATTGACACATTTTCCCCAGCTATATTAAATAAGATTGACTCTGGATGCTTGGTGCCATCAAGCTGGCTGTCTTTTTCTCTTGTTTACTTGCTGTCACTTGGCCAGCTAACATGTACATCTTCTCTGCTCTTCTTCTCTTGAATCTCTATTAGGCTCTGAAGGGTCACAAGTGGAGCAAGTCCACAAGAGAAATATTAAGTATTATCTCAGTTAAAACATACGTCTTTTACGGGACAGTCAATTTTCAACATACACATAACAAAGATTTGTACTGGCAGAAGTAAAATTACTGTTATCCCACAAGTACTCTTTATCTCAAACTGTTTAATCAATCTCAGGCAAAAATGTTTCCCATAAAATATCAATATGATAATAATAACCATAGATAGTCAGGATATACTGGAGAGGAGGAAACTGATATGTGTTGAATAGAGTAACTGAAAAGAAGCAGATAATAAAATAATAAAAGTGACATTCTTTGTAAAAATAGTTGGGTTTACTTTACATTTCAAAATTATGAGCCTTATCCCAAATAATAAAAAAAAAAAAACAAACCAGGAAATGTGAACTATCAGTAAGCAAAAATAGAAATATTTTCTTGCTTTAACTTAAAACTTTCACTTGCAAGATGATCTGAGTTATTATTTATTAACACCAAAAAGTAGCTACAAATTAGGTCACAAACAAGTATGTCTAGTCTCAATATAATCTCCCAGACAACATTTTTAATATATAATTAAATACCATAGGAGTTAGCTTCCAGAAAATGTGTCTTCCTAGAAAAGAGAGGATGAACATCATATTAAAATACTGTACTTGATTCTAATGAACAGCTTTAGACCTCTGTGGTTTTTTGGGGGGAGTGCATTTTTTTTTTTGTTACGATTAAACATTAAAATGTACCTTGAGATTTTTTCAGAGTTAATCCCTAAGAGCAATAGCCCATTCTGGTTTTAAATAAGTCAAAAACCCTGACAGAACTCTTATAAAATGTTTGACCTTATATGAAGTATAATGTTGTTCTGGGTTACCTTGAGACTAAACACTAGATGTCTTTTGTTCCAAGAAGAAGTGAATTTTACTAGGTTTTAATGAATTCTGGGACTCATCACCAGACCCTGAATGTAAATAATTTTATGAACAGACTACTGATCTAAGATATTAAACACCTGCCAGTCAATGTCTTACTTGTTACTATAAATATAAGAAAGTAATAAATTCTCACTGACAGTCTTGGTATTTCCTGAAAATCTAAGTGTTTGCAGTTGTAACTTGAGAGTTTTTAAAGAAAACGTCTTTAATAGGCATGGGATTCCAGGTCATTAAATTTTACATTCTGAAGTCTGTTTAATTATCAGCTAATACTGAGACGTCTCTGCCTGTTTTAATGAGACAGAGTGCATTGAAATGGATTATGAGTAAAGTACAGTTTTGCTTTTATAAATCTGGTCACTTTTTGATCAAACTTGGAACTGATATTAGAAGTAATTTGAAAAGAAAAATGCTGAGGATATGCAGCAATTTGTTATCAGAATTGCAAATAAATCACAAGATTATTTTTTTAATTAATTAAAAAAATGGAATAGTCAAAGTTAAAATATTAAATTATTAATATTCTAAGCTTCGTATCTTGCTTAAGAAAAAGATGAGAAATTTGGCCTATATGGAGGATCTGGTTTTATTTTGTTTTGTTTGACAAGTTGCGATTAGACATTCTTTTAGATGTACATCTAAGTATGCAAATGTCAAAAACTTGTTGATGGAGTTTTGATGCATTCTATACCAGATAATACCTTATTTTGTTTAATTACATCACCATCATCTGTGATCCTTCCTTTAGAAAAGAAGCAAGATTGTTGATATTTGCCATATATGTTTGTTCTTGTCATTTTCTCTCCTTGTCCACACAGAGCAAAATACTGTGTTTTCCTTATAGAGTTTATGACAGACAAAATGCAGACTGGACATAGTCAAGTTTAACATGTTCCTTTTTTGTTCCATTCTATTGCTTTGAGACAAATAGCAAGTAATTTTTTTTTTTTTTTTTTTTTTATATGTTCAGGTAGAATTTGATTTTACAATATGAAATTTCAGTATGTTAAAGAAGTGGAGTTGTTCCAGCACACTGAACATAGTCAGCTTCTGGGTAAATGTTCAGATAAGTGTTGTAAAAATATGGACTTATTGAAAATAATAAGTAGTTGAATCAAAAAACATGTTTGCATTCATAGGCACAATTTAAGCATCTATATAACATTCCCTTTGAAGTAAATTGAGCAAAGATATTTGAAGATCTGTGCTGTAGGCCTTGAATTTGATTTACTGGGAAGAGCAAAGGTGCTTTCAGTATCCCTCTGTCCCAAGCAGTTATATTACTGTCAACTTGGACTCTCCTAACTCTGGTGGATTCAGTCCCCAAATGTTACAAAATTAGAATACAGTTTGGACAAAACAGAAGTGCATAGAACAGAAGACACATTGTCAAGGTGAAAGGGAAGCTCCCAGACAAGAAGCTCTCCCAGCTTCCTTAGGGTCAACAAAGGGCAGTCTGGTCATCATGAAAAAAACCTGTCAGGAAGACTTCTTCCTTTAGGAAAAGTAATATTATACGCATATGTGTAGAAATGAAAAAAGCAAAAAAAAAAAAAAAAAAAAAGGCAAGGAAGAATTCCCACCTTACATTGTGTATCTCTGAGGCTGCATTTCCTAATTTTATTTTCTTTATAAAAGTAAAAAGGGGAATCAGTATAGCCTAAAAGTACATGAGTAGTGGACCAATAATCCAGAAAATACTAGGGCTATATGGGTGTCCATTCCTGTTGATTTCAACACTTGATGATTTATACAAAATAGCATACACTGATATGGTGG
Organism: Todiramphus chloris collaris; assembly: GCA_025345505.1. Taxonomy (NCBI): domain Eukaryota; kingdom Metazoa; phylum Chordata; class Aves; order Coraciiformes; family Alcedinidae; genus Todiramphus; species Todiramphus chloris. The sequence goes on along the minus strand of JANVCC010000067.1, from coordinate 2,394,991 downwards.
GTTTGAATTGTATCAGAAGAAAATTATAAGATTAAATCTGTTTGGTTTTTTTTTTTTTAAATCCTTGTCTAAATTCCCTGAGACAATTATAGAAACTAAACTTATTCCTAAGTAAAGACGGAGAAGTAACCATTTATTTATAAGAGTTATAATTTAGCTAACAATTAATATAAAAAATGAATACAACATACAAAACTGTGTCAAGCTTCTATAGTTTTAATGAAATGTTTATCAGCAATATTACTATTTATTTACTGTACATATTGTAAATCCCTAAAATAGTGCCTAGACAGCAATTTACTTGAGCAATTTACTTCATGTTACCTCAATTGGTTCACTGTAACAAACAGTGAGTAAAAATTGTTTTGTTCACAGCTAGAAACACTGTAAATTAATTAATGTAACAGAGAAGTTCTAAAACCTTATGCAACACAATTTTTCATGCCATACATACACACAGTTTTATGCTATAAAACCACCACTCTGGAAGTCTGTAGTGAAACCCTGAAATGATTTGGGGTGCTCTGAAATGGAAAATCACACAAACCAGCTATTTAAGCTTAGGGCCACAAGAGCCATGTATTAGACTCAGTCAGAGCCTAAGTGGTGTGGATTAAGCCAGTCTTCTCCAGAGTGATCTAGTTCACAGCACTGTGATTGTAAATTAATTATGTAATTTGACTTTTGGACTAGCAGCTTGCCATTTGCCTTCTTTCTGTTAGAGGTACAATCTTAGCAGCCTACCCTTCACCTGTGAATTCCTGAAGGATGCTGAATTTTGAACAACTTTCCGAATACTTCATGTGTCTCATGTCCTCTTCTAGGCAGTTATGGGGTTGTATGAGAATGAATGCCGTGATGAGTTTGAGGCCTCCAGGTGCAAAAGAGATATTGATAAACTGGAGAGGGTCCAGTGAAAATCTAACATGACGGGGGGCTGGAGGACAAAATGTGTGAAGAGAGGCTAAGGGTATTGGACTTGTTGGACACATAAATGTTCTTCATTCGCTCAAATACAATCAGGTATTAAATTGAGCTATTCCAAAATACAAAAAAATGAAGTAATTTTTCACACATGTCATTATGCCATAAAGCTTCATGTCCCCCCAGTATTGTGGTATCACTTCAAAACATGACTGGAAGAAAATAAGAAAAAAATCTCTAACAAGGCCACTAAATGGAAAGATGCAATTTCTGTCTCAGAAAGAAATTTTGACTTTCAAATTGCTGTGATTGAAAGAATCTTGAGAAAGTATTCCTATATACTTGAATTCTTTCACTCTTTCTCAGGCATCTGATGTCAGCTATCATCAGGACCTAAGATGAATGGGTCTTTAATCTGTTGTGGTATGGATGTTTTCATGTGTTACATCTTTGATAACCAGAATGACAGGCAAAAAAGGAGCAGGTGTCCAGATAATTCCCAGTGGAAAGCTAAACAGCTTGTGCATTTACACTCTGCTCTGTTACACAGGAGTGAAAACCCCAATCAGTTTGAAGAAAAGCAAAGGGAAGAAAGATTCCCCTGAATCAACCAGGCAGATGAAGAACGAAATATGTGGGTGAGCTCTGAAAACTTGAGTTGTTTATTGAAAAATATCATTACAACATACACAGTGCTGGCTGCTGAAGTACCCCTGCCAGGTCGGGGTAGAAAATTTGTTTTTCTATCCTCCACTGCAGAGATGTGTCATTGTTCTGCATCCATATTCTTGTGTTTGAAACACCTAGGTTGGGGGCTAATGAAAAACAAAGGGCTGATAATTGGTGTTCTTAAAATGCAATGAATGTAAGAATGACAAATTGGACGGAAACACTTGGAGGTTCTTTGTATCATTCTTGGCTAAGAATTTGGTTACCCAGCCAAGTTATGAAAGGAAAATAAAATATTTTCTTGAGAATGTTAAACTGTTTAAGGAGTATCTAGAGACTAAATATTAGACATAGTTAAGGAAATAACTGAACACTGATTGTTTGGGTAGACTATTTGGAAGCTTAGAGACAGAACCAGAATGTTCCATTAAGTTTTGTAATTTCTATATAAATGTTATTTCCACATTTTGATTTACATTTAAGAATAGTTTAGAAAAGCATTCAGAATAGTGGTGAGTTATAATGCTGAACAGGTTCTATAATGAAACATCCTGCTCAGCAGGAGACAAGGAATTTGCAAAAGAATTACCAGCACTAATAAAAGATAATTAGAAGATAATAAATCCTAATGCTTTGGGAAAAAGAATAATATACATTACATGGGCATCTGCAAAAGTATCTCACATTGTTTTTCCAAATCAAGCCAGTTTACAAGGACCTTGCTTTCTCATGCATAATAAAAAGAGTAACTAGGGAGTTACTTAAGTTGAAGGATATTGTTAGATTGCTATTATATAACTATTATTATACCAATATAATACCAATACAAGCAGTGTGCTATATAATGATAAGAATAAAATTAAGCAGGTCATTATTTCCTAAGTTCACTTTTAAATATGTTATTCTAATTATTATTACTACTGCAAACACTATACTGACATTTATCTAAAAAGCAAACACTATTTGCCATTAGAGATCAAAATAATATTTTCAGAAAAATAAAACTTTTTAAAGGATAGATCAAAGAGCTTGCTGCTGGCTGTTGAAGCTGAGTATTTTTTTCTATAATCAATTACATTTTAATGCTGATTTTGGTTATGCTCATATAGAATATACATAATTAACAGAATTCTGCCAGCTCTTCACCATACTTAATGATTTTCATGACTTTTTTGCTTGATACGCTGTCTTTTCTTTCCAGCTTAGGACCTATTTTATCTATTTCTGTGTATTCAAAACAATTCTCAATTCTGATTAAAGTTTTGGGCAATTGTATAAAATTGTCCACCACCAGCTGAATGTGGCCTTATAGTTTCCTAGCATGTCTTCAGTATTTCTTTAGCTTTGTTGATGACCTTATTGAATTTTCTCTAATGAATCAAATAACATGCAAACCTGTCATACCATATCTGCAACTTTTTCCCCAATATTGTCAGTCAACAAGAGTGAGAAGAATGGAGTAGGCAAGCACAGTCTGAAAGTACTGAGTTGTTTAACTAACTCTTACCATGTTCTCTGCAACTACCTCCTGCCCATTAGTACTTCTTCACTCTTTTCCTCAGTACTGCCCTCCATCCTGCCTTAAATTAACAGAGCTCTCTCATTGTGTGTACTTTTCATTATGTGAGATGCCACCTGGGAGGCAACAGGAAAATGGTGAGTTCTGCAAAACCGTTAAAAAAAGGAAAAAAAAAAAAATACACAAGAACATTTTTAAATGGATCTCATTTAGTAGAATCCAAAGCGTACCTGGCATTTGATGAGATTGGAATGTCAGAATAATGGAAACACAGTTACAGTCTATGGCCAAAATTTTAGACTGGTCAGTGACAGTATTGCTTTAGGCTTTGCACTTCTTTACTTAGGTAACTGTGAATGCACTTCAGCTACAAAATTTTAGGCACCTGTTTTAAAAAAATCTTAGCTTTAACCAATTTCGTATTTGTGATATGCTGTTCACAAACATTGATCTGCTTCCTCAATTTGAAATTTTTGGTTGACATGTGTTTGACATCCTGCCCAATTAGAATATTGCCCACTTGAAAAGCTAAGTACTTGACTGTTTGGAAAATTATATGGAACAGTATACCAGTGATTTTGGAACTGTCAGACATAATCAGGACAAAAAGCAAATATATATTAAACCAGGATATAAACTTTTGTAAAAAAAACCCAAAAAAACCACAAAAAAACCCTACATTTATTTTCAAAAGAAATGCTTATTTTGTCCTTTATTTTGTTTTCACTTGTGCCAATTTGTGCTTCAGATACATTTTTTCTAGTATGAATGGAAAAGATGGGAGACCTGCTGATTTGGTTGTTCAACCTCTGGAGCTATAATCCTAAGGATCCCAATAGGTGGGAATCTATTGGGTAAGTAGTAAGTAGGACTGCTTATTGTCTAGAAATACTGGAACAGTTTCCACTAGATATGCACAGAAAAACTAAAATGTGTATGACTGTGCATATGCTTATTTTATAACCTGTGCAATGTTAAGTCAATCTTCATGTGTATATTAATGTGTTGGGACCTACATTCATCTGAGCAGTTAATATGCTATAGTGGTCAAGGCTTTCTAAGAATTATCAGTTTCATTAATGTAGAGGTAAAGCAAGGCATGGTAAAAAAATCCCTATTGCTTTCAGAGCTGTTGGGTTAAGCAAACATGACATTTAAAAACAAACAAAAAAAAAGAGCTCCACACAGTGACATTCAGACCTGGACATCTGGACATAAGCCTCTCTGAAGGTCACATTTTGGTTCAACTCATCTGGCATATGAGTTGTTCCTGCTTTAGTTTTGAATCCTGTAATAAGACATGGCTTTCTTTAAATACCCAGCTCCCACACAGAAGTAATGTTGGTCACAGTGGTCACATGGAACATTCACAAAATGACTTATCAAGTTAATAGTATCAGAAGTTTTATTTCTCACATATGACCTGTAATTTCAGGTACTCTTCTAGTTACTCTGGAAAATCATGCCATTTAAGAAACTGAGTGTTCTTAAAGATAGGCATGCCTAAAAATACCCAGATCACTAATTGCTACAAAAACACAGCTCAGGCATCAAAAAAAAAAAAAAAAAAAAAAAAAGAGAGAGGGATGAAAAACAAGACCAGTCAAAGAAATTTTTCAAAGCTAATGAAAATGGAAGCTTAAAATAATAAAGCTTATTTTAGAAGTCTATCATCTATACTGAACACTGAGGAAAATATAGCATATAAAAGAGGAAATTGCAATAAAAATTACACATAAGTTATTTTATGAATGGTCTTCCATTAAGTTTATTTGTTTCATACAGGGAGCTTTGTTTGTTGTTTGTTTTTTTTTATGAACTGCATTATTTTTACAGATTTCAGAATTACATGATCAGGTTATTAAAAAAGAAAAAAGTAATTTCTCATTCTTTTTGACATAAAATGGAGAACTCACTTCTCAGTAAATGTAAGGACAACTGTAGTTCAGGATTTCTGATGAGTCTTATGGCTCTTTTAAGTTCAGTCTTTATTTGCTGTTTACATTTGACGCAAATGATTTCTCCACAGCCTAATATGAACTGTACATTTCTGATATCATTTTCTTTCTACCTAAGCATGTACAACTTAATTTATTATTTGTATAGTGTAAAAACACCCACCAGTAAAAACACCAGTGCCATACAGTGTTCTGCTGTTTCCCCCTGCCCAAGCTAAATGCTCCAGGCATTTTGGTTTTGTCCCATTGGTTTCTCTAGAAAAGAAATTGTGAGTCATGCCAGATTTTGCCAAATTTAATCTTCTGTTTTCTTATCTTGAACAAAGAAAACATAAGAAGGCAAGAAAGTGTAAGAAATGGTAACACATACATGTATATATATTTTAACATTATTCTATTCTATAATTCTTATTTGTTTATTGTTATGGTAGTACCTAAGTGTCATAATAGAGGCTGTCTGTACAAAGATGAATATTTCACAGCTATGAAACACAGCAGCTTCTGCCCAGAACACCTGCAGCTGAATGTAGCTCCAGCTGATGTAAATGGGATCCATGTATCTGCACTTGCAATCTGGGTTTTTCTACTCTGGTCATGCTTCTGTAGTTAGACCCATGTTTTTGAAACCTGGTGCCACGATCAGTCTGTGCAGGTGCAGTTACAGAATCTGGGTACATTTATATTTCTTTGCTTTTTGATATCAAGATACTCATTTTGTATCAGCAGTTGCTACTAGCAATGCTTTTTCCTTCTTATTTCTTCTAAGAATCTAACAGTATCAGTATCCTTGAAACATACAGTACATATTAACTGCTGATGCCCAGTGCTTAGATGAAAAGAGGATTTAAATATTTCAGACCATCAATCACGCACTGTATTTCAGTCCTGAAAAAAAAAAAAAAGAAACTAAAAAATGAATAACAGTGTTAGTAACACTGAATTTCACCAAGAAGTACAATGAAAGCACTGGTACTTTTAAGGAAAAAATTGCAATGAATAAGTTAATCTCCAGCAGTGTTAAAAGCAAAATGCAGTTGTGCACCAAATTACCCTGGTCAGAGTGAATGACCTTGGGACAGTAATGAGAACTTGAGTGACTGCTTGGACACAGCAGTCCGGGTCTCACTCTAAATCTGAACCCCTTTCAAAATTTCTCATCCTGCTCCTTTGGTACAGGGCTGTTTAATTCCTCCTGCTGATACCTTCACTTGCCTTGAAGGTAAATAGAGCCTCGAAGGGCCTGCAATAAGATTAGGAGAAAACAAAAAGTTCAAATTGCCTCTTTTTGAGAAGTGTAAGCTCATGCTTACAATTTGCAAGTTGCAATCCTCCATCTAGGCATTGTGGCAGTAACTAACACATTCTATTGACCTTATGAAGGATCAATAGTCCTAGAATATGATTTCAATTCTGGATGCTGATGGGATACAGACAAAAGATAAAAATAAATACAGGAGAATGAAGAATTACTGAAATTGCAGCCCTGTACACTGTTTTCTGACATCCAAGAGACAGAGGATTTTGGTGTGCCAGCGTGCAACAGTCAAAATAGAGGTACTAGAGTCAGGTAACCAATAGCAGGGGAATAAAAGGTATAGGCCATATCTTCAGTTCCTACTCATGGCCAAGAGCCAGGTTTAGATGATTAGTTCTTAAGACATGTATCATATGATTTGTGATTTACTTATGGATCAGTATGTGATACCAGGGATGCTCTAGTTAACCGAGTCATCTCACTTGCAGTCTTATCTACCATAAGATTGATCATACACAGATAAGATGGACTTAGTAAGACAGAACTGACCTCTATGGAAGAATTTACACAACATTTAAACTCATCTCCAACAAAAGTAAATGTTAAACTCAGCATACTCATAGTTAATTGAAGAACTCACACCTATTCACTTCCACTTAGGTCTTTTTTTTTCTGTCTACCACACAACTAAGAAACAGGCAGTCAGATACATGCCAGTGTTCTTTTCACCTTTGTTTTGTATACTTGTGTAGAAACACACAACATTTTACAAGTTTTTAATAATTTTAATTAGGATTTGATTCGTCAGTATATCGCTGTAATATATTGGTAGAGTTTAACTGATGTTCATGGAGCTTTTTTGACATAAATAATGATTAATAAAGTGATGAGCATTAATACAGTGATTAAGCATTTTTATCAAAAAAGCACTCAGGTGAATCACACAACTAGCCTTTTTTTTTTCTTTTTAGAATGTTAAGAATAAAATACTTATATCCTTATCTTCTAAAGTCAAAGAAGAGAGAAAAATCCCCAAGTCAGAGCACCTAAGCTTGGGCTTCTGCCCTGAACTATTCATTTGTTTGAGGTTATTTTTCACCCCTGGCCATAAGCTTAATTTCTTCTCTTTAAAGCCAGTCTTTTCAAATGTACCACCCTAGTATTGCTGCTATTACAGTCAAGTAAATATAAGTAAAATGCCAGAACTACAATCAGCTCAAGTCCAAAAGCTTCCCTGCTATGAATTGTCTCTAATTTTATTATGGAAAAACTAAATTGCATCCTAACATTTTGTATAATGGAAAATATAAATGAACATACAGAAAATCATTGCAATATATTTCTGCTGCTATACTGTAAGATCATTCACCTGAAGTTAATTTCTCTATATAGAGTGAGATGAAACCAGAAGGCTCCAGCACTAGTAGCTCTAGCTCAAATTCCACATCTGGAACTGTTTAGTAATGTATATGTAAAAATTATCTTGATAGACAACACAATATAATCCCACTCAGACAGCATTACACTCCTAAGTGATGTTGCTGTCTCAATTCAATAATTCTAACACTATCACTGCATATAGATTTTCTACTGTTATATATGCCATGTCTCCTAGTTAAGTTAAGCTTTTAGTCAAAGGCTGGAGGCATTGATCACACAGAAGGATACATATAACATGGGAAGTGCATCTTTCTGCAGATTACTTCCTCCTGCTGGTTTATGAATAGATGATGTCCCAGTATAACAGAGAAATGCAAGCAGCTGCAGCAATTAGACATGACAAGATTTTTTCCACATACTGTTATGTCTAATGAAGTGTCAGAGAGTGCAGTTTCCCTGACTTTTAATTACTGCACCACCCACAGTTAGTACAAGTTCACCTACCTCTTCTGTCTGAGACATAATTCATCTTTTTAAATGTATCCTTATTAAAAGTGATGGGCCCCAGCTTGGACTTTTGCTAAACAGTGTAATGCAACAAAAAGGCAACATTATGGTAAAGCAGTATCTTTTGGAGCAGACATTCTTTTTCACTTAGAAAGAACATTCCTTTTCTTTCCTAATGGACCAAATCCTCTGCCTTCACAAATCAATGACTTTTTTTCATCAAAAATAAGTACAGGCTTTATTTGACAAATGTTTAACGTTTCCCTTAGAATATCTTGCATAAATGAGTAGACTGAAGAGGAAAAAATCCTCAATGTTATCCTGTATCTAAGATCCCAAGGAAATTCTCCTTAATCATTTTGTTATATTTTATAAAGGTTAAATATAACTATTAAAATACAAGTATTTCATTGTGAATATGGCTCAACAAGAATTAGGGCTGAAATCTGGAAAGTGCGGGAAATACAGTTTTTTAGGTAAAATGTTATTCCATTAAACTGACATACAAAGCAGTTTGCATTAGACTTTTCCAGAAATATTGTTACTATTTTCTATATTTGCTAAATTTTTAAGAGGAGATTAAAACCACAGGATTTTTGTATTTTTTTTTGCCATCTATAAAAGTCTTACATGATATGAAGAATGTTTTAATAGTAATGTTATACCACATACAATAAGAAAAATTAATGTTGAAACAAGGGATCTGCACATCTCAGCTTTAAGTGTAAACTGCATATTTTTTGGTAGCTACAGTGCTCCAGTAGATATGAGACCAAAAAAAAAGAAATTCCAAAATAAAATCTTCATTCAGAACAAAAGTTATTTACTGGTCTCCCTTAGCTTTAGTTCTAGCACTAAACCCAAAGCAGGGTCAATGCAAACCTTCATAGTTAAATGATGTGTAGACACTTGCTTACTGATAGCCACAGGTTAAGCAAAGTTTGGGGAAATGCTATCAAGCTCAGCTTCCCATACTCACAGGCAAGACCGATTATTCTCCAGAACAGAAAGGTTAGTGATTCTGAGACAAGCTAACATGCGATTAAAGTTATAAGCAGGAAGATTAAGAAAGTATGAGGTGCTCTCTGCAAGAGTATTTCAGACCTGTGGAATCCCCTCCAGAAATTCTTTGTAAAGAAACATCTGCATCACCTCAGATGAAAATGTCAAATGATGACAGATGAATACATGTGTATTTTCAGAGAAGTGGGAGGCTTGCATAGAGGTGGTATGAACATTTGTGGTTTGTCATGGAGAGGAGGATAGTAAACAGGACTGTGGTCCGGGGAGCCAAGAGGAGCCCAGGAATTCACATAGGTAATGCAGTGTGCTGAAGGAAATCAGGTTTCAGCCTGAGTAGTTGTTCTTGCAGCTGCTTGAACCAATTCCCTAAACCATATGAACAGGTTAAAACATTAATCTGTTCTTTTAGGACAATAACAAGCAATATTTGCTGAGAAGGTCTGGCATAGAGAAAGATAAAAATACTCAGTGGCCAAAAGGCTGAGTAATAAGAATTTTGCCTCAATTTTACTCTTAAAGATTATGCTTAAAGAACTGGAGAAAAATAAGATACTTGAAAAACAGAAAAAACAAGATGCATAGTTTTGCATCTTCTGTGAGGTGAGAATTTTACATATGTAATATAAAATTTAGAAAGGAGATCACATCTAATATAAATTACCAGAGGTGCTCAGATGCTACCTTCTGTTCAGGGTGTAACTACTTATTTCTGCATATATGGACCTTCCAACATGTCAGCAAAGCAAGCACTAACACATCTCATTCCTGCATTGCCTTCCTATCATTTGGGATCAGTATGATTATCTACTGAGGAGGAAAAGTCTAATGTTAAGATTGTTTTTAAAGGGACACTAATCCTATAACATCATATTTTATGAATTGAGAAGTTTTAAACAATAATACAAAAACTTTATTGTTCCTTATTCCAGTTTGGAAAAATAACCATTAAATTCTCAATAAAATAAAAGTTGTAAGACTCGAGTGGAAAAATGTATTTCTTGCTTGAGAGACACTAGTATAAGATGTAATAGGATTAAAAGATCTAAAATTAGGTGCAGTTGTTGAGTGATCTTGGGTCTTTATTACGTATAATATACAGAAACATGGAAGCATTTGTTATAAGTTATGAGGTATAAGCCACACAGCCTTGATCAGCAAAATTCTTTATAGCTGACAAAGAAAATTCTGCAAACTATCTGGCAAACTGGGCTATCAGCTACAGTAAATCTAGGCTACTCCCTTTGTGAAAACTCTCAAGACTATATTATTTTTTTACTGTTGCTCTATAACTGTACAGGTTCTGTACTGAGGTTTAATCATTAATAAAAAGAAAACTACATCCTAAAAATAATAGCAAATTATGAAGTTGCTAATTCAATTTTCACAGTGATATCAATACAAACACAAAAATTCATATTTCATTAATTCTGGTGAAAGAGAAAAGGACCTAATTTACAGTGTTGTAGGAAAGGGTTTTTTTTTGTAATAGCAGATAGTACCTTATGATACTGAATTTCACACTTTATAATCCAAAGAACAGAGAAAAATTTTACCTTGAACTGTGAGAACATCTAAGAAAACCTCCTGCATATCTTTAGGCAGAAAGCATCTCACACAGAATCACTCAGGTTGCAAAAGACCCTTGGGATCATCATGTCCAACCATTAACCCTACTCTACAAGTTCACCCCTAGGCCATGTCCCCCAACACCACATCCAAGTGATGTTTAAACACATCCAGGAATGGTGACTCAACCACCTCCCTGGGCAGCCCATTCCAATATTTCACTACCCTTTCCGTGAAGAATTTTTTCCTAGTGTCTAGTCTAAACCTACCTTGCTTCAGCTTTAGGCCATTCCCTCTGGTTCTATCCCTAATTACCTGAGAGAAGAGACCAGCACCAGCCTCTCTACAATGCCCTTTCAGGTAGTTGTAGAGAGTGATGAGGCCTCCCGTCACACTCCTCTTCCTCAAAATAAACAGGCCCAGCTCCTTCAAACGATCCTCATATGATCTCTTCTCCTTATCTGCTATGTCTTTGATCAGTTTTTGCCTCTCTAACTGTGCAGTTCTTCCAGAAATTAAGGCTACACCTTCATGATAAAACAACAAACAAAAAATCTATCACTTTGGTTGGTTGTTTAACAGAAAAAGAAGTTAAAGTAAAAAATCAGACCTACAGCTTCTCCAAGACATATTTAAACACGACTGGAAACTATTTTACTAAGACAAAAGAACGCTGTCTTTTAGATGTTGGAGCAGTTTCACAGTTATTCTTTATTAGTATTCAGGGGGCTGGTTTATTCTTTTATAATTTTTTTTCTTCATTCTTAGATGAACACTTTTTTTTTTTTCCCTTGAATAACAAGAACCTTAGATTTGGGCCAAAATTATACTGAATTGGTCTTCTATCTTTTTACTGAATTCCATATATTTCATGTCTTCATAGTTATATTTAAAAGGCAGAAAAAACACTTAATATGCAGAACTATTACTAGTAAAAAAAACATGCCCTGAAAATACGTGTTGCTTCATAACTCACAAATCTTGAAGGACTCTAATGCTATGATTTATTTTACTGTCTTTTTATTGCCTGTGGAGTTGGTGTTACCTACAGATCTCACCATTCATCTCCCAATACTAAATGATCTGCAGTAGGGTTTGGGGGAGAAGAACAAAAGGAAAGCTATCTTTCTTTTTTAGAAATATAACTCACTAACCTTGAATTAGAAATCAGACATTTGTAGGTACTTCATTTTATATTTTTTGTTATATCTCATTATTCACCTGTATGTCCTTATGGGAAGATACCACAATAAAAGCATAGTTTCCATACCTAATATTTTGCATACTAATCATATTTTCCAAACCTAATTAAAACTATACAGATGAAGACTACTATAGAAATAATATTACACATCCCTAAGTGCCTTTTACAAGAACATAAAGCTGCTTTTCATAGGAAATAAAATGAATTGCTTGTTTGCATTTTCTCTCAAAAATATCAGTTGAAATCTGTGCTATTTTGACATCAAAGAAAGCCATTTACTGAATTTTACAGAAGAGCAGCAAAAGGCCACATGGTATTAAAATGCATACTTCTGAATCTGCTACATCAGTAAGTTGCTTCCATGCCTAATTCTCCCATCTCTGTTTCTCTCTTTTAAGACCTGAACTCAGTTCCTGTCATTAAATATTTTGTCAATGAGGTGAGAACAGGTTCAGGGACTAGCAATAATCCTGAGATTTGACTACAGAAGGAGGGAGGGAGAAGACTGCCATCAAATGCATGTCTCTGGAAATGGCAAGCCCTCACCAAGGGTGCATTTTCCACTTTAAAAGAGGAATATATTCACACATTTACAAACCTCAGGAAAGACTCCAGTTAATGGCACACTTGGTAGATATGGAGAGCAGAGGAAGAGAAGACTAGTGCCAGTTCACTGGAAATAACCCACCTGCCCCCTTGAAAGCCCCCCCCCATGGAGCTGCCCAGAGCAACCTGGCCCACATCTTGGGGCAGGGACTGATCTGTGGAAAACAACATAGCTGTGACTCACCAAGCAGAGGCTGGTGTAGATCACAAAGCAATGAAGTCTTGTCAGACCCCCTTCAATTCCCCCAATTCCAAAGTTACTGCATGTTGGAGATGAGTGAAGGCAGATGCCATTCAGATAGTTTGGAGAAAAGAGACAACATTGGCGTCCACAACAGACAGATAGTTTTGAACCTCTGTATGATCATGGCACACTCTGTGCTCCTCCTTTAGTGTAACTCATGTAAGAGCTACTCCCAGTCACAGTCTCCAAATGAAGCTGCTAGGAAATGGTGCCACAAATGTATATTCGAATGACATACTAATTCAAATAAAAGGCCCGAAAAAAGGTAACTGTAAATAGCTTTTTAAATGTTTCATCAAAAACTGAATCAGCTTCTTAATTAACCAAGGTACTGACCCAGACTCTAGGGACATCAATGGGCTGACTTACTCCCCTTATCCCACACCAGGAGCAGTTGAGTTGTCTAAGCACATAAACTTCCAGTGATATTTTGGATCTTCAGGATGTCAGACATTCATATAGGACCAACAGATGTGATAGGACTAGGAGACAGCCTTACTCTCCTGCAAGTGGAGGCCAGGTAAGTATCTAACATGGTTAGCATCTGCAGTATCTAACACTGTTTAGACACCTATAGTAAGAGCATCAAATTCCCACCACAGGGAGAAGACTATGCAATGCAATTTGCTATGTTGCTATCTCAGATTGGATGGAGAAGCCAAGTGGTTCTGATATTCAATCCCTTGGGAAAACATAAAAAAAAAAAAAACAAACAACAAACCAAACAACTTTGAACTTCTATATAAACTGTGTAATTGCCTTTGACAGTTTCCATATTAAATTATTTCCTAGGAATGCATTTTCAAGGACTTCTTATGCTGTACTTTGTAAGAACAGTGCACACAGTATTTGGTAGATTTAAGGATTTATCATATAAAGACTGTACAAACTATGTAATGACACAGCATAGAAGTATGAAATTTTGTTTTATGGATAAATCAGTATAAAAATAGTTTATTTTAGACAGATTTTAAAGATTAAGATTTCTGAACAAGTTTGGGAAAAAGTTGTCTATTTAGGAAATGCAGTGATTTTAAATTACCTTTGATCAAAAGAAGTAGCCTTCTAAATCAGTTTTAACTGATCATTAAATGTGGGTTGTTCAAATTTTAGAGTGGAAAGAAATAAGAACTGCAGTTAAGAGCATGGGGCCACAATGAATTCTTGTCATAGCAAGTACTTAGGTTTGGATTTCTGCCATCTCCCTCTCTGACTGATGCTTTTCATGTGATTACAGCCTTGTATGAAACAAGCAAAATAATAAAAAATCCCAGATCCTCTAGCAGTAGGTTAAAATCAGGGATTTTGTTTGACATGGACCAAAATTTGAGGTACTGACAATGGACTCTGTAGATTAGCTGGGAATATCCAAGTTCCCTTTGTTCTAACTACACGGAGGAACCACTTTCCTGACTATGAAACTCTTGAGAATTCTGTTGTCTGATGTTCTGCTCCTGGCTTTGGGAACCAAGTTTTGTTGTTTTTATAAGAAAGGTGACAGAGTTTTAGGGGTGTCCTAGTTTGGGTTACAACTAATTCTGTTCAGTAATTTTACTTTTCAGATCCCAATCTGTGTGTTCTTGAATCCAGTTCCAGAAAACAGCTCCTGAATCTGGTTCCTATCTGCCCCTGAGTCCAGTCTGGGACTTAGCCTGTGTCTGCTCCAGAGCATCCGTGGTGATTGTGACATAATTGCCATCAGGGGAGCTGGGTTAGATACTGGTTTTGTATGCATTTGTATATATTTCAGTTTATTGTTATTATTTTCATTAAAGCTGGTTTTGTTTTCCAATCCATAAGTATCTCCCTTATTGCCTTTCTCTTCCGTTTGGGAAGGGAGAGGGGTTAGTAGAGTGTGTCTGCCATTTGTCTAGTGGCTGGCCCAGCCCTAACCCTTCTCAAGGCGCTATCTAGTTTTTGTTCTATTACCATGAATGAACTAGAAGTAACTTGATGTCCTGTTACACAGTTACACCACTATTATTACCATCCATTACTTCTGCATTCAGTAGACTGGTATGCAAAGGAACTTTTGCTGCCATTCAATGACAATGACGAACTGGGACACTAACAAGAGCCCTATCAGATGTGGGGAAACCACGTCCCATGTGCTCTGGAACCCTGAAAGCCTCCAGGAGCACAGCTCCTCCACAAGGCAATGACCCAGAATCCACAGTGACCCAACCAGCAGCAGAGCAGAGCCATCACCAAGAAAGGCTCAGCCTCATCGCACCTGAGCATTGCAAGCAGAACAGGGCTGCTGACAATAATAGGTTACCTGAACCAGTCCAGTCACCTTCAGACAAGTTCAGTGTCAAGTTAGGTCCAATGTCCATTAAGGAAGTCCATTCAACAAGTGAGAAATAGCAGAAGGCAGACATCAGCCTGCAGAAAAAGCAGCACAACCCAAGAAGGGAATGGGGGCCCAGCCTGAACTGGAATAGGGCTCCTGGTCCACAGGCAAGGCAGTGTGGGAGGTCCCTGATGAAGCCAGTCAGGGCCATTATGACCTGCAGTGCAAAGCAGTCCATCCTTACTGTCTCCAGGCCCTGCACCTAATGCCTTTTAAGTCAGGCATTGCTCACAGTGAAAAAAGAGATGCAGAAGCTATAAATCAGTTGGTCTGCAGTGTACAGAGCCAAGGGCCATTATTATGATCTATTATTTCTACTACAGGAGCAGTTACAAGAACCAAGGCTCCATGGTTCTTGGCACTTCAGAATAGACCTTTTCCACATATAGGACATGACTCCATAAGGATGATAAGGAAACAAAGGTATACAGGGGGAGAAAGATGGGTGCAGTGTATAATTCTGTGCAATGAACAGCACTCTCACATCATCTCTTGTTTAAATGGTTAATCAGTATTGCTCAGTGTTTCTTTGCTTCCTCCCCTACCTGAAGTCCACAAAGCCAACCGTGGGAGCTCTGAACTGTTGAAGAAAATCTAATTAACTCTCATTTTTCTCATTTAACTTGACAATTTAATTGGTTTCACTGTTTATAATGTGTATGTTATATATCTATTTATCTCCATGAGCTAGTGATGCCTTTAAACAACTGTACTGGGTTGTTTCTTTTGCAGTTTGTTTTTTTTTTTAGTGGGTTTCTGTTGGTTTTGTGTTTTGTTGGGCTTTTTTTCCCCAGTAGATTATCTTTCTGATTTCTGGTATGAGATATCTTTTGGATCATACAACATACAATAGTCTTTCTGTCCTTGAATGCTAAAATCTAGTAAAATTCTCACTACAAGGTATTTCTAAGTCAGGATGAGGGGGAGAGCAGTGATCCATTACCAGGACAAAGTAAATGTTGTCTTCTTCTGACTTCTTATTATGAGCACATAACTCACATCACCTGCCTAATTTTTATGACTGACCCTTTCCTGTCTATACACACTTTAATTAATTGGATGTGACTATTTCAGAAGACTTCTGTATGTCTTACTGTTTTGTTATGACAAGCTCTGGGTTCAATTAAATTAAAATGACAGAGTTTGTCTTGTTTCATTTACTTTGCAATGCTTAATAAGGTTGATATGGAAATAATGTCTGCCTGCATCAAAGGTATCTGTGTGAAAGATATGGATACATAATCTATATTCTATCCCTGTAAAGATATGATTTTTGAGTGGAAGCCTGTGATTAATTCTCAACTTTGAGTATAGGACAGATTGATATACATCTATGCTGAAAAAATTGTAGCCTATTAAAGCACTGTCAGCCAGAGCCATTCTGAGTTGAATTACTGGTGACACAGTATTACTATTTAGAACACACAGAATCATTTCTGAAATGAATAAGGAACAATGAAACCATTAAATTGTTAAGCTTTGTATATTATTACACATGGTTATAGGCCATATGCCTGGGAAGTAAACAGAAATAACATTATTTTTCACCAAAGAAATGCCAGTATCACTTATCTATGTGCAAAAGGGGGAAGGGAGAGCAGCATACTGCAGACAAGAGACAAGTTATAGGTGAAGTTACTCTGTCATGCACACAGTTGTAAATCTTTTTGGTCGCTTTGTGTGTAGGCATGAGGTTTGAGTGTAAAATGACATTACACTGATCATACTTTGGCCTTAATTTGGGGACTTCAAGAGCTAGCAGAGTAAGCCAGTGTAATTCTAGCTAAGGACAAATTCATCTCAATAGGAGCTGTATCAGAAATATGTATCATAGATAAGAACATGAGAACATATGAGATGTATTCCTAAAATTAACTTTTATGTGATTTTTACAATTTGCAAGTACTGTTGAATGAAAAAAGGTGCTCATATGAATGTTCATGGATAATTCATAACAAAGATTGGAGACATCTTGTAGTCAACTGAAAGTAAACAGCCAAATCAAAGTCGGGAAGTAAAGTTTTTTCTAGAGGTAAAGGTACCTATTGCTAACTAATACGATTAGTTAAAGTACTGCTAGTAAAATACACTGCTAATTAATAATACAGAGTGAAATGTCAGACCTTTAAAATTACAGCATAGCTCATTTTGACTTCAGTATGGATAAGATTAATGAATACCTCTTCATGTAAACAGCAATGAAATAAATAAATAAATAAATAACCTATTATACTGCCAAATCTTTGTTAAAATTCATTTTCACTAAGCAATAATTTTTTAGCAACTACTTTCTATATCCATGGAGGCTTCTGTGTTTAAAAATGGGCCAATTACTGAAGCCACTGGCAGCAACCACTCATATTTCTTCATGTTTCTTCATCAGTGAGCGTGGAAACTTATTTCACTTCTCAGTGGTCTGGAATTCATACAAAAGTTTAAGCTGTAACCTTTTTACAGTCCTTTAAATGCCTTGTTTCCACCAGACAGGAGGTTCTGCTATACGCCTCACAAAAAAAGGGGGGAAAAAAATCACCCTTTCTCACTTCCTTTTTTTTCTGCTAGCACATATGTGGTTATATGTTATGGCCACATATTTTGTAATTGACATTCATATAGATTTAACAGGCAAGAGGGACTATCTCATTGGTAAACCCTGTATCATTTATACAGAAATTTATTGATCTGAGAGGTCACCCAGCATATAAACTTAAAAGTGCTGCAGCATTAATTTCTCCAAAATGCACAGAAACCTCCCTATTTGTATTTAGGTAGACATCCGAGGCCACACAGGAGTGGTCATGTTGTGGTTAAATCTCCCATTATCCCAGCCTTGCAGATGCCATCTTGTGCTAAGTGGCTAATCCATTTGTCTCACCATGACCAACTGAACAGATGCCATGGAGCTGGAAGCCTGCAGAGGGTGCTTCATTAGGCCAAACCCCTCACATTCTCACCCACGCCATAGGTAGCTCTGACAAAAAGTTAGAAGCACAAAGATTTAGGTGTTTCTTCAGGATGTGAACTTATTACTTGTCTCAGGAGAGAAATGCAGTAAGAATATAATACTTCCTAGAACAGCACCAGGTCAGCCAGCATGGCCTTGAGGGTTATGGTGAAATCTTAACCTCAGTGAGTGCAAAAGGAATGTTTTCAATAATAAACTCAGATACTGGGTTCAGTAGAGGAGCTGATGCTGGTTTTCTCATCTCCAGGGATCTTTTCCCCTTGCATGTAATCACATACAGCAGATTGTACTGTCAATTTACAGTTCCCTTTCTCCCTCTAATACTGATCCCTGGTACTAGGAAAGGAGAAAGATAAATATTGATTTTCAAGAGGGTGGCCTTCCTCTTTCATACAGCTCATCACTGTCCTTTCCCACATCCTTCATTATATGATCTGACACCTTCCTGAAAATAGACCTGTCTACTGCCATGTGTCAGACAGGTCATCAACATAGAGACTTTTAAGAAAAGAAAAAAAAAAGACACTGAGGAAAAGGAATGATGAATGCTACAGACCTAGAAGAATCCATTCAGTCAGTCCATTAATTTCTTGTCAGTTCTCATCAGGGACATGATTAACCACTTCAGAAATCACAGATGAAGAGTATGAATTACTATCAAGGTATGATATTAGTCTTTGTATATGGGAGAGGACTGTATGTTTTACCCCCCCAGATTCAACTACAATGACCCATCAAGTATTGTCTTTCTCATAGTTCCCAGATATTCAGAGACTAGTAATTTTTAAATAGAATATCTGTAAGACCTTTTTTCCCTTAGAAATTAATTTATTTACAGAAATAGGATCTTCCATAAGAGGTGCAGCAGAAGAAACATTACCATCACTCCTTCCCAGCAGCTCTGCACTAGCCTAGTAGAGAAGTAACAAGGTACAGCAGGTGGTAAAAAAATGTTCATGACAAGAGAAGGTTTGGACTTTAAAAATTTTATTCTTGAACAACAAATTTGGGGTAGCCAGCTATTACTATATACTTTCTTATGCCTTGTTTACAGCTTGCCTACAGTTTAAGAATTACGGTAGCTAAACCTACTAAGCACCACAAAGCATTCAGTTTCATCCAAAGAACTTGTATGACGTTCAAACAAGTTCACAAAATCATATTATTACTTGATTAACTCAGTCTTGGCACAATGTTTGCTCAAGACTTAAGAGGCAGGCAATGGACATGTGAAATCAGGTGTGGACAGAATGGACAGATGAAGTGTACCCAGATGACTTCACTAAGGTCTGTGATATAAACAATAAAAACTTCCTAGCCTTCACAACCCTAAATCAGATTATCAGTAATCATTTAAAACTAGTCAACCATCTTAAAATTAAAATTCTGTATAACCTCTAAATGTGTGGGGCTATTCTGCTAGTGATCTCCCTTTGATGACAGCTAACATTTCAGTCTCCAGAGGGGAAAAACCACTGATTTATCTAGGCTCCTCTGCATCTCAAGCTGGAGATAGAAATAATTGTTAGGCTTTAGAGAATGATGTTTAATTGTAATTGGTAACTTTTAGCAAAATGTTATTTGGCCTCGTGAGTGCTATATGGCACTCATATATATATACTATATGTCAGTCATCTTTAATACCCCCAAAATTAGAGGAAAAAAGCTCACAGATTTTAAAAGCAAATAGTCTATCCCAATCACTCTACCCTTTCTTCCCTAGAGACACTCATTCAAACACAACCACAGAAACCATAAAAATTTGCTTCTAAATAAATTCTCTTCAAATTATATCAAATCTGATTCTAAAGTCTCTAATGGTAAATGCGCCTTCTCCCTTGATGTTTGGTGTTTAGTTGCACTGCTACTCCTATGCTTCAAGGAGACTTCATCTTATTGCAAGTTCGATATGTTTTAACTTCACCTTCCAGCAATTGTCTTTTTTCACATATACAAATATAAATAACACAATATATCTGAAAAGTGAAATTTATCTTCCCTAACTTCGTATTCTAAAAGTTAGCTACATCATCTAAATTGACTGGTTAGTACATAGCACCCAAAAGACAGGTATGCACCTAGTTTATTCATTCACACCTCAATTAGTTAATTAATTCACACCATCTGCTTCTATTAACATTATCTCCTAGAAGTTTCACTTCTCAAGGTACCCAAAGGAGATGACTAGTTGACAAGTTCTGAGGTAGCTAACATTTCGGTGTACATATCCCCATACCACTTTCCTAGGGTGTAAGAGGCTCAGACAGCTGTGTTCTGCAAACAGCTGTTTCTGCTGAGAGGGTTACCACTTGCCAGCTGTTCCCCAGCTTTTGGACATACTCTCTTGCCATTTTGCTGATAAGGCTCCTTTGCACAGTTCATGTGAAAAAAGCTGGATGGCTTGGATGAGATGTTTAAAATGTCTAATCTTAAGTAAAATATGTTAGGGATCCTCAGGGTTGGGGAAAATGAGCTAGTTTAATTGAGGCAGTTTAAAAAGTAAATCCTGAATAACTCAGCACATTTTGACTGAAAGGGGGTGCATAAGCAGCACAGATATGTAATCAGTCACTGTTATATTCCCATTTTAGTTGCAAATGAGACAGAGTAAAGACTGAAGTAACTTATCATTGGTACTAAAGCAACACTGGTAATGCACCTCACACTTGCAAACTCCTCATTTCTCTGGTCTTACAGAGATCAAACATATTGGAGTATTGCAGAGCTGACACTCACAGCAAATCAGTGTTTATTTTCTATTAACCAGGTCAAGAATTTGGTCCTTCTTTTATTACCTCCTTGCTGTAAAACCCTGGCCTTTATAAACCTCATCAGAATTAAGGAAGTCTGGTGCCATGTGGGTTTGTATGTCTCATCTGTATTCTCTGATGTCTCATATTTTTCAAGTGCCAATCAAGGTATTCCCAACCCCTCCCTCACACATCAACCCTCAGGTGTCAGATTAAACACTCCCCTCCAGAAGTGGCACCACTAAGGTCACCTGTTCCTCCTTCAGAGACCTTTGAGGAATCTGAGGCTGTCACATCCTGTTGCTGATGTGTTCAAAGAGCTTTGGTGTATGATGGGTGTGGAAACAATTATGCATGTAAATGCCCCCCAGATAATGATCATGTATCTTTTGTTCTCTTATGGATGTCCTGATGCATCACCACAAAACAAATGCAATTCACTAGGAGCAAAAATTGGGGGGGAAAAAAAACAAAAACACATTTATCTTTAATCCAAGCTCTTCTTTTTTTTTTTTTTTTTTTTTTTTTTTCCCCAGAGGTTTGGGATTTTTTATCTCAGTGTGTGTAGCACTTCTTGCAAAACATTAATGTGTACTTTGCATTTAAAGTACAGAAATATCTCTGGGGAAACACTACAAATTATGAAAGGATTGAAAGTATTCTTTAGTTTTACATCAATGCTTATTTAAAATACAATCTTTTAATAGTGTTATATCATCAAAGTCTTTCACTTCATGGAATTCAGGAAAGAAGACTGTAAGAGATTCATTATAAACAAATGTTTGACTGCATCCTTTGCAGCAATATGGAGTGTTCCTCCACTAGGTCTCACCTAGAAATGAATAGTGCTTCTAAAGTGACTATTTTTCCTCAGTGATTATATATACAATCTAGAATAGGTTAAAAACATACATCTAAAATTAGATGAGAGGAGCCTCAGCCACAGACTTCTGAAAAACAATCACTTTTGCACATAGGAAAAGCTTTAACAGAAAGGTAATCTCTGAAGAAGTTCTTATTTTAGTCTGAAGTCACCTGAACGTTTTAGAATCAACTATGAAACTGATGAACAACTCTTAAAATCCTCGCCTGATTTTCTGTTTATGTGTGTTTGTTATGCAAGATAATGAGCACAACGGATCTGTCTATTCTGACAAAACGGGTAGTAAATCTGGCCACAGGAGCTCTTATCATCCAGCTGATAGTTCTTAGGTCCCTTGCTGTTTTGGGTTGCTCTGGATAGCCCTCTCAAAGACAATTCCAGTTTATGGTTCTGGAAATTATTCATTCTGTGGACTGACCCCAAAAGCCAATACAGAAGAAACAAGAGACAGAAGCAGAGTCTGATTTTGTATGAACCAGCAGGATTTGGCCCCTAGGTGCATTTGTCACAGAGGACCTGATGCAATACCACCTCTTGGTTTCATGCTATAGGAATATCACTACTACATATTCTTATATTACATCAGAAACTTTGAACTAAAAAAACAAAAAAACAAAAAAACCCAAAGAACCCAAAAAACTGATTTGTTTCTCAGTTTAGATGCAGGCATTGGAGATGAGCCTGATAACCCTAGTAAGGAAGAAGACCTCCACAAACTCTGACCCAGTGCACAGGAAGAAAAGGTCTTTTGTGTGGAGAAGCCATGCGTCAGGGCTGAGCCTGGGTATCTTTTTCTCTGCCTTCCTCTCCTCCAGTGGCTGCCAGACTCTCCGCTAGCAATGCCTGCTCTAGGTTTCCTTCCAATGGGATGGAGATTAAAACCCCGGGGGGGGAGGCAAACCTTTTCTTGATGATCTTATATGATGCAACCAGATTATTCCCCCCTGGAGCTTCCCATTTGATCATATCCGGATGAACAGAGATTCCTCTCCAGACCTGGGGAGAAGAAATCCTCCATTTCTCCTTTTTTTTTATGTGCAATATGGGAAGATCTTGTTTATAGTGCTTCTGAGCAAAAGCTTCAGGCCCATTGATTCTTTTCAGATTGCAAATATATTTAGCTATTCAATGTTCTTTACTGGCTACAGAGGGAAAGTAGCTTGTATTGAACTGGGATAAATGAGACTTGTGTTTCCATTCATCCTCTGCTTCTATTTGTTAGGAAAATTCATATCTGTGTAACAGATCTCACAATCTTTAAATTAAGTTTGCTAAAAATCTACAGGGTTTTTTGGTGGGTGTTTTTTTTAATATTTAGGGCAGGGTTCTACGTCTTGAAGCTTACTCTAGTCTATAATCATCTATTAAAATCAAGCTGTCAAATGTTTTCTTACAAGCTGTGGTAATTTGTGAAATCTTTCTATGCACCATTTGTGGTCTCCAGACGATATTATGCTATTAAACCGACATATTATGAAATTACAGTGTACAGATGTGAATTTTGATGCTGCGATACATGTTTTTTCTTTTCACAGCATGGTAGCCCACATGAATTTCTGTGCCTAGGTCATTACTGAGCTATAGGGTCCTGACTTCACAGAAGGGTGTCAGATGTGGGCTGTGCACTTGGTAAGAACATGCCTCAAAGTCCAGAGCTAGAAGTAGCGCTAGCACTGTTCTCAGGCTCCAGAGATTTATAGCATGTGAGTTCTTATAAAATGTAATGCTAACACAACTGTCTGGAGATCATCCAGTCAGGGAAGGAGCTCTCAGGGAGCTGTGTGCCTGAAATAAGCCAGGATCAAACTGTGCATACTAATTTTGAGAGAATTTGAGTGTCTTTTTTTTTTTTTTTTTTTCCCACTTTATTATGTATTATTAACACACTGCCTAAATAATTCCTTTAATTACAGTTAAGATACTGAAAAAAAAAGAAAGATCTTTTAGAAAAGGGAAGACTGAGAACAAGCTGACAGAGGTATAAAAAGCAGGGCAGAACATGAGCTATTTAAGGAAAACTGTAATGTGGTTACAAGAGAATGAGAGGCAGTGGAGAGAGACCTTTTTCACAGAAATTATATGAACAAAATATATGCCAATTTTCAGATGATGACAATGAATTTATGAAAGGGACTATAGGACCTAGGGACCTGTAATGACCCAGGTTCCTAGTCATGTTTCTGTGGAAAGTCACTAGGGAGTTGAACTATTTGGTTATGTTTCTACATAGCTAATTGTGCTTTTGACTCCTTTGAGGAAAGAAAGCAGAGTAATGTACAGATAATGTGGTTTCTTCTGTGAGGAGTTACAAACTAATCACTTCACTAACAGCAATTCTCTGGTATAGCACATATCCCTCCCATTTCCTGGAACAATGAGTTGTTTGGGAAGAACAAAACTGATTTATTTTTCTGAAACAAGCTATTCCTTTTTCTATTTATGAATATTCAAAAACTTTCGGTTGTTCTATAAAGTGGCTGGAAAGTATGGCAGAACTCATAAATCTTTTCATTTTCCCTTCACTCCCAAAAAAAAAAAAATCTGAAACATATGTGTTTCCACCAGGTCTAGTGAACTCACTGGAGACTAGTAAGAAGAGATTCTCATGAGTGTGCCTGGCCCTGCTCCACAGCATGCAGGCAGCAGGAGGAAAGCAAGAGAGGCTGTGCTTTCACCCATCCATTGCAGCACTTTGGTAAAAGTGTGCAGGATAAATTATTTGCTCTGTATAGATGCTAGAGAGAGGAGAATGACACCAAACAAGCACATCTAAATACTGTGTCCCTGAAAAAAAAATCTCTTCAGTATGAAGCTTAGCAGAGACCTCAAATACTCTGCATAGGTAACGTGGGTGTTGCAAACTTTTCTAACATAACCTGGAAGAATCGGCCAGAAGTTTAAGTATATTCAAACTATCCAATATTAAAAATATGTTTTGGGGACAATTTTCATGTAATTTTACCTAAATGTTCACAGGATGCATATTTTACCAGCAGAAAAATAGAAAACTCTGCAGTATCTCTTTAGTCTTTAAATCCTTTAACTCCTGCATATCACCATATTTACAAAGCACAATACTCATTTCTAAGCAGTATTTGCTTATTTAAGACCAGCTGCTTCCTGACACAAAATGCCATTTAAACAAGTAATCCTAGCTCTCTGACAGCCTTACCGCTTGGCCTTTCAGGAAACTTTTTTTTTCTTTCTGGTATGTGAACACTTGCACTCTCACCTGCAGTTCAGATCAGCTCCTGGTTGCTCATAAGGCTACTGCTTTGCTGTGAGGGGTGTGATTGTAAAAAACCTCAAGCTTTTATTAGCAGTCGTGGTCCTATTCACACCCCTAATCAACCCCGAAATTGATATTCTTCATCTCATCTGCATAGGTCATCTGGCAGGTCACTGCCTGTGTTACATTACACCAGTGTTTTTCCACTAACCCAGTTAACAAGGTTAACTAGAAACGTGACAGACAGAAGAGAGAAGCTGGACACATGGCACATATTATTTGGTTTAGAAACTGGTGGAGGTTTCTCTGTGGCAAGAACATATGAATAAATGATTTGTGATTCGGTCAAAAATAGTTTCCTGGGTTTTTTTCTGAATGTCAAATCTCTTGAGAGGCCAAATCATGTTGCTCTCTACCCTCTTGACTACAGCAAACTCATCTTGAAATAAACTATTTGCCTGAAAGCAAAAGAAAAAGAAAGAAAAAGAAGAAGAAAGCTATTTTATACGAGACTGGCGAGACTTGAGAGAAGAGTGTTATAAATGTAACTGCCAATATACCATCTGCCTCTGCTGCTCCTTTGAGCCTAGTTCTTCTAATTGTGTCTTTAACAGATGACAAAACCCCTACATTCCTCTTGGGCACTGTAAAATAATAACAATTAAAACATGAATAATAATAATTAATGAAGTACACATGATGCAGTTAGGCTGCAGTCTGAATAGGCTGCATATTCTGCAGGAATCCTGTGTGTATTTCCTCCTGAGAGATTATTTTACAGGCATTCCATTGGATGCCTGGAGCTGTGGCCACCAGTCTTGGGAGGGCAGCTTTGCTCACTAAGTGACACACTGCAGCAAGCTCTATGTTCTGCATCGCTTCATGCTTTTTAGTTTCTACTGACAATAAGCAATTTTAGTGGATGGGCCACCAACCAACAGGATGAGCAAGCTGTGTTTTAGATATGAAACTTGTTAGAGGATAACTGCTTTTTTCCACCTGTTATGGTCAGCACCTCAAAAAGCCAATGAGAAAAATCAATTTGTTGCAATTCTTAGCTGATACAAGTAAGGCTTCAGAAAAATTGATTAAATAAGTAGTTATTATGTTATGGTAGAACTATGGAAGATTAGAAATCCATGGCAAATCCTGGATCTACATGAAATGTGTGTAGCTCTCAGTGCTTTATGAATGTGGCAACAAAAATTTGCAATGTGAGGAAGTCTGTAAGCAGATTGTATGTTCCTATGTATATTTTTATTCACATGACAAGTTTCACTTGATTACTGAATCAGGAATCTACAATAAAAATCTACTATACAAATCATGAAACTTAATTAATCCACTGATTACAGTCTGCCAAGTACAACAAGTAAAAGGGATTTCATCGGTTGCATTTTGTTGCAACGTATTAGTTCTAATATAAAAAAGAAGTGTTCTTACACAAAATGCATTTTCCAGTGTTTTGAAGTCATTTAAATGTCATTAGCTTCAGGCAAGAGACAAAGGTTGCTGAGTAGGCTTGGAAAGCAGATAATCATCATCTATCTGAGCTTCATTCTACTATTAGATTACAGTCATAATGGAAAATAAAAAACATGAGTTGAAAATATTTGACCATGAGACCTAAATGTTCATTGTTTTAATGCTAGCTGAGGAAATTCTGTGTGTCAGTTATCCAAAGGCACTTTTTTGATCTTATTTCCTCCACCAATATCTTTTAAATAGCTGTTTCTAATTTCATGACTGCTTACATCTCAATTTGCCAGAAGAGACGATTAAATGGACATGCAGCCATTTACACAAATACTTTTAAATACTTTTAATCTGTGAACCTTACTCCAGGGCTGAACAGGAATGAGGGATCTGGAAAGTTAGGAAAATGAGTAGCTTCGATTTTGCAGAAAACTAAGCATTTCACAGTCACGTTTCAAATTTCACACACACACACACACACAAAAAAAAAAAAAAAAAAAACTTCCGAAAAAAGAGAAGAAAATTCCATATTGTAGGAGGATAATTTTGCTGAAAGCAGTGTTCAGTTCTAAAGTATAAAATTGTCTTTTGGGGCACAGCCACCATTCCACCAGGAAGAAGAAAACCAGCCAACATCTTCACTGAGCAGCTGTGGCCAAAGTGGAAAGCATTAATAATGTTTAATATAATGTTTATGTAAATTAAGAAACAAAAGATTCTAGAGGTTCAGAAAAGTCCTCAGAAAAACTTCATGAGTGTCCTCTGCCCTAGCATTAGGATAGGACAAAGGTGGTGTTTAAACATCATGATTTGCTCCTGCAGGCCTGAACACTGGACACAGCTGCATCCTTGGATGCATTCACAGGCCAAGCAGACCATGTTGGATGAACTGAAGAAGCGGATCCAGAATTCTGAGCAACAGCCCACAGTTTAACTGAGTTGCACCAGCCTGAGGGTATATGTTAAAGAAGTCTAAGGCTTATTATTATTATTATTTATATGGCATACCAATTATCCTAAAAACTCAGAGATCACCTGGAGATCATTGGAGTTCATAACCAAGGTTCCCTCAGCACACGTTATAGCTGGGAAAAGTGACATCAATTTTTTCCCAGTAGATTTTTCCCAGATCTGTTATATAAGGCTGATACTTCCATTGCCAAGTGTGTGAAGCAACATACTGCTTTAAACTAGCAGAGCTGCAAAAAATTAGCTGGAACAATTAGCTGGATAAGCTGTAATCAGGTTTCTGCAGAATGCTATAATAGAACATTTGTTTTCACAGTTATTTTCTATTTGCAGTTTTTCAATGTCTCTATTTTATGTGGGGAAGAAAGCATATGACTGCTTTCAGACAATTTAACAACTAAATTTCCCATAAAAGCCTATGGAGAAACAGTCTTAGAAAGGTTTTTGAGATCATGAATACTACTAGCATGGTACCTGTATTAGAATGTCTAAGAGCTCACTTTGATGGAGTTATAATAAAATGTAGTACATCTGACACATCAACATTTATCTTGCTCTCCTCAGGTAAGTGGAAGTTCACTCAGATAAATGGTTTAGCTGGTAATATTTCCTATCTCATCCAGGGCATGAGAGAAGTGGCTCCCATGTGGCAACAGTAAAGAATAACTGTCTGGTAAAAACTAAAAGTAAAGAGCCCAAATGGCTTCTTCCAGGAGCCTTCATCAGTAGCTGTCCCAGGCAGGTAATAGGAATTTATAATGAAAGGCTAGACAGACAATGGATGAAACAGGACAATCAATTTTATCATGTTCTCCAAGCCTGTGTGTTGACTGGAAGAAACAAGTCTTACTAAAGAGAATCAGTTTATAGAATCAAAAGCAAATACAGAACCTCATTTACTAAAGGAAGCAAAGAAAGCATGTTAAAAGCATAGGGCCCATTAATTTTAAGGCAAGTCAAGAAGTCATTGTAATGGGAAAAATAAGAGGCTTTCTCTGGTCTTGAGAATTAAAGATGATCTGGAAGGTGGCAATGAAAATATTATATTAAAAAATATGTTAGAATCCAGCTCTGGAAGAGAACTGTAAAACCTTGTCCACACAGTTTAGCTAAGGGGAGTATCTTTGGCAGGATGTTCTCTAAGCACTTCTAAGAGTGAAGCCCTCACCAGCAGCTATCATGTATGTCTTGTTCTACCCAGGCAGCACAAGAGTCAGAAAGATCCATTGCAGGGCTAAATCAATCCTGACCATTTAAAGACTAATTCAGCTAAAGTTAGGCTGTTAAACAACGAATGCAATTAAAAGAAAGATTAAATTTTTGATTGTTTCTGGAGGGCTGGGATTTTTGCTGTTTTTTTTTTTTTTTTCTCTTTGTGTAGTACTTTGAATTTTTGTTTGACTGTTTTATATCTACCAGAACTGTGACCTAACATGTGTGCTGCAATAATGAAAATACCCTTGCAAATGGCTGTATGGTACTGTATCTTTCCTTGAGTCATTTACTGCAGATTATATTCTTCCTGAAATTGATCTAATGTCTCAAGCTGGTAAAAAACTATCTGAACTTTCACCTTCATTCTTTTTCCAACTGTTTCATTAGCCAACACAGAATGAATATACATATGGATTGCAGAAGTCCTCTAGGCTATTGGACTATTGTTTTCATCATCTCATTTTTAAAGGTCAAAACATCCTGCAATGCAACAAAGGTGAATGCACAGGGGAAATGAAAGATTCATAATAATCCTCTAAGGCTGGAAGTGTTGTAGTTTTTTCATACAGGGAGAACAAATTTTGAAAGCTAGTGTCACAAGCAGAATTTAAACCTAACCTTTAAAGTCAGCCAGGCAAGGTGCTGTGGCATCTGCCTTGTTTACTAGTCCCTCCCTGGTAAAAACTGGCTGCAGAAGGACCCTTGTCCTTTCTGTGGAGGGGCAGCACTGCACAGCACAGATTGGATAGCTGCCTATGACAGGCAATCGCTCAATGGCCTGATGTCTCCCCAGATGACTTTTATGAGAAGAGGAAAAGACTCAGCAGGAGAAAACAGACAAATGAGAGAATGAGAGGTCAAATATTTACAGCAGAGCTGTAAGACAAGAGGTCTGAAATCCCAGGGCAAATGGTAACAGGGTGGTAGGGAAAACAAAGTACGGGGTAAAGTATAAACACACAATAATTCACTTTAGATTGCCATGCAACACAATATCAAATAGCATAATTTACAATGCTAATAATTCATGGTCAGTACAAGTCAGTACAGTTTCAATCACTTTAAACTTTTGCAACCAGTTACAGAAATAGGCTTTAAAACTCTCAGGAATCTAGATTCCAGGTCATCACACAAGCACTTGCCTAGTACTTTGTATAGGATTTCAAAAGGAATCGGAGATAGGAGATTTATAAATATTTTCTTCCAAAAGGAAGAAGTATTAATTAAGATTTGTAATGCCTGTAAACATTTCTAGGTAAGAAGTGAAATTAATCTTCAGTTTTAGTTCACAGAAATGAACAGGTAGATAGATCTATGATGCATGAAAGTTGTATGCATCCTTTGTTTTTGTTGGCATACAAAATTTCTATCACATTTTTCAGGGATTTGGAAGAAAATAAATCTACAAATTTCCTCACAAAAAAAAAAAAAAAAAAAACCACCACCAAAACAACCCACACATCATTATGCAAAGGAAGATCTAAGAAAAGTAACTCCAGACTCAGGAAGTTTGCCACTACATAGGACTCACATAGATTAGGATGTTGCAGAAACTCAGCCCAGTGGGCACCAACTGAGGAACAACTTTTATTTTAATATGTAGCTTGTCGGGAGAAATAACTGGAATTCAGGTCCATGTCCTTACTGAAGAAACTGGTTTGCTCTCAATGAACTGGGGAAAAGAAAACTAAGCTATCACTGGAAAGTAAAAAAAAACCAGTAAATGCCTCTTTTATTTACAATGGGTTTGAGTCCTCCGCTAAAGCACTTGGGCATTCCAGCAGGATGGAAACATTTTGAATGGAAGTGGTACTTGGGGCTGGTAGGACCTTGTGTCAGGCTAACTGTGAATCTTTCCCAGACAAATGCTACGCAGGACATTCTTTCCTTTCCTCTTCTTTCTGTATCAGGATTGTCAAGGTGATTTGTGTCACCTCTGTGAAAGTGAAGGTAAACTTTCCTTATCACTGCAGGGTGAATTGTGTCAGGCATACTGTGGAGTAATTTTGACTCATCTGTATTCTGCCTTTATCCTGGAAGTTGAAAGAAAAGAAGTAAGTGCAATAGTTAGCGGTTTTGCTTCACTAGGAACACTTGCATAAATTTAAACTAACCTTTTAGAAACAAAATGCTTTCCGTAAAGGACAGTAAGATGCCTTCCACCACAAAAAATGCAGTCTTATAACTGAGGCATTTTCTCTGAAATGAATACTTTGGGAACAAATCCATATTTTGCAAGCAACCATGCAATTGATATAATTAAGTTATAACCCAGCTGCATCTCTTTTGGGAAAAATATTTTATGTAGCACTGTTTTTTATAACATTTTTCAAATAGATAGTTTCCTAAAATGGAATGGGAGATTATGAAAGAACCAAGACACCATAAAATGGTAGCCAAATATGGATTATTTAAAAAATAATCACAGGTAGCATTTGCAAGATTTCATTGTGCTTGGCTAAAAATACCTGCTACATACAAACAGACTATTGTTTCAGATAAAACATTCAACACTCACAAAGGAAAAAATTAAACCTTGTTATTTAAAGACATAAATGTTGAAACACACACATACACAACTTCCCCAGCCAAAATCAACAGGACAGTTTGCCTCCTCCCAACTCCATCATCAAATTCTGCTTTTTATTGTCTGAAATTATTGTTTTGTAGAACTCATTATACTGTAAGTTAGCTTTAAAGGCAATATTATGTTCTCTCTTTGCAGTACTATGGATTTGTCTGTACTAGCAAATTAACAAAAGCAAGAGCTCAGATTTGAGTTCGCTGACTTGATTATCTATTGAGTCCATCTAAGAGCTCTGGTAGGCTCTCAAATGAAAAAATATTACTTCCCCCAAACAACTTCTGTACAGTATTCAGGAATCAACACATTCAAAGGAACATTCCCAATAATTATTTTGCCTGCAATTGCTCTCTTTTGGAGGATAACAGAGTTTAATTGTATGGATACAGACCATTTCATGCCAGCTGGCCCCAATGCCAGAGACTGGGTTTCAGCCTGCTTAATTTATTGGTTAGACTAGCAAACTTGTTAGACTACATCAGTGAAAAGATTAATAATGCTATGCAAGTTGAAGTTTTCCTGGCTGAAGATTAAAAAAAAAAACAACAACAAAAAAAAAGACACATAAGAATGCCTTTCTTCAAAACTCACTTTCTTTTCAGTGTGTTGGTGACAGACCGAACCTTGTCAGACCTTTGCAAAGAGTCTTGTTGAAATAAAGGTGTCTTTGCTCTTTGCCTTAAGAAGAAAGAGAGTTTTAAAAAAGCAAGGAAATCTGAAAAGCCATTAAAACATGTCTGTGTGGTTCAAAGCAGTAACATTTTAACAAACTCTGTATTTTTAAACCCAATGTTTTTGGAAGGCCTTCAAAAGTAGAAATCTTCCCTTCACACCTGTTGTTTACAGTGACAGATCTTAACCTACATCTGCAAGAAGCTCAGGAGAAAATTCACAGTACATGTGGGGGTGGATGACCTGAAAACTTGTTTATCCCCATCCCTGTATCCCACCAAAAGTGCCCTACAATGCCCAGGATCTTTCCAGGAGCAGGGCTGCCTTGTGGGTCTCTGCAGAAACTCTCACCAGTCACAGACTCATCTGTGGTCCATGACATAGAATCATAGAATCATTTGAGTTGAAAAGGACCTTTAAAGGTCAGTTTGTAAAACTCCCCTGCAGTGAGCAGGGACATATGCAAATAGATCAGATTGCTCAGAGCCTCATCCAGACTGACCTTCAGGAGCTAGATTCTGGAACTAGATTCAGGAACACATAGATCAGGATTGAAGGCACAACGGATAGAGTCCTCCTTGGATGCTGGCCATTGAAGAAGAGAGTTTGACCCTCATGATCCCTCAGCTTTATACTGACTATGACGTATATAGGATAGAATATTTCACTGGTCACTTTGGGTACACCTCTCCTGTCTGCTCCTCCCTGGAGGTGTGGCCTTTTACTTTCTGTACTCCCTGACATGGTACACAAGATACAGCATTGACCTTGGTCTGCACACCAATCCATGGTAGTAACTCTAAACATCATGTGTTATCCCCGGTAGAAGGAGACACTGCCTGTGAAAATACACTGTTAACTTCAGAAAGTGCAGATACTTAGAAAACACCAAGCTGAAAAGTAAAATTACTGAACAGAACTATTTCTGTTCTAACTCAAATTAGGACACTTCTCATACACACACTTTATATATACCCTATATACA
The DNA here is from genome assembly GCA_025345505.1 of Todiramphus chloris collaris. Lineage (NCBI taxonomy): Eukaryota > Metazoa > Chordata > Aves > Coraciiformes > Alcedinidae > Todiramphus > Todiramphus chloris. The sequence goes on along the minus strand of JANVCC010000067.1, from coordinate 2,362,055 downwards.
CACAGAAACACACACATACCATATATTTATACTATGGAGATACATATAAAATACATATATAATGCATAATTAATGTGTTTATATATATACACACATATGATGCACAATTAGTGCATTATATCAGTGCAAAATTTTATATATATATACGTATATATATGGACTAATTGCTGTGTAATTAGATGTCTAAATAATGATACTGGTGCTCACAGGTTCAATCAAACATACATATTCAGAAAAGTACTTACCTCTATATAGATATTTTCCATAAAAAAGCCAACAGCAAGTGAAATGATCAAAAATGCAGCTGCATGCATGCAAGCTCATTATGAAATGAGAAGCCAATTAATAAAAAGTAGGCACTGTATAGTACTGTTTCTCAGTATCTTCATATCTTACATGACATAGTCTAGCTACACACTTTTCAGCCTGTTTATGTATTTCTCATTACACACATATTTGAGAGAATAATTCCAAATAAGAATATCCTGCTGTTTATTATATATTACCTTTATGAAGCTTACAGGTTGTGTGCGTGACAGAAAAAAAATAGCTTTAGGAAATAAAATATTTTAATTCCACAAAAGTATACATGAAAAAGTATGGTTTTCACCACGTTTCATTAGATTGTAACATAATGCAGGTTATTTTATTACTTGTTTCCAACTTGTTTTTTTTCAAATTTGAGTTTCATAGAGCAGTTATTTCTTAAACAGGTAATGGAGACACACAGAAGTGAAAAACATTAGCTCTATAAACAAACTAAATTAGCCACAATTACGTTTAAATTCTTCTCACACCCAAGAGGTTATGGAATAATATATGGGAGACCTAAACTGAAAAAGTGTAAATAAATAATCTAAGAATGCCTTGGTTAACTTGTTTACAACATTCACTATTCAAAATAATATGCCATGCTAAAACTGGCTGATTAATGATTTACACCGTAACATTTTAAACCTGACTGGTTGATCTACAAGTGTTTTGCAGCCTTTGTCCTGCTTTATTCCTGATAGTTTTGGGAAAAAGCTAACTTACCAAGGTTCTTAGAGAGACAGAATGCAGCTCAGAAGAGTTTATAAAGGTTGAATATTTTCCTTCATATATATGCAGGTACAGCTATGACAAGTAACATAAGTAATATTTATAAAAAACAATTCTGTAATTGAATGAAAGATGTTTAGTTCAGTTAATAAGCTGAATGTTTCATACCTTTTTTTTTTGATCTATTACAAAATATTATGCTAGTTCAGTGAGCTAAACCATAACTCAAGTAAGAAATATTTCAACTTTTATTAGTACTATCTGGACCAAGCATTCATTCTTCAGAGAAAGAAAGCAAGAGGTGATTGTTAATAATCTTTGTTGGTAACTAGCATGAAAAAATAACTTTTATTGCAGTCCTTTCAACAGCAATTGACTCTAGAAGATATTCACAATTCTTGAATCTTCACTTATCTACTTCCTGAAATTTCAGATCCTCACTGTGACTCATTATTTTAGCTTAAGGTCTAAGCTATTGAATTTTTTTCATATATTTTAAAATGTAGTTTTTACTCCTGCATTGAGAAATCTTGTTTAGTGAAAGCTTGAAATGTGATCCTCTTCTAAGGTAGCATTTTTTACTTTAACAATAGAAATTTAAATAAATTGGGAGTTTAAACATTGCAGACTTTCAAAATATCTTAATGTAAATTCTGGAATAAATTATCTAGTTCTGGTATGATTTTTTGCAGAAGGAATATGACATGACAGGCAGCTATATAATTTTGTTTCATGTGTAGTCATCCTAGAATGAATGAAGAACATTTATTAGAAAGTCAAACTCAGATGTAACAAAAGCCATGATGAAAAGTAGTATTTTTAGTAATGTTTTCCTAATTATTCTTTATATTCCAGTCTGACCTTGGGTATTTATAGTATAATTGACATTGTTATAGCATTACATGGTTGTGTGTGTGCAAAAAAAGAAGTGTACCATATTGTACATACATATAATATATAGCACATTTTGTTAAATGTAAAGTTCATACTAATGATATGCTATACTCTGTATATATGCTCTGCCTATAGAGTATAGCATAAATATGCCTGTGTATTGATTGTATACACCAGAAATGTAAGTCAGATCCATGGATTTTGTACAACTTTTATCATTATTGGATATATTTTAGGCATTTGTTTATCATAAGAATACTATTTTTCATATGTCTTGGTGCTTTCAAAACAGTTTAAAAGAACTATGTTTAACATCTTCCTGGAAAAATCATTTTTATGCACAAAAAGTACAAACTTGAGGAAGAAAGAACAAAATGTCACCAAAAAAAGCCCCACCACCCTAAGAAATCTTGAACAATGAGATACAGAAGGTGCAAAAAAACCCACCTGAAATCAGAACAACTACTTTATACCTCTTTTTTTGAAATGCTGAAAATAGCTATCTGATAGTCCTGAGTCCCAGTATTTAAACCCTGAAAATGTCTGTCTTGTGAAAAGGCTGGATAGGAGAACTGGGGGCTAATACTACTGTATTTGCATCTCAGAACAAGATAATAAAGAGAAGATACTTAGTGCAGAACTGCTGGAAGGTGTTCAGCCACAAGCAAGAAGTTTCAGAAAAGTGCCAATCAAGAGACCAGGTAAGCATAAAAAAAAATATTTCTGTAACATATCCATGTGTTATGTCTTAGCCATATGAAGATCAAGTTTTTGAAGATCATGGGGAGATCTATAAGCTATAGAGCTAAGTATATCAAACACTTATTTAGGTGAACAGTAGAATGTGTTGGAAATATTTAAGGTTCCCAGCTCCTCTTTTGGACCATGCTTCTTATGATCAGCATCCAGAAACACCTTCAGAATAATGACACAGTTACACTTTGCACCACTTGGGAGAGAGCTCAGAGCTTGATTCTGACGTGAATAAAAAGGGAGGAAAAATGAGTAAAGTGCCAAAGCAGTGTCTGAAATAGACTGAATCCTACTCATGACTCTTGAGATGTATTTTATAGTATATACTAACACTTTATTCTCTTGCAAGTATATTCCTGCTATCAGATCAGTCATGAAATGTTTGTGGTTAAGCTGATTGAAAAATAATTAATATAAGACCTAATCATTAAGAAGGACTGAAATGGAGGCTATGGCCAAATGTTGCAATAATTCGAATTTACTGGACCACATCAAAATTGCTGAGGCCACACAGGAAAAGTAGGTGAGTCAAATTTGTTTAAGAAAATGTGTGATAATAACTTTGAGTAGACAGATTTTCTTGCATTAGCATGCTTAGCCTGCTAGCACATTCTGCATCCAGCAACCAGCATATATACTTTTCCTGTCTCTTGCTTATTCCTCTTCCATTTTCTAAGCCCAGAACCTGCAACTCCCTCTTTGCCAGAACCACTTCCCTGGGTCAGGCCTTTCTTCATCCAGCAGTATGTTCTCAAAGCCAGAACCACTACTCAGAACAACCTTTTCATCCTGGTACTCAAGCAAACCACTATTATGACTTTACAAAGACATTTAAGAAATAACTCCTATTTTTATTACAGACTGTCTCCTGGACATTTTGACACCAAAAAAGAGCTTTATTCTCTCCCATCAAATGGCAACCAGAATTGCTCCTCAGATGTGAGACAATCCTGACAAAGAGTTAGGACACTAACTCTAAAATTTCTGTTTGCCATGTTCCCTACTAGACCCCTAGAAGCAGTGAACATATCAGAAAAGAAAGGGAGTCCAGTAATCACACACTGAAGAGAACTACAATCTCTTCTAATTTCTTGATGAAGTTCCAGCTGATATACAATGAAGCCAGACCACTAAGTGTACTGTATATAATCGCTAAGGCAGAGATAGCAAACTAGGGGAGATTTTTGATAGAGGGGGTGACTGCAAAGAAAAAGGATACCATCTGGGAAGGGGAAATATGAACTAGTTCCTGATTTAACAAGGTAAAATTTGCCATCATGGAGGAAGTAGTCTGCAAACACAGTCTTCACTACAGAAGGAGCAGGGGCTGTTGCAAGCAATGCTGATGCTCACAGCTGATTCTAGCAAGTTCAACATCTGTAATGAGCTATGCTCTGCAAAGTTGTTCTATGCTCAAAGTTTTGCTTTGCTTTGCATTTTATTTTACATTTCCAATAAAGTTTTTCTCTTTTTCATTTGCCTGACAACTTTAACATTTCTAGAGGAACAGATCTGTTAGCAGGGCTGGGGAACTGAAAGACTATGGGGTATCAGAAAAGGAGTCTGGAAAATCAGGAAAAGTTGGAGGTAGACAGCAAGAAGTGAAGCTAGGGACAGGAGATAGAGCCTATGAGGTGTTATTTACTTCAAGTTACTAAGCACACGTTCATAAAAGGCAACCAGGCATTTTGCATAAAATTTTCACCAGAGGATCAAACGTGAGTTATCTTTCCTGTGTGACATGAGAGAAATGAGGAAAAAAAATGTAGTAGACACTGTTCTTTGCATTTGTTTTTCTCTCTTTCACAAAATTCAGCTATGTGTTTTCCTATGGTCTAGCAAATACTGTGGAGTTGTCTCTAGAAGTGATGCCAGTTACAGACTCTGCTGAGATTTATGCCCCATAAGCACCTTTTCAACTTCAGAAACTGGCAATGGAGAAATATGCGGACTTTCTTTAACTTTCCTTTATATGAAAGACTTGGGACAGTAAGAGACAATAGAGAGATGGAGAAAGATTAAGAAGGCAGGACTATCACTGTAGCAACACCTCAGTGAGACCTGATGGAAGGTGAAAGTCATTTTATTTTAGGAAAACACTGAAAGAAAATTTATTTCATGCACTCAGTTACACTGCCATACATTCTCACAAGCTTCAAGAAGACATCTGCCCATGCTGAAGACACCAAGATCTTTGACCCCAGGAAGTCTGCCTGGGGTTTCCTTGTGATTGCAGGGGTGACAAAGGATGTCAGCTACTGAGTCCTCCTGATGTTTTTTGGGTCTTGCTTAGGTATGCAACCCCATGCTGGTTTTAGGTCTTCCTTTTGTATCCTTTTATAAGCTGCTAGTGACTGGGGTTTTTTGTATCTCCATTTGTTCTAGTCAGGGCATCATTAGGATTTCCTCACTATTCTTTGTCCTTTGTCTACTTATCTAGGTATATTTTGGCTCCTGCCCTGTTCTATGTCTTCCTTCCATCACCTTTTAATGGCTTGAGTCTGTTTAGTATTGGCTTATGATACTCCTTGTTTTAGGCTTTTCCCTTTTCTTAAGGCTGTTATTTTCAGAGGTGGGTGTCCTGAGATGCAGCAGTACATATATGTGCCAGAGTCTTGGTGACCTCTTATTCAAGATGGCATTGGGACTTGTCCTGCTTGCAGCCCTTTTCCCATACCCTCTTCCTTCTGGTGCTTCCCTAGTCAGATGTTTCCCTTCTTTCTTCATTCAGACTGATCTTAAGGTTTCTATGACATGTTATACATCAATGTGCATTGTTTTGAGAACCCTTCTGTACTTTGTGGACATATCCCCAGACACAAAAGTAGTGTAGAAAACAGATACTGACTCAAGCTCTTTTTTTGTTACTAGGAGAAGACTTGCTGCAGTTACTTGCACACCAGTATTGGCTATTTCACTCTGCTTGTTCAACAATTAAAAATGGTTGAAAATCTGAGTGAAGCTGAATTAAATCTGATTACTTTTTTAGACATTCCTGAGTAATTGTCTTCTTTTGTTAAAGTTAATAACAAAGGAGCTACAGTCTAAATTTATCATGGGTATGTGATCTCCACCCTTTTGTCACAGTAGTGATTACACAGTAAATTACTCTTAAGCTAACTATGTGTGGAATCACATAGACAACAACAGAATAAAAAAATGAGAATTGGAAACATATTTCTGAATTGTCTAATGTAGAAACAGCCTCTAGATCTATTTAAAATTTTGTTTTAAGTTCCTCTTCATGCAAAATCTTCTGTGAGAAGCAGTTAAAGGGAGCTTTTAACTTAACTGGAACTAACCTTTACTGCAATTTCATAATTTACTAAATTGGCAGTGAAAAAGTCTACCAATTTAGCAAGAAGGAAGCAAGCAAGAGCTATAGAGTTGTACAGTTTGTGTTTCACTGGTAGAGTTGTACATAAAGTATAATTTATATGTGTTGTTCAAAAATCTATGTAAAAAGCCAGAGGTTATCCAGCAAAGCTTCTGATGATCTTGTTTTATACAAAGAGCTGACGGACTAGTAACCATTAAATGCAGTAATTCATGTGCTAAATCCGTAGAACCTATAAAACAATGCTTTACCTCCAAGTGTCCCTATAATTTTCTTACTTTCTTCGGTAGTGATCATCAATCTCCATACATTATATAAAAATCAATCAGTGGTCCACATACTTCTGATTAAACCATTTATATTTTGATCTCTCCCTTACCTACTTCTATCTTACTCATATTTTTTAGGCCTGGCTTCCTCAAAATACTTTTTTACAAAAATCTCCATTAGAAATCTAACACAGAGACTGACAGTGAACCCTGTGAGTACAGCTTTAAAGTCTAAACACCTCATCACTTCAATAATGTGGGCAGCCTTTGAAGCTTTATTAGGCCTGAGACACAAAGTCTGATCACTTTCACAGTTTTCCCACTTGGCAGCCATTGACTGTTAACACATCATTGAAACAGTTACTTAAGAAACTTGTGTTTTATTGGTTTAAACACTTTTCACCATACTAGGAGTGAGAGTATGATTATAGATTAAAGGAGCTCAGCTATTTTTTAACTGAATATTTTTGTCTCTGTTTGAAGAGTTCTTCCTGCAACAGTAATTTGGAGCAATGTCACCTGATGTTCTAATATTTAGATGACAGACCAGAAAAAATACTCGAGTAACAAAAGGTTGATTGGATTCTGAAAAAGCGTAACAAACACATATTTAAAATGGAGTGTCTCAGCCATGTAATGGCCACCTGTTAGACATATATTAGGATGCGACAGAGATATAAAATATTTATGAAAACTTCTTGAACAACTTTATTCTCCTCAACACTGAAAGAACTGTGATTTAAATGAGGAAAATAAGTTTTATATTAAAGAAAACCTGAGAAGAAAAGGAAATTAAAGGATAACCACAAAAATATACACTAGTTGAAATTTTTCAAACACTTTCACCTCCATCACGATAGCCTAAGAATCAAAATAGAAAAACTCCATTGGTGCAATTAACTGTAATTGCACTTGAGCTGGTGAACTTAACGTCCACTCACTTTTGGCTCTGGATCCCTACTGTATAGCTGTCCTTATTCCATTTGTCTCCAACCTCACACCCCACACCTCCAAACAGTTCCTCTTACACATTCCCACTCGCAATAAAACTTCCAATGTACATGATGGATCAAATTCCTCAGCCATCAACATCTGAATATTTTTTTGCTCCACAAAGGAATTGAAGACAGGATCAGGACATCCTCTTCATTTTTTTTTTAAATGACTGAACCTCATTCTTTGTGGACACTGACAACCTTGAAGGGTATCTGTTGCCTAATATGAAGACAATAAACAGTCAAGATCAGAAACTCGATGAAACACTACAGTGATGGAAAAACAAACAACACTAATGAAAGAAAAAATAATGTACAAGATGTTTTTTCTACAATTAATATTTCACACATGCTTTTTTCAGATTCAGAACTTCAGTATTCTTTTTGCCAATGTCAAGTAATACACTACGAAACTATCAGCATTCTCAAATACAAGGTGTTTTTCATTACTGGATTTCTCTCTGAAGAAAGTGTGTTTCACAAACACATGTTTTCCCACATTGTAACTGATAATGCAATATTGCAGGATATAGCATGGAATACAATCATATCTTTAATTCTCTTGCTTAATCCAACATGCAGAACTTCTGTCTTGCAAATATAAATCAAACAACATCTGTCAAAACAAGACAATGTGTAAAAATATATGCTGATAGTAGCATTACATTTGGTGAGACAGCACATCAGTCATAAATGGCAGGTAAATTCATATAAGTAAATTAAAGAAACACAGTGATTGTTAACATCTAAAGCCTTTTTGACAAGTAAGACTCAAGTCTACGGATCAGGGTCAATAACCCGAAACAAGTCCTCCTTGCCTTACCAATTTCATTGCATGGATATTGTGGTCTATAATAAATGCTGCAGGAGTGAAAATAAGCAATGAAATGAAGATGACTAACAGAACCTACACAAATTTGCAGATAGTATAAATACTTGGTGAAAAGTACAGATCTTAAAATGACTTCATTACAGTGGAAATCGTATGCCTCTCAGAATTTGTGTAAAAAAAGTTTTGCTATTTCTTTAAAACTCTTATATTTAAACATTCCCAAGACATATTTCTACACAAAAGTTTATTGAAAGTGTAGCATGGCCATTCCCTATGTCATATATATTCTCTCTATTCACTAAGATGAGTGAAAAATTGGAGAGCAAGCAAATTATTTTCTTCTTTAATGCTTTACTCATGGTAGTATGTTACTGAGTCTTAATTCTTTCAAATGACAAGCTAATTTCTTCCATTTCATGGGAGGTAAGCAGTGATAATCAGTGTTGCTTAGAAAGCACCAAACTTTTAGAACATGAATTGCCTTAAGTTAATTTTATATAATCAAAATGTTAAGTATGACAAAATGAATCCTGTAATTATAATGTAATTCTGCTTTGAAATGCAAGTCAATATTCAGTATTGAACACATTGTACTGCTCAATAGTACTCAGAGAAATCTAGGCCAAATGTTGTGTGAGGGTAACAGCGTACTAAGTTCCCATGGATACTCATAATGCATGAAGGCCCACAGGTCAATGGGTCATGAGAAAAAAGTGTTACCAACCTGAAGAGTATGGCTGTTGCATCTGTGAGTAAGTTCCCAAGAACAGCCGTGGTGCATGAGTGGCTGGAGGTCATGAGGGCATGAGAATCTGGGAGGTTCCTGCACAGGGAAGTCTACTCCTACAGTCCACCAACTCCACTCTAACTAGGGCTCATGCAACCACATGTTACAACTAGATTAACTCTTTGGCAATGTTAGGATGTTAACAAAGACTTAACATATCACTGTTGCCTAGAAATGCCACCTCTGAAAAAATGAGACATCTAATGTACAACTATCATGGAAAAACACTTCTTTAAAATGGACAACATAATTTTCACAATGTATATAAAAGATTTGTCATAAAAAAAACCCCGTAATATATATGTTTCTAGATAAATAAACCCTGAAGGCATCACAGAATAACCCAAGCATTTCGTATCTTTGCAAGAAAAACATCTAAATCTAAAACTATTGTAAAGCAGACACCTTTTTTCTCCCCATTTTCTCACCATGAATTTGCTTCATCATTAAGTCTTATAGCAAGTATATATTATGAAATGTACAGGTGTACAACCAGTTTGAATGTCATATAACATGGAAGAATTAGAAATACAAGAACTTAATTTGAAGGCAAGAGCTTTTGGGGGATTATGAAAATGATATCAAGGAAGAAAGCACCTCTTTTACTAAAGAGAATGCAACAGAGGCCCTTTGTGTATTTAAATAGAGGTTATATGGCTAGCATCTGTTTGAGTATTAAAAGAACCAACAACACAGCATTACTTAAATTTTGTATTTGGCTCTGATTTGGTAATGGGTGGTAGTCAGAAAAAAAGGAACATAACTTTTTACTTGGTGGGATATTCTTAAACAAAACACAAACGACATTTTTACTTACTTTCCCTCAAGACTCCTTGTAAAATAAAGGAACTTTTTTTTTTTTTTTTTTTAAGGAAACCTAGTTGCATGATGATTTTAATAATTTTTTTCAGTATCATATTTTGAAATGGGACATAACATTTTTGCATGTTTTTTGAAGACATAAAAAATCATAAATACTTAAAAGGATGAAAATTAAGAACAATGCAAAGGAAATATATAACAGTGCAAGAGGTCTTTCATGATTTGATCTTTGGATCTAAATTATTTGCATTTTATTATAGTAAGCATTCTTATTAATACAGCTACTAAATTCTTTACATAAAAAATATATGGGGAAAAATACAAAAGTTTAAGCTGAAAATCACCTTCCCTCATGTAATTAATAGGCAGATATTTTCAAGTTCACATCATATGCCTTTCCCTGAATAAATCCAACTGTTTGTTGTTTGTTTTTTTTAAATTCAATCATTTAAAATATACACTTACTTTTCTTGTCTCTCACAGTTTTTGGATGTCAATCATAGAGCATGAAAAAATAATGCAGACTTCTGGTTTCAGGACTGTAGTCCAATCAAGTTTGCAAATTAGAAGTGAACTGCTTCTACTACAGTTCTTGAGCACTAGGAATAAATTATCTTGTTTGGTATAGCAATGAAGTAGGAAGAAGACTGCAAGACTGAACTAGGCTTGGCAGAAGAAAAGAGGTCAGGAAGTAATTATGACAATAAAAGAGTAAAAATTAGACTGAAAAATTGACTGAAAATTTGAATTTTCATTAACTAAAAATTAAACATATAAATCTTAATATCCACTCCTTATTAAGAAATACATCAAAATCACTGTTTTCCTAAGAGTCAGATACAGAAGAGACACTAACGTCTACAACAACACATGTGCCAGGTCATGCCACAAATTTTCCTGGATCTTGAGACCTCATTCTTAGATCATATATATGCCACAGCATGTGGCATGGATGCCTTGTTTTCCTTTCTAAATGTAGTAATGAGAGCCTACTGCTTATGTAGGTGTTATTCAGATAGTCAGAATATAGCTGGACTGCATCTTGGGATGGAGACAGTTGGAGTTGGGAAACAGGCAATAGTCCTGGATCCTGCAATACACATTTAGTGTCTCATAACATCAATACAGTTACAGTTAATAACACTGATTCACTGTTTTTTGGCTGTAACTAGCCAATACATGACATGTATTAAGTTTCTTCCACTTAGACTGCATCACACTGTTTCCTTTGGTTCCTTACAGAGAATCCTAGATCTCTCAGTTGAGCTTCAGTGCTCTTGTTTGGTTTGGTGATAACCTCCTCAACAATTACATTTATGAGAATCAATGATAATGTCCTTAAAGACTCATACTCTTGGCTTTTCAGGCATGTTATCCAGTTACAGCTGGAAAGAAAAGAATTAACTTTCAGTTGAGGAACAAATCCATTCTTTGTTATCATAAACTGCAGCAGAAATGATATCTTACAAAATTACAGGTAAAGCACAACTGCAACTTGATTTAAAATGTTTACCAGCTTTTGCTTCTAGGGCTGAAAATCTTAATCTGCCCAGTAATTCATAATTTGTTCTTAATATTGATCAATGAATGTCAACAATTGGGAAGTAGCAGTCCGATTCCTCTTTCTTACTGCAGCGTCTTGTGCATCACAGGCTTTATATTTTTCCTGTGAAAACTCTCACATCATCAAACTGAAACTACCTGGAGACAAAAAGAGAATACGCTCATGATGGAGTATCTCACATATGCATGAATATTTGTGAAGAGAATAAAAGCAGAGCCAGATGTCAAGGCCTGGAGCACTGTCTGCCACTATAGGAGTTTTCCTCTCATTGCTCAAGGCCACATCCTAACTAGAAGTTTCTTTCTGCGCTGTCATGTATGTATGTGTTCAACATTAACAAAGAATATTAATTAGGTCATTAGACTGAGAAGTCTGACAGATAGTGCAATGAAAATAACACTTCTCTAAATTAATTTCTGTGCGTGAAAGATTTACATAATATGAATTGTTGTAAGATTCACAAATAAGGATTTTTTCTTCATTTCGACCTGAAGTAGTAAAACTAGTTCTGATATTTTCTTAATTTTATGCTCAAGAAATTCCATTTATGAGTTTAGACTGCCAAAATGTCTGCCTCTAGTCATCAGTCAGCTTTAAATCCTTTCTAAAGAGAAAGTCTTCTTGAAAATTTGATTTGAAAGATGACACTTTTCATGCAAATGTGTGACTGTTGATCATCCTGTTTTTCTGAATATCTTATTCCTAACCCATAATTACAAACTGACTGCATTCCTCTGTGACCGTCCCTCACCATCTGAGTAGGCAGTTGCAGTTTTAATATAAAATGAAGTCATAGATAGGCAAACATTCATAATATGCCTCTGTCATATTTGATAGTACAGAAAATCTTTGCATAGACAAATATTATAATTTTTTTACAGTTTAGTCAATTTTAAGAATATATTTTGGAAAAGTGATCATAATTTAGTTCTGCTTCTGGAATAGACTATTAAGGCCAGTAAGGGACTATCTATTCCATGAAAGAAAAATCTCATTTTTCTCCTGTGAGGTAGGTAGTAATAATTTTAAGAGGGAGGACTACATGTCTCATATAAAAGTATGAAATATCCTTGTAATATACACTTTTAACTTTCTGCTCACAAGTTTGCTTTTTTTTTTAATTTTTTTTTATTTTGCTGTGCATGAGGTGGAATAGAGGAATCACAACTATATTGAAAAGTAGTGTGTAAAACGGTCTTTCAGATTTCCTGGAAGTACTTTGTACATGCTTAGACCTGCACCTCACCAGTACTCTTCTGAAGTATTGCTACTGCTCTGTACCATTGTTGTATTTTCCTTCAGCAGGGAATGTTTCATTGGGAATAAATGATCTTGCTTTATGTACACCAAGGAATAGGTTAAAATTGAAAATAGGTATGGAGAAATGAATGAAGAGGCTTTAAAATAAATAAATAAACAAAAGAATACTTTATTTATTCTCCTCTTTAAGGGAAGAGAATTTGATGGACTGCAGGGTTTGGTTGCCTAGAGATGAGTAGTCAAAGCTATGCAATCTGGATTTAGCTTCTGTTGTGGCCTAAAATACCAGTGGTTGACTTGCCATGGCTCCAGGCAGCAGAGACATGGGTAGTGAGTGAGAACTATGAACAAGCACTGAAGGGAGGATATGTTCAGTCAGGTCTCTTTTGGTCATTTGCTGGAGTGTGTCCAAAGGACAACGAAGCTGGTGAAGGGTCCAGAGCACAAGTCTTCTGAGGAGCACCCGAGGGAACTGCAGTTGTTTATCCTGAGGGAAATGAGGCTCAAGGGAAACCTTATTCCTCTCTACAACTACCTCAAAGGAGGCTGAGTGACGTGGGGGTTGGTGTCTTCTCCCATGTAGCAAGCAATTGGACAAGAGGAAATGGTCTCACGTTTCACCAGGGGAAATTTAGATTGGATATTAGGAACAAATTCTTCACAGAAAGTGTTGTGAATCACTAGAACAGGATGCCCAGGAAGGTGGTTGAGTCACCATTCCTAGAGGTATTTAAAAGATGTGTAGATGTGGTGCTATGGGACATGGTTTAGTGGTGATCTGGCAGGGCAAGGTTAATGGTTGGACTTGCTGATTTTAAAGCTCTTTTCCAACCTAAAAGATTCTGAGTCTATGATTCTGTGGACGTCTATACTTCCCTCTCATCAGCACCCAACTATGAAACAGTGCCTTTCCCCAAGAAACTTGTAACAACTATGTACCTGAGAGTCTCCTGCATGATTCATTTCCTTGATTCCACCCCTAGTTTAGACACTAGGATGAAGAATTAATTTCTCTATTTCTCATGAGCTGAAATGTCCTGTCCCTGTCAAGCCTTTGGTAGTTCTCACTTTTCCTCATGACAGATTCTCTGACTTCAACACATCCTGAAGACCTCTTCTATTGCCAGCTAACAAAAGCAACACAAAATCTTTCAGTTGAAAGTTTGTTGATGTCATAAATGATCTTTTAAAAAATGTTCTTTTCCTTCAGCTAAGTTACTAAGTTATTTTGTAATACAGAAGGAGATAAGGAATATTCTTTCAGCTTCCACCACCACCTAGTGCAAACCAGCACAACAAGGAAGAAAAGGTTCAGTGTATTGACTGGCTGAAGGCAAACAGGGTCTCTTTGCCGGCATCAAGATTGTCTTGAATTCTCAGAAAAGATGAAGAAAGAAACAGGAGTTGCTAAGTTCCTACCTCAGGAAGGAAAGCTGATTTCTATAGCATGTAGAAGACCAGCAGATCCAAGGACTGGACCACATTGTGGTATTATCACCAAGGCAGAGTAGTTATTACAAAGTGTTATTGGTAATAAACACTACAGAAAGTCACTTTTCTCTACTGTGGACAATTCTTGGGTCCTTGGCTATAGAAATGGCATGAAAATTATGAAATAAGGTGTTTGAAACACTGACAATGGAATTCATACCTCAATCTCACCCTAGATAGAACAACAGATAACTTTTGAATGCAAGAGATCTTTCTGTGCGCTGGTACTAAAGAATCCTGTTCCAAAGTACTGGCAGTATTACAGTGGTTTGTTTTTTTTTTTTTTTTTTTTTTTAATATTACTATTTGTTTAATTCCAGGTTTAAAAATTCATCAAATCTTTCCCGAAGTTGCCTTCTGACATCACTATAGAACACACTAGAGTAGTATCTAGGAGTAATAAACTACTTCTCACAAGAAAATTAAATCTGCATCTGCTTTTTTTTGTGTTTACCACCAATGACTAGGGTCAGGAATGCACTTATCTGGCTGACATAAAGTGATCAAATTTTTTACAGATAATCAAGGACATTATGATTTTATAACATGAGCTTCCAGATTCCTTTTGTATTCTATAATAAAGGATTTACTTTATAAATGTCCTGAGCCAATCATCTTTCATGATCTGTATATCTTTTAAGTAAAAGTCATGATAGCTAAAGGAATATGAGTATTGAAGAATCTGCTATGCAACTTACTGTAAATACTGCTGATAACAAGATGCTTATTTTCTATCTTCACTTTACTGTACTGGGTTTTGATATACCTTTGTCAGCTTTCTGTTATAGAAGGAGAAAAGATGAGCTGAAAGCCTTCAAAAAGATACAACATGGAAATAAAGAGATGTGCATTTTGTAGTCTTCTATTCCATCACTTTTATCCATAAAATTACATTTTTTGGATATTGTAAACTTCCCAGAAACAAAGAAATATTTATCTTACATAACACTTGTAAAGGGCTTTGAATTGTGGTAAATGTGTAAAATGTATTTTAAGTTAAAACTTCAAGTATGAATTCTTGGGATTCAACCTGAATGCCAGAGCCCTGACCTTTAACACTTCCTAGACCAAAAGGGAAACTATAACAAATATGTGTCAAGAGGTGATGACTCTTCTCCCTGTCATCTTAAGAAACTTGGCAGTATCTGTGCCCTTCCAAGCACAAGCATTATTACATCAATAACAAGTCATGTCCAGATGAAGCAAGCAAATCTTTAACCAATTAAGAATTAAGCTGTTTCATATTGTTCACTATTTGGTTAGCTTTCATTTGGTGAATGTTATCAAGATCTTTCTCCTTCCTCAACTTTCTCATTTTGGAAATTGTGCATCTAAAATAATCATAGAAACCTACTTTTGATCATCACAACATTTGCAACCATGAGTCTCACCAGTTGCTCTCTAAGAATAAAAAATTGAAAAACCAAAAAAAACCAAAAAAACATCTGCTTGCAGTCTAGAGGATAATTAATGGTGTACGGATGACTAAGTACAGTGGTACTTACATATAGAAGGAAATCTTTAAGAAAACTCCACAACTGGTTTTAAAAATGTGGAAGTTAAGACAATTAAGAAATTTGTATAAAATAAATGCATATCTGAAATAGATAACATCACTATATTAACATGAATAATATATCTTCCTTTTTGTGGGTGTTATGAATCTGCAGCAGTTTGCCATACTTTAACAGTAATGCAAGTCCAATGCTTTTTTTTCTTTTTCCTAGAACCATGTGAAAGAGAGGAGAAAATGGTAAAAAAATCAAATCATTCTTCTCTTCTTTACAACGTGACAGAGAGTGCAGCCAAAAGTACTGAAATGTTAATGCAGGAAAAAATACACTAAGTTAATTCTAATGGCCTTGCATTCAATTTTGTCAAACCTAGAGATAGGGATCTGCTGCATGAACACAATGGTTATTGCAATGCAGAAAATTTATCAGCAAATACATAGTATCAGGAACATGGTGTCAAATCTTTGCTTTAAGACTACAGAGAAGCAGCCAACAAATCAATAGCATTTAAAAACAGTTTATTGATAAATCCTGGAAATAAAATTATCTCTCCTCAGCTAAGTCTCTAAGCTACGATTACGGTACCATCAAAATAGGTCTTCCATTTTCTTTGGATATAACAATACAAGCAAATTTGCAATGACTGACTCCACTTCGAAAGAGTAACAATCTGCTTATCATGTCACACTTCCACTAAACCTTGTAAGTCATCATAATTTGACTGCTAGTGGAAGAAGGGAGGAGACACAAAAAATGTTATTTTAGGAGTGAAAGGGAGTAAAATAAGCTGAAATTGCATAGAACTACTGTCAATCATGCAGCTACCACTACTGTACTTGCAGTTTGGATAGCATTTTCTTTTTGAGTGGTTATCACACCCATATCCTTTTTCTTCCCAGCAACAGCTCTCAAGACTGGTCACCTTCTCTTTTTGCTGACAGTTACAGCTTTTTTGTCTGCTTCTAAGGAGAAAGATTTTCCATAGTGAGAAGCAGAGAATGACTGATACAGTGTTGACAAATCATTGAAATCTGTATCAAGCCATTTGATCATCATATTCTGCTTGCATCCAGAATCATATGTACATATTTTGGCTACCTGAGAAGCATAATTCTCAATGTTTATGTCTATAAGAGTCCATCTGTTATCTGTGAAGTAGAAGTTATGTATCAGCTGGTTTGCACTCATTATAGGTTATAAATCTGTAAAATACAGACAACACTTAATTAGATATATATTTAATGAATTCTATGAAGAGTGACAAGTTATCCAATAGCACTGTCATATATGTACAGATCACATTAGCTAACATTTTATATTTGAACTGCTGGCCAGCTGAGATGTCATTTCTTGTTTCCTCTATATAAATGTAAGTGTAGCTATATAAAAATTTAGTGAAAAATTCGTAATGTTTACAGGTGACTTAGAATCACCAAATTAGTGAAGACATTTGAAATGTTATTAATGGATTACTTGCAAACTCTTTCTACACTACAGAAGCTATCATTTGCATTTTATGTCCCATTTTAATACCATCATCCCAATGCCTTTCATCCCTATCAGTAAGGTCAAGAAGTGTCCTTCAAAATGTAATTTAAATCTTCTTCCTAATGTGACTTCAAAACAGTAGAAAAACGTTCACTGATATCTTTAAAACAACTTGCCACTTTCCAGAAAAGAAGACCCCCCCCAAAAAAATTTTAAAAAGAGTCCAAACCTGTCAGTCAAATGTCATAAAATGTTACTGGACAAATGGGTTGGAAAAAGTCTCCACAGCTTTTGTTGCTCCATTTCTTTGTATTGCAATGCCCCCTGCAGGTATAAAAGATCCTCTGTTTCTCCATAGCATTTTCTTCAGCTCTTGCAGTGAAGCATCTCATCTGAAAAACACATTACTTACAAAACCCTTTCTAACTACAAAATATTGTTTGAATCACAGAACAAACTTATAAAGTAGACAACAAAAGGTGAAGAAAAAACTTGAAATGTAGTGTATCTTAGGTGGAGAAGACTATATGCCTAAGACAGAGAAAAAAAATCACCTTGCAGAGGTTAGTGAAAACTTGTGTCCTGACCTGTACTCTGTAGGTCTCACGATATTTAAACTGGAGAGGACTATGATGGTCCTCTAATGCAATTTGAATCCAAAACCTCTAGCTTCAGTCTTAAATGAACTGCATGTTGCTGTTATTTTTCTTAAATGAACACAAGAGAAAAAGTAAATGAAGTCTCTCAGAAGGATAGATTTCATGAACTACCCACTCCCACCAATATATGTTAAGCATGAATCCAGACCACTGACTTCATGTGATTACCGTTACATTGTAAAACATACTTTGACAAAAAATGGATGCTCATACCTCTTTGACAATTTTCAGACAGGGAGCTCTAGAGCAGACAATCAAAAAGACTGGGGAGGCAATGTGAGCCTCTGAAACCCACGTGGGGGCCTGATGCTCCTCAACAGCAGTTATGCTGGTATGATTAGAATGATTACTGGTTTATCCCACCTGAATTGTTACAACTAGGCAATCTGAAGGATTTTTGGAAATTTTTCACAAACTAGTACGTTGATAAAGAAAGCATGTGAAAAAAGAGAGAAAGCAAGGAGATTTCACAGTTGTTGGCAGGTAGTATTTTATTGTATTAGTTGTCACATTTCCTACTGTGTTAAAATCTGGAAGGATGTTAAGCAGAAGCTCCATGAAGTAATTACACCATACAACAGACAAGGCATAACTGAGGCAAACCACTGAACACAGTAGTTTCTCCACTTCTGTGGAACATGCACGTTCTCCATGGAGGAACACATGAAGCTTCAACAACACCTGCAGTACATAAGGGCAATAGACCTGTCCCCCATCCATGAATTTGAAATATATAACTAAAAATTAATAAATTAATGCCTTTAATCTGTAAATTGTTTTCACAAAGAAGATTCTTCTATATACGTAGTACTAGAGTAAATTAAGAGAATAGTAATTGTGGTGGGCTGACCCTGGCTAGATGCCAGGTACCCACCACAACCACTCTATCACTTCCCCTCATGAACTGGCAGGAGAGAAAATATAATGAAAGGCTCATGGGTCAAGATAAGGACAGCGAGAGATCACTCACCAATTACCATCACTGGCAAAGCACACTCAACGTGGGGAAATTGTTTTAATTTATTATTAATCAAATCAGAGTAGGATAATGAGAAATAAAACCTAATAAATCTTAAAACACCTTCCCCCCATCCCTCCCTTCTTCCTGAGCTCAACTTCACTCCCAATTTTCTCTCCCTATTCTGCCTGAGTGGTGCAAGGGGACAGTGAACAAAGGTTACATCTTACACTGTCTCTGCTACTCCTTCCTCCTCAGATGGAGGACTCCTCATACTCTTCTTCTGCTCCAGTGTGAGGTCCCTCCCATGGGAGACAGTCATCCACAAACTTCTCCAACCCAAGTCCTTCCCACACACTACAGGTCTTCACAAACTGCTCCAGTGAGGGTCCCTTCCATAAGGGTTCAGTCCTCCAGAAACAGATTGCAGCAGAGTGGGTTCCCTGCAGGGTCACAAGTCCTGCCAGCAAACCTGCTCCAGTAGGGGTTCATCTCTCTCCACGGGTCTACAGGTCCCGCCTCTCTGGCTGCAGTTGCTGTTGTGCAGCAACTTTTTGCCCTTCTTAAATATGTTATCATCACAGATGTTCTACCATTGTTGCTGATGGGCTTAGTCTTGGCCAGTGGTGGGTCCATCTTGGAGCAGGCCGGTATTGGTTCTGTCTGACATGGAGAAAGCTTCTAGCAGCTTCTCACAGATGCCACCCCTGTAGCCCCTCTGCTACCAAAATCTTGCCACGGAAGCCCAATATAGTAATTCTGTTTTAGCTGAAGCTATGTAAAGACACAGAGAGCATTCTAGCTCTAAGGCTTTGAGTGTAAGCTTTTCCCTTCAATTAAATAGTTATTGCATCTGATTAATTAGTAGTGACTGATCAAGTTGGCCAAATGCTATTTTTTTACCCATTAGACATATACTCCAGACTTCAGAATTGAAAATACAGGGCATTAATAAAACTAGACGACAAGAATCTCATGAAGGAAATGTGTGTAAACAGATGTAGTTCAATCTCTCTTTATTTTAATGCTTTTCATGATTCACATCACTAAATTTCATTCTTCTTATTGAACATTAGCAGATGTCTAAAAAGCAATGCCATTGCTTGTCGCTTGGATGTGTATATCCCCTTCTCTCCACAATGCAATCCAGGAGAGTGTACAGTAAATAACAAGCAAACAGTGTTGGTTTTCAGTGAAAATTTTGAGAAATAGAACTGTGTAAGTGGAATATTATATTGCAGTGAAAAGTACATAAAAATACAGTTAGATATACAAAGCCTTAAATGTTAAAGAAAATCACCAAATAATGAGAATTAATGGATACATAACGGATACATGGAAGGAGTTACACTGGGTTTCGTCAAAGTTCCATGAGACTCAGAGGACAATGTCAATCAATTTATAAAACAGTTAAAATTGTTGCCTAAGAAATGACAGCATACATACACTTTTGCTTAGGAATTACTCACAGAAAAATTGAAACGAAGATACTGCATTCAAAATTCTTAATCCATAGAAGCAAACTACATTTATTTAAACATTGTAAAATTAATCCTATAGAATAATCATATGTGACCAGGAATACACAATCATTTTAATATGTACCTCTGGAATAGAAAATAGCTTTTTTGAAAATAGCATTATTTTTTTGGTTGGCAGGACTGGATTGTGAGTGATGGAGGAGTTACAACAGCAGCACAGCACAGCACAGATCTATGCAGCCTTTACAGAAACCTCTGACTAAGGGCTTCAGCTTGCAGGAAACTAGATCCAGAAAGAAAGAAGTGTCTCCCACTTCTGCGTATCACTGGAAGTACTCAGAACTGACAATTTATAGGGGGGAGAAAAAAAAAAAAAAAAAAAGGGGTGTTGAAAGCAAAAGCATGGTGAATCTACCCTGAATTTACCCAGAAAACTGGAACTTCCGTAACACCTATGCATATGTATACCTTTTCAGAACATCCATGATATAGGCCTAAGGTCATATTTCTAAAGCAGCTTTCTTCCTACTGCAGAGTAAGGTCCAAGCTGCTACAGTCTTACAAGTGTGTCATATCCAAATCAAGTTCTGACATCAAAAAATGAAACAACTGCTGTTATTTCTGCTGTTAGTTTGCCTTCTTATTAAGGAGGATTTTTTTTTTTTAGATAGATACATACATACATACATACTGAATGTTGCAACTGTATCCCAGTTATGTTTTCCTTCAGACATTGGTTTTCTTTTGTCTCACAAATTTAAAGTGTCCTTCAGGTTTTCAAATTCTAAACCACAGAAAGTAAGCAGGTAGAAAAACAGGAAATATAATGGGAGATATGCAAACCTGCAACCAAATTTATCCCATGAACATTACCACACATATTGACCTATTCCAGAAGAAGACTAAAATGATAGAGTTTTTCCCATTTTAAGATACTTGCATCTCACAGACTGAGCTAAGCATATGTTTAATGCTAAAACTTTCTTCATCTTGTACAACTCATGATTACAGGATAAGTATTTTTTTCCCTGGATTCACCTGATTTGAAAGCAAAATACCCAGAAGCTGTCAAAATATAAAATGCATTTCTTAATTTAAAATGTAATAATTGTAAATTCTTTAATAAATCTCAGTTTTAAAATCAGGCTCTAAAGGATGATAAGCAAACCCCTTTTCACCTAAAGCAAAAAGTACTCAAATTACTTTTAGTAAAAACCAAAGATTTTTGCCCCAATAGTTGCAAGAATGTCACAGATTTTTGCTGAATAAAGCTAACCTTTTGTAGCACAAAGTCTATACATACTGAAGTATGCATTTGAAATCTGTGTACCTATTCAAACTTCTTTTGCCTGACAATTGCACTGACTGTTCAAGAGGGAATAAAAATGCAGCTCCCTTCTTCCTCAGGTCCTGTGGATACCCATAAAGTCAGAGAGAAGCAGAGAGCACTCACCTTCCAAATTCAGAAGCTATGTATTCACCTATTCTGTATATGATGGAAGCATGTAAACCAAAGCTGCCTTTACAACTCTTTTAAAAAATATGTACAAATATATTATTTTATTCCCCACGTGTAAATATAAGATACGGATCAGGGGTTTTCTAACACTGAGTTGTCATTAATTCTCCTGTGTGTTCTGTAAGCATCTTTAACTGTAACTGCCATTTCTTATGAGGATCGTGATCATGAAGATTGCTGTGTATCTAAGCAGGAATTATTTATTCACAATGCAATGGTGGCAAAAGATAATTTTTGGGGTTTTGTTTCTAACACTTCCAGCAAGGAGAAATGCTTTGTCCATTAAGGACAAATAAAAAGCTTAAAATGAATTATTTCTGCTTAAAGAGTTAGTTTCCTGCTTATTTAACTATCTGAAATTATGCAATGCTTTCAATAGTTCACACTCAAATTATTCATGAAGCAATTACCATCCATCTCTAATGATGATTCCAGAAAAGTATTTGCACATTCCATTTAGTATTATTGCTCCAGTTTAACAAATCCTCAGGGAAATCTATTCAATGATTTGTAAATTACAAAAGAATGAATCTAAAATACATTTTTACCAATTAATAAATTCACTGAATATTTAGGGAGATTTTTTTGGTCATGATCAAAAACAATAGGAAATCGCCAAAAATCTAATTTCTGAAATTATGTTCTGTTCTGAAAGATGATGATGATGATGATAATGATGATGATTATTATTAGTGTGTTTCACTTGTGATTTTCAAAGCTGGACAGTTTTTCAAAAAATCCCCAATATATTCAGTTACTTGTAAATTAGAATACTATCAAATATGAAAGCATATAAAAAAGGGTGACTTCCCAATACTCAAAGCAAAATATCCCAATATTAAGACATATTTAGATATCATGAACTTAGAACACATTGATGTCAAAAGTCAACATGGACTATCTATGCTTTGAAAAGCTGTCACAAAATACCATATTACATTGAAAGTACTGTAATATTTTTAAGTGTGATTGTAAGTAAAGAAATATTTTTATTTTTAATTTCACCTGTAAGTATACCTACACTTTGAAATGATTTAGTTCTTCCCAAAGTGTTTCAGTCTCCCCCAGGCTTCCCAGAGGTGACATTCAACAGCAGCTCCTGCTGCTTGCTGCCACATGTAACTTGGATTCAGAGAAATTTGACTCCTTCTCTGACACTACAAGGTTGCATATGCAGTATCTACGAAGCTTGTGCAAAGGCTCCCAAGGATACACAGAAAGAGCATATAGTCAGACAGGGTTGCCATGCAAAGACACTAGAATTTTTCAACCAATTCCTTTTACCTATAGCAGCAAAAACATTCAAATGGGGACTCATTTAGAAAAAATTCTCACTATGGCACTTGTGGTAGAAGGGTGTGCCCTGCCCCCCAAAGTGACTTCATGCTTAGACAATGGTTTTCATTCTAAACCCAGCTCTGCCCCATCTGGAAAAGATTTCAACTCTTCATCTTTTCTCTGCAGCTTCAGCTTTTCATCACTTAGCTATTTCAGGATAGGTGGATTTCCACAGTTTCTGTTGGAGCTAAGCTATTTAAATACCTACTGTGTTAAATTCATGTATCAAGGGAAAAAAAAAAAAAAAAAAAAAAAAAAAATGTATAGGGAGAAGGGAAATAATGTGACCAAACAGGACTTTCTATGTCTCAAATTCACATCTTAGAAATATTTATAAAACACTAGTGCTGGCAATATATATTAATTGATGGAAGAAGAGAGTTCTTTCATGCTTTTAATGAGTCTTACTTAGAATGTAATAACTTTGTCTTCCCTATATTCCCCAGCAACTAGCTTTTTACTTGTTTCAGGCTATCTTAGTTCAGCCAGAAAACAATATTACTGGGTAATATTTCATCAAAATCCCTGCTTTTCTTAGGTTAAAATCTTGATCTCCTGGTATATAATGTTATCAAAATAATCACACTTTGTTCACCTTTACCTCTCAGGAAGATTCAGTGAATCAAGTCTGCCAACAACACCAACCTGTGTGGTGCAGTTGACAAGCTGGAGGGAAGGGATGCTATCAACCTTAACAGGCTTGAGAGATGGGCCCAAACAGACCTCATGATGTTCAACAAGGCCAAGTGCAAGGTCCTGCATATGGGTTGGGGCAATCCTGAGCACAAATACAGTCTGGGCAATGAGTGGATTGAGAGCAGTCCCAAGGAGAAGGACTTGGAGCTGTTTTTTGACAAGATGCTCAACATGACCTATTAATGTATACTTGCAGCTGAGAAATGCAACTGTATCCTGGGCTATATCAAGAGAAGCACGGTCAACAGTTGAGTGATTTGATTCTCCTCCTCTACTCTGCTCTCATGAGACCTCACCTGGAGTACTGCACCCAGCTCTGGGGCCCCCAACATAATAAGGACATGGAACTATTGGAGGGAGTCCAAAGGAGGGCCACAAAGATGACCAGGGAACTGGAGCACCTCCACTGTTAAGACAGGTGAGAGAGTTGGGGTTGTTCAGCCTTCAGGAGAGACCTTATATACTACAGCAATACAGAAAGAGCTTCAATTAGAAACTGTTTGCGTTATGCAAATATTGTTCAATAGCTTTTAATGATATTGACAATTATTATTACAATAATGTCTTTTTCTCATTTTACAGTGATGCAGATGATTTTAGCTAGTAAAGTTTACTGGTATAAAATATGAAGTGAAATCTAGAGTTGAAGAAGATGTGGAGCTAAGGCAGAACTCAGAACAGACAAATCAGATATGTGTTAAAACAGGTCAAAATACAAAAGGACATTCTCATAATTTCGCCTGCTCTTGCCTTCTGACTACAAAATCTCTTATGCAGTCTCACCAAGCCCTTTTGTATTGTCCTATTCAGCAAATTTTCTCTTGCTTTGCATTGAACTTGTCACAATTCCTTGTGAACAAATCATTTTTAGATAAAGAAGAATGTTTTGTCTTAGTAAATCAACAAATACCTTTCTTCTTTCATCTGGTTAGAAAAGGAGACATTTAAGGCAAATGTTAGTGATGGTGTAGTTAATAGTATCTGCAGATAGTACAAAGAGATAATGAGCTCTTGAGGTGTGTTACCTGGTAAAAGAGAGGACAAGACACTTTGTTCACTAAAGGCTATTTGTGAGCACTTTTGAGGCTGTGTGGACTCATCACACACTGCCTGCATGGAAAGAGAGGGGAGAGATAGGTCACATGGGGATCAAAAGGGGCTCAAAAAAGCTGAAGTGATTATTTATGTCCTTACTCAAGTAGTCTTCTTCCTCATTTATTTTTTTCTATTTTTACAAATATCAAATTCTCATATAAGAACAGAAATTGCTTATACCTGTTCTTTTTATGCAAAGAAAGAGAAAACAAAGACGAAAATGTATTAGTCTATTTTGAGAGCTCTGCTTTAACAGGCAAACATTTTTTCATCTACAAACTCAGATATGACCTTTTTAATTGTGAATCAGTAGCTACAAAGAATTAATAGGGCCTAACTAATCCACTTCATATTCACACCATTAGTTTATTTAGATACATTTTCTTTACTGTTCCTATGTAGACAAAAGCTTAACAAAGACATAAATTGATAGAAAGCATATTCCAAAAAATAAACTGAGTGGTAATTTGCTTAATTAGTCAACAAAAGACAAATGTTGTTTCAAGCAACACTACTTCTAGAACACCACATGCTAAATGTAGTGGATTCATAGGAAATACTTATAAAGAGATACGATGCAAGCATAGTCATTAAGTTTGCCACTGTACATACTTTCAATTGGTTTAACACATGCAATATGGAGAAGACAATACAAAACAATGGGAAGGTGAGATAAAGGGTCAAACCAGGACAGATAGCAAGAAAATTTAAAAAAAAAACAGATAAGAAATAATGACTTCTGGTAATTACACACAGATTACATCATAGAGTACAGAGAAGTTAGCGCCAGTATAAAGATTTAAAAATCTTTTCCACTCCAAATAAAAATTATTTTTACAAAGGTAATACAGGATTGTATTACAAAGATAATTTCACAGAGAATTGGGGAAAAATGTAATAGCATCTCAATCTGATAAAGCTGACGTATTAGGGACTGTGAAAGACGCAAAAAACCTAACTACTTGCATATTGAACTAAAACTTGGAAAGGAAAGGTAGCCTGTGCATCAACAGTGAAGATTATGTGTGCTCTCACTGTTTAAAACCACATTCCGGTACCGAACCTCAGATACTCATATTTAACAGAAGAAACAACAAACCAAGATCTATAGAAGGGTCTTCAGGGGAACTAGGGGAGAAGAACACAAAATTACAGAACAATAGAATGGTTTGTGTTGGGAGGGAAATGATCATTTAGCCAACTCCTCTGCCATGGGCAGGGACATCATTTACTACATCAGGTTGCTCAAAGCCTCATCTAACTTGGCCTTGAACACTTGTAGGGAGGGGGCATCCAGAATTTCTCTGGGAAACTTCTCATGGGCATGGCAGCTGTGAACCTGAACACAAGCATCCACACAGGCTGTGACTTGAGGAAAAAGATGGAGTGCAAAAGCAGACACTTTAAATAATGTGTTAGGAAATGAAATGAGACAAATTGTGAGCAGATGGAGTCATTTAACAGCAATGTGCCATTCCCCTTCTATAGGGTCCATTTTTCTGACTGAATTTGCTATTTAATGGATGACTTCAGGTTTTGCTCTCTGACTCCCAGACAGTAATTCATCTCACCTCAGAATTACAAGTGATGGCAGACAGCATTTGGCGGCCAAGTGAGTCTACACCATTGCCAAGACAGAGGCTCCTTCTGCCAAATTTCAATCATTTACCTCTGAAGCAGTTTTCTTAGACCTTTCTCAATGTCAGTAAAGAAAAATAAGCAGGTTTGGAGAATGATTCATCTAACATATTTAAAAAGTCTTCTCTGGGTTGAAAATAATTCCTTTCCAAAAATGTCTATTTCTCTTCACTGACCAGTGAGGCAGCTTAGAATGGCTAGCTCAAATATCCATGTCTAGACAGTAGCCCACGCCTGCATTCCTTTGACAAATCCCACCTAAGATGTCAAAAAGTGGGAGGGAAAATATGAAACTGTCTGGTTATATGAAAACAAACAAGGATAACACTGTTTTGCCTTTTATGAACTATATGGATATTTATGAGAGATAACTTAACATTGAAAAACATGCATACCTTTGGGATGCTAAAAAACATAATTTTGGGGAGTTTAAAGAATCAAGAGCAATTCTAGGTTGCTTGACAAAAATCTTCAATGTCACTGAGGTCTTTGGCTTCAGCTATAAAAAAATAATCAAGCAAAACTAGAACAGAAAAAGAATAAAAAAGCAAAACCACTACCCCTATTCCAACTGCTTCTAATTTCATTAAATATTCCCATGTTTTGTTGAATAGGACATAAGATTATCAAGAAATGTTTAAAGAGAACTCACAACACATGACAAAGATCTGGTTCATATTTCCAGATTTACAATAACTTCTTGGGCTTTTTACATTGATGTTTTTCCACAGAATTAATCCCTTGCTGATACTGAACATGTCTTTTTATTATTTTTATTTAGAAAAGTTTTGCATTTCAGATTTCTGCTTGACTCCTTGGCCAGATCAAGACTACGATGGTAGCGAAAACTGAAACAGTTAAATGCCACTTAATTTGACAATATTGATCTATGAAGACAAGACAAACAGCAGTGCCACCTACTGTTTAGACAATAACTACAGAAACTCCTAAAATCTGTGTATGGTTTACAGTGGAAAGTTTACTTACAGAAGGAGTTACTTCCAGTAACTGACACAGATGTAGCTTTAAAAAAATAAGCTTAAAAGCAAAATTAAAAACAAATAATTGTGCATGGTTGAGATCACTGTCCTCCATTTTTGATTTATTTTTTCATACGAATTATTCCAGTCAGGGAAATAAGAAATTTAAAACCATTTTTAAATTAAGGGATAAACTGGGAAGGCAACTGATTTCACAGTCAAATAGTCCTTTGATTTGTTACATGATTTTGGAACATAATAGCTGCATTTGAGCTCCTACACAAACTATTAATCACTAACTCACCACACACACGTGAAATGGACTTGCAGACTGAAGTTATCCTGAAATTACTGTATATCTTCGAGTCTGATTTCATTCCTGTGTCAAGCTGAGGCATGGTACATGCTAGGATGGAGCCCAGCACTGCAGATGCTGGGATAGGAAGTGCACTGAGCTCAGACATCAGTCTCCGGTGAGGATTTCACTGCTCAATTCCGAAACTCCTACCCCTGCCAACAGCAGGGGGCAAGTGGGGCTAAGCGTGGAAAGTAGCATGAAGGAAAATGTTACTAGGTGCTTTGGGAAGTAATAGTCATTTGTGGAGGTGGGGTACCATGCTCTTGTTCCCTCTGTCCATTCTCTTAAATCTCAGTTGCTTTACACACAGGTACACATATACACACCGGGCTATTACAAAATGTTCTGTTGAGATCACCACCAGAAAGAAGAGAAGGGAAAGAGAGAAGAGAAAGAGAGAAGAGAAAGAGAGAAGAGAAAGAGAGAGAGGAGAGGAGAGGAGAGGAGAGGAGAGGAGAGGAGAGGAGAGGAGAGGAGAGGAGAGGAGAGGAGAGGAGAGGAGAGGAGAGGAGAGGAGAGGAGAGGAGAGAGGACCCCCAAGCCTTAGAGAAACTCCTGAAGACACCATCCTAGAAAATTGTGGATTTTAGATTCCCCATCCCTCTTGTAAGATGATTGCAACATTCCAGTAATATACAAGTCTCTAAATGTAAATTAGATGCCAATTGTTGAAGCCACCTGACAGTGAGGTTTTTAATTCAATGACCTTGGGTACCTGAAAGAAGAGAGGCCATTCAGAGGGTGAGTCACTTCATCTTAAGATATGATATGAGCTGATTTAACTTACTGCAAATAAACGTCAATGTTTACTTCACATTAAACAAATGAAAGATTTTGTCTGAAAGTAATAGGGAAGGAAAATCTTTAATAGGGATCTTTCAAAATTAAGAATTTTAATTCTCATTTCAGAGCAAAGATTTGTTTTAAAATTTATGACATTTATTTTTAATAGAATAAGGTACACCCTAGCCTGCAATTTTTTGTTTTGGTTGGAAAACAGGAAGGATCTATTCACTATCATTCCTTTTGAACAAGCTCATTGGCACAGTTGCTTTGTGTTACAAGGAAAAGCACAGGTTAGCTCTACAGGCTACGTGTCAGTGAAGACAAATTTTGTAGTCTAAACTGGTCAGTTGTACACCACAAAGGACAAGCAAATTCTTACTTACTGTATCAGTGGTACAATGATAATCAATATTGAAAACAATTTTTAATATTATAACTAGATAATAATATAAATATATAAAGGCACAACCTAAACGCTCAAGAGACCATTGGGAGATGTATGCTGCTGAAAGGATGATCTAGTAGAGTGTCTAGGTGGCAAAATCAGACCAAAAGCATAATTTAAATAATGCTACTCTATTCAGTCTAGATAGACGAAGTCTTTGTAAACTGAAGAAGAACTATCTTCGCTTTGATATTCAGAAGTAACTCGAACATGTCATCTTTAGGGTATGTAGCAGCTGTGAGTCAACTCAGAGGAAATCTTACCCTCAACCTTTTTGTTAGCTGCTCTTACTCAATTTTCTTTAAAAGAATGCTCTACATAAAGTTCAGTCAGGTGCAAGGGAATAGTAATGAAGACAAACACCTTGCCTACTCAGCTTGATCAAAGTAAACTTATGTGGCACCAAGATGATAAACTGGGGCCAGAAAGGAAGAGTCAGAAATCAACAAAAAGACAAACTTTAATCAATACAACCATAAAAACTAATGTTACATGTTCCTTGTAAACAATATTGCACCATATTAAGGAGCCTTAAATTACACAATGTAAGCAACTCTTTACAATAATTATATTTTGTTTAGTTAACTATGCCAATCATAGCCTCACTTGCTGCTCAAATCAACCACAGGCTGCTCAGCCTGAAAGTTATATCAAGCTAGTACGCACTGTTGGATATCACAGAATCACAGAATGATGGAGCTGGAAGGGACCTCTGGAAACCTTCCAGTCCAACACCCCTGCCAAGGCAGGTTCACCTAGAGAAGGTCACACAGGAAAGTGTCCAGCAGGTTTTGAATGTCTCCATATGAATAAATTCTAACTTCTTCAGGCTGGGTACATACTTAACCTATATACTATATTATATAGTACCTTATTGTTCAGAAAGGCTGAGAATGTTAGCCTTCTGCCTTGACTGATATTCACAAAATATGTACTTTTTAAAAGTACTTTTTTCCAAAATGCTATTTGGAAGTACACCTCAGAAAGATTCTTGTCATAACTCAGTGATGCACTGGATCTATTTTCACCTTGCCTTTCCAGAGGTGAACTTATTTTTCGTTTTTATTAAACAATTCAATATTATGTCTATATAATTTAGAGAATATCTTTGCTAGAGGCTGATAACTAATTTCATAAAACTGGCCATTAGTATCACACCTGGTTTCCAAGCCAGCCATTGAACTTTTTCCTTCTGAAAAAGTTTTTCCTCCCACTCAGGAGCCTCAAAGCATCTTTAGCTTTGTTAACACCTCCTTTCTCTCACAGTTCCTTTAAAGCTAGACATTTCTACCCTAATTCCCCATCCCTTTTCCACCCTATGAAGTTACCAGTTTCCCTCCAAAATCAGTTGGTATTTATCCGGAAGTGCTTCTGTTATTTCAGGCTCACTTCTGTGGTGACAATTCCTACATTTGCTTTATCTGTGAACTTTCATTTCCTGTAATAATTCCTCTTTGGTCCCTGTTTGGGACCTTAGCCCAGCACAAAGCAATTCTGCAAGTAGGATATACCCAGATTAGAAGTATAAAACCTATTTATTGGTTATCAAACACAAATGATCACTACTCGGTTAGGCACTAATACGCTCACCATCTTTTTTAAGACATGGGCAGAGTCTGCCAGACAGGAGTCAGGAGAAGAAAGGGCAGCTTCTGCAGCTCACTGGAGCACAGGCACAGTTGTGCTGTTTTATGACATTCTGGCTTTTCTTTATGATTTTATACTTTCTCATGTTGGTGTTTTCCCTTGTCTTTCCCTGCCTGTGATTTCAGCCTTCTCTCATCAATCTTCAGATTTTCTGACAGCTTTTACTCAGATGTTTCCTCAGAAGTCTGAGCCATGGCTATGTAGCTGTGTAGTATCAGCAGTGGGCCTGGTATCCTTAGAGCACAGGCACCCCAACATCCCTCAAGACAGAGGGGTCACATACCTCTTTTTAAGCACTGAGATGTGTGACACAGGAGGTAGGGAAAATGAAACAGTTCTCAATAGCTGCCAGTCAAACCTGTAGGTTTGGGTATCAGTTGCTCAACAGTAACCTATACGCTCATGCTTATCCCATAAGAAAAGCTTATCCTTTTCCTTGAGATTACTTCTTCAGGTCTTAATGTACTGCAATAAATTATGACATATACTTGAGCTTTTCAATCCCTGCATCGGCATTTGGATCTAGTCCAATCTGAATTAATGTTGAAAAAACTGCATTAAATCCTATAATGGCACCTATCCATACCAAGAATCTTCCATCTTCCCCATGAAAATGTATTATGCAGAGCTTGTAGAAAAGAGACATTCAGTAAAAGACATATTTTTTAAATATATACACTTCCAAATTACACGCATAACATTTTTGTCAGTAACAAAAGACTTTCAAGTTAAGTTTCTCTCTCAATGTTTTGGTTTTTTTTATAGGCCTCCTCATTTGTCATGTAGGACACAATCTGTAAATTAATAATTCAGTTTTACTGGCAGAGACATGTTATAGGAGTCACACCACTAGACAACTTAATCCTGCTGACCAAAAATGTAAGCAAAGTTATATTAACACAAGCTTCTTTTGCTGCTATAGTTCAGCCTGTTAAGGAAACTGATTTTACGCGTACTTCCAAATAACTTGTAATTTAATATTGGTGCTCCAAGATACCTATTCTGGTGAACACCATGTTATAAAATCATTGCAATGTTTATAAAATTCATATAAGCCAATTTGTTGGGGTTTTTTACACATTTTATTCTTGAGAAAATGGCAAGGCCTTACAAAGAACAACTATTATAGAAGCAAAGAAAGAAAGATATATGCTATGCTGTAAAAATGTTGAATATGGATAAATTTTTCTAAACATGAATATGCAGCAGAAAAAAAAAACTTTGACACTTGAAGGATAAGGGTCTGACTGAGTCCTGCCATGGGGAAAGAGAAAAGACTGAGCTGAGATAGGGAGCCGAGGAAGTCTTACATATACTTTCTTCTAAAAAAGAGACATGAGTGACAGTTGCTACATTTGAGAGACACTATCTCTGTTTGCTGTCCTTGACAATGACTTGCTTTGCCTATACTTGGTTCTGTCCCCTGTCAGAAGTTTAATTCTCACCAACTCAGGAACCTTAACTTACATCACTCATTTTCCAAAACATTAATAGATCAAACAGTATAGAAGGAACAAGAAAATAACTAATGTACTGGAGTCCACATCTGTAAGGATGAGAATAAGAAGGGTCCTCCTACCACGTTTGTGACCTTTGTTCTTGCCATAGCTGTCAGACAACCAACAATTTAGCTGCATGTGTGGTCCTAATAATACTACTGCCCACGTTAGAACTCTTGTCTAAAATTAAAGCAGGGTTTTTTTTTTTCCCCCCACCACTAAGGCTCATCTGGCTCATCCTGTTAATATGGAGACAGGGCACAGGATGGGGACAGGGCACAGGATGATGAAAAGGCAGTAACTTTACTACAAGGCTGTCTGGTTGCTTTAAGACAATTTCAGGACTGTTTGGCAATTGTTGCTTTTTAGCTGTTGAAAACTGAACTGTGCACAGCCACTTTTGACAAGAGCTGCAAAGGTGTCGTGTGTGTCGTCCCCCCCCCCGCGAAAAGGTTCCACCTCCTTCTATCCCAAATGCGTACCAGCCGCTCCCGTATACAAGTAGGAATAACGGATGCCAGGGGTGAAGGAGACTGATCTGTGTGCAATCTGCTTTTTCCTCAGCTAGTTTAGCTTTAACCCCACTCACACCCTTGGGAGAGTTCACACACCTACACTTGGGCATCTTTACCCTCCCCAGTTTTCTTCATCTGTTGTTGGTTACAGGATCCCTCCACATCCTGACCGTGTGCTATTGTGACTCCGGTACTCGACTGCCAGAACGGCGAGCGCACTCACCTTATTAGAACACGAACACACAACAAGGGAAAATTAAACACTAATCAACTTCGCTGCCGCCCTGAGGTCACCCCTACCGTAACAGTAAGCCCCTATCCACAGCGCCCGACCCGGCACAAGGGCGATGCGGTGTGCGAACACCCGCCCACGCGACCGCCTCCCGGTAACAGCGACAGGGGACAGGGTGCGGACGGCGTGAGGCGGCCGGGAAGGCGCCCCGTGGGGCCTTCTCCCTCGGGAGACCGCCAGTGGAGCCGGACGCCAGCTCAGGCCGGCACGCCGCCACACCCAGCACCAGGCGGCGAAGGCGGCCCGAGTCCACCTCACCCGGCGAATGGCTGCCCGTCAGGGCCGCACCCCTAGTTAGGGCCTTAGGGCGCACTTTTCCCAGCACTGTGCGAGCCACCCACCCCTGCGGCAGCCAGGAAGCCACAAACCACGGCTGCTGGCCACAGGCCGCGCACGCGCACAGGGGGCGCGTTCCGGCGCAGAGGCCGCTCCCCCAACGCTCGGCTGGCGCCCTTGGGCCCTGCCCCGCCCCGCTGCCGCCGGCGGACGAGGAGGAGGAGGAGGAGGAAGAAGAAGAAGAAGAATCGCGGCGGGGGAGTCCCTGCCGGCCTCGCGAGCTTTGGCGCGAGGACAAACTACCCGAGGGCGGGGTGCGCGGTGGTTTGGCGGGCGCAGGCGCGCCTCGGAGGTGGGGCCAGTCTGGGGTCGCCCGCGACCCTTCGCGTTAACTTTCCCCCCCACGGCCCGCTCCCTTACATCAAATCGGGCTCCAGCCTTCACTGTTCCCTGCAGGAATTGTCTCCGTGGCCGCTAACGAGGGAGGCGGGGTCGTTCCGCCGCGGCCTGAGTTCCATCTGGGAGCCGAGAAGAGCCGGGTGTCCCACTGTGTTGCGTCGGGCGCGTTAAAGCCTTTCGGGTGGGTGTGAGACAGAAGCCTGCTCGGAACGGCGGGGTTGGGGGGGGGAGGTTGGGGGAAGGAATTTAAAGTTTGAAGGGATGCGGCCCGCTTAAAAATTCGCCCTTCTGTTGTAAGTGTATAGGCTTCAAAGACACTGTGGTATTTCTTAATGCGTTTACTTAGGTAGTCACTTGAAGTTCGGTACTTGTTACATTTAAGAACTACATGTCATAGTTTCAATTTCAGCTCGGTTTTGCTTGTTTATATGAATTGGTTACTGGGTAAAAATGGAAGGAAAAATGAAATTGCATTGTAGGCCTCATGACACACAATGTGAGGCTGAAAACGTGAAACTGCTTGGGATTAAATTTGAAGTTGATGGGGTACCTCTTGAGACCTTTACTATGCAGAATCACACTATGCTGGTTTGCACTGGTTGTCAGAGCAGTAACCTACCTGAGCAGGTGCATTTCCATGTGGTATTCTTTAAAGTCAGAGTCTTGCTAGGTGTAAAGCAGACATACATTTGATTTGTGAGTTGCTCCTATGACATCCACATAGTATAGATGATTACAAGGCTTGCCTTGTACCAGCCAGACTTTTCCTACTAGTGTCTGGATACCAGCTGGATACCTTCATTGCGAGGTTTGAAGTTGCTGGAACACTCCTTGCACGTTTTCCAGCTGAGGCAGAAGGAACA
Organism: Todiramphus chloris collaris; assembly: GCA_025345505.1. Lineage (NCBI taxonomy): Eukaryota > Metazoa > Chordata > Aves > Coraciiformes > Alcedinidae > Todiramphus > Todiramphus chloris. The sequence continues at coordinate 2,327,564 of JANVCC010000067.1, read as the reverse complement.
GTGTATTCAAGTTGCTAATTATAAGGGACAGTTTGCTTGCCTGTTCTTTGCATTGTTAATAATTTCAGTCCTTCCTGTACCTGAAATGAAGAGCTGACTTTATGGTTCATGAAGAGCACAGTGCCAAATGGAGAGTGGTGAGGAGAGTAGCTACTGAACAAAAATCCTGCCTAGAACTGTTCAGTTGTCAATTGGATCAACTGCCAATGCACCTGTGTTTTAAGTGAGAGGGTTGTGAAGAGGACAAGAGGGCCTTGTTAGAGTATCAGGGCCTTCGCATACAACTATCTTCCAGCTACTCTTCTGTTTTCTTGTTTGTTTTTTGGTTTTTTGTTTTTTTTTTTTTCTCGATGTTTTTAAACAGGTTATGTTTAGAAGACAGAAAGCTTCTACCGTGTACTTCTATGGTGTCCAAGCTCATCTACTGATACTTCCTTTGTAACTTCATGGTAAAACTGCTTCTAAGACTTACAGTTTGGTTACCACATCATCTGGATACAGAGATTACTTCTAAGAAAATGTGGACTGCTAAAAGTCTTTGTAGTGCTCAAACACTCTTACATCAGTTGAAAGAAGGCAGACTGTGCAGTTGCATGTTTCCAAAAACTCGGCAGTTGTGGATTGGAATTCTAAACTATTGCACCATAACAGCACCAAGTAACAGACTTAAATTCCAGGTAAGTATTTTTGTGGTGCTCTAGATAAAAGTGCTGTGCATCAGTACAGTGATAATATGATTTCTTTTGGAATCTACAGAGCTAAGGTTTTGATCTTACAGCCTTATTGATGAATGGAAGATACCTTTAATATATTAAGACAAAGGATCGGGCAGCAACAAGTTTCAGGAGATCCAGTGTTTCAAAATGAACTTTTTGTGTCTAGTAGTTCTAAGTTGTGAGGAAAAATAATTTTTTTTCAAATTATACTTCAGACAATACTGCATGATAACTGTCAGCCTTATTAGTTAGCATGGCAGCTCTTTAGTGAAGAATAGGACCAGAGTTGTCTGGGAAGCTTTACTAATGCAATATTGCACAAAAAAAGGGGGCAAAAAAGCCAACTTTTACTGATTTGGTAAGGGAGGATAAAACCATAGAAGTCTGATAAAAAAGTCTGTGGATATAAATGAAAGTAATGGAAAAGGACAGAAAATTTAAACTAGTCTTGGGCACTGACAGTAGCAGATGGCAATATTTTTCTTTTTCTAGATGTCTAATTCGTTTTTGAAATATAATTTGCTGCATCTATAAATAGTGGAACACTGTAGTTTAGTTTACGGGAAGCTGAGCAATTGAAAAATACATCTAGATTTTCTTACAACTCTTTAAATTGTCTTTTTAAATCTGTTAAAGGGTAAGTAATCATCTTCTGTTTGCCTGTTTCTCTTTTTAATAATTATATTTGATGTATGATTGTAGGTCTCCATGGTAAATGGTAAACAATCAGTAGTAGACACGAGAATGGCTTCTAGTGCAGAAAGAACTAAAACAGCTGCTGGAAAAAGTCCCAGTGGAGTATGTGATGGAAGCCAGCAGTCATTAGAAGGTACTGAACCCTTTGCCACCCTCTTGTTAAGAAGTCAGCCTTCCCTGTCCTCTGTAGATATCTTCTGTTAATGATCAAGATGGTCTAAACTCTTAATTTGAAAGTTTTGTCTCGTGATTTTGTATCGTGTTTATTTTTAAATTTTAAGGGAATTGTACACAATTTTTCTACTTTGTGAAGATTCATGTAATATTTCTCAAGTGTTTTAATGGCTGATTATATTGTGTACTGAAGTTGGTTTTTTTCTTCCCTCTTTTTTTTTTTTTTTTTTTTTTTCAGCTTCCTCAGACTCTGACAATGCTTATTCCCTGTGACAGGATAGATTCAAAACTGAGTTTTCCAGTTTTCTTGCCCACAACTCTGTTGACTCTTAAGCAGTGTATAGTTTGTTGGATGGGTTATTGTTTTGTGTGAGCCTATTTTTGACTGGGAGAATCAAATTTGAGTATTCACTGAAGGCTATGTGATGCTATTGAATTTTTTTTTTTCCTGTTATAAATGAAAAAACAAACATTTGTGCATGAGTTGTGATTTCTGTTTCAGGCAAATTAGTAGTTACAATTATGACCTTTATTTTAGCAACACTGTCTAGCTAAATAGTTCTATACATAACTTTGCTTGTTTTGTCATTCCTAGCTAATAACTAATCCTCAAATGCACTGTTACGCATCACACATTTTAGCTCCTGTGCTTCAGGGTACTTCGTCATTCACATTCTATGTATATTTAATTTTTGTTTGTAAAGATTTTTTAGTCAGTTGCTTTGGGCAATTTCAGCATTTGTTTACAAATGGGATGACAGGGAGGTAGTTATGACTGGTTAAGACACTGAAATGGGATACTGCTTATATAATTATTTTGCTCAGGAAACAGCCATATGAGAAACTGTTGTGCTATTTCTTGTTCATAACAAGTAGGAAGACAGTACCTATCCTGAAAAAATCATATTGTACTGTGTCATAATTCCTCTGTACAGGCTTGTCTCCTTGTGTACGTTCTCACGTAGATTTTCACTACAAATGGATGACATAATGATGATTAAACAGTAATGCCCCCCACCGCATCAGTATATTTTTAATGACCAATGAATTTTTTTTTAAGATATGAGAATCATTTAAATAGAACTCTTACGTTTCTGTGTATTCCTGAATGCTCCTGCATTATCTGTAAAGTAATGAGATTGAGCAGCCCCTGTGTCTTTCTAGTTTCTTTTTGTAATTCACTGTTCTTACGCTTCTGGTTTTTTTCCTGTAGATAACGGAAGCATACCTATCCCCTTAGCCAGTTAAAATCTTCATATTTTGAAATTTGCCAGCCATGTAAGATGACAACATTTTTGAAAAGCAGGGGCAAAAGCATTTGCTATCTTCTGTTTACATCACATCTGCACAGTGTATGCATTATCCTGAATGAGCTGAAATGTACTTGTGTGTCTTTTAAGGTTCACTGATTTTTTTTCTTAAGACTTGCCAGTGTGGTAACTTAGAGTTAATATCTTTAATGGTCAGAACTTAACGTTAAAAACTCTTAAGAATATTTATTGTGAAGTCTTGAAGAACAGGTGTTCCATACCTTTTCTAAGATAGCAAGATTTATGCTGTTTGCTCAGGTGGATGGAAAAAAATGGTCTATGTCCAGATGTGATTATGCTTCTATTTCTAGTACTCCATAAGATATTGGCAGGTAATAGTGATACTGTAGGCTTAATTAAATTTCTCTCTGTCTTCTTGGGAGTTGTTAGAACCCTACTGTTCTTTTTCATGAAAACAGCAGTGATCTACCAGATCATCAAAGCAAAAGACATTTTTGAATCATACTGTCTCTGAAATATGTCATTCTAACTTGCAAATTAAGTGTTACCATGACATGTTTGAAAGAATCAAAAGAAATAGATTATATTCTCATAGAAGTGAGTACCTTGGTTTCCTATTTCCTGCTTTTTCTGATTTTACAGGACATTCATCTAATGAATGTTTTCTTATCTTTTCCTTTTACTCAGACATTTCTTTGCAAGGTGAAGGTGCATTGCTTAACTGCATCTGTCAAGCAGATAGTTCTGTATAGAACCATGATTCTTACTCATCTCTGTCATCTTTGTAGGTTATGTGCTTTCTTCCAAATAAATTGTGAGAGGCTTTCAATTCATTGTACAGAACCTGCCCAAAGGTAGATGCATAGTGCTGAATGAAGATGTTAATGCTCTATTGTTTCTTCTCTGTAATGCTTATTATTTGCAGTAGTCCACTGATATAAATATTCTGGACTAATCAAAGATGGCCTCATTTTTTCACGTGGCAACAGCTACTAGCTGTCACTTAGGAAGTAAACGTTACATGATTTTTGAATTAACAACTGGGGAAAACCCTAAGCAACCTAATTTGACCTGATAGCTGACCCAGTTTTAAGCACAAGAAGGTTGATCAGGAAACCGAAATCATTCTTTGCCTTTTTTTTTTTTTTTCCCCCTTATTATTTTCTACCTAATTACAAGATTGTTATATGTGCAAAATCTGTCCCTCAGTCACACAGCTAGATGTAATCACTGGATCTGTCATTTGAACATGAATGTTATCTGACAAGATTTGTACTGAAATATTTTTACATTTCATGTATGTGCCAAATACATAATACATGAAGTTCTTTTGGAGAACTTGTAGAACAGCACTGTGTTTTATGCCATAAAAATTCAGTGGATCAAGTACTTCTGTTGCATAAAATTAAATTTATCATCATTTCATCTTTTTGGACTTGAAATTAGTCTACTCTTAACAGAGTATGAGACTAGCAACATTCTTTAAAAGTATTCCTTGTCTTGAAATCAATGTGTTCTTTTTAATTTTTGCATGTTTCGTCTCTCACTGAATCCTTTTGTCAGTCAAGAAACTAAACTCGTTCAATAATCTCTGTCTCTTGGGTAGGGAAAGGAAGAAGGAGGAAGAGCAGCATTAGATCTAAGTGTTAAGAAATTAACTCTCATCAAAGAGACAATACCATGTATCCAGACACTCAAAAGAACAGTGGTTGTTCACAATAACTGATAGATAGGACTGAAGCTCATGTAAGAAAATAAAGTTTCCTCATGAGCCTTTTAAGAGGCGTTAGAAAAAGTGTACCAGCCAGTACTTTATACAATGAAGTGTGATTGTCTTCTGTGTTTGTAGATTTTTTTTTTTAAATCTTGTAATCTTAATATTTTTGTTGTAAATATGCTTTAGATGCTTTTTAAAAATGGCAACTTTTTTTTTAATTTGAGAACATCTAAATATTTTCCATCAGGGAGAGATACCTTTTAGAATGTTCTATAGATGAGCCTTGTAGGTTTAGAAAATATGTATATGTATATATTCTTATGTATATGTACATAAGAATACATATGCTTGGTTTTATTTACGTAGCATTATTACGTTACACTTGTATTTCTTAGTTACATCTCATATGTCTCTTAGATGTAATTCTTAAGATTTCTGAACTTTTACTTTAGTTTTATTTTCTGACCCATCAACTATATAAACATTTTTGTAAACCTTATTTCATATGTGTCGTGTCGGTAGTGTCTTGAGCTTGAAATATCTTCTGGGCAAAAATGAGAGTGAATTTTTCCATGCTTGCTTTTCTTCATACCTAATAATGCAGTTGCTTTAATCAACTTCACCTTTTTGACAGAGGCCTGTGATGCAAATGCATCTTTGCTCCTAATTTGTACAAGGCACAGAAACAGCTGCAGAAGTTGGTTAAACTCCCTAGAGTATAACTAGCCTGAAAAGAAGCACATCATGGCATCATACTTCAAAGTCTGGTTTAGTTTTCTTCCACTCTACTGGAAAAAAAAAAAAAAAAATCTTCAAAGTAGAGTTGTGTTTCTTGTTTTCCAGCAAATCTAGAGTAAATTTTTTTTTTTTTTTTAAATTCTTCTATGCACCACATGATTTTGCTTTAAATAAAAAGTTCCTTTTTAAAAGTAATAAGACTATCATTTGCTTCATTGCAAACGCCTTTCTCTCTCTTTGTTAAAGCAGCAGCCAACCTCAAATTCTTTCTATCAGTACAAATGTGTTAGGTATTAGTTACAGGTATTCCTACCTACAAGTGGATATGCAAGCGTTTCTAGTGTATAGAGGGTAAAGCATAGGTGATAAACTACCTTATGATAATGCAGTGTTGCAGCAAAATGAGTGATGCACCAAACAGTGTTCCCTGACGTTGTAAGATGTGCTCTTTCCTTGTTTTTTTTTTTAAAGTAAAATGGAAACCTGATTCATCCCATTTGTGGTCTGATTTTAATGATGTTATGGGTAAAGTAGTTGAGTTTAGCATATTTTTTTCAATAGTGGTTTTTAAAGCTCTTTATTGTCCTCATCTTTCCTATTTCTAAGCTGAAGAGGCAATTTAAACCAAAAATCTGTTGCTGTATGTTTGCCTGCCTTCATCAGAACTGATAACCACAGTGTCTGTAGATTATTTCCAAAAGAAACCTATCTCATTATAAATCAGAAAAATCAAGTAGATTTCTCAGGTACCAGATTTTTTTTTTTTTTTCCCCCCAATCTCATTCATGTTGAGATGTACCCAGATAACACATGGAGTTTATTTTTAATTCAATCTAAGATAGTCTGTACAGTATCTTGTATCTCTACAATATAATCTGTGGAATATTTTGTCCCCATAATTGTAGTTATTTGGAGAAACAGAAGAGCTAATAAAATGTACAGCTTTCTATTTTTTTTAATAAACCACACCTAACAATCTGAACTTATGCTTCCTGTTTGTGTTTTTTTGTTAGTTTTACATTCTATCCTTGACACCTTCAGAGTCTGTGTGCGTGTTTTCATTTAGTGTTTTGTATTCTACTTGGATTTTTTTTTTAATTCCTTCTTACTTTAATAGTAGCTACCATATGTTGCGTATGTTTTTTTTCTAAATAAGAAATTACTTTAAATGAACATTTGTCTATTAATGATTAATACCAGTACTAGTAAGCGAATATGTTCCAAAGGTGAAAGAAAAAAATTGCTTTCTTAGAGAATTATATTAAGTTCAGGGCTGTGTGTGTTTAAGGGGAATATGATGACACAATATCCAGTTAATTTGATTTTTATTCAAGGTGACTAGCAGTGTTCACTCTCTTGCAGCATTCTGTCACTTTTGAGTAGCTACTTTATTTTCTATTTCTTTGACAAATTAGATAAAAATGTGCAGCTACATTGTATATTGATACATATATATTTATTTCTTGTTTGAAAAAGCAATTTGTTCTAAGTAATATTTTCGAGTTGCTTTCTATTTTTGAGATGCTAAACTAACAGTTAACTTGTTTGATGTATTTGGTAATCAGAAATTTTTACTGTTCTGAAATAAACTGGTTTTTTGCTGTGTAGATACAGTATATTATGTGTTCTGTGCCAAAAGAATAGATGTATATTATAAGATAAAATTAACTGGTCCTTTTTCTGACTGTGAAACTTTATTTCCACAGCAAAAATGAAACATATCAACCTGTCATTTGCAGCTTGTGGTTTTCTGGGTATTTACCACTTGGGGGCAGCAGCTGCTTTTTGCAGGCATGGTAAGAAGTTACTGAAAGTTGTGAAAGCTTTTGCGGGAGCTTCTGCAGGATCACTGGCTGCCACTGTCTTATTAGCAGTACCAGAAAATATAGAGGTAAATTTATAAACTCGTAGGTATAGGACATGATCATTTTCAAAGGGTATTTTTTGTATCATCGTCTACCATTAAGGTTTTTAAAATATTTTGGTTCTTGTTTTGTGTCTTGTAAAGGACAAGACTTGTGTTTTAGTTTATATTAAGAAAATCTGTGACTCATGGACAAAACTGTTTATGAAGCAATTATTTCTTTAGAACAAAAATCGTATGTCATATGAACTTTATATTTTATGATATGAAAATATAAGTTTCATGTGTGTGAATGTTGAGTTCTATGCAACCAGATGGATTTGAATATACCAAAAATGTATATGCACTTAATCACTGTACAGTACAAAGTTAATCATTGTTCTCTTGGCTAGTGGTGGGCTTCGTTAAGCAAATGCAAAGCACCATCATTTCATGCTTTTGTGAAAAGACATGAAAATGGTAGATGGAGTTTAGCTTCATGAAGTCAAAGACCACCACACAAGCTGAAATTTTGCCTTGCTACCTGTGCCTCATTAGACAGTGCAAGAAGTGCACTGCATCTCCTTTAGACTCAGCACAGTTCATGACTTAGCAGTGGTAGCCCCACTGTGTGCCAGGCAGGATTAATGCTTACAGTGTTCTGTTCTGACATGCTGCATACATGTGTGTTTGGGTATTTTTCTCCAGAAATGACAGTTTTTTTCCTCACCATGGCTAGGGTGTCATGTAGAGACAGTAAAGTTATGTTCAATGACTAGTCTTTTACAGCTTCTGTGGGAGAGCATTAGGTTTTTTTGTTTTGTATGTTTATTTTTCCTTGTAGGTGCTCTGTCCTCCTGAAGCACCTGTGGTGACTTTGCTTTTATACACGTGGAGGACTAGGCTTTGCCAAAATGTTAATATTTCTTTAATATTTTGAAATACACTAAACACCATTATTACAGGGGCAAAAAAAAGCTGTTATATTTTTGTTCTAAGTACACTTAGGTTTCAATCCAGTGAGCATCAGATAATTTTCTCCAGATCTCACATATTACTACTTGCACTGCATTTGATTCAGATAAATTGTCCCAGTCACTACCATGCTTTGCCACTGACCTTTCTGTCAGTTTCTGCTGGCATATGAACTTAGCTTGCAGACTTAGCTGTACTTCTGTTGCTTTCAGCAGTAAGTGCTTTCCTGGCTTTTTTCCGCCCCAACAGGTGCATTCTTTATTTGATTTGGTATTAGGCAAGTTCCTAAGGTGTGAAGAGAACCTTAACTTGTCTTCTGTTCAGGTGTTACTCCTCTCCTGCAGCATCTGACTAGTAGTTCAGTTTCAAGTTTGCCTGGTATAATAACATACTTCTGACTTTAATTTCCCCTACAGTGAGCACAGCAGCTAGCCTTTTCATAGCCCAAGGAAATTTTTCTGCTTATTGTAGGCATTGTTCCTAGCCTGGGCCAACTTACAAAGATCTTTCTAAGTAAATATACTAGAACAGTTATTAGGACAGTTTTTACTTTTTGTTTGTGGAAACTAAGCTTGTATTACATTGAGTCTTATGGATTTTTTTCCCTTGAAAATGCGTGATTTTAATGCAACCTGAAGAACATTTAATGAACTTTTCAGTCCTTTTAAGTTTTTTAATTTATTTTGTAGTCATTCTGTTACAATGTTTAAATGGAAAATTGAGAACTGGTTTGTTTTTTTTTTTTTTTTGGGGAGGGGGGGATGCCAATTCTTCCTAATTCTCACGGAATTTAAATAAAGGCACTGTTGTGTAGTGAATAGAATTAACTTTCCGTATGAGGATAATTATGTTATTATGTTTATTACATTCTAACTTGAAATGTTTTTTGTCTGTAAATACAACTTTTACATCAGTTAATTGTGTTTCCCTTCTTTTTTTTTTTTAACTCTTCTTCCCAGAGAGGTCTATGTTAGACAAGCTGCAACTAGGACTTTCTCCTAATCTCCTAATTTTAAAGCTCTAATACAGCTTTTACTTCTTGTGGAGAGGCTGTAATGTTGAGGATTTCTTGTTTTGACTGTTGCTGTTCTGACAGCTTGCAAATGTTCCTTCTGTCAGATCTTGGATCTTTGTCACTGTTAAGAAGTCATGCAACTTGCTAATTCTAGGGAGTCTTACAGAGTTATGGCTAAGTATCTATTTATTTCAAAAGTAACATGGTCATGTTTGATATCACGTTTGCTTAACTCAATACAAGTTGTTACAATTTCTAAACATATCCTCAGTCACTATTTAAAATTTATATCTATTTTTTAAAGCTTCTAGCACTAAAATTAGAAACAGTTTGTAGCTGTAAGAAGTTGTCCCTTTTGGGAGCAAAAAATTAGTCTATTTTAGTACTTTAGTATTTTTAGTATGGAAAGTATTTTTCTGTCATTGACCTAGGTTTGGATTTATCCATCTCCCAGTTATTCTTAGCTCCCTATCACTTTATGAAAGTATCTTAGATATCAATATAGTAGTTCTAAGGTGGTTCTGTGTAGGGTTTTGTGGTTTTCTCTAGTTAGGGAGAGGTGTCTGAATGCGCCTCTTTCCAGCTGATTGACTACAGAAACAGCAGTTTAACTGCCTCATGTAGAAGAAATTGAAGATTTGGTGCATACGTCTAGTTTTATATATTTGAATTAGCTTGGAACTGGCAATGGCAAGTACATTGTAGGGTAAAGGTGCAAATCTAAGCTATGCAAAATGAATCAACACAGATCTTTACAGTAAATGTTGTTTTAAGAGGTACGAACGTCTTCAGAACCTTTTTTGGTACACTTATTAAATTTCTTCATTTCTGTCATTAACTTAAGTGAGGGCTCTGTTGTATAAGTGATATGAGGAAGTTAAACTGCTTTGCTGTTTTTATTTACATTAAATCCTGTACCCTCCTCCTAAGCAGGACACTTTCATTTCTCTCCTTCCCCCTCCCAGTCTCATCGTTCTTTTCTTTTGTGACTAGCAGCGTATTTGCTCTTTCTGCAGGAAGCTAATAAACCAGGAACCCCAAACCATCTATAGACAGATTGTTTACTTTGTAAACATGTGGTTTATAGATGAATATATATATTATGTTCATCTATACCAATTTCAGTACCAATTTCAGAAAGTTGCATAAGTTTTGATTTAGTTTTTTCTCCAAGTCTCTAAAATCATTAAAGTCGTCTTCACAAAAGGATAAAAAAAGGACTACAACTACTGAATAGTGAGTCTTAAGCATTCAAAATCATGATTCATTGTTTTATTGAAAAATAAATGCTACCATTTCTTTTACTTCTTTTGGAGTTATGGCAGACACTTCAAGCTATTTTTCTGCAGTCATCAATGCTAGTCATTTCAGCTTGTATAAAAGAGGTTCTCTGTGTAGCTGGGATCTGTTGCCCAGTTTTCTGTGGTGTCTTTTTTTTCTTCCTATGTCATTCATCATAGTATTCCATTCATGAAATACTTCCACATTATTGTATTCATTAAATATGTGTATTAGTAGCATAGTTACTGCATTAGTGAGAAGAAACTGTAATGACTATAGCAGTGTTAATGCTTATAGGCATCTTAAGGTACTTGCGTCTGGTTTGAGTACTGAAGTAGACTTCAAAATAAAAGATGACTTTACACTTGAAATATAAGTGATCATTCTTGCAGTGACATGGTTCAGAAAACTGATTATTTATCAGTGGTAATATAGAGAGTATTAGCCTCTAACTTCCCATGATTATTAAAGTGGTATTCTTTTGAGGATTGTTTATTATTATTATTAATTTATATATGTTATTTTTTTCTTTAGGGATCTTGCTTGCTTACAAATAAGTTCTTATAAAAAGGTCAACCTGCATACCTTGTTAAAAACCAAGCACATATGAGAAAATATTTTTGATCTTTTACCTTTCACTTGATTAAAGCTTTAGCTGTTAGTTTGTTTTAGATACCACAGTTGAACATACTTCCCATAACTAAAACATCCTTAATAGTTAATATATTTAATTTCCAGAAATGTAAGCAGTTTGCCTATGGATTTGCAGAGGAAGTTAGAAAATTGGACTTCGGTGCTGTAACACCTGGTTATGATTTTATGGAAACACTTAGGTACCTATCTTAATGCATCTATAAGATCATTTTTGTGTGAAGCTCTCTAAATGAAAATGGAGAGTGCATATTTTTCCTATACCATGGGGTGCTCAGAACTCTTTTCTTTCACCCCCAACATATTTTCAAAGTTTATAAATAACAATGGTGAATAATCAGCATTCTCTTTACTCTAGGGAAGGCATAGAATCTATTCTTCCTTCTAATGCTCATGAGATAGCTGAGAACCGGCTCTATGTGTCAGTCACTAACACCAAAACTAGAGAAAATCGCTTGGTTTCAAATTTTGCCTCCAGGGAGGACCTCATTAAGGTAATGATGTTGAATATTGCTGCTTTCAATAAAAATGCTCAAGGCTTAGGAGTACGTTATTATCTGTAGCTCACTATTTTGCTCAAGTTATCACTTATACAATCAGTAGTGCTAGAACCATAGTATAACAACAGTGGAAGCAGAATTTGATCCTGCCTTTTCACAAATCTTGCCAAAATGTATTTTTTGTGTATGTATTTTCTTAATCTGTTTTTAAAGTGCTACCTTGTAGGCAAAGTGCATTTAAAAAGTAACAGAGTAACTTACAGCTAAAGTAGATGAGACTAAAATAGAGAATAAATAGAGTAATGATGAGAATAAAATAGAAACTCTCTAAATTTTGCAACAGTTTGTGGAGTTTCTTTGCATCTTCACTGATACCATTTTTATTATGTTTCATTACAAAATAAAGGAAGTAAAAAAGAACTCCAGCACTTTCTAAAGGTCCTTGTGTGAAGAATAGATATAATGTAAAGTCCCATAAACTGTATTTTAACTGTTGTTGAAAAGCATGTCTTATATCATCTCTTCTTTTGAATGCCACTTTTTAAGTTCGGATCAAGATTGTATGCATAAGCTCATATGAAATGATAGGAGGAATTCAGATGCATGTAAAACAAATGTTCTTTCTAGTAATTGATTATGTCTTAGTGGAGGGGGTCATTAAATGTAGCCAAATACAGAAGGAAAGAGAATAAGAAGAAATTCCTTCCTTCCCTATCCTTGTGGATGTTTAGAGGAAATAGAAGCTTCTTTATAATTACCACTTAAAAACATTACATTCGTTCACAAAATTTTGAAGTATGCATTGGAAGTTTGCCTTTAAAGTATCCTTTTAAAAAGAATCTTCATCCTGTCATATTCTACACACCAATCAGTTCTCAAAATTTGTAGGATTTAATTATACAAAGATAATTATGCAAAACGTTTATCTCAAATCATGTGCTGTTATTTCTAGCTATAGTAGCCAGAAGTAACAAGCATGGAGATTATTATTCTGTAGGGTTATATGTTCTTGCAGTGAAAGCTTCTAACCTGAAGACAATTAGAAGCATCAAGACTACCTTGGAAATACATTAATTTTATTAGTATTTCAGGGGTTCTTTCATTAACTTAACTGTTTCTGTTCTATTCTTTCATTCCATATGGTAGCAGTATAATGGATTGAAATAATAGTATTAAAATTCCAAATAATTATGTATTGGAATATATCCATATAGTCTGTTCTTTCAGTGCATCTCAAAATACATGTTTTTGTGCATGCCTTCAGCAATGCATGTATCATTTATACAACAGTCTGAAACTTGGTGGCTGCCTCATTAGCATGGAGGATAGAGCTTGTTAGGTTATATAGCAGTGTTATACCTAGGCATGATACGCTCTGTGCAAGGCATGGATAAAGGTACCACTGGTCAAACAGCGTTTTATACCAGCAAAAACTTCAGTACCCTTTGCCAGAAATCCTCCATTATGCAGTTGATTTCAATGCTTAACAAACTTTATGGTTCCAAAGTTTTTCATAATGGCTAAAGGGAATATATGTTGCTACATTTTTAAGCTTTTGTTTTCTTTTACTATTCCCAGTGGATGTGAAAAGGCAGATAATAATCTCCCACTTTTGGAATAGTCTTTGCATATGCGAAGACCATCATCACGTACCACTGTTCCTAGACTTGCAGCTCTTAAACCAGAGGTTAGGGATGGGAGAGGCATGGTTAAGTTTGTGAGGGCATGGGGCACTGTACCCTGTTGTATTTAGCTTGGAAAGGTGGGAGTGGTCAATAGGAATCCACACTGACATTAGTAGGGAAATACTGAGAGCATTAGTTCTTCAAACTTGTTCTTCCTCAACTCACTTTTGATATCTAAATGACTTTGTAAGGAAGACAGACTGCTTTCTTCAGTCTTGTAAAGAACTGACACTTTGCGGGAGTCGCCTGTTTTTTACTCTTCTTCTTTGCTAAATCTTTTGTCCCCATTTCTCTTAGTTTAGAAGGGCCAAAGGTACTGAGTAGCAGTTTAAGGAGAGAGGTGAAAGGGAGTTGGGCAGGGGAAGAAGCGGATGTTGAGAACTTGGGAACTCTGTAGGATGTCACATTTGAAAATCAGGAGAGAAATGGTTTCAAGGAGCACCTTAACTTATGCTTTTTGTGAGTGAAAGGCCTGTCTGGAAGAGAAATAGCTACAAATATGGAGGGAGTGCCTTTTTGGTCTGAGCTCAGACAAAGTTCTGGTGCTTTAGTTCACTGGGAAAAGAAATAGGCAAGAAAAGAGTTCTTGAAATGAAAGTTAAAGACTTCCTATAGAGTCTTAATTAAAACTTGTTAGGGAGAAGAGGTGTTGAATACCGAAAGCTTGATTTGTTGTAAAAATAAATGTAATTCCACAAAAGAAAATAGTTCAGCCATTATCATCCATATCCTCCATGGTTTGTGGGCTTTGTATTTTTGTTTTGTTGATTTTTTTTTTTTTTTTTTTTTTTTTTTTTTTTTTTACCTCATCCTTTCACATAGTATATACAGTAGTCTGTAACCTACTTCTGTTCCCCAGATTTGTGTCTCATGCCACCATGGAAGCACATGCACACATATTCACCACATTTAGCTATCTGAAATTTTTTGACATCTTGCACTTTATGCATACAACTACCCCTTCTTTTTGAAATGCTGTATACTGAGTGCATATATATATATATGTAGGTGGATACACAGGTATAGAGATGCACACTCTCATAGATATTGCTATGAGTAGATAAAACCTTGTGTGTGTGCACATTTATACATGACAGAAGAGGTGTCTTATCTCAAGAAAAAAGAAAAAAAAGTTAATAACTGGTGTAGACAGCAACATAGGCTTGCAATAGGGCAAATATTAATTCTAAATTCTTGAATGTATTAAATGCAAAGTATTGATACCGACAAAGATAAAGGTATGTGAATTTTCAGGCTGTTTATAGTAATTTGGAAATTTTGAATTCTTAAAAAATCTGATTTATTAGAAGAGTAAACACTATATAAATATGCCAGCAGACTTATTGGGTCAGCTGCTTCTTTGACAATACTGTATATTGCATTTTTTTTTTCAGTGTATGCATATTTAATTTCTGCAAAATCATATATTTACTTCATATTGTGCAAGACTAAGTTCATTCTCTTCTGAATCGCATTAATCAATGCATTAATTTGTGATATTTTGAGAGTTGTTGCTGTCAAATCATAAAAAACCCAAACCCTACTGAACAGTTTTTGACATATGAGAACAAGGCATTTTGAGATGACTTTAATGTAAAACTGATGTATTGAGTGATTACTTATACATTTTTTAGTATAGATAAATATGTATGAAAATACGTATTTGTTCAGAATTACTTTTCCTTTCCTTCAGTTTTGTTCTATGTTCTTTCTGATTTCTTTTTCCTAGGTCCTACTAGCAAGTAGTTTTGTACCAGTATATGCAGGAATTAAGCCAGTGGAATATAAAGGAGAGGTAATTTTTAATTGATTTTAACTAATTTTTTTTTTTTATGTAAGAACATTCTTCATTTATGATGTAATTATTTGATCTTAAGGGAAGGCAATAGCAGTACTATACTTTGGTTTTGTTTATATGGTAGAGGAGCGCTGTGAAAGATGACATGAGTTTTTTCACATTTTCTTTCAAAAATTGTGAGTGCTGAGACTGAAATTATCTCTGGAGCGTGAAGTTGTTTCCTAAAGATAATGTCTAACACTTACCATGAGAAGAAACTTCTCTTAGTAAAGATGGTTCTCACTATCATCTGTGTTACTGACTCTAAAATGTATTTTTTTTAAATTTAAAGGACCACCATTCATCTTTGCTGTTTAATGGAATGAATGATAAGGGAGGTCTTGACAGATTGGGTGCTGCTGGAATGCACATCTGTGTTTACATATGTGTTGTTCTCATGTTCTGTACAGAATTACATGCTTACCAGGTACCTTCAAATCTCTTACTTCTGGACAAGCATTAAAGAATAAACTCCCCCCCATAGGACATGGCTATAAAATATTCAGGGGTGTACACTACTAGAAGAAAACCTTTCCCCAGTGCCTCTACTTGGTTTAGCTTCAATAACATTTTTGTCTTTCTTAAATATATTAACATTCTAAGAATAGTTGTAACTGCTCAGTCTATAATTACAAGAAGTGTGAAAATAGCCATTTCTTTGTTTCTGAAAAATACTACATGATACTTCTTCCTTTATTTCCTCATACACATCCAAATGATACCTTTAGAACACTGATAATCCTCACAGCCACCCTGACAAAAAAACCCCACCAAACTATATGCATTTGTCTTTAGGAAGAGGAAGTTGAAGTTTATTATGTCAGAAAGCTTGTCAGCTTTAGAATTACGTATACAGCAATTCATATCAGCTGCAGTGTTTGAAGGTTTAAATCGCAAGCCTGACTGCTTGAGTTAAATGGAGACTGCTTGCAGGTTCCCAAATCTTCATATATTGCTTGTGCAGTTCAAAGGGGGTACATGGGTAGTTTAGGTTCATTCTACCATTTGTTAAAGGGAGATAAGTGTTAAATTTATGTTCTTTCCGTTAAGAAATGGAAAAGTTGACTCAGGGTTTTGTCCAAAACTTATTTAAAGCCTATTTTACTGGATGAACACTGCTATTATGACTTAGTGTTCCAATATTTAGTGAAACACTTGCAGCCTCTTCCTAGTGGACAGTTCTCATTCCTGCTTTATTTTTTGCATTCGGAAATGAGATCAATGAATGTTTCATGGAAGCTGGTTCTTGTGTTACTTGAAAGCTTGTTGTCATTCTCAAAGCTTCTTACTGCTCTCCTTAAGTGAGATTCAGAAAAGACAGCTTCTGAAAATGAGATTGCTTTCATTTATTGTTAATTGACAAAATGATTAGATCTGCACGTTAGCAATGGCTTTTCTCTGTAAAACACTGCATCTGTGATTTATCTGTGCTTCAGAACACTTGATCTGGATCTTCTCTGAGCTATGTATGTCTCCTGCATACATGTCACCATGTCATCTGGGAGTGTTTTTAAAATGTGTTTCAGTATGTTATCTGAGGTACACGATGCATGATATGTAAGGGATACGTAAGGTACACTTCTGCTGAAATACTATCAGAAAATAGCCAGACCTGTTGCTGTCTTGTCCATACTGCCGACAGAGAGTGAGCCCTAAAGTAAGCTGTTTGCAGCATTACACTTTAGTTTAATCTTTTTAGGAAGAATACTTTTTGGGAAGCATTTGGCTCACACTGGGATTAGCTAATATACCTGTAGTATGCATGCTTGGAGGCTAGACTTTTGGGGTGAATAAACTAAATTGAATAGTAGTGTAGACATAACATCAGTTTTCTTCTGGTCTGATGAGACTAGAAATAATCTGAAGGAAGAAGGAGCTCAAGATAACAACTGAGAATTTATAGTCTTCTAAGGACCTTCACCAGACTGGGCTAGTTTATTACCCAGGTTGGGGATTTAAGGTGCCATTGGACTAGGCTTCCAGTAACATCAGAGAAAACTTGCTCCATGTGAAATTTTCTTTCCTTGAGTTGGTTTGATGTCCTCTGAATCTCTGTCAGGGTTAGTCTTTACACCAGATAAAGATCTGCAGATGATTGAGTTGCCTGTATATGATGATGAGTCTGTTCATGTCACTGTATTTTTCACAGAACAGCTTTGTAAAAAACATTTACTGGTAAATGGGTAGGTTCCGTTAGGTCCAGCCCGCATCCTCAGTTTCATTGTTTGGTTTGGTTTTCATTGCACAATATTTCAGAAATTTCTCTTGTCTTTGCACTATACTTGTAAGAGAGAAATTAATTCAGAAGTAACTAGGAATTTGCCTCATCAATTAAGAAGCATTTTTCAAGCATTGGTTAATGGAATTAAAAGAAGCTGGGGCATTACATCTCTTTATTTGCAGCATATAAATAATTTATTTTAACTATGTAAAATGAGGGACTGTAGAGCTAAAAATATTACAGAAGCATTTCTCCCAAATGCTTGAAAAAAACTAAAATGACAGGGCATGTTGGCCAGGAATAACAGAATCTACAAAATACAGGGCTTAATAAAAACTATTGCCCTTGTCTTGGTAAATGTCTTGATTTACAAATAAATATTGACATTACATAAGAAGAAAGGGGGAAAACCTGAACAGTGTCAGAAATTTTAAGTGGTATATGTACTAAGGTAGATATGTGAAATACATTAATAATGTCTTTCATTATGTTGTCTGACACAGTTTACACAGGGAATCCACTTATCACTGTAGGAATCACAACTAAATGCCACTTTGTACTCTAAGGAACATTATATATAAATAATCATAAATGACTATTTACAGACATACACACAAAAATGCCCTGATGTTAGAAGTGTTAAGGTTCTCCCCTAGCATGAGAAAGGCATGGACCTGCTTGAGCTGATCCAGAGGAGGGCCATAAAGGTATTCAGGAGGCTGGAGCACATGCCCTGTGAGGACAGATTGGGAGAGGTGGGGTTGTTTAGCCTAGAGAAGAGAAGGCTACAGGGAGACTGTATAGCAGCCTTACAGTACTTAAAGGGGGCCCACAGGAAAGATGGGGAGGGACTCTTTATCAGCAAATGTAGTGATAGGATGAAGGGTAACGGTCTCAAACTGAAAGAGAGTAGATGTAGATTAGATATTAGGAAGAAATTCTTCACTGTGGGGGTGGTGAGAGACTGCAGCAGGTTGCCCAGAGAAGTTATGGATGCCCCCTTCCTGAAAGTGTTAAAGGCTAAGCTGGGTGGGGCTTTGAACAACCTGATCTAGTAGAAGGTGTCCCTGGCTGTGGCAGTAGGGGTTGTGAGAGGATGATCTTTAAGGCCCTTTCAGCCTAAACTGTTCTATGATTCTGTGTTGCAGCTTTAGTCACAGTTACCATAGCAGTTGTGTAATGGAGTTTGAGAAATATGAAATATAGTTTTAAATGGTTTGGGATTATTTTTTTTTTAATTCCTTCTTTTCTAAGACAAAACAATCAATCCTAAGCATTAAGAAATATGATGTTTGTGGAAAGAGAATTCAATTCAATAAATTCAAGTGAGAGTAAAAGACAGAGCTGAGAGGGATTTATACAACAAGTGACAGACCTCAGATAATTTCTGGGTCTTCTGAAGAACAAACGCTGTAACTTGATGTTTCCTGTGTAGCAGTTGCTACAGTGAAAGCTAGTGTCTTGTCAATAGTTTGAAAGCAAGGTAGTTTAGATGTCGAACTACTTCTCAATAGTATACTTTGTGGGAGAATTTTTTTTTTTTTTTGCTTTTATAGTGAAATTTTTGTGGTGTTTTCAGAAGTTTTGTGCAAGAACTTGCATTATTCTGCCATTTCATAGTGGTCACATGTAGTATCACCTACAGCAGAAAAGCATTTTTCTACCTGATTGATGCTGAAGAGTAGTAGTACAATTTGCCATTTGTTTTAGTGTTCTGTGTTAATGAAATTTGAAGGTGATACCTTGAAATATTCATTACCTTTGGGGAGGTCAAATCCTTAAACACTGAGATGAATCTTATACTCTTAATTCTTTCTTCTTACATTTCAACTTGCCTAGCTTTAGGTGTCTGCAGTAGTCTACATCTTACATAGTTAATATATGTTTCCTTTATAATTAGTGGAGAAGAAAGCACTCTTTCCGTAAAATTCAAATCCTACTTTAGGATAAGGTGAATCATGTGACAAATATCTTATCTCCCTTGATGATAAAGGAAATCTAGATTAATTAATTGACTGTAGATGTGTAAATTTTAGTGTGATACATCTGATCATCAGACATCATATATGATGCCAGTGAATGCATCTAGCTGGTAGACTGATGTTGAGTTTTGGGTTATGCATGTAAGCACAGAAAGAAATATGAATGTATGAATTATACTGACAAGAGTTGTCACAGCTGTCCCTGCTTATACTGGAATGGAATTTGGCTGCAGTCCTTATAAAGATCAGACCTGTGCTCCTAGACTGCCCTTAGAATCCAGAAATATGAGGCTCTGCAAGAAGTTAATTGGTTGCTTTTGGTTTTTGTGCTCATTCTTTCCTGTACTCAACTCCTGTAGCACACTTGATATCTGCTCCCTCTTATGTGCCATAGCTGTTCAGCTTCTTCCCAGCTTTACTCTCCGCTTTCCAGCCGTTGCTGTCTTATATTCTGTATGTAAGAAAACAAGAGGCTCTGGGAGAGGAGTCATCTTTGGTTTAGCTTCTGTAGTTGGTTTACCTACACAAACAGATTGTCCAGATCCTAGTTTGATTTAGAAGAGTATACATAATGTGATGGTGTTCACATGTGGTATTAAAAAATCTTATTTTTTCATGTATGTGTTGAGAAAAATTGTTTATAGTACATTTTATTGTTAGATTAACTAACAAGCCTTATCCGTAGCTTGATAAATATATTGTACACACTTACACATTATGCTAAATGCTTGTTCATTAAACACTCTGGGTATACATTGTCAGTTCCTTGATTTTTCTGCCTCATACTGAAGCTTAGTTGTGGTATTCTGAGGAGCAAACTTGTAATGTTTCTTGAGGGTGGTGTGTAGAATACAGGGAAAGGAAGGAAGGATGAATTTTTCAGTTATGATCATACAAATCAAAGGTTACTTTGAAAATATTCTTATTTCCCAATAGAAGTGGGTTGATGGTGGCCTTACCAATGGCCTTCCTATCTTGCCTGTTGGAAGAACTGTGACGATTTCTCCTTTCAGCGGTCGATTGGACATCTGTCCACAAGATAAAGGACGTGTGGCTCTTTATGTTAAATTAGCAAAACAAGATATAATGGTGAGTTGCTTATTTATTAAATAACTTCAGAAGAGGAAAAGGTAGTTGTGCAGTTAAGGTTATGTGCATTTTTAAATGTCTATTTTGTGCTTATATATCAACTTCAGTAATGTTTTGACCTTTTCTGTTTTGTAAATGGAGAGTAAACTTTTTCTTAAACACAAGAGAAGGAAAATGTAGAACAAAGAAGAAAGGTTGGAAAGCATTGAACTATTACAAAATCGATCAAATTATCACAGGCTATTAAATGTAAATAATCTAGGCTTGCTTTAAGTATGAGCTGTCTTTTTCTAGGCAGAATGTATAAAAAAAAAGAAATAAGCAAGACCTCTGTAGAATACCCCAGGAGGGAAAAAACTCCAGAAGATACCTTCATACTTACTAAAATCAGCTGCTCTAGCTGAATTTAAAATGCAATTTTAAGTCATCATTGCTCAAGAGAGCTTGTGAACATTTGTGACTACAGTACTTTTCCAGAAGTTAGATGTTATAGAAACACTTTTGTATATTGAAATACAAGCTAAGACTGATTTTTATGCCCTCCTTTTCATTGTTGACATTTCTGTCCTTGCAAGCTTTCTCTCACAAACTTTAACCGTGGTATTTTTCCATTGACACGATGAAAGAAAATACTGAATAGTGGTCAACCTTGTTGTCAACAAAATTCCATTAGTAATAAAAAATTAACATTAACAATGATTGGTACTTTTTTTTAAGCTAGTTCCTAATATGTTTTTTTTAATTTGAGGATAATTAGTGTTATGTAACATCATTCTAAATTGTATCAATTTCTGAATCTTTGTTTCACAGATTTTAATCATGATAATACTTTGTAAATTATCATAAAGTATGAGATTATTGATTTCATATATATTGAAAATATATGTAATTGCTTACTGTATGTTTCTTCATTGTGATTTGTGTCTAATATCCAGTGCATTTAGAGGAAAAATAAGCTGGCGATTAGAGATAAAAAATTAATTGCAGACTTAAGATTGCTTCTAGGGTGGTGCAAGTGCAGACTTGTGCAGAATCTCAGGCAACATTTTAAACTACTCAATTTGGAGCACCTTTAGTTATTAGAGCTGTAAAAATTGCAATATTGTAATCTGCATAAAATGCAGACTTGTACATCTTCATTTATCTGTATTGCAACGTGTACAGTTTTCTGTCTGAACTTCCCATCTATTAGTGTCAGAATTTGAGTAATTGCTTACTTCAAATAATGAAATTTATTTTGATATTGTTTTTGCAAAATTGTGTTTAACAAAGTATGTGGCTAAAGTATTAAATTAATAATATAAATGGAGTGTTCAGAACATTATTAAATCTAATTATATTGTTAACTTTGTTGTAAACAATAATGTCCATACTTAAGAACAAAGTTCTGAAATCTTTGCACCATCAAAGTGACCACTTGAGATGCTGAGTAGTTCTTAATTTCTCGGTAATACACGCTACATTTATACTTGTGTATTAAACATGGCCTGGGAAAGTTCCCAAGAATGTGGTTGTTTGCACTAGTAAGCTGTCAAAATATTTCCTTGCACAAGTTTAGCATGTGCCAACTACCACTCTGCCAGACGGTTCTGGGAATGTTTCCAAAGTTGAAATGTTTCAGAAACTTTGGGCAGTTTTGCAAGCAGTCTGTCTTGGAGGCTGTGAGTTTAACAGCATCCATGTAGGCTGTTTGTGCCAGTTTGTCTTGGCACTCAGCAGTGTACCTGGACATGGTTAATTTACTAGTGTAAACATAGTGATGCTGGTCTTTTGTTTTTACACGTTACATGAAATAGATGACAGAACAGATAGCAGCACAGTCAACTCTAGAGAAGTTGCTTTAATAAACTAATTTATAGCTTCTCGCTCTATTGCAGCTGTCTCTGGCCAACCTAGTAAGACTTAATCAAGCTTTGTTCCCACCAAACCAGGAGAAAATGGAGTCATTGTACCAAAATGGATTTGATGATACTGTACGTTTTTTACTGAAAGAAAACTGGTTTGAGTAGATGGTACTTGGAAAATTAACAAAACCCGATGGTTGTCAAATCACAGCTACAAGCATCCTACAGAATCTCAGGGATAGCTGTCCCAGTTCCTGTTTAGGGAAAATAAAAATCCCAATGGAATTGCGTCTGCTTCTGCTGAGAAAGTATCAGTTGCACTCCAAAGACCTGCATGAACATGTTAGAATGGGACTTTCACTTGCCTGGTATTTGTCTGGTTTTGAGGAGGTTCAAACTCTGATCCATTTTGCTCCAGTTGAGGACTTGAGTGTGGGTTTTGCAAAAAACTTCAGTTGTCATAATTACAGAAATTTGAAGAAGTCTTTCTCAGTGTTATTTGAAAGACAAATCAATGGTGTGCCATGAAAAATAACAATTGTTCACTTAATGTAATAGATGTGTGTGCTAATGTAATGCTTCCAACATTGTGATCTAATACATAATCATGCAGTGTTCTCAAGGACTTGAATGCTTAGCACTAACCACAAGAAAGAAAACATTCGCACTCTTTTCCTGATATGTGTATTTTTTAACAATAAAATTATTGTCTTTTTCAGTGAATATGATCTTCTAAACTTTGAAATACTACTTGAAATTTGTAACAGAAGTGTGATGTTTGGAAGTAAAGATGCCTTGTAAAGAACGGTGTAAGAAATTCTGTTCTTCTCTGCTAAAATTAAATATTTTTTCTTCAAACTTTTGTCAAGAGTTCATTTATAATTTTGTGGAATGCTATAACCTGATTATCTGAAAAAAAACCCAGTCTACTAGAGAGAAGTTGAAGTGAGTCAGCAGGTAATGGACTCAAACTCCATGTATGAGATTCTAGAATTCTGCAAAACCCAACAGAAAATCTGTGGAGGTGAAAAATAAGATTTAAAAAAAAAATAAATCATAATCTGCTACAGCTATTTTAAAGGCTCCGGATTTATACATAAACACCAGGTTTGTATTCATATGTAGGTGGCATCAGATTAGGATTCTTATGACAGGCATTGAATTCTTCTATTACTGTTTTTGATATCTAAAAAATAAATAATGCTGCTGTGAAGTGTCTTACTTTCATTTGAGAGCAGCAACTCTTTCTAGATGTGTGAGGTTCTGTATACAGTGCAAACACGATAGCTCACAATTTCCAGATCTGTAGCACAGCATTTTTGCATGTAAAACTGAAATAGTACCTTTGTGCTACCAAGGCACCTGTGCCTGGCTCATTTGCATGCTCATTTAGAGATAACTTCCATCATGTCTTAATACTCTTAAAAAAATTCTCTTCTTTCACACTGATCTGTTATGGCCTAAGTATCTGATTCAATGCTAATACCTGTTTTGGCTTTCGGGTGGAAACTTGAAACAGCTCTTTTTCACTTCCTGTTTTGGGGACTTGGAGCTACTCACAAGCTTTCAGAAATGACATATGTCTTCTAGTCAGCTACCTTTCAGAGCAATAATAGTGCCACATATGTTTAGCAAGTCTATGAGGCTTGTTTATCTGGATACAGTTTATTTTAAGAGTTGCTTTTAAAGGAGAAGGTTTTTAAATGCAAAGATGCTCAAAATCATGAACAATACTGTCACCATTTGCTGTGCTCTTTAATACATAAAAATCTGACTTTTTTCATTTTTTTTTAATACATAAAAGTCTGACTTACCACAAGAATGTATGGCAGTATCATGTTTACTGAGCCCTAAGAGCCACAGGTAACATAAGTGCTTCAGAAATTGACTTTCAGAGGTTTATGATGGGAAGAAATAAGATTTTTAGGAAAGAGTAAAATCATATCAATGCAGACATAAGATGTAGAAATGTTCACTGGTAAGATAAAGTGGCTTTTATATATATATATTGAGGCATGAAAGTTGAATGAGAACAAATCTGTTCAGTCATAGCACTAGTGTGCAGAGTGGATACTGCTGCATGCAGAGCAAGACTGGAAAGTTTTATCAGTTTCTCTCATAACTATTTTTTGATTGTACATGACCTACCTCAAGTTGAAGGATGCAAGCCTATTTTCCCTATATTGTTCAGTTGGTCCCAATGAAGCATAGTAAAGCACATTCAGAAATCCAATATTTTAAGCCAACTATGTTTTATATGCATAATGTTTGTGTGAAAAACAGTATCTTGTTTGGAAAAAAAGGGTATTTCATGAGCATATTTGGGAAATACTTGCAAAATGGTACATCAGGAGAATAGTCCTAGTGTCTATTTCATGTAAGAAGTCAAGGCTGCTTCTAAGCATTCAGGTATTCTGAATACCACCTGTTTTATTTCCTCCTTCCCCCAATCCCTCCACCTTGAAAATATCAGATGTAAAGTTTGAGGAAAAACTATTTTTTCTAAGTGAAGTAGCATTTTTTCAATGCAGACATAACCTTATTAAAGTTGAGTCTTTTTGCTTTCTGGTTTAGTCTCCGTAACTGTGTGACTTGGTTGTGATTTCTTCCTGTTTCTAAAATTCAATGCTTCCCAGTTCAGTTTTGTGCTTAGATTTGTATTTGATGACTCACCATTTTGATGTTTGAGCCTGGGCAGAACTTTAATTTAAAAATCTCTAGTTTGAAGTGCATTTCCCATATCCGATAAAATAGCAATGTTTTTGGTGCCAAAAATTATCTAGAACAGAGGAGACCATGCAGGGAATGGTATTTCTGGTTTTGTGGCGTTGTGTATGCTGTTCATGTTCACTCTGCAGATGCAGGGTAACAGGAATATTTGCAAAGGCTTCTAGGAAGGGTCAGTCTGTTTCATGGGAAAAGGTCTGATCCCTTTTAGATAGTCTCCTGCCTATCTTCATCTGTATTAGTACTAATCCTGTCCATACCCCATCCTAGCTTCCCTAATTGCAATATATATGGCTGCTTGTGTTTCTAACCTAAGCCTTTTTCTGTTTTCAATCTGTGTATGGTAGTACTGGGCAGTTAATTACACTTGTACATTTTTACCGAGTAAGTATTTTCTGTTTAAAGGAGATGTAGTGAGAAAGCTAGAAACATCAGAACCTCCTAGACATTGTTTTCTAGTTGTATTCTTCAAGGAGTGAGTATTAGTCTTTGTGGATGGAGGAAGTTCAGGGTGGGTTTTTTTACCACTTTCCAAGTTCTTCAGTTTGGTATGAATCTTTCCTGGCTAACTGTGCTAATAGCTGGAATTTTCTGTTAGTGTCATAAATCAGTTCTGCTGAAAAAAGATGCTAGCCACCTTGTTTACATTTCTCACAAAAGCCTAAGGTAATATGAAGTCCTTTTCAAAAAAGTTCTGAATAAATGGAGTTGAAAATCATCTAGCGATCTCTTTTGCCAAACCATAATGAACTATATGTCTTTCGTAATTTTAAGCATACTTCTTAAATAGATTCTGTTGTTCTTTAAGGGTGTTTTCGGTGGAGTCATTGTGTGGCTTAGAGCAGAGCCGGCACTTGTCAGAATTTTAATCCTCTGATGGACTTGCTATGCAAATAGGCTGCATAACTTTTTTTAAAAAATACATTCTTAATATCTTAAAAAGCTGAATGAAATTAAACTTTCTAAACAACCTATTTTGTACTGTGATGCTGTTGATAACTAGTCGCAATGAAGATAATTGCAAACAGTACTTTTTAATTTTTTTTTTTTAAAGGTACCATTTCTGCTGATACTTTAATAGCTCTACTAGCTGTGTTATCTGGGAAACCATTATTTTGGTTTGGTTTTTTTTAAACTTAGATTTCACAAAATTTTTAAAAATTTATTAGTAGAGACACAGTCAGATCTAAAAGGGGAGACAGGATAAGGTTATTTTATCCTGAGGATGAATATATTTTTATGATACAGCGTAATGTTATCATGTCTGTTCTGATATTATTGCTTCATATTATGCCACTGATATGCTAAGGTTTTTTTTTTTCTTATTTAAATATTCCATACATAAGTATATTTAAACAGGCAAGGCATACAAATCCTAGGAGAATACTAAGTGATTCATTTCTGTACTGCATGTGTATCTTTCCCTCTTCATCTATAGATTAAGTAAGAGTATTTTAGACAGCACAGATCGTTCTATGCAGAAATATTTTTTCTGATTCTAGGAAACGAGTCTGAGATGCTGTTGAGTTACAGAGATGTTATCTACATAATATTTTTTGTCTCACATGATTTAGGAATTGTTTGGTCAGGGAGTAATATTTTTCTGAAATAATTTGATATTTCCCCAAAGAACAGACTAGTGTTTGAGAATATAAGTTTTATGCATAGATCCTGTTCCTTCTCTAGTTGGATTAGTTACCATCACTTTTGTCATATGCCACCAAGTAATGGCAAATTTGAGATACATTTTTCTTAATCAGTCTTAGGTAATTGCAAGGGAGAGAACTTCTGAAATTGTAACTCTAATAGGGAAAGGCAGAAAAGCATTAAGAAAATTGTTTTCCATATTTGTGAATTGGACAGCTGTATAAGACTTCATGCTTTCCATTTTAATTATATTCTTCATAATGACATACAACATGACACCTACTGAGAAAATTAAGAGTTTCAATGTGAGAACAGAAAAATGCTGTAAGTTTCCATCTTCTCATTAAACTACAAATACAATCTAGGAAAGATACCAACTCTGAAAGAATAAACATGGAAGTACTGCAAAGAGCAGGGGAATTCTTTTAACCGTTAATATTCTCCATAATTAATGAAGTTATGGATGACCCACTTCTGGATTTCTCTCTCCAACCCTTGTTCATATGTAGCTACATGCACAGGCTGTGTCAGGCAGCAGAAAGAGTCCTGATAAGAGTTTCCTTAACTTTAGCTAGCACAACAGGTCAGCTTTTGCCCTAAGAAACAGAGAATACAACAGGTTGTTCCATGGGAGAAAGCAGTACTTGCTTCTGGGAAGTTGTGGTAGTCCAGTGAAGTTCCTAGTGACTGGAAAAGAGGAAACATAACCCCTACTTTTTAAAAGGAAAAAAAGAAGGAAGACCCAGGGAACAACAGGACAGTCAGTCTCACCTTAGTGCTCAGCAAGATCATAGAATCGTTCCGGTTGGAAGAGACCAAGATTCTTTTCCTCTGTCACTGAATTTCCCCCCTCATCCAATAGAGAATGGAGATTCTCCTTAGTCCTCCTTTTGCTGTTAATGTATTAATGGAAACTTTTTAAATTGTCTTTTATGGCAGTATCCAGATTAATTTCTATCTGGCCTTTGGACACATGAAGCTGTGTTCTACAGTTGACATGCTGGAGGAGAGGCATGCCATCCAGAAGGACCTGGACAGGCTTGAGAGGTGGACCTGTGTGAACTTCATGAAGTTCAACAAGGCAAAGTGCAAGGTCCTGCACCTGGGGCAGGGCAATCCCAAGCACAAATAGAGGCTAGGCAGAGAATGGATTGAGGGCAGCACTGAGGAGAAGCACTTGGGAGTATTGGTTGGCAAGAAGCTCAACATGACCCATCAGTGTGTGCTCACAGCCCAGGAAGCCAACCATATGCTTGGCTGCATCAAAAGAAGTGTGACCAGCAGGTTGAAGGGTGTGATTCTCTCTCTCTCATGTAAGAGAGGCTGAGAGAGCTGGAGCTATGTAGCCTTGAGAAGAGAAATCTCAGAGGGATCTTATCAGTTAGTAGAAATACTTGATAGGAAAGAATGAAGAAGATGGAGCCAGGTTCTTTTCAATGGTGTCCCTTGACCAGACAAGAGGCAATGTGCACAACCTGAAATGCAAGAAAGTCCATCTGAACATCAGGAAACACTTTACTGTGAGACTGACCTGGCACTGGGACAGGTTGCTTAGAGACATTGTGGAGTCCTCCTTGTAGATACTAAACAGCCATCTAGACATGGTCCTTTTCAACCAGCTCTATCTTACCATGCTGGAGTAGGGGATGTAGAACACATGATCTCTAGAGGTCCTCTCTAACCAATGGATCTGTGAATCTTTGACTTACTGTAGGATCAGCAGTTATTAACTATTTACATTCTTAACACTACAGTGTGCTTTTAAAAAGAATTACAAATAGAAAAAAGTGATATTTCGCATGTCTAATATTAATAATTGTTTAGGTTCTAAACTCATTATGAATTCAGTCCTGATGTTTCATTCTGTGCTAAGCTGCCAAAAATCCATGACCTTGCTGATGGCAACAAAACAAATAATGTCTTTTTACTATCCTTGTGCTGTTGGTGTTAGATGATTGAACATATTACTTATTACTTGTTTTCAGTCCCCCAGAACTTTCCAAATATTTAACCTTTCAGATTGGAAGCTTATGTCCAACTTCTTTGGAAGCACTATGTAGAAAATTGGCAAGCTGTTTCTGTGAAGCATGTGAAAAAGTGCAGAAATCGCATTGACCTTCATTTGAAGGGCCATTGATCTGAAGTGGAGGCAGTGTTATAAAGTGGAAAGAAAACAGCTCCATTCGTGTATATGAGTTATCTGAATGAGAAGTTCTTTAAATGTGCTTTCTAGTTATGTCTTCTACATTAAGTATGAATTCTCATCATTTTTGCCAAAGTCCCAGACCTGGAAGGCTTCACTTTATGCTTCTTATACTTGAAGGTGACTTTGGTTCAGTGACTGCTGCCTTCAGGTTTCGGGTTTTTTTCATAAAACTGCATCTTTGGCTCAGACAGACATCACACCTCACATTTTAAAGGATGAAATGGCTGTTTCTCATTTAAAGCTCTGTCTTAAAATGTGTAGAAATGCACTGTATTTAACCCCTTAATATTTTGCCCAATTTATAATTTTAACTTTAAAATTAAAAGTTAGCATGTTATATGCAATGAGTTATTTTTAAAGAGATAGTTTCTCTGGAAAATAAATTTGTTATGTATTTGCATCTGCAATTAGAGTGTGAGTTACTGACTCTGGAAACCTAAATATGTTTGACTGCAGATACAGTCAGTTCTCACCTCAGGTAGAGGTTTCCACTGTTCAAATGTTTAAAAAAAAAACAAAAAAAAAAAAAAAATTTAAAAAAAGATTCTTCATGACTGTCCTCCCCATCTCCAAATGCTCAACCAGTCTGTCTGACCCTCTCTGAAATACACATTTCACTTTTAGAAAAAGGAGTCAAATGTTCATATCAATTTTTTAAATGATTTTTTTTTCACATCTTTAGAGATAGAAGGAAATTATAAGGAAATATTTTAGAAAACAAGGATAGTGATGAAGGTGAAGCTGAATCCATCTAGCAGTGTGTATCCACATTTGTTTTTCACTCCAGTCTTGTGTGTCAACTATAAGACGTGCTGTTGCCTTTTGAGTGAACAGTTTATTCACTTTTTTGTAACTTTTTTATAACTCGTTCTTTTATAGCTATTCCACAGTTAACGTATAAGGCTATCATCTCTGTCATTTTAGTATATGAGCCATTTCCTTTCTCATAATATCTTCAGTGGTAAGCAAATTTGAAACAATATACAGCTTGCAATATTTGGCTGGTCCAAAATAGGAAAAAAAAAATCAAGTTTAAATACTTTGTCAAAGAATTTCCTTCAAGTCACACATACACAACTATTCGAAGACAACACCTCCTCAAGCACTTCGTTGCTATGCTAATGCTAATTATGATAAGATCTTTTAATTCAGCTTGGATCTATTGTTATTTACATAGATTCCACAAGTGTTCTAAGCACTTTAAAACAAGTTTAAAATACACTCTTTTAATCCAAGTAGTTTGTAGTACAATCTTAGATACAGCACATAAGCAGTAAAGATAAGCCATACAGCAGTAAACTATAAATATATGTAAATCTATAAATCTAAACTAAATCTATATAGCCTATCTGCATCTCAAGATGATTTCAGTAATGAATGTTTCTTCAGAAAACATGTAAGTTACAACTTTTAAAAAGACATTAAGTATTTCATTCTATTAGGAGATGCTTGTACTCAATATACATTACTTGAGTGGCATAATGAGCTAAATAGCTAAAAGTAGAAGCTGCAGGGATTTGTAAATATGGGTGACATGTAAGAGTTAGAAATAAGCTCAGACAATGCACTGGGGAGCGTGTGAGGAATTCCCCTCTGACAAACTCTAAATCTGTCATTACAGTGGACAGATACTGTATTACAGAATTGCATTTGTAAAGCAAAGATGATGTCTTAACCTGGGTAAAATGAAAATTTCAGCTCTGTCCTTGTGTTTGAAATAGAAAAAAACCAATATGTATGGTCAGATTTGTTGGCATTGAAAAGAGGTTTGAATAGCTTTAACTTGAACAGTATTTTAATGATAGTTACATATACTAAATCTCATTTAATTTGTATCTGCATAAAGTGGTAACTTCTTTAGTTTGAAATAGATACAGGAACAGATTAAAAAAACTTGAACGAAACACATTTTAAATTAATGAAGTGATTTGTGTGTATGTTTCTTTTCCACCTTGATTGGAGTTGCACACATCACATGTATTCATATCTTAGTTACAACTTCACACACCTTGTTTTTCATGTCATTTTCCTTCCAATGTCACTGAAAGTTCTTATTAGTGACATATCTTCATATTCCTGATTAAACCCATTATGAACTGGTCTGGATGGCTGGTCATAACTCCATTCACTTGGCAGGGTAACAGTGCTATCTGTATTTCTTGACTCATTCTTGTACTTTTTACAGCACTGGTGAATCTGTTGTGATATTCCACAAAATATATTGTTAAGCAGTAAAAATGTTTCCATTAGATACTCTATCTTTTTAGAGAACATATTCCTAATTTTAGTGGGATAGCAAACCAGTGTTTATTCTAAATTGTTTCTAAAATTGTTATGCATAGCACAGTCAAAACAAAATGTGTAAATACTAATTTTAACTACAACTTCATGAATTGACAGATTATTCACTATTATTATTATTATTAGCTAACATACTACTAACATGTATTAAGATACTAATACCTAAGAAGTTCTTGGTTTATAGTTTATAGTCAGACATGGACCGTTACGATACAGGAGAACAATTATGGTATGTTTTTGTTTAAGAGTAAGAACCAATATAAACAGTGTTAAATTAATTTCAGTGAATTGTCTTCTTATATGATGAATTCTAAGCCTTTACAGGTCATTTCATGTTGTTCTCAAGAAACAGGCTGAAATCATGTCCATCCATGTATACCAGTGATTTCATTTAATATTTCTCCAATTCCCAGTGCTATCTTTGAAGATCCAAATATGATGTTACTTTAGAAAAAACAGAGGATAGCAATGGGCTAAAGACATTTTCATTCAGTCTTTGTTCTTACATAGCATAAACAATTTTTTTGGAGAGTGGATGAGATGGATATTTTCTTTTAGGGAGAATCCCCAAGTGCATCTGTAATGGCTTGTCCACAAAACTGACACAGTTGTTATACAGGATATCACAGTGCTGTGCCCTAGTCTGGATTTGGAAGCACAGGAAGTAAGGGGAAAATCTCACTCTTCCCTCATCAGTGGGACAAGGAAGAGAATAGGAAGAACAAAAGCAAAACACTTCTGGGTCAAGATAAAAACAATTTTGTAGGTTAAGTAAAGGGGGGCGGAGGGTGGAATATCACTCACC
Organism: Todiramphus chloris collaris; assembly: GCA_025345505.1. Taxonomy (NCBI): domain Eukaryota; kingdom Metazoa; phylum Chordata; class Aves; order Coraciiformes; family Alcedinidae; genus Todiramphus; species Todiramphus chloris. The sequence goes on along the minus strand of JANVCC010000067.1, from coordinate 2,295,643 downwards.
ACCTCCGTCTAGTGGACCAGTGCCCAGCCAGTCTCTGAAAAATGGTCAGAAGCCAAACCACCCTTTGGGCTTCTTGCCCTATCGCAGGTTTTATTGCTGAGCATTATGTTATATAGTATGGAATATCCCTTTGGTCATTTGAGGTCAGCTGTCCCAGCTTTGTCTCTTCCCAGCCTCTTGCACACCCCTAACATACTCATTGAGCAAGAGACTGAGAAAAAGAGAAAGCCTTGATACCATTCAGATGCTTCAGCCAGAACATTGGTATGTTATCAACACTGCTCAACCACAAATTCAAAACAAGGAACCATAGGGGCTGCTATGTTAATCTCCATCCCAGACAGACCCAGTAGAGTTTGCTACCCCTTCATAATTGTAGCACAGTGACTCATTTTAGGAGAGTCTAGATTGGCTCACTTTGTATATTCAGATGTGAAATGACTTTTGGCAGCTTCCACTGCTATTATATTTTATCAAGGTTTGACTATTTACCACGTCTCTCTCTGGCACAAGTTTACTGTATCCCCAGATTCATGTATCTTGTCTCATACTGCCTGAATTGTGTTAATATTTCTGATTTTGATGTGGCTTTGAGGTAACCATACTTAACAACTGGTTGTTAAAGAAAACAAAACCCAAACCTTACTTGACCTGGAAGGTCAATCGGATACTGTAAATGTCTCTGTAAGCCTTGTAATTTATGTCACTCATACTGAGTTACATACTAATGAAGTTCTTCACTCTCTGGAAGTGTAATCAGAGAAGGAGCTGGTGCCACCATGCCAGAGGAAGTGACACTTAAGTAGGTCCTTTAAACTACAGAAGCTGAGAAAGAGAGGACAAGGAAAGGGGAATTCTACCATTTAATTAGGACTTGGCTAGCTGAATGATCTGTCTTTCTGGACTTAAAATAGCCACCAATTTAAAATCACATTGAGTCCTCAAGGGCTAAGTTTTCTTTCTCTAAGCCTGTTTGATAAGTTTGATATCTATTCCCTCTTGGTCCAATTTAACTGCATTTGTTAAATTTTAAGGTACTCTACAAAACTGGTTTTGAGGTGAGATGTTGGTGAAGAACAAAGAATAGGTCTAAAAATGATCATCTTTGAACTACATTTGCAATTAAGGACCTTGTTAAAATATAGCATATTGTACTGTTGAGGGTTAGGCATGAGTATACCATGGTCCATGTCTTCAAAGTCTGAGATGCTCATTTGCATCAAGCTATGGCATAGCTCAGATTTCTGAAGGTCATGTTTATTTCATTCCAAATGGATATTTCCAAGTAGGATCTAAGTAGAGCTATTAATTAATAGCCTTTTAGGTTTTGGTTCCATAAAAAAATGATGGACTAAAGTGATTACAAAGTTTTTCATGAGGAAAAGGAAGTGAGGAACAGAGACACAACTAGGGAAGAGGTAAGATTTTTTAAATTATCATGGGAAGCATAAGCAATCACCCTGGGCTTAGACAATTTTTGATTAAAAAACCCTGTTTTCTTGTCTTGCAAAGTATTTTCAAGTCTCCAGGCTACTGCACTTCTGGCCAGGTAGGTGTCAGGCATTGACCCATACCAATTAGTGGGTAGGAGTGGGTATAAAACCCTGGCATGACTGATTGGTTGGCTGGAACATAAGACAACAGGTGAGCAGACATTGATGACTGTCCAGGGGAGTTCATGAAATTAGGAGCTGGAGCCCAGAAGTGTGGAGGGAGCAGGATGTATTTCAAACTGCTAATCATTTAGGCTATTTTTTTCTCATTCTGTTTTGTTTCCAGGTAAAAGTAACCAGGTCAGCTAGCAACACAGAAAACAGCTTCCCGGTTGTCAGAAAGCTCAGACAAAAACAAACAACAACACAAAAAGCAGGTATCATTTCTCTATAAGTCACAGATTCCTTTTCATGGCCATGTGCTGAAAACATTCACAGACATGGGGTCATACATCTAATTAATGCTTTAGTTAACAGAAAACAGAATGACTTTTTATGCCACAGGTACTTGTTCAGGATAATCTGATTATCATTTCTATTCATCAGAAGATGCCATTTATCTTTAGGTTTATAGCATTTATTTCTGAAGTTATTACTTACACCAAAAGCTATGATAACTGTGGTGACAAAGGTGGTGTATCCAAGAAGAACAAGCCAGCCCCACCAAGTCTTATCTGATCTTATACAGTCTTTGCATTTGAAATCTGAAACAAAGAGAAAGAAAATTATTTGGGGGGGGTGGGGAAGTTGCCTTTCTGAAAAGAGTTCATTTGAAGGATTAGTGAGGATTGACCAGTCAGCACATCCGTCTTTATTTTTAACACATTTTTTTTCTTTCTGTTATTTTTTTCAGCTAAAACATTAAAGTTCTGATGAGAGAACAGACATGAGCTTTTGAACCTATTGTAAGCTACATGAAATGGAGAGTAAACAAAATTCTCAATTTACTAAAAGTGGCATATCTGAAACATCATAGTTATGTAGCACACTCTTAGGTAATGATAAAAAATCCAATCTAAATGACAGTTAACTTACGGAATTTCAGGCAACTTTTCCTTCTTTTCATTTTTTAAACTAAACCAAACCAAATATATGGTTATTGTGCATTAGTCAAAAGAATGCTCTTGGCCACTCTCTTTGTTTTAGGGACTTAGAAAAATTGCATTGGAAAATTGTTAAGCATAATGTGAGATTTACAATTAGATGCTTTGCAGCATTTAGCATTTGCTAGTCAGATTTGTCTGTAAAGTCCACACAGAGTAAACTTGGCTCATGTGGAACAGTATATCTTGGTCACTGAGGGCACATCCCCAGCAGAGTTACAGGAATTGGATTAATAATTTGAGGATAGGGGAGAATAAGTGCTTTCTAAAAACACTGTTTAAATTTACTGTTAATTTTTCAGTAACTGTAAGAGGATACACGAACTATGTATTTCAAAAGAGACTGTTGGCTTATAAAGAGTGAAGAAAATGATTTAAAGTTAATTAAAGATTGTTGTGGATTTGAGGGTTTTTTGGGTTTTCTTGGGGTTTTTTTATATGGATATGGAGTAAAGATCCAGCAAATACTTGTGAAGAATATTAAAAAAGAGTATTTATATATATATGTATATATGTAAATATCTAAAATAATTAGAACAGATAAAATACAGAATCAGTGTTCTACTGAACAGTGAACTGGTTTATATGCAAAGAAATGTTGCCATCCTGAGAAGTCTGCCAGTCCAGCTATATAAACAGTTCAAACAAAAGGCATGCTTTTCCTGTCCTACTAGAGTACTGTGTCCAGCTCTGGAGCCCTCAACACAGGAAAGACATGGACCTGATGGAGCAAGTTCAGAGGAGGGCCACAAAGATGATCAGAGGGCTGAAACACCTCTCCTATGAGGACAGGCTGAAGGAGCTGGGGTTGTTCAGCCTGGAGAAGAGAAGGCTCCAGGGAGACCTAATAGCAGCCTTCCAGTGCCTGAAGGGGGCCTACAGGAAGGCTGGAGAGGGGCTGTTCACAAGGGCCTGTAGTGAAAGGATGAGGGGTAACAGGTTTAAATTAGAGAAGAGTAGATTTAGATTGGGTATCAGGAAGAAATTCTTTACATTGAGGGTGGTGTAACAGTGGAATAGGCTACCCAGGGAGGTGGTTGAGGCCCCATCCCTGGAAATATTCAAGGTGAGGTTGGACAAGGCTCTGAGCAGCCTGGTCTAGTTGAGGGTATCCCTGCTCACTGCAGGGGGGCTTGACTAGATGACCTTCAGAGGTCCCTTCCATTCCTAGCCATTCTATGATTCTATGATATGACTATAGGCTGCTTTTCCCCACCCTTCTTCCAGCAGAGGTGAGTGTTGGGAAAGAAGGCAGTAAGGCTAAAGGAAAATTTAATTCACTTTGCACACATCAGGTCCATTTCAGTCAATCTCAAACTCTCCTTACCATGCACAGTCAGCTTGGTGCCATTTCCACGTTTTCCCTGGATTTTCTGTGTCAGCGTCACATCACAGAAATAGGAGTTACTGGCGTTCTGGTCAACGTTGCTCAATTTTAAGATGGAGAATCCCCTGAGGGTGTTCTTTGTAATGTGTACCTGTGACCTGCTCATGCCAGTGCTCAACTGGAGGTTCTGCTGGTTGCAGCATTCAGGGCCTTTCCTCCAGTACACGACTGGCTCCTCATTCTCCTCACTGGGGTAATCAAATACACACAGCATCCACACTGTGGAGTTAAGGAGTGCGTTGGCTTCTTCAGGGTATTGCATGACTGAAAGCTCTGGCCCATTGCTGGCTGTAAGGTATAAATAAAGGACATTCAAACAAAAAGAGGTATGCTCTCTTAGGAAGGGTTGTCTTGGACACCTGAATATGTGGGCATAGTCGATAGCTGGATGTACAGAAAGCCACAGCTCTAAAAACATATGTGAGAGGTACAATCAAGTCAGACAAACAACAGCTTTACTACTGCCTTCTGAGAAACCAATATTGCAGTCAGTGTTCAAGACAGAAAGACAGTCTTTAACTTTGCCTGAACATCATGTATCAAGTAAGTTATAGGTGGGGTACAAGAACTGCAAGCCCAGGAGGTGGTAAAGTAGGAGTTGCAAACAGAGCACAGAAATAGATTAAATTTGCAAACAGTTCCTGTTATTCTTAAACTTTTGGGATGCCTTCATAACAAAACTTTGCTCTGGGAATTTTCAGAAAATATTTTCCACTTGAAAAAGTTTTAGAAAATATACTTTTATGCTTACAGACTGAAGATGTTCTGCAAATGTCTGCACGTGATCTAAATATTTTATATTTCCTATAGTTTCTGTCTCAAATTTTACTGTTTCTCTAAAAGTTTGTCAGATACATTATTTACACAATTATTAATGACTTGATAGTAATCGAGCATATTAAAATTTGCATGAAAATGAAAGATGGCACTAAAATTCATTTTGGCAACAATTTACTTAAAAGGCTCTGAAAATACCCTTATACTGATCAACGGCAAAAATGTAATGCTCTTTTAGTAATTGCTGTATATGCATATATAATATTTTTAATGAAGAGTTTTACCAGGAAATATATATTGTCAATAGCACAAATATCATTTACAATATGATAGGTCATTATTAAACTAATAAAAAGTTGTGAGAAATCTTTTTCTGTCTTGTGAATTTGAAGGAGATACAGGGGAAAATAGCAATTACAATTGTTCTAGAGGTCAGTATTACACCAAAAAAAAAAAAAAAAGCACCAGGATTATATTAAACTGGCATTAGACCAAAGTAAACTAAAAATCATTATTACCTTCATTAAAAGTAATATTAATGCTACATTAATTTTATTCATTTCAATATGTCATTATTTAAATATATGCATGCCCTTTATTGTGGGCAGAAATATGGAGAAGCAAAGAAACATAATTACAGCTAAAAGGAGTAAAAAATAAAAATTGAATAAACACAACAGTAATGAATAGGAAAAAAATATTTTCTGTGCTCTCATTCAACTATATATAAGGATTATAAAAACATTTACTCAGATTCACTGCTTGGAATATTTTCTATGCAATCTCAAAACAATCTTCAATTTCCATAAATTTTCAGCTTTGGTAATTCCTGACATCACATCCCAGACTCTTTGGGTGTTTTTTTTATTTTTCAGGAAAACCCTTATATGGATACTCTGAGCACATTAACTAACTGTATACAGTTAATGCAGAATAACAATCAATCCACAGATGTATATTTTAAGAGACAACTCTTACACATGCCCAGGCAACAAGGAGCAAAATGATAAGGAGCATGCCGGAAGTAAACTTACTGCTCTACTTTGAACAGCTGAAAAGCAAAAAAACCAAAAAAAGCGCCATTCGCAACATAATACACCTCAAGAAACAAGTCTGATACTAACTGCAAAGGATCCAAAAAGCTAAACTGATAATGCATTTAGACATTCCATCTTCCAGAGGTAATTACTACCCAGTCTAAATGTTGGCAGGCTGCAACATCTGGATTTCCTCCCTTACCACAGGCATGAGCCAAATCCTGGATGTCACTGAGGTGCTCTTAGGCAATCCTCAGCTGTTGAGTAGTTTGAAAGGGCTTTTCCAGGCAGCGTAATGATGAACTCTTACAATTTCTACTGAATGACAGAATAATCCCCTACTTGATATTCATTTCAGGTCATCTGGCAGCCACATCTCACTCTTTTTAACACCTTACATGTCTAAACTTTATCCGCATTTGAGCTTTGAAATTTTTATTAACAGATCATGTGAGATTATTCTACTTGAAACTCAATTATTTACATTTCAAAAGTCCACATTTAAACTTCTGCACTTAACTGTACTCTCCCTTTGTAGTCAATATACAGAAATAGTAACTGAAAAGTAAGATTAATTTCATCCCACAATAAAGGTTTGAGCAGATAGTTTATGTTTTTTTAACTGTAAAACCACCTATTTCTCATATAGAGTAATGAGTTCAGAAAAAGAGATTAAATATTCTGTGAAATGAGTCTTTTGTTTTCCATCTCAGGCCATAAAATGAGATTTCCATCACAAATGTTCTTATATTCCTGGAAATGCTTTCAAATGAAACAGTTTGTCTTTTCAGTTTTACATCTGCATTTTTATATGGAGTATAAAAACTCAGAAAGTCATTACTGAAAACAGTCAAAACATGTTTTTAAAAATAACAGAATAAATCAATGAGATGTTTTTAAACAGCTGGCTCTACTCTTACTTTTATATAGTCATTCTTTTTAGACTTTTGGTCATTGGAAGGTATATAAGAAATTTATGTTCAGAAATGACTTGGTTGTGCTTGGAAGAGATTCCCGAAAGCTAACATGAAACATGTTTTAAAATGTAAATAATGCAGAGGAGTTTCTTGGATACAGCTTTCACTTCGGTGAAAAAAATAAATATCTTAAAGAAATCATTAGATCAAAGTGATAGCAATATTTCACTACCCACAGAAAACCAGTCTCACCTCAGTCAATGAAGGAGAGGTAGCTGACTGGAAAGAGAAACAGCTATACCTGAAATACCTTTTGTATTTTCAACACACTATACAATTAAAACCACTAGTCTCAACTTTAATGACTTTTTTTTTCTTTTAAGACTGTTGGTGTGAGTGGTAACATATACTTTTAAAAGTACTCCTAGACTGAGTTTCATAAAAATCAGGGACTAAATATGTTGTACTCTTGACCTATATATAAAAATATCAGTATAGATTCCTAACATGCAAAAATGAACCCATATTTTTCTACTTTTTATTCAGATGTAATTTTAATTTTGTATCAGTCACGTGTAACTTTAATTTCTATCTACCCTTTTAAGTACTTTTATATTTTTTTTTCTTATTTTTGCTTTCTTCCATAGAATAGCAGTTTGAAGACTTCACAAAGTAAGACTGAGCAACTGACACTTTCATCCTGATTAAAAATTATCACTGCCTTGCTTGAGCAGTTTGGATTTGGAGAATTCTAGGGTTAAATAAATAAATACAATAAATAACATCACAGACATACACTTACCTGCAAAGTGAGCAAAGTAAGATACCGTAATTAGTATTCTAAGCTGCATCATTTCCTTGGGATTGCTAATGCAGAGGTTTTAAAACCTCAGTCAAGATTACTAATACCACAGCTTTCAGTAAGTAGTTGAAAAGTATTAAAGCTCTCCTAAAAACATGTTTTTAACTGTGTTTCTAAGGGGAGGTTCTTGTGGTTTCATTCAATGTATTTCCTTTTCTACATTCACACATCCTGGACATTGCAACATATTAGCTTCTAAAACCATGGTTTCGGACTGAACTCCACTGGATGATTTTTCTATTCAGAGCATTTTCTTCAGATGACTAGGAGGAGGTTCAGTTTGGTACAGCAAATGTGCTCAAAGCTGCCCATCTGAAAAAAATTACTAAAAAAATAACCAGGTTGGGAGCAATGGTTAAGATTTGATACAGCAAAGTTTGCAGTAGACACCCAACTCTGATGCTTTTGCTCCTGTTCCTGTTTATGCCTTAAATACCAAATGGATGAAGATGATTTTGCTTTGTCTAGTATTGGTCCAATTAGACAAGTCAAATATACCACAGGAATACTTCAGAAGAAACATTCTTACTCTTTGATGAAATGATAATGTCTAATCATCCTGCAGTCCAGGACACTTGAATACTAGTAGTTACCCTCCTAATACATACAAGGGTACAAATTCCAACAAATTCCTTCAGAATTTATAGAAGCCCATTAGATTAGCTAACAACCTTGTATCCACTTGTACAGACTATTGAACTTATCCAGTAAAGTAACCCCTGGCCTTAACTAAAACTTTTTTTTTTCTAGACACACTGCCTACAGATTTGAATGTCTGGGTTTAACTAAGAGATAACCTTCATGTAAATAGTCGGTTTTGATTTGAAAGCATTGAGAGGTAGAGAATCTACCAACTGAATGGTGAGCTGCTGTGATGACTAATCACACTGTCATTGTGAAAGGCTCTGTCTTCCATTTGTATTCTGATATCTGTCTTCAGCTTTCCAGCTCTGAACCATCTTTGACACCTCTTATAAAAAAAAAAAAGAAAAAAGAGGTACTAGAAATTATTCTTGCACATTTTATAGTGTAATCCCTTGTTATTATTAAAAAAAATCTGCTTTAAATGGGCACAGATATATTGCACATTCATTACCATTACAGCTACAACCAAACCCTCCAGCTTCCCAGTAGATTCTATTTAATGACATCTCCTCAGTGATAACTTCTTGAGATTTTTATTAAATTGATCTTAAGTAACTGATTGTATACTCTAATTTCAATTATTCATATTTATGCCTTAAAGAATTCCTTTCTCTTAAATCATATTCATTCAAAGGTATATCTCAGAAAAACCATTTGTTACCTCATTTTGTTAAAACAGATGTATTTAATTATTTTTACCAACATCCGAATATAAGAATATCTAATTGGATATGATTCTTATTGATCATATCAGATACTAATTAAGTTGAAAAAAGAAACAAAGAACTGCAAGAATCTTCAAATTTCCTGTTTCCAGGTAGTAATTCCTCAGATAACTATTTTTTGGTATAACATTTTGAACAATGGTTTAGCATACTGGCTTGAATAAGAAATAGCTGATTCAGAGAAAACCGATGAAAGACAAGCATAAGAAATTTAATGCAGCTGGTCTGGGATTCACAAATGCATTTAAGCATCCATTCAGTATCAGAACAGGGTGTTTTGGTTTGGTTTGGTTTTCCCTGCAAAATAATTTAATTAAACAAGTAGCAATATTCTATACTCTCACACAGTTTTAATCTCAGTTTCTTGATCCAATGAATTTGTCTTACCTAAAGTTTAACTTGTTTTTAATAATATACAATTACAACAGTGCTGAACTATACTACTAAGTAAAGTTTCAGGCTGTAAATAAACATTGGTTTATTGTCTGAGTATTCAGCAAACAGTAAGGCTCACCTACTAACTAAGCCATTAAAAATTGCTGGTTTAATTGCCTTGAAGTTTATGTGTTAATCTTACACAAGTCAAAAACTAGATATTATCTTTCTAAAATACTGGAGAAGATTGCTAATGAGCTGAAATCCTGCCAGAGATTTGAGTTTCAGATAATCAAAAGATCTATGGTTATAGTTCATGATAAGTATGTGCTTAAGTCTTTCTATTCATTAGTTTGAGAAGAAACTATGTCCCATGGGAGTGATGTGCATGTGGCATAAGTACTTTCATGAAGAGAAATCAGATGACTTTTGTACTCAGCTATGTGAGTGAAACTTGTGACCAAGAAAGGGTCATGAAAATTTTGAAATAATGAAGAGTTTAAATAAGATGAAATCTAAAAAGTCTCTTTTACATTAGATAAGATGAAATCTAAAAAGGCTTTTTTACGGCATAGAATAGGATCTATTAATCTTTAAATATTTTACATTCTTCCTATGCATAAAATGGCTGACAGAGAAAAATTTTAAGGTTTGAAACTTAAGACAGGTTAAGAACTAGACAATGACCTTCTAACTCTTAAAAATGAGTGCATAGCTTTGAGATACCTAAGAATTAGGGGGCTGATGGGCAGATGTATTTCAGGACTATCTCCTTGTGTTGAAAATAAGAATCAACTTTATGAAAATATTAGAAAGATGCCAAAATATAAGTAAAATCACATTTATATTTTCTATCAGTCCTGTGTGGCTTCTCATTGCCAGATTCAACTATCATTTCAGGAAATTTATAAATTTGAGTCTGATTACCTAAAAAATATCTTTAATTTTCTTCTGAAACAAGGATTAGATATAGGATTATAACAATGTCAGTACCTGTTAAAAAGACCTTGATTCCAGATGATTCTTGTCCTTCCACAGAAGTGGAATCAAAATATGGATAGAGTTAATTAATAGGTTGTAGTTCCTTCATTATCTTCTACTATGCTAAGGATTATGTGAGTGGTGCAAGTTCATAGTGTAACTGAATGGCTTCCTTACTGCTCTGTGGTTGCATCCTGGAGGAGTGGCATAATTAAGTAATGTCTAAATGAAAAACAATTACACAATGTGATTTGGAAAGGTATAACGGTATCACCAAGAGATTAAAAAAATAATTTCTGTGCCAGTTTCCATCTGGAGCAATGAAATAACAAGACATGAGGGAAGTACCAAATGATCTCAGTCAGCAATATCTCTTCACCAGTCCTTATTTGGAGACATTTGTCCATGAGAAGCAATTAAGAATTTTATGAGGTCTGTAAAACTAGAGGTACATGTGTCCATGTGGAATGAAACAGTGCCTTATTGTTTTACAGTTACACCAAAATAGCTACTTTGCAATATAGAGCAACTTCAAGTAGGCATCTCCTTAGCATAACTTAAACAACTTGCATTCAGTATATTTTTAGGTTTATTAATCATAAATTTAGAGACCAACAAATTAGGCAGAAAGTATAAAAGCTTCCTAATGATGATGAACATCAGACCTCTGGAATAGCTTATCTGGGAAGGCTGAAGACCTTGAGAAAGAAGAGACAAGTATGTGTTGAGAATGACATTGATGTAGCACATCCTGCACTGTCCCCTGATGGAGGACATGATTTGTTGCTGACTAGTGCATGTGACTGCAGGATTTCTCTGTGTTTTCTTATAAGAGGCACAGGGCGTGAGAGGGTTGTCACAACAGCACAGACTGAGACAACCTACATGATCACTTAAGTTATTTTATTTCCAGTGACTGTTCCTGAAAACCAGAGAAAATCTGCAGGTTCCACAGAGTATATGAACTCCTGCTGGGTGTCTCTGCAATGATGTGTTGTTTAGCCCAGTAGAAAGTTGAAGGCATTGCAGGATGCTTTCTAATGATACCCAGAAAAAAACAGGAGTAAAAATTAAATTCAGAAGGGCAAAGCAAATACTTTAATGGCACTCTACATTCACAATTAGGAGAGAAACTGGTGAAATCACAAGTGAAGTAAGGGGTGAGTATGTAGTCTCCTTTGACCAAACCTACAAGCTTAGTTTTTTATCATTTTGAAATTCCTATAGCCAAGAGAGGAAATTCCATCAACAACAAAACATTTCTGATTTGTATATATTTCTTTACTAAACACTGTGAGTTAAAATTCCATTAATAGTTTAAATTCTGGAGACCAAATTTATGTGGAGTTCCTTTCAATAAGCAGGTATGGAGAGGAATGCCAATGGTGCACCTGCCATGGATCTTCAGCTTGCAAATTTCTGTTAAATTGTTTATGAAGTCAGCTGATTTCGGACCCCAGGGTTGTTTCATGTACTAATAAATAGAAAACTAATTATTGTTTAAACAAGATCATTAGACAAAAATAGTTCTGTTGGATTTTAAAAATAAATTTTATACCATCAAGGAAACTGTCTGTTAGTGAACATTATTAGGTAGCATCTTGGATTCTGCTTTAATCAGAATACCTTGAGATTAAGAATTTGAAACTTTCCACACAGAGGAATATGGAAACTCCTAGCAGTTCATTGCTCTGCCTGGACACATGTATACATAGAGCTGGTTTTCTCCTCCATGATGGTGTGCTTCCACATTCTGAAGGCTTCTTCAGTATTCTCTGAGTAGGAGTGGAATAAGCTTGAGACTAAACAACTTGATTTTTACTATGTTTGAGCTGCCACCCTACTCATTGGAGAAGCAGTCAGTATATACAGTGGAGTTTATAAGACATTTCAGCTAACCAGCTGATAGGAGTCTACAGTATATTGAGATGACTTAGTCCTTCTGAGAGTTCTTTTCTTGAATCCAGTGTAGAGAGATCCAAAATAGTAATAGTAATTCACTACTTTCTGCATTGATGATGGAGACCACACTGAATGTGGCCCTCTTTCCTAGAAATATTTACCCTGTTAAACTGAGGACATTTTACTGCAGTGCTTTTCACTGTCTGCTGTAGACATAGAAGGGAAGCAGTTTATCAAATAGATAGAAACCAAACTATTTTGGTCTTCACAGATCAATATCAAACCTTTAAAATCCACCTAGAGATCTGAAGGCAGCTAGTGAAAAGCACAAAATTATCATGCTATGCATTCCCACTGAGAAATAAATTCAATAAAGAAACCACAGATTTTCATATTGCCTTCGATTTCTAAGCTGGACGGAGGTGTAGTTACGTTTAGGGGGCCTTTAGTTACATTTAGGGTGCCTTGGGGTAAGATAGTCTCAAAACTATGAGGACACAGTCCCAGTAAACCAATGAGTATCTCTTTAGATAAGATTTACCATATTCAGATGGTAGGACATTATCGCACAGAAAACAAAATAGAAAAAGAAAACAAAATAGGAAAAGAAAACAAAAGAAAAATACTTTCTTGTGCAACTTGTTTGCACAATGATCATATAACTGATGTAAACCGATGTTATAGTTCCTGGAAATCTTATTGCTTGGCTGTAAGGAAACTGGCAACTATGGTCTCACAGTAAAATCTTCAACTTCCCTTACATTTTGAATCATCTACCCTACCAATTATATTGTGAATTTTTTTGGACTGAGCTGCAGCTGCCCAGCTGTTACCTTTTCACTGGTTAAGAGTGTGATAGCTGTTATAAGAGTCTCTCAGTTTCCCAAATGCTACCATCACAGTAAAAATTCTGCAGTAGATGCTCCTACACTTCACACTCCTGCTGTCCAGAGAAAAGACTAAGGGAAGTATAAGATAATCCTTATCTAAGATACAAAAGATTTTTTTATCAGAATGACCCTTTGAAACCTCCAACAGAAAAGACGAAACTTTTTCAAGAGTAGCTCTGTTCACTGCCAAGTCAGCAGGCCCTTGTGCTGTTTTCTATCAAAAGTAATCAATACACTTATCAAGCCTAATGTGAGTGTTCTTCATCTGTTGGCAGGAAGAGTAAAAAAATGATGAGGTCTTTCTACACTATACATCCATTTCAACTTAAGGCATATTCCCTCTCTTTAGAGTAATTCCTCTGACAGAATCTGATAATTTACCTCTTTTAAGAAATTAATCATTTCATTACCTAGCAACAAATAAACAACTTACTTTTTTTTTTTTTTTTTTTTCCCATTAGCTTCAGAAACAACTTGAGGTTCAGGGTATAAGTCTGAAATATGACTCTGTTTCTTGAAGTATAGGTCATTTCTCTGTTTATATCAGTGTTTGTGGACTAGTGCTGAGCAAGACAATCTCTCCAACTTAGAAAGCACTATGTTAATGTCCTTCATATCCCACTCACGCTACATTACAATATCTAGACATTCTACCACTTAGATATCAAGCCAGGGGCTTCTATCTCTACAGAAACTATATTTCATGCATGAAAAGAGAAAATTCTAAGAAGAATTAGAAGCAGAAGAGGAAAATGTTAAAGGGAAAATGAAAAAGAGGAAGAGAGCATCTTAAAAATAAATGCAAAAACACTGACATATTTACATACTTTAGACTACTGGTCCCCGACATACAGCTCTCAGACAGAAAGCTTCCTGTAAGACTCTGATGTTCTTCACAGCTACACAGATGAAATTACCTGATGAGAATTAGTTTACTGTATGAGGTTGAAGGTTCCCATTCCTAACAATAGTATTGTAATCAATAATGAAACATTAATTGTGAAGTTAATATTATTTTGATCCTGTATTGTGATTTATCTGTAAACTGTAAACCAGTAATCTAGACTGTCAGAAATTATCTCTCCTGTGATGGAAGATACGAAAGTGTAATTCTAGCATTTGAATAAATATCCACATTTCCTTTTTGCCTGAGGATCCTTGTAATTTATAGATTTTTTTTTTTTCTCTATCAGGGCTGTTGATCTGATGGAGAAAATATACTTTGTTTACTGTAAGGAAATGAAGAAAAATGGTTGGCTTTTATGAATCTGGAGGTCCAGATTCTACTATTAAAAATATGAAATGAGTTTTAAAAGACTACTTTAATGAGCACCCTCGGGGCACTCTATTTCTCTCAGTGTAAAACTTAAGATGCTGTCCAAATAGGATCTCATGGCACATGAGCTGATCCATAAATTAAAAAAAAAACGAAACAACCAAGCACAAAACCAAACACAAAAAATATCCACCTTGAATGATAGAGAAAAACTTGTGCCAGAATTGTATTATATTGGCAGGGTGATATACAGAATCTTATATTATCACAGCTAGCCTTTGTCTTTTCCTTTGATGAATGAGTCAAGAATTTCCAGTGGTAGCAACCTTCCACCTTTGTTGAGCATTAAATGACCATCTAAGAGGAAGGACATGAAATCCAGTATGGCTTTTTCATGAACTGAGCATATTTGTTCTCCACCAGTGAAAATCACAGGTGTTAATAATGAAGCAACTAAATTACTATTTTCTCTCCCTGTGGAGAAGCCAGCAGCAATCAGGGAAACAGATGGGCTACCAGGAGTGGTAATTCAGATTCTTCTACACATATGAGACTAAACTGCAAAATAGTTGGTTCTTACGTTAATCAGCAAATGTTTTATATGGTACATTGTCAAATGGAAATAATGAAAATGCTGTGTGTTAAACCACCAATAGTGACTGCAGAGATAAATCTTCCTTTTTTTTTAATTTGCTTTCTTGTGGTTTGGTTGTTTTTTTGTTTTGTTTTTTTTTTTTAAGGCTAGAAAAAACACACAGAAAATACTAGTGTTTTCTACTGCTAGTCTAGAGTTTGGTTTGCTTTTTTGTTTTTTAATTTTATAACAGAAATTAAAAATGACAAAAACAGAAAGCATATTACAAAGAGCAGTACCACTAGGAGTGATACCATGAGATCCACAGGGAAACATTTTTATTGTCCCGTGTAATATTTTCCTTTAATATACCATTTAAACCCCTAGTTCTACAAACACAAAATATCCATGGAGCTGTCAGTCTTCTTGAATTTTTTTTTTAAGCATTGCCTTTTAAAAAAAACCCAAAAAAAACATTTTATCTGTTGTGGTTGTGACAACAGTTTTCCTTCCTTTCTTTCAGTTCCTTTTCCATCTCTGGATATTTCTTGTGTAAGCAGTTTACAGCCTGAGTAACCACTTAATATGTGATTAGGCTCGATAATGCAAATATCATGTAGTTAACCTAAGTATAATAAAGGCAAAGTTCAAGAACATGAGTCAAAGAGAGAGTTTATGAAAACCCTACTGAGTTTGCTTAAGTCCTGAATGACTGTTGAATTCCAAGAGTCTTGGCTTGACTATCCCATTTCTAATTCTACATGGTCTTTCCAAGCTAAGTCTCTTTTTATGTAAGTGAATCTCCTGGAGGAGTTCATACAATTCAAGAGCAACATAGACTGATGTGACTGAGTTCAGCAGAAACGCCCACCACAATTTTGGTTCAGTAACACATCCAATGAAAGGGAAAGTGTGGCAAATTGTGTGTTGTAACAGGCAGGTGCTAGAAGGTCTGCAGTGGAACAGAGAGAGCAGGGTTCTGGGTTTCAGTCTGTAAGTGCTTTACTCTATGTAACTGATGATCTGGCTTTATAGAACTCCCTGCTCTGTCCAGCTGAAGCTAAATTTGGAAACATAAGCACCAGCAAATGTTTTTCACTTAAAAAAAAAATAAAAATACTTAAAGCAAGGCAAAACAAAGTCATTTTCCATCTCCATAAAACTCAGAGTGTTATTAACCATTCTGAACAAATGGAAATAATGACCATAATATAATAATAATCAGCATTCTGAACAGTATTTGTTGTTTTTATTAAGGCCATCTTTAGAATGCCTACAGATGTCTACTCCATCTGACTATATTGTGTGCTTATGGTAATGAAACTAAACAAAAAGCAAACCATCCCATTTCTTTACATTCCCTAATGTTTCCACTTACCAGAAATGTGAAGGTCCTGTTCTCAGTTATGTGATACTGGTTTGTTGTAGAGGAGGCAAACAGTTTCAATGTCAGATTTGATACAACTTTTTGAGCCTCTGAGGCCAGACACACTGTAGTCTTAAAGGGGTGAATCTGAAAGGAAAAAGTAATGCTTTGGTTTTGTACATCTGTTATGGGATCTCTCTGTTCTGTGATGAGCACACATACATTTTCCACTAGTAGAAAATCACTAACAGCATCAGCCTTTCTCTTTGTGCTTCAGAAGTTAAGGCACAGATTCTTCTGATGTTTGCAAATCCTGCTTTTGAAAAGGAAGTGTGAGTGTTATTGAAATTCTCTTGAACAGCATTTAATAATGGAAGGTGGCTGACCAGGTCAATGACAAGTAAGGTAATCATGTGAGGGAGAATTGAGGAGGTTAGGAAGGATAAATGTAGACAACCTTTCATTTCTGTTTCCCTCCACGTTTTTTACCGTTTCAATTCCATTTTGTACTTTGTATTACATCATTGTGTCCTGTTTGGGCAGTTTAATGTGGGAAGAATAATGGAATTGCACATAGTTCTCTTATTCTGGTCTCCTAACATCATTAGCTTTTTAATTTTACTGATTTTTTAAAATATAAACAAACCTAGTATTAAAGCCATGTAATTTAAATTTACATTTTTTGGCATAAAATATTATGTTGTTATAAAAATGTATCCAGTTCTGTCACCTGTATGTCCCCCAAAGGGGAAGAGAAAGGGAATAAGGGAGAGAGACTTAGCAATTAAAAAGGGAAACTAAAACAGATTTAATAAAAATTAAAACAATAACAATAAAAATGGAATATATAAACAAATATATACAAGACCAGTATTGAACCCAACACCCCCTGATGGTAATTACATCACCACTGATGCTGTGGAGCAGGCAGTGGGAGACTCCCAGACTCAGCCCCGCAGCAGAAGGAAGCTGTGTTCAGAAGCTGCATTCTGGTACTGGATTTAGGAACACACAGATTGGGATTGAAGGCAGAACGGACGGAGGACTCTTTGGATGGTTCTCAGAAGAAACCAAAAGAGGACCTGAGCTAAGCCAAGCAAAGCTGTCAAAGAGGGATAAGAGGGAAAGAGATGGCCAAGACCCTCTGGATCCGTCATCTTTATACCAAGTATGATGTATATGGGCTGGAATACTTTATTGGTCAGTTTGGGGTCACCTGTCCTGTCCGCTCCTCCCTGCAGGTGTGGCTTTTTACTGTCTGCACCCCGCAATGTGGTATACAAGATCCATCAGAGACCTTGGTCTGCACACCAATCCTTGGTATTCACTCTAAACATGGGGTGTTATCCCTGCTAGAAGCAGACATTGCCTGTAAGAACAGGCTGCTAACTTCAGACAGTGCAGTTAGTTAGAAGAACTGAGCTGAGAAGTAAAATCACTGAACAGGATTAATTTTGTTCTCATTCAGACCAGGACATTACACTGTATTTAGATTATGATTATTAAGTGTATGCCTGTAGGTCTAGTTCAATGTACATGGTAAATAAAAGCAAATTAAGCAAAGCATGTGCGTAATTTGCTTTTATTTACCACATACATGGAACTAGACCTACAGGCATATACTTATTAAAACATCTAATTTTATTCTTGTTGCTTCAATCAGATTTATATTGTAGAAATGTGGATTTTTATCTGTGTAAGATATATATAGGACGTTTCATCATAAGCAAGTAACTAAGGAACAAATTGATACATAACCCTTCCTAAATCCTTTAAACTTATGAGTCTCAATATCCCATTTGTGAAGTTGGAGGAATAATAATTTTGTTTTCTATTTTCATTCTATAGATTTCTAGGATTTTTAGACCATCAACTGCATCCTTTTATTTATTTATACAATGGAAGACAGAAAGACTTTTTTATTTTCTTGATGTGTTGTCTTTTTAGTGTTATGATGGCATCTGAAGATTATGGGTAGCCTTTCATGGAACAAAGTTGTACAGGTAGTCAGGGGAAAACAAAGTAAGTCTGGCTTTTCCCAAAATGCTACACTCTAACAGATATGACACTGTCATTAAGTCTTGTATCTATTTAAAACTGGCAGTTTCTTGGTTTCTTTTTTTTTGGTGGATGGGAGGAGACTGATAAATTAGCAGTCTTATACAGATTTATACAGACTGGGAAGTTTAAAACTGTTAGTATTGTAGTTAAAGTGTAATGTTTAAGCTCTCCGAAAAAAAAGAAATCCTGAATGCTGCAGGGACTGTATCTAAGAAATATCCATATATTTAGAGTAGTAAAAAGAAAACAAAAAAAATAGATATCCATGCTGCAAGATAGAGTACTGCAGGTAAGGGATAACGCTGGTACTTTAGGAAGTTACTTATAACTGGAGTGCCAGGAAATTCTTAAAAGTCTCCAGTTGATAGTTGTGAGTCCATAGTACTTTATCACTGTGGTGATACATGAAACAGAGTTTCATTTTTGTCTTTGAAACTTGAATTTCTCACATGAGAAATATTTTAGGAACTTTTTACTTTATATAGCCAGTCAGGTTGGAAGCAAAGTTTTATACAGCATATGTAGCAGCAGAATGCTTTTAAAGATCTGCCTCCGATTTCTGAACCATAAGTGTTGTATAAATGGAAGAAACTGGCCATCATGATGCATCAGTAATGTCACTCTCAGGTGACATCCCTATGGTTGGCAGATGGTGTCTAAACCAGCCATCAGATCCTAATAATTAGAGGCCAGAACAGCATCTGTCTCCATTAGTGCACACTTCCTGATATGCAACTAGATTCATTTGAGTTTTGTTGTTTTTTGTGCAGTATGGAAGTGTCTTTTAATGAAAATGTAAGATGATGAATTGCAAGTGGTTCAACTCTTTTCCTGTGTGGTTTATGTGTTTTAAAGTCAAGTTACAGATACTGTTCATAATTTTTTGCTTGAAGTGTATGGCCAGAAATCTTCATCAGCAGATAGATAAAGAGTCCAGCTGATCTCAAGAAATGACTAGCAATTTCTAGTCAAATATTGTGTGTCCCAGTATTTGATGAGAGGTAAGTTGAAGTGTCACTAAGGCACTATGATTTTCATGTAAAAAAATTAGTTCAGAGGCATAGTAAATTCAGATAGGTTTAATGACTTGTGACTGTAAAATATGACTGTTAAATGCAGTTCCTTCTACCTAAGTGTGTTTGTCCCTTAATCTTAATAGGAATTTATTGCCTGAGATTTTTTACTTTTAGAGATCATTGCAGATGCATGTGTACTGAAAAAGTGGAAGCTTAAGTAAAGTGTGAAAAGTAATTTCTACGTGATAAATTCCTATGTGATATATTCCTACCCTATTTTTTTTTTGTGTGTGTGTGTGATCTTGTCTTTTCAAAGTCTGTTTGTGGAGGGAAAGGAAAAAGGAATAGGAGAAAAAGAGGGAGAGGGAAAGGGAGAAGAGACAGAGGCAGAGAGGGAGAGGGAAAGGGGAGAAAAAAAATAGGAAAGAGGAGGAGGAGAAAGAAGGAGAAAGAAGGAGAAGGAGAAGCAAAGTGAGATGATGAGATTGTAAAGTGTGTTATGAATGATGGAGGATTGACGGGACATTTTGAAATTATGAGGTCCCACTACTGAAGGAATGAGTAGCAAGTTCAATTCATAGGTCTGTGTCATATGTCTCTGTGCAGTGTATTAAGGGACAGCTTAAAGTTTTAAAGCATGTTTTTTGTGTTTTCCACCTTTCTCTGATGTGATGAAATTGGAATAGTGTTAACAAACTTTTCATATATTGTTAGATATGCAGTTGTATTTTTCATTAGAGATCTGTGGTTTGACTTAGCTATAAACATGGGATGAAGTGGTCAAGATTTGATATGATTTAAGACAAGCTTCTCCTTTTCTGTGCAAGGAGTTTTCTGAGCATGACTTTCCAGAGCTACTCAGTAGGTAGGAAAAAGTTTCCTAAAATGCTTCCTTTTGAAGAAATCTGCGCTAGCCATAATTTTCAATTCATCCCTTTACACTCCACCCATTAGCTGTCTTAGTGTAATGTTATTGTCATTGATTATAAACAATTGTCAGGTTTTTTCCTACTGCTTTTTATTTTAATATTTCTTTTCTTCTTGATTGTCACCACAATCTAACGTTTTCTAACACAGACTGTTACAGCCTTATGCAGTTGGCAGCCTGCCTGCAGCTATGTTGTTTTATTACTAGTAGCAGTTGAGATATGAAAGGGACATAGTTCCCAATGGCAACAAATGTAAGCAGAAAGCAAACAGACCTGTCTGTGAAACCCTCGAAAGAAAGACAGTACTAACCAAAGAAACCACATGACTTTCATGTGGCCCTAAATGAGGTGGCCTTCCTTTGATCCTTTAGCCAGGCTAATTGTTTTTAGAGTGGCAAGACAGACTCTCTTAAATTACAGATAAGGGTTCCTCTTTTCTTGAGATGGAACATTGTTTTTGTAGCTACTTCATCATAATGGGCTACATCACAAAAGCTTTCATTGTGTCATGTGGCAGAATATTATTACAAGCAGAATCTTGTTGTATTTCCTAATATCAATACATTATCTGCTCCACTTTATCTAATAGTCTTTTTATCAGTGAAGACATTATCAGTTATAAACTGTAATATTTTGTGGCAAATACCATAAAAAGTTAATCACCTGTTTCTCCATTTTAACAAGGACTGTTTCAAACCGTTTCAAACAAAACATAGATGCCTTCTAAGCTCTGCACATCATTGAACCTCTGATGCATGATTTGCAATATAGCCTTGCTGTGGGACTGCTGGTTGTTCTGCAGGTTGCTTCAAGATGAGATTCTGATTGTGGAGAAGCTACAGAGAGATGCTACTGCTTTGGTTTAATGTCGAGGTTAACAAGTGCCCATATTTTTGAGTGTCTTCATAGAGATCTGACCCAGGAATCAACAGCTTTCCTGATCACTGCTGGACCTTACCCTATGCCTGGGTGTAGTGCTCTAATCCTGCTCTGCTTCAGAAACATCAGCAGAACTGAATGTGCTGCTCATGGGGACAATAAAATCCCAGAAGGTTTTTTGTTACCCACTCTAGGTCTGGAAGATCACTTACTACAGTATCTGATTTTGAGGATGTAGCTCTTCTGTCATCTTTCAGTGTAACACTGACAGGGGTCTTTCTCCTTAGCACTTTCTGCATAGCTGAAAACCAGCCATGGTCCTGCAGCTAGCCTCAGCCCAGGACTGAGATTAGAGTAGGATAATTCCAGGAAAGGAAATGGCCTTTTGGAACTGCTCACCAGGAAGCTCTGGACACTCACACTGAATGCACATGGTGCCTAAAATGCTGCATGTAAGCAGCAGAATTCATGGAGAAAGTACCAAGGACAAAGGATTATCAGTGCTTCTGACTGGAAAATTAGTCTTGTTGCAATATTGACAAAACTTTTTAATAAAGGGAGGTGGAGCAGTGGATGTAGTTTATCTTGATTTCAGTAAAACATTTGACACTGTCCCCCACATCATCCTTGCAGCTAAACTGAGGAAGTGTGGTCTGGATGATTGGATAATGAAGTGGATTGGGAACTGGTTGAAGGATAGAAGGGAGAGAGTTGTGGTCAATGGGACAGAGTCTAGTTGGAGGCCTGTCTCTAGTGGAGTCCCTCAAGGGTCCGTACTGGGAGCAGTACTATTCAATATAGATGTATATATTTAGATTTTTATTTGTTTTTAAACATTCCATACTATTACAGGACAAATATTTATGAAGATTCAATGCTACCTTTGTTCTAGCTTTATTTTACTTGATTTGGATGTACAGTTCCTCCTTGGTTATCAGCACTGAGCATAATTACATCTCCTACTGAGAGAAGAGCTTGTATTGTAGAAATCTCGCACCAGTTGTGCAAACAAGAATGTAAAGCACAAAACGCTGCATGCAGAATTAAAAAGAGGTAGACCATAATCCTAACTGAATGCCTAAAACACCTTGCTGCAGACTGTTTCCATATATATTAGAGATAGAATTAATTTTAATTTATCTACTTGATGTTTTCTCAGTTTCTGTAGTTTGTCAGTTTTATTCATACATTTTCACTTTGAGTACACTACATTAGTCTTGTTATAAATATGCTATTTCTGAAATGCAGTGATAGAAGCAGCTGCCTTCCACGGCGTCACCTTAGTTACTAGCAAACATATTTATTTACTTATGGTAGTTGAAGAGATCATAATGTTTGAACTTTTGTATTGTACTACTACCAAAAGTACTGTTAGATCAATTCTCTCAGCTAGAAAGTGGCAAAGTGTATAGGAGCAAGAGGTCTATCTTTCCTTTCCAGCAGTTTTCAATCTAGATAACACAGTGACTATATCTGCTATAGCATAGAGAAAAATGTCTTGGGTATTACATACTACAATTTTCAGCCCATAATTTTCTGTGTCTTTTTTTTTTTTTTTTTTCATTTCTGACATTTTCATGTCAGAGCATACAGTGATATAATTTGCTTTATGAAATATTTTATATGGAAAATAAATATATGTGACTCAGAACAAGGGCATCTATTTTGCTTTAAAGAAGATTGTTACTTTTACTGGATGTACCTTCAATACAATTTCTACAGCTTTGGCAAAAATATCTGTACACATGGTAAATGTAATTTTTTATTTGTTACTTCAATTAAGCAAATTCAAAGCTATTATATGTGCATCACTTTTGTTCACAATTAAATGTCTTTCACAATATTTTCCCCACAGCTTCATTCTATTTACCAAGTGCTGATGTGCTATTTATGCATGTCAAGAGCTGAGCATCTGTTTATATGGGAGAGTTCCATTAGACCATAATAATCTCCAGTTAATTGCACAGCAAATATTTATTTCTCACACATCAGATTAATGAAACAGGTTGAGTGAGAGAAAAATCACATCAGCTTGGCAAACACCTATGAAGCTAAGCAAGATTTCTAAGGCATTCTTGGCAGAAATCCTGTATCTAGAAGAACTGTATACCTTTGGGAATACAGTCATCATTTAATTACTAGACAATAATGTTGCTGTACATTTGTTTGCTGTTGCTTTGATTTGTACTTAAAAAGAATAAAATATTTTTTTTAGTTTCTGAGTTAACTGATGTGCTGTGCCATGGCTGCAACAGTATAATTGAAGACTGATCATTCTTAAGCTACTGCAAACACCATTTAATCTTAGTATTAAATAAGACTAGTATTATATTAGTATTCAATATTCCTGAAGTACTTACTTCACCTCATATATAACTGTGAAAGGAGCTTTAAAATTCAATTTTTAAAACCATCACTTTGATTACAATAATGACTGTTATCTTCCCTGTCTAAGAGCAATGTGGATGGTTTTCATGTGTTTGCAACAGTGGTCGTTTTTCTATCCCCCACATATATTTGTGTTCCCTTCTCATCAGAGCTAATATTCCCTCTGTTATGTAGTGTGTGAATGCAATGACATTATACGCAACTGCTTATGGCAACAAAGGACAATGATGCATAGAGTCATAAAGTTTTTTGAGCAGAGGAAGCAGAGTCTAACTTAATTTCTCACTATTTAGGTTCATTTTATTGCTGTAAAATTTATACCATTTTTCTTAACATAAATTTCTGAGTGCCTCATAAATATTTATTTTTACTTGCTCAAACTTTGTTTTTTATGTTATCTACTTCTTCTGAAGCTGACCCAAAAGTAGGTGCATGGGATTTGTGTCACACATAAGGGATCTTAGTTTTAATTGAATTTGATATCAAATACCTGGACTTACTAACCCTACTTTTTTTTTTAAACAGGGACAAAAACAATGACATGTTTTTGATTTGCTTGCTTTTGCTTTTCTTTTTTTTTTTTGTTTAATTTTTCCTTAAAATTGTTTAAATCACAATTAAAAATGTCTTCATACAGTGACTATTCACTTGTTATTTATTATGTGAAGCACAAAGAACTATGTTCGTGAAGGTGGAAAATTTATCATAAATTCTCCCTATCTGTAAAAATATCCCTAACATAAAAGTGTTAAAGATTCTACTAGAAGATAAGGTCACTATAAATAAAGAGAGAAACCCAGAAAAAAAGCAAAATACATAACATTGTATTTGGTCTGACTGAGCTGGAGTTAATTATCCCCATAGCAGCCCTCCCCGTGCTGTGCTTTGTGTTGAGAGCTGGAAAGGTGCTGATAACACGCCCGTGTTGTGGCTGCTGCTGGGCAGGGTGCACACAGCATCAAGGCTGGTTTTCAAAACTCTCCCTGCAATGGGATGGGGTGGACAAGACCTTGGGAGAGGACAAGAATGGGACAGCTGACCCAAACTGAACAAAAAGATATTCCATACCATATGACATAATCTGGGATTGGCTTGTCCTCTGCAGCAACTGCTACACATTTGGAGCCCTGCTTCCTGAAAAGGGCCAGACATCACCTGGAGAAGCAGAGAATAAATATTTCTTTTATTTTGCTTCTGCATGTGGCATTGCTTTACTTCTTCATTAAACTGCTTTTGTGTTACCCCATGATTTTCATCTTATTTTCTTCCCCCTGGTCCAGCTGAGAGGAGGAGGAGAAATGATAGAGCAGCTTGGTGGGCACCTGACATCTAGTCAAGGTCAATTCACCCCAAGATCTAAAAGTAAAATCTGTATTTCTTCTGAAATGTTGATACAAAATATCTTTGGAAAACAGGTCAGTCACAATTTTAAAGTCTTGGAATTTGGAAGGATTTGGGTAAGTAAGGACTTCAGATATCTGGCCCATGGGTTAGGTAGTTTATTTAGAACAGAAGACAATATGATTGGCCTCAAGCCCATCAATCCAGCCTGTCCAGGTCCCTCTGAAGATCTACTTTGTAATCAAATTTACATAAAAAAGTCTGGTTTTGTACTGTTTTAAGGAATCTTTATTGATTTACCCTTAGGAAGAAATGTTCCATTTTGTACTCTTTTTGTACTGAAAAAAATCAATGGATAGAATGGATTAAATAAATATTGTAAATATAACACCAATAAAAGCTCCCTATGTTTGCAAGTATATACATATAGTTAGTATATACATTTATATCACCATATTTATATATTTTAAAGAGATTTAATGTGGAGCAGTCAGTCTTAAAGCTGTTGTTTCAAATGGGAATTCTCCTTGAATATGCGGTTAGTTTTCAAATGTCCCTGTGTTTTGGAAATTATTAATTTTGGGGCACACACACCTAGCAAGCTAAAACCTAAAATAAATTTCTATATCTCTTTAAACCTACCAAGAAATATTAGAAATTTATGTTATCTTCCCCAATTTTACATTAAAATTATAGACAGAAATACACAATCCAGAAGATAGTACCCTGTTATATATGCAAGAACCTGTACACAAAATAACCTTTCTGTAGTAGATATACATATTACAGCAGAATGGGATAGAGAAGTGAGGCATGAAATTTTAATCTGATTTCCTTGGTGGATACCTTGTTGCATTGTTGTTACTAAGGATTCATGTGACTATCCCATACTCTTTACAGTGTAAAATCTTAACATTACACAACTGAATATAGGTAAGGAACAAAGATGTAGCATTAAATGTTTGGTATCATTCAGTAAAAGTGAAGAGAAAATACTCATCATTCCTGTCTGAAGAAAAGTATTTTGAATCCCTCTCTCTCCTTCCTGCTCTCATATCTTATCTGTGCTTTCTGTTGTTATGGAGACATCTTCATGAGGGCAAATGACCTGTCCTAAGTCAGATCTGTGAAGAAAAAAACAATTAAAAAAAATATATTAGAAAAAAATTAAACAGTACATGAAATAAACGGAATCTATTACATCAACTGTAAGTGAATTTGAATACCATTATTGTGAAAAGTTTGTTACTGAGATAAAAAAAACCCAAGCAACAGACCACTTCTCATTAGTAGCAATATAGAAACACTGTTTTCCTTCTTTGGGTGTTTTAGAAACCATAGCATTGTAATCTTGAAAGCAGAAAATTCTCAACTGGCTAAAATGTGTAGTATCAAATATTGTAGTAGTACTGTGTGTTTGCTAAAGTGTTTGAATATGGAAGATCAGTTGCTGCAGAGGAAGAAGGAGATAGGGAGAGAGGAGGAGAGGGAGAAAATTAAAATGAACACTTTTCCAATGAGAAAGAGATGGAGAGTTTGAAAATTGTTTCACAGTCTCCAATTCTGACTACAACTGTCTAAGTTTTTGCCCACTGCTTCTGAGCAGGTTGCAAAGGTTGAGATTTTCAGGCAGCATTGAAACCCCTGCCCAGGAGTCTAGACTGTGGGGAAAACACATGCCAGAAAGAAAGAGTGTACAGAATACAGTGGGCTTTTGAGTGGCTTCAGCAAGAATTTCAGCCAGACAGATTTTGTGTTAGGCCTGTTATGGTCCAAAACAAGAGTACTGAGGTTTTTTTGAAAATTCTTTTTATGGATTTGACCTTTCTTCTGCTGGATAGAAGAACAGCAAAGTTACCTGAATACATCAGTCCTTGCCATCTTAGTGTACCAATAGAAATCTCATAAATCATTTTGCTACATCTATCCTCTTTTCACAGGTTTTAGTTTGAAGTGATCCTCAGCCAATGCCAATCAGCAGAGATAAATCCTTCATTACACATACAAAAAAAAAAAATCTGACAATGTTGCAAAACAAGGACAAAGAAATATCTGCCAAGTTTTTATTAAAAAACTACATTCAGGTTTACATGATTCATAAATTGAATCCCCAGGCAATCCCATCTCAGTCACTGAAAGTCTTTTATCACTTTGCTTCACAAAAGATGCCAGGAAGATTGAGTTCAGTAGGTAAGTGAATATAGAAGACGCATCACTTCATTGTTATGTTCCAGTCATTCTCAGTCACAGGATGTTTTAAATTCAAATGCAGATCTCCTACAATTACAGTTTCCTTCCTCCTTATCTCAGTTTCTTAAAAGAAGTACAACCAAGCAGCATGCTTGTTAAACAGATTTTTATTTTTTCAACTGACATAAAAAAAAATACAGTTATTATTATTTCTTAGATATACACGAAATCTCAACTGAAACACCTACCTACTCTGAGGCACAGGATATTTTATGTTCTGTTACTAGGTTGATACTGAATGCAAATTTACTCAGTTTGCACTGTATGGAAGGACACTTTTTTGTCAGAAAACATTGAGAAAACTGTAAGTTTTCTCCCTGAGGTAGTCAGAAGAAACATTTCTTCTGCTTTCAGCAGTATTAGAATGTAATTCTTAAATTCCAGTTTTTATATCTTTATATATAGTATTTAGGAAACTGTAAAGTCCTTTTTGAACTCAGTCTAACAAAATCCTTAACATAGTGAAAGTTAAGTTCAAGTCTTCAGAATTTTGGTATTCTTTCTCTCTGACAATTTTTTTTTTTTCCATAGGATTAAAGTTTAACTCTTTTTCTTTTGAGATGTGCTGGATGAGTAACTCTTGAGAATGAGCTAGTACAAGATCAGTAAGAGCAGAACATCTGTATCCTATAGACCTCCTTAGATCATGAACTAAAGTAAGTTCAGCAAATTCGAGGTGTTTCAAAACTGTTCTACCACCATGCCTTTAACCTTTCTATTGCTATTATCAAATATGCCAGTGTTACAAGCTGCCTTGTGAATTTGATAGGTGTAACCCAAAGTATACAGGGTAAAAAGCAGCAAATGATTTAAACAAAAACAAAACCAAAAAAAACCACAACAAAAGAAACCCCAGATAAAACACCTTGAAGCCCTAGAAACATTTTAGCAAATACCACATCTGTTCCTAGCTACAGTTCAGATCTAACAGGAAATAACTTTTTTTCTTTTCTCAGGGTTATCAAAAGATTTCCTGAATCTTTACTTATGGGAAGAAAACGTACAGATGTAATTTTCTCTTCTTCATCCATTCCCTCCATTTTGAATAAAAGACCCTGAAGCTGAAACCATAAAGTCAAGAATTTGTCCTTATTATGTTGTATACTCAAATTTATTTGGGAAATAAAAGATATTAAATTAATTATAAAATCCTTCCTGTAGTTTTTCTATTAGTTTTTCCTTTATGATAACTGGAAATGACCTTTTTCTCTGTGTGTGTCCGATATGATCATTATGCTTAAAAACAGAAAATAAAAAGAAGCATCCCTTAAAAGGAGATCTGTCTCCCAAAGAAATATCAGGTAAATCTTACGAATTACACACTGTACTGAATTATGTTTTAGCTGCAAATATCACTAGGAACTAACACCTTTTAAACCAAATGTGTTAATAAATTTATTTTCACCAGTTACGAAAAAGAAAATAACACACCTTGTGGGTAAGGAAAATAAAGACACTCTGTGTGTTTGTAGGAGGTATTGTACAGGAGGAAAAACAACTCAGAAAATGGCACAGCATAAGATAAGAGAAGCATCACATCAACTCTGTTATCTTTTCTGCTACACCCACTGCTCTTCCTGCCAACTCATGTTCTCACACTTGCATCTACTGAAATCTGTACGTAGCAATTATTTTCTACATAGTCATAATGTCAGTTGATGGTACAAATGCTGTCAATTTACCAGTAGGCAGTTCTGACAGATCCAAATGTATCAATGTGAAAATGAGAGTATGAGAGAGCCCTTTGTGTTGAAAGCAAAAGGGCTCCACTATTACACAGCTATAGAATCTTTTAAAGTGAATAATCCCCTTTGAAGTTTTTGCTCAGTAAAAAGATAGGAGTTCCAAGGTTAAAAAAGTACACTGCCCAGGCTTTTTTACTGTTTACGTGTTTTTTGGTCAGTTGTTTTTTGTGGGGTTTTTAGTTTTTAGTTTTTTTTTTTTTAATAGGATTTCACAATGCATGTGCACATGGACTTGTGAATTTCAATGTGTTTACTCATCTCTACCTCTTGACATGATTAATTTATAGTAATACCTATAGATATAATACTATATACTATAGATAGAACAAGAGGAAATGGCCTGAAGTGGAACCAGAGGAGGTTCAGGCTGGATATTAGGAAGCATTTATTTCCAGAAATGGTTGTCAGGCATTGGAATGGCCTGCCCAGGAAGGTGGTGGAGTCACCATCCCTGGAGGTGTTTAAGAGACAGGTAGATGATGTGCTTAGGGACATGGTTTAGTGGTTTTTGATAGGGCTAGGAATAAGATTGGACTTGATCCTGAAGGTCTCTTCCAGCTGAAGCTATTTTAGAAATCTATGATTCTATGTTTCCTTACAGTAGAAAGATTGGTACCAATGTTTTACTATACATGTGAAAAATGGGCATGATATGTACCAGAAAAAAAAAAGAATTTTAATAGACTCATATTATTTAATGTTTGGAAATCCTGGTTTACTTGGACGGGTACAAATTTTTTCAAATTTGGTAAAGCAGCTTTAAACCGCATCATGTAAATTATCTTGCAGCTATTATTATTGTTGTATAGCTAGCAGTCTATTTTGGTTTTGTTGTTCAAATTTTACAGTGAGATAAGATCAAAGCTTTTAATAGGATGCAGAAACATCTCGCAGGTTAGATTACAGCACAGTCAGACAACATCTTCTATGAGGAGAGTGACACTCTAGACCTACCTGCATCTTCAATGGTACTTAAATATGAGAAGTAACATTATAATTTCTGATGATAAAAGATGGAAAAATGTGAACAGTTGTAGTAAATTATTCTCCTTTTCTTAATGTTAGAATTCAGATTGTTTTTGTACTTAAAATGAAAAATACTTGAATAACAATGCAAGTTTTGGCCTAAAATTGGAGAAGACTAAGGAAGTTGAAAGTTGTTTGTCCTTTTGCACCTTCTTTCCTTATCAAGAGATAGACAGGTTATGAAATCCAGTAGATTTTCCAGACTCTTCTTGTTCCTGTTCTGGTCACAAAAAACATTACAAAATATCTGTTATCTGAAAAGACTGAATCTTCTCTTTGCTACAGCTTTTCTAAATACAGTAGGTTGCTATTTTTTCAGTTTCCAGTTTTACATTTTGAGTGGCAGGAACTCTCTGTTCTCAGCCTTAACTTCCAGGAACAGTTGTTCTCTTCTCAGTGGTAGTTTTGTAGGAAATGCAGAACAGAATAGAATTCTTAAAGGTTTTCCTCAATTACCATGTAAAGAAACACTTTGCTACTCACTTCTGTCAGAAGACTTCTGCTGCCCTACCTCTCCTCCTGCCTGAATATATTTTTATTCTTTCTTCATTTGTTTTTTTTTTAAACCTATTCTTGCCCTTGATTTAACTAGGCATATATAATTTGTCTGCAATATAACTAGAAGTTTGATTTTCTCTTGCACTTGTACATGCAGAAATGAGTATCTCAGATGTACACAAATTATATGAATCATCTTCCATTTTGAAATATATTCTGTCATTTATATACAAAAAGAAAAAGATGAGAAGAAAAACAAAACCTTAGACAATGGGGCCAATATAACTTTTTGCTTTACAGGGGAAGATAGGTAATTCAATATAAATCTGTGCAAATATAAACTATCTCATCAAATAAAAAAAAAAAAGGATTTTTTGTGTGCTCTGAAGAGGCTCAGTCTTTTAAAAGTTATGAAATAATTGGGTTCATAGGGAAACAAACAAACAAAAAAATGAAAGTAATAAATGGGCAGCACAACAATTAATCTGACCATTTTTCATTTCACTGCAGTAGTCCCTTTCACTTCAGTATGGTTTGACTAGAGTTTCCCTTGGCTGCCACAGGAAAAAATTCTCCCATGCCAGGAACAATGAGTTCAGTTCACAAACACACAGCATGAAAGTACTCTGAGCACAGAGGAAAGATTTATGTTTGACAGAAGAAATCTGATCAGCAGGAAATGAGTTTAGAAAACAGCTGTGGCTTTTTAAATAGTCTAAATATTTAAAGAACTTTCCCATTTAGATAAATCAAAACAGAAATTCCTGAGTCTGCACTATTGTGGCTTTCTGTTTGGTTTTTTTTTTCCTCCCAAGGATCAGGGACCACCTTCGGTATTACCTTAGAGAGAATATTTTTATAAAGAGATTGACTTATGCTGTGTTTGGGGAAAGGAGTTAAGGAAACAGATGAAGAACAAGGAACATACTGCATCTCAGTGATTCCCAGCTGTTGTTCACAGTGCTGGGAAATACTGTCAATAAAAAACATTAAAGACAGTGATAAACTTTAGTCAGTTGCAGCTACAGACTTAGGAATCTTTTTCATGTTCTCAATATCATCTCCAACACTTACTACCTTTTGGTGCAGCAGTCATCCAAGGCTGCACTGTCTATGAATACTGCCTGGAGGAGTCCATGCTACCTTCAGTGGAATAAATACAACCTTGACTGCAATATTGACTGCATGACTTCAGTGACAGACAGGTTGCCTTTCACCCTGTTTTCCCTGTAATGCTCCTGAACCTTCATGCCAGTAACTAACTGATAAAAACTTTATGTGATAAATACTGGTTTTAATTCAGAAGTAATTTTTCATATCAGAAAAGTCATAAACAGTGCTAAGCACTGGTGAAAGAAAACTGTTCCAAGAAAATTATATTGGAAAAGTGTATTGAATAAGTTATTTGACAAATAATATTATTGTGAAATATTTAAGAGTTGTCTAAAGGCAGTATTATAGAAGTGTTCCAGAATAGCTGTACTTTCTTTAGATAATTGTAAATAAATTTGATAGGACATTTATTTGTTTGTTTGTTCATTTGTTTTAAAGACCAATAAATATTGTGTCTGGCGATGGGATCGTAGATTTTGTACTTTACTATTAATTTACTATATGTAAGAACTGATTCTTATCCTATTTCATTCATTCAGTATTTTGGTACATTTTTATCAAGATTTATTTTGTCGCAATTGTTATCATATGGTTATCAGGGATATCATATCAAGATTTACGTTCCTTTCTTGTTACAGTATAGAAAAAAATGCTTATCTGTACTCCTTAAATTTAAATGTGTATCACACAGAGAGCTAAAACTTTTTTTTTTGTATCAGACGAAAAATGCAGCCTTCATTTAAATAGAAGTCCTCTAAGAATTGTAACTTGAAGAAAGTTATCCTATGCTATTGCTATCATGTTACCATATTTAAACACTTATTTGTTATTTGACCAAATGAGAACACTGCATGAAGTAAATAATTTCTCTCTACAATATGAGGGGAATTAAGTATCTTAGCAGGCAGCACACAGAAAATAAGATGTGTAGAACCATCTGACCAATATGGAAACTTAGGATCCTGTGTTAGAAATCATAGTTCTTTACAGTCCCCCTTCTCAGAGCTGCTCCTCCATTCACAGACAGAATTGTTCCCTGAGTACAAGTACACAAGTATTTTTGGAAAATGGAGTAGAACCAGATGTCATTTCCCATCAAAAGTCACAGGTGTCTGGAAGAACTTCCTCATCTTGGAAAAACAGGCTCTTTCTGGTCTTCTAGGACCTAGACACACTGGAAATTCAGAAGATGCCATTACCTTTTCTTTCCTACCTCTGAAATACTTAGACAGCTAGTGTGGCATGCACAGAAGCTGTGCCAGTGTGGTCTCATGTTGGGAAAAGCATATGTTGAACAGTTTGAGAGCCATTTGCCCACTTTGCATGTGTTCAGCTAGATCTTGTGTTCAGCCAGCTGTTCAACCACATCCATAACTCTTTGCTCCTCTCCCTGTTCAGTTGCTCCTGAGTTCTGAAAACTGACTTCAACTTGATAATCTCTTCTTGGAGTGTACTTTTTTTTAGTCTTCAGACCAGTCTTGTACTGCTTTAGCCAAGCACCATCAGTGCCCAGATCCCTGTATGTTGTTGTTGGGCAAGGAGAAAAAGAGTTAGCTGTTTGTACAGACATAGGAAAAATATTGATTATTGGAAAGAAACACTCAATTCTCTGCATGATTTGCCCTTGCTCAAGGCTAAAAGTGCTATTCTGGTCATTAGTTCTCCATGACAAATCTCTGAACAGGGATAGTTTTGTAGTGGTATGTTTCCTTTTTGATACTAATTCTGTATAAATTTTAATAGTTATAATGATTGTTAAAGGCAGAATGATCTCCCAGAACACCTCAAGTTATGCACTGTGATTTCTTTCCTAACTACCTTTATTTATGGATTTTATTTATGGTCTGTTAATTTTTCTTTTTCTTTCTTTCTTTTTCTTCTTTTTTTTTTTTTTTTTTTTTTGATGATGATGTAATTTACTTAAAAAAACCCAGTAAAATTCAAGAAGCGCTTGATACTTGATCCTGGTATAAGACTTTACAATGCAGAACTTCAGTTAAGGTGAATGAAGAAATGAAAGGAAATGGAGAGCACTTCTTCATGCCTCACCCATACAGGAGTACAAAGTACTAAGTATTAATAAGCACTAAGTACTAAATGCTTGTATGTGAGCTGAAAACACTGTTCACAGAGAGGCAAGTGTCATTTTAGTGTACACATCTCAGCAAGAATTTCCATTTCTTTTGTAGAACTTAAAAAGGAATTAAAATGCTTCTTTCTATTTTATTGGATTACTTAATGACTGCAGGTAGCATCAGTAAGGCCCTGACAGATGATGATTCACTAATTATTCTGTTTTGGAGACTCTGTTTAGTGTTGGATAATGGTGCTCCAGGAAGAAAAGACAGTCAAATATTCTATCCTGTTTGGTTTATAGATTAAATATATCACAACTGTTACTTCTAATGGATTTTTTTTTTTAATTATTCTCAAGGAGAGCTGTGGAGGTTAAGAATTATGCTGGAGGGGTAGCACATTGGTCCTGGTGCACTGAAGGACCGTTGACAGAGTATCGTTCTGCCTTTTGATTTTTGCAGGTCTGCTAGAGATGGATTTACAAATATTTATGCTCAGGGCATGGAGGAAAAACAGAAAGTGAAAGAGAAACAAGATGTTGAGTCATTGGCAGAGGGAAGCAAGGTTGGTTTTTGTTTTTCCAGTGAATCTGTAGCATACAAAAAGAGTAAATCAGAGGTAATACAAGTGAGTCATAAATCTGATTAACAGGAGTCATCTTTTTCCAGCAGATCAATCTCTTTTGAGTCCTATTTCCATTAGAACTATAAAAGCTAAAATGCATAACTGTGAAACATGAATTCATGATAAAGTAGTCAGGAAAGACAGTGCTCTTCCTCCTTTCCAGAGGGAGGGGAACAACAGGACTGAACAGGTTCTCAGGTGAATATTTGACCTCAGATGGGACGCTTGACTGAAAATATAATAGAAGAGGTCATTACATACGTTCTGTGAAAACAACTGAGGAGGTGCTTCTTTTCAAGGAAAACATAAATACCGTTCTGATAGTAATGAGTATGTAATTAGTTTATTAGTAGAAAAGACCAAAAATGAGACCTTTAATGTTCATCTTATCTACTGGGTGTGAGGCAATTCAGTTGTTAATATAATGATAGTTTTGTTTTCTATTACTATCTTAATGAACCTGAATACTTGCAACAATGCTCACAACTGTTTTCAAATTTAAG
Source organism: Todiramphus chloris collaris (assembly GCA_025345505.1). Classification (NCBI taxonomy): domain Eukaryota; kingdom Metazoa; phylum Chordata; class Aves; order Coraciiformes; family Alcedinidae; genus Todiramphus; species Todiramphus chloris. Next base: position 2,260,884 of record JANVCC010000067.1, on the reverse strand, counting down.
GTTTCTTTCTATTCAAAAGAGGAATTCTACTCACAAAAATATGAGAATCAAAAGGAGTAATATTAATGTTATAGTTTTACATTACAAATTCATTCAAGTCCTTGAGGTTGTATTTAATAATTAGCAACTGTAAACTCAGCTACTACTGAAAATTACTGAAGCAATAATTTACTTTTTTTGTTGTTTAAAACAAACATTGCAGTGCCTAGATTCTTGAAATATGTACATTTGTTATTTGATAAAATTTAAATTTAAAAGAAAATAGTCTTATACAATTCTCAACAGCTGAAGGAAACAAAAAAAAAGGAAAATATAAATATACAACAAGGGAAATATAAAAAGAAGGAAATGTGCTGTTATATAGCAGTGCCCACCAGAAAGTCCTGGCTTGTTTGTCCTCTCCAGAACAGAAAATAAACAGTGGAAAGACATTCTTGTGCTGAGAGTAAAACATGTGTCCTGAAGTTTGTCTAGACATTTCCATGTTCTTGCCTATCTTGACTTTGCCCAGAGGTGCTAGATGACCTAGATTCCCTAGTTTAGTTAGGATCTATTGAAAGATGCTTTGCTAATAACAAGCTTTTAGTTCTTATTAGATATATGCTACAGTAACTGCTAGTGCAACTCTTTTTATAAAATATGCCTTTTTTTTTCCTCATTATTGAAAAAAGAATGCAGGGGAATTCCTCGAACATTAAAAAATGTCCCAAACTTTAAATAAATTTGCTAGATGATAAGACAAAATTAGAACAAACCAGATACTTCTACTCAGCATGATAGTTTCCAGATATTAGTCAGCCGCGATCAGAGTACTCTTTCTAGTCTGATATGCACAGATATTTACCAGAGCATGTTCACACAGTCAGCAGCACTGATGCTGTATACGTGCCAGAATGAGAACTGAAAAAATCACTCTGAGTAGTTAACAGCCATCCTCAGTTTTTGCTATGTTAGCACTTACATTTACAAATTATCCCTGCATAATAATTAACTGGGACACATACATTTTGAATGGTACACACTGAAGTTTTACAAAACATAAGAAAGGTTCAGTTAACTGTATCAATTTTACCATCATCTTATTATTTGCTACCTACCAAGAGAACCTCCAGAGTTTTGCCTGCTGCAACAGGAAAATAATTCTAAAAAGGACACTTCTGAGTGTAGATGAGTAATTAGAACTGAATTCTTTTTGCCAGAATTTGCATACAGAGTGATTTTCACAGGAGAAAACCCTGATCCAACAATGATTTACTCATAGCGGTCAAAACAGATGCAAATGTCTATGAAGGATTTGGATGAAGAAATAAGAGATAAAATAATGCATAAATTAAGAATACATCAAAGAAGTCATTCACGCTGGGTTGACTTCCATTGGTTTCAGATCAGGTGGCAGCCTAGGTCTTGGATTTTGTGTACTATATATCAGGCTGCAATTATTCACAAAGAACCCCTTCAGAGTGAAGATCCTTTAAAGATGCTTCATTAAGAAGCATTTTCAGAAGCAGACCTCTAAGCACATCCTTCGTGTTCCAGTTCTCAGGCTGTCCCTTCCTTCAAGCTAGGTACCTCTGTTGACCAGTCTTTGCTTTGAAGACTTCTGTAAGTTCAGACACATTCAGTCTTTCAACCCTAAACCATTTTCTTCATTCAGGAGACAGTCTGTCCTTCCAAATTAAAACTAAGATCTGCTTTACCTCCTGGTAGATGCAAAAGTTTCTTTGTCAGACTTTGAGTCATCTGTACATAATAAATAACTATAAATGAGGGATAAAAAGTTCTTCCCTTTGCGGTGCTGCCTTGGCTGTGATGTGTTCTCCTCCAGATCAACACACTAAGTCCATCTGACCATTAAATATATATATGTTAGACAAGCTTCTAAGTTGGATAAATGTTGCTAAACATTGTCTATTGACTGAGACTACAAGCAAATGTAATTAACTACATAGGGATGACCACATGTTTTATGTGAGAGATTCACAGCCTATTTCTCTTTAATACACCCTTAATGTGTAATGTGTAATGCATACCGCTGTTTCCTGAAGAAGTTATATTGGTATACCAGAGAGGATGTAAGCAAGAACAGGTGGTATGACACTGTGGGAAAGGAAAGAGGAAGAGTCTTTGCAGGCCCCAGCATAACTATGGCCACATGATGATTCCTTATGTAGACATCTCATGTATTTTTCTTGGTTTTCCTTTTGCCCCCACCCCTCATGTTTGTCTCTGTTTCTGAACTGATTTGCTATGTCATGTGCTTGGGTTTATGTATTTTTAACAGTTCACTTTTTTGAGGGTTGATGGGAAAACCAGTATGGCCACCTGTTTGTTTTTTTTTTCCTGTTTGGTTTTTGATAGTGATATTTGCAATTATATATTTGTTTGTTTATAAGGCAGAGCTGATACTGCCACTGAGTGGCCACAAGCTGGAGTTCTGTGTGCAGCTTGAATCAGGCTGTGTTGCTGTCATTGCCCAGCGGAACAGAACAATATAAGAAGGCATAGTCCTGACTCCAAAACAGGTGAAATGTCTCGTTATCAATTTTTGAAAGATTATGCAAAATGCTAGTATTAGACTACTCCTCAGAGTTTCACAGTACTTGGCCAACCAAATGAGCAGTTTATTTTGAGGCTGCAAGAACTCAGGACCCAGTCAAAGGTGTTTGCGATTGTTGGTTGTGCAGGAACCATGGCATTTATAGAGGTTGTGATGGCTACATTGTGCTATCCACACTGGAGATTTCACACATGATTCACATATGATGTCTCTGGGGGAAAGAAGGTCCCAGTCTATCCGTGTTTGAAGAACCTTTAACTGTGGAAACAACCATTGTGAATTTATCTGCTCTGAGGGTTCATGGCATCTATAAATCTGCAGAAGCAGCTATCTCTAGGAGGGCGTTATCTTTCAATACTGCTTGATACATTGTCACCTTGCTTTGCAACACTGGTGTTATGAAAAGCAAATGAACTATAAGCATGATATGTGCTAGGAAGGGCTTTAGGCACAGAGGCTTATTAGAAGATGTGCTGAGTGTGCTTACTTGCATTGCTACCAGAATCAGAGCTCATTCTCTGGAACTGGCTATTACCATGCTATAAACATACTCATTAAGTGGTTGTTGTGTTCCTCAAATTATCAAGTTTCTCACCACAAGCAGAACTTCCCTTCTTTGTCCCCAAATTTTTTTATTATTTTTTTCTTCCAGTTAGGAAGTCTAGTTTTACTGGGGATGTGCTCTGTTCATATTCTTCTTGAAGATACCAGACAATCCTCTGTCAAATCTGCTTTTTGCAATTTTTTTTTTTATTATATGAATCATGTCAATTTCTGATGTAGGACAGTGGACACAAAAGAAAAAAAAGACAAAACCAAAATGACAAACATACTCTGATCATTAGAATTTTGCCACTGATCATAATAGGAAAAGATTGATTTCTGTCTGAATTACTCTGACATCTGACTTATGCATTAATACAGCTGTGAGTCTGGGTAGGCAGGTTCTCCTGGACTACAATAAGAAAGTCTGGTGACTTTCTTACTGTGAAGTACTTAGTCTCCAGGGAATAGAAAGCTAGGTGAATGAATAATCAGTTGCATTTTCCTACTGGCATCTGTTACTATCCACCATGTCTTTAAGAAAAGGATTTCTGTCTTCAGTGTGTTTTGATACCTGTCAATATAGCCAGTGATCTCTGTGCTGATTGAATATAAAATATAGTGATGCATTATGACATAATTCTTCCATTTGTCTCATCAGCCTGGCAGGTTGCAGAGGTGAAACAAGTTTCAGCTTCTTTGTGGTCTGTGGCCTTATGGGCCAGTTTATGACTGCTTCTGTCTATATTGTTCAAGGTTGCAATATTCTTGCTATTGCCATTCTTACTATTAAAGGCAATCAGAATTATATGTCAAAAATTGTATTACCATCTCTGGCAAACAGATGTGGCCTGGCCAACATCACAAAACACTTGCCACTCTTGCAAGAGTTGTTACTAGTAAACTGCCATGTAGAGAGCAATGTAACACATTGCAAAGGCAACTACAGGGTGCAAAAAATTATTTTAACTTCTTGCAATCCACTTCTCATACACACACAACTCCTTGTCCATGTGATAAAAAATACTGGTGTGGATCCTTCCGGACATCCTCTTTAAATGGTAACAGCACATTCTCAATGAAGTTCCTTAAGCAAAAGGAATAAAAAGAGCACAAGAAGTGTGAGCAATCACAGCAGAACAACTCATTTGCTGAGACTGAGTTCTCTGATAACTACTGGCTGATGTGTGCACAGCTATCACAGCTGACCTCACATACTCCATCTTTTCTTTGTCATTGTCCCTAATGTACATTTTCAATCCTAAACCCACCGAGCACAGCAGAGCATTAAGAAGGATACTATCTAAAACGTATTACAATTAAAAGAATAAAATACAGATAAATTGATTTGTAACATATTTTTTAAAATTATAAATCTACAGGACATGAATGTAAAGTAAGAAAATGTATCAGGCCAAGGTCTGCTCATTCATAATGTGAATATTTATAAATACCTTCTATTTCAGATGAGCAGTCATTTTTCCTGTCTTTTTTACGTTTAGAAGGGATTGTGCTAGCAAGAGATAGCTATATTTGATTACCCACAAACTCCTTTTAAAGTGTATTATAGTGACTCATTGTCTCTCTGCTTGTATTCCGCAGTATGACTAATATCATGTTATCTTAAATCCTACTTACTGTCAGATAGAAAGGACAACATGCTTCTATTTAATTGTCTGTGTTCTTGCCACTCATCTCATATGGCCGTATCTGTAATGTATTTATCAGTTTTAATAACACTGTCCATTCTCCTACTGTGGAATAATGACTGGAGGTGAGTTAGAAATTTAAATCATTTTAAAGTTGCAGCACTGTTCACACATTAAGGAAAGGTATTACACTGGAGAAACTCTCAGGGTAGAGTGCAACTGGTATGCAAGGAATCCATTTTACAACAGTTCCCTAAGCAACACTGCCTGCAAGCAGCATGGAGGATGGAGTGAAGATTCCACGGCCAGGCCCTGTGAGATCATGGCAGAGTGGTACTACAGGATGGATAAGCTGCCTTTTTGTGACCCTGTGCCAACAGTCTCTCAGTTCAGTTTTTGACAAAGTACTGTCCTTTTTGCAAGCTTTGCTCATTATAATGTCTTTATAATACCAAAGCACACCTCTGTCCCAAAGACTACCTGCCTCCAAAGTGCAACCACCCCTCACTGAGCTTGCACTTTGAATTTTCTTCAGCTATACCTTTAAAAGCAAAGTGAGAGAAATTTACACCAATCATAATAAAGGTATTTGTCTCTAAAGTCTCTCAAGCTCCATCTTGAAGGTAAATATTATTATAAATATGGTTTAAGTAAGGGGGGATGTCAGGGAAGATATCATCGTGGACAAGTCAGGGCAGATACTATCAATCATCTCTGACTGTGGGGTCAGTCAATGGGCTGAACCTCGCTTCCCCCCATAGGGACACCTTTGGGTAAGATCCAGACTTTCTGAGTATTTCCCCTGGAAACTTAGAAATTTTACTGAGCTGCTCTTTAATCTATCATGTTTTGTATATCTGCACGTGCTTTGCAGTGAATTTGTCACTGGCAATCCACAAGAACCTGTACTTCTGTTGCTCTCAATAAACTGCACTACTTACGTTGCCAGTCACAAGTGTCTCTCTTTGAGCACCGCCAACTCCTTACTGGCTGTGTGAAACCATGGAACGTGACTAGAGGAGTGTAGTGCTATTAGTGCATCTGGAGACAAGAGAATTCAGATACATCGAATGTGACTGGACTAGTAGTGACAAATTGGATGTCACCCAGAATCTAAACCCAGCCACCCCCAGTCCCTCTGATATCTGAGGACAAGCTGTAATGCAAGGGGATTTATTTTCTGACAAATTGCTTTACCCCTTTATGTGACACCTACATATGCTTTGCATTGCTACAATAACAAATGCAAAAAAGAAAACGAGTCACCATTTCATGCAAAACCATATGCAAAATGGCAATTTTTTCTGAATCACTTTTCAGTTTTTCAGCTATGCAGTTTGCATTATTTTCAGTAATTTTGGTTATTAGCTGCTATGAGTTTTTTTTTGTCATAAGAACTTCCCTAGGAGTAGTGTCAGGATCTTTGTCTTGGTAAAAGATAAAGAAAAATGTAAGTTTTAGAGTCAAGGGAATGATGCTCCAACAAAAAATAAATAAAGAGAAAAAAATTACTCCAATTATTTTCCAATTTCATACAAGTTAATCTTTCCATGTTTCTTGACAGGAAAATCTGCAGGATGCTAGACTCATACAGAGGATATTTAGACATCCAAGGTGAATCTAGTTGATGTAAGTTATCTCTGCTTAGGGAACTGAACCCTGCTCTCTGTCTCCTATTTACCTGTCAGCCATATCTTTTCCTTACTCCCCCAATAAAAAAGGAATTGCCATTCTATTTTTGTTTCTCCAGAACCTCTTCCTCTACTAGCTCTCATCCATTCATAGGTATGAGACAAGTATTTCAAAGTTACATCCACCAGTCTGCACAAGACCTCTTTCCAGCTTTCTGCCTCCACCTCAAGTTTGGTCTGTTCATTTTTTTCTAATGCATTTGAGTACTAGGAACAGCAAGTAGGTTATTTTCATAACCCAATATTAAAAGACCCCAAATCCTTTCACTTAATTGTCTGCTTTCCTTAAGTCTGCAGACTATTCAGAATTCTTCTTCCTAAGGAGCCATTATCAGCTTTCATAAATTAAACCAGCTGTGAGATTGCCTTCAACTCACAGAAGTGGAAAGAGAGTAGACAATCTTAACAGTTCACTCACTTTAGGTTGGTAGATTATTGCTCTGACATTGAAAGATATATATATATATTCAGATACTGACATGCACTGAAGAACAAAGAAAAATCTGGTAAATTTACCCCTTCTCCTACCAAGCACTTTTCTTCAGAGTCTATATTTTCTCAATATGCACAAAGGCTTTGAAATACAATGAAATATGCACATTGTCATTGCAAAACAGACATAGATTACTAAGGAAATTTCAGGATGCTGTACCATCATCAGATGATAATCTGACTACCTCATTAAACTACAGGACCTGAAGTGTTAGATTAGACCATTTTCTCTTCTTAAACCCTATGTTACACAGTTTTGTAGCAAAACAATCCTCAAATCAAAAAGGACAAGCTAATGGAGACAGATAGACAATAACAGCTTGTCTGAATTGTATAGCTGTTGCATTGCTATCACAGTTTAGGGTCAAGACAGCCCCTTCGACCTATACAGATGCTCTCTGTTAACCCTCCTCCCTCCCCAAAGGGGAAGAGAAAGGGAATAGGGAGAGACTTACTGATTAGAAAAGGAAACTAGACCAGCTTTAATGAAAATGAAGATAATAATAATAAAAATGGAATATATACAAATATATACAAAGCCAGTATTGAACCCAACCCCCTGATAGCAGTTACATCACTGTCACCACTGATGATGTGGAGAAGGCACCAGGAGAGTCCCAGAGGCCCAGCAGCAGATGGGAACTGTGTTCAGAAGCTGGATTCTGGTACCAGATTCAGGAACACACAGATCGGGATTGAAGGCAGAATGGACAGAATCCTCCACAGATGAAACCAAAAGAGGACCTGAGCCAAGCCACGCAAAGCCAGCAAAGTGGGAAAAGAGGGAAAAGAGAGGGAGACCCAAGACCCTCCGGATCCCTCAGCTTTATACCAAGTATGATGTATATGGGCTGGAATACTTTGTTGGTCAGTTTGGGCTCACCTGTTCTGTCCACTTCTCCCTGCAGGTGTGGCTTTTACTTTCTGCACCCCCCAATGTGGTACACAAGATCCATCAGAGACCTTGGTCTGCACACCAATCCTTGGTATTCACTCTAAACATGGGGTGTTATCCCTGCTAGAAGCAGACACTGCCTGTGAGAACAGGCTGCTAACTTCAGACAGTGCAGTTAGAAGAACTGAGCTGAGAAGTAAAATCACTGAACAGAATTAGTTCTGTTCTCACTCAAACCAGGACTGTTGGAAAGCATTGTTTCTAATAGAAATCAGAGAAAAGCATGACTTCCTGAACCAGCGGTCACAAGAGAGTGTACTTGTGAAGGAAAACAATATTTAAAGTTAGAAGAACTTCAGATTTTACAGTGGAAAGGGAACAATTTACATGTTTACAAATACAATATTCTTTTACCTGTGCATCAGAAGCTTAGTTTTGTCTTAGTGAAGAATTTTTACTTCTGTATCACTGTATAATAAAAATTGTAGAGATAAATAAAATCTATTGCATACTTGTTTTGTTTTTTGTGTGGAGGCCAGCAATACCAGGTCTCATACAGTGTGCAAGGCAAATTACTTTTTTTGCAGTATACCATGCTTAAACTCACCTGGGCTGCTTTCCAGAAATGCCAAAAGTATTGGGATTGCATTAGAATACACAGCTTGAAGCTGAACTTAGGCTTGAACTCCATCATACAGAAATTGCTTTGAAAAAATGAAAACTATAAGCTACTACAGGGAAGAGCAAAACAAAACTTTGTATTAGTTTCTTTTATTTGTGTTACTGCTTTGTAGCTGTAACAAAGGACAAGTCTAATTTTCTTTTCTTTGTGAAGTGTAACTTTGGAATTTGGTAAAGTTATAACTTCTTCACAGAAATCCAAGTAACTGAACAAACTTCAGGCTTCAAATTAAATTCAGTGGAAGAAAATTGAGTGCAAAATGACATGTGCAGCATACAAACCATTTTCTGTGTTTGGGGTTAAAACCAGGGACCCAGTGCAACTTTGAATAATTATTGCTACTAAGACATCAATATTCAAGTGAAATATCATGAATGTAATATCTGACTCTCTTTATACCTTCAGATTACCTTAGTGTTTGCTTTGGTGACCAACTCTTTTAAGAACAAATCAGCTCCAAGATCAATAATTATTCTTCAGATATCATTAATGGTTAGCCTTTTAATATATGGACTTAATCCTGTAAGTCCTTGATGGAGATTTAAAATAAAAATTGCACTGAGGTGGAAAAGGAAATGGGCTTTATTTAGCTTCTACTGAAGTTGTTGGGTTTTGGGTTTTTTTCCTTTACTTTAATCAAATTTGTTCGTATCTCAGAACTTGTTTTAACTGAATATGTTCAGAATGATTATGTGCACATGTGGTCTTTAGTGATACATATAGTAATTATAGAAAGGTTCCCATATAATATAATTATATTTGAATTCCATTTTCTCTTCTTTCCTTGGTTTTATACAAGTATAAATGAGAACAAAATGAAACTCTGCAGATGAGCATGTCCTCTGCTTCAGTGAAATCAGGTGAATCCTCTCAGAGCCGCAGTCCCTGATGTGATGTGCAGTCCCACTTCCTCAGCACTCTTTTGCCTCAAAACAGTTCCTGCAGAATTTCCCTTCGCAGGCCAGGTACCTCATGGGATTTGTGGTAGAAAAGGGCAAAATAAATTGATTTTTCTTGTTGACATGGGTGGCATCAGGAGTAGACCTATGTATACATTAACGATAACAAAAAACACCAATTCTGAAGTAGATTCATCTCAGTGCAAACTAATTCAGTATCTCTGAAAGAAATCATATACATAAATTGACCAAACATGATCACCTAAGAAATGTGTTAAAATATTATAGATTGCACAGAGAAAGTGAACAGGCCAATATTTTACTCCCTGCATTGTTTCTTTAGCACAGACAAAATGAAAATGTTGCCATCCCAGTGGATTTCTTACAAAACAGTCAAAGAAAAATGATAATAAACACATGTATGTACTCTAGAGTTCAGGTTTTTTTGTCTTGTTTCTTGAAAACCTTCATGGTAGGTTTCTGCCCAAGGCTGGCTGGAAGGTATAAGCATTTAAGTTTAAGCACACGTTTAAAAATTACTGTTAGGAGACAAGATCACTTCTGAGCTCTGAGTGATACAAGGTTCTTGTACACAGGCTTCTGTCTCAAGGTCATTGTTCTCCATTTAAACAGTCAAACTGAATGATCTTGAGCAAAAATTCTGATTTTCTGTTCCCTGCTTGGTGAATGCCAATGACATTCGGACTAGGGGAAAAAAAAAATCTGAGTGATTTGACAACTGGAGGAGTATTATAGTCAAATTTGAAACATTGGTATGTCATTTCAACGCAAAGTAGAGTTTGCAACAGCACATTAATTAGTTGGCTTTTTGAAGTTTCTCATTGTAAATGTCTGTCAGAAGTGTGGGATACACAACCTTGATTTCAATTTGATTCTCTTCAGGTCTTAATTCACTTATGGTCATTAAATAGACTTATTGTCTATGTTGCCATTTTAAGAGAATGAAATTTCAGGTTTGATTGAAGGTATTACAGTTTGTTCAGGAAACTGGACCTTAATATCCACTTTTTTTTTTTTTAGTAAAAATTGTTTAATAAATGATCAGTGATGCATTTTTTTACCCTAGTGTTTCTTAGCCCTTGTTTTTTATATTCACATTTCTATTTCTTCTCTCAGCATGCCACAACTGCAAGATATTGTGCCTTCTTAAGCTCTGTGTTTAGCTTCACAGATAGATACTATGAAGTTTGCAAAAAAACATGAGAAGTAATAACTGCACCTATTAATGCTTTTTGTACACACACAAAAAAAGTACATAGCTGTCAATTACCATATTTTTCCCAGGTAATACCAAACTGCAATATATTCAATGATCAATTGCTCTTGTTACTATGTAGTGAATATTTGCTTTATAAGCAAATAAAGCCACTTCTACATTTTGAAAAAAAAAAAAAAAAAAAAAAAAAAAACAACCAAAGGTGAAGTAGTTTCTTAACCACTACTGTCCCATATAAATCTAGCACAACTAAATCTATACAACTGTATATAGTAGAATTAGACTGCTTCATTTTAGAAGTTAAAATCATTGACATCACTAGAATGTTGAAGATGGTGTCCAAATTAGAAGAATTATTTGATGTTTAAAGGTAATTTTTAAATTTACAAGCTCGATCTTAAAAAAAAACTTTTTTACCTTGAAAAATAATCGTCACTAAGATGGCAACTTTAACTCTGTATTAACTAACATATTTGCCACTTTTTACTTCCCCATTCTAGTCAGGTGAAAAGCTTTGGATATTGAAGTATCTATATTTTCATTCATTTAATGTATAGGAGATATTTATTAATATCTAAGTTTAGATATGTAAAAAGAACGAATTTTAGAGTATGACTTTTGCTGACAAAAAAATTATTTGCAAGGAAATGTTTCACACACAAAAGACAGCATGGCTTTTTATCTGTGAAATATTTCCATTATCACCAGAACCTGTGTATCAAGCATCTTTTTTTGACACCTTAAAAACATAAAGCCATTAAGTATAAATTTACTTGAACTGTACAATCTATCTTCAGATGAACCTTAATGATATTAGTGATTATTCTGCTGGAATAGTGTAGTATTTAATAACGTTCCACATCTGAGATTATGAAATGTTTTCTAAAATCTTACTGTGCTTAAAATGAATGTTCTATGTAATGCTTTCCTTAGCAATCACTTTTAGGGTAACATACGGATCACTACATAGCCATTAAAACTACATACTCAGTCTTTCCTTCATCTGTCTTTATCTGAACTTTTTTTTTTTTTTTTAATTCCAAATTCCCTATAAAAATTTACATATCCTTGAAAGGCTTACAATACTCTGCTACTTTCTGTAATCATTAACATAACTTTTCTTTGGTACTTTACCCCCATGTTGTTTTGAAGGTGTTTTGCCTTAGTGCGCAGACTTCCAGCTGAGAAGGAGCCTTGGCATGCAGACATCTCCTCAAGATAATCCATTGCCAGGTAAATGGCTTAGAAAAGCAGGAAACTTAAATGGTCTTATAAGAGTCTAGAATAATACCTTTTGTAACAAACAAATAACATAGACATAGTTGTGGTGGTAGATGAATGTTTAAATGTCAGAGAAGTAGCTGCTTACTGAATCACATTGAAGATATCTTAATTCATTTGGAAATGCAGTTGTATATTGTTAAGTATTAAACCCAATCACTGTTCTATTTCTCTTTTAGGAAGAACACATATTTATTAAAAACCAGAAGGATATTTTATATATACATTTTTTTCCCCTAAATAATGGACAGGGAGTCAAAAAGAAAAAAATAACAGCCTTCACTATATTTAGAAGACAGTTATTAATTCTTTAAATGCATGCCCTGATAATATTTTTATTGATAACATTGTCATGAATAATTATATTCAGGTTCTTTTAAAATATTGTTTCAGGTAATAGTTAGGGATGTGTGGATGCCTTTCCATACCTTAGAACATTTTCACTTCAGTCTTAAATATTTATGTCCAGAGTTGATTAATGATACTTTTGAGATAGGAACAAAATTCATGTATTATTTAGCCTTTGTAGGTCATTCAAAATCTTTTATATATTCAAATATTCCATATCAATATGTTGATTGCATAGGAAAAAACACAGAAATTGACTCAAAGCTGGGGAATGTAATAACTGCCAAATTCTGCACTCAGTCAAAAAGACATAATGCTGTATCTACATACATAATTAATTCTATATTCTCTACATTTTCATGGGAATTTTGTCAAATGAAAAACTGCAAACTCAAAAGTGCTGATGGATCTTGAAGAATTTGTCTCCACTCATACCCGAATCCACGGGACTTCAGTATCCAAAAGTATCCAGATTCACTGATATAAACCAGGCAAATATGAAAAATGAGGACATGTTACAAAATTTTATTTAATTTTATGATTCCCTCTGTTACAAAGTGCAATGTGCAGGGCCCAGTCCAGTATCATAAGCTAAGCACATACTATTTGCAAACCTTGAATTTAGGAAATGAAACAAAGTTAAAACAAAGATAAATCTCTACAAAATCTTCGCGAAGAAGTACTTGCACTCTGGGAAAGGAAGTAGTAGGAAAAAAGACACAAATGATTTATAGAAAACTTCCTGAATCTTTAGTCTTCTAGGCATTAAGGAACACAGTTACCCAGGAAGAACCAAATGAAATAATGATTTGTATCTTGAAATTCTTTCGTCTTGTTTCAATTATTTTTCAGCCCCTCAAAGCTAACAAGGAATTTTCTCTTGGTTCATTACAAGCTTACAGGGATATGCTTCCTACTGGAAAAACTCTCTGCAACCTTCACAAAAATAGAAAAAAAGCATACTCTAATCAAGAAAGGGGAGTGTAAAAAGTAGCTTGCCTTCCTTGTTAAATATGATTCCTTAGAGAATTACTTTGAAATCACTGTGATGAAATATGGGAGATGTCCCAGGTACTGCAGAAAGAAAACATGGAAATTTTATATAGAACATGAAAAGAATTGTCAAAGAAATGGACTAAACTACCACAGAATATGTTGAAAAAAACACTAATTTTAATAATCCCTTGTTAAATTGCCAAACACCAGGCATTACTGTGTTTACTAAACCAGATAAGTAAAGTTCATTCTATGTAATGCATCAAAGCTTGCATAACATAATTTTTTTTTTTTAATACATATTTCTATTTGTCCAAATGGACTTTTCACAAAGTTTTGATTTATTGATAAGTGTAATAGCACTCACAATATCGGTCCAATCACCTTCCTGGGCAATAGGCTCTAGGTGGCCCTGCTTAAGTAGAGGGATTGGATCCTATGAACTCTGGAAGTCCCTTCCAACATCAACCATTCTGTGATTCTATGAAGGAATGAATCTGAGCTATTTTAGGTGACTGTCAGAGGTAGGGATCTTACTGAGAAAGCATGCACTACTGGAATGCACAACTGTGTATCACACAGCATTGAAGGTATCACTACCAGTCTGTGTTGATGTAGATGTTTTTCATCCTTAATATCAGGTTAACATAATTGTTCTCTGGAGACTCTTTAAATTTTCTGTAGTGATTGGCCTAGATTTTTAGAATTGTATAGCCTAGCAAAGATATTTTTCTATATATGAGAACAATTATTTCTCAAAATAAAACTGCAAAATAATTTGCACTAAAAGGCTTTTTTTTTTTATAGGATTTTAAAAATTATTTCCAATATATTGTACTGAAAAGATTATAAAATGTGTCACTGAAAAGTCATCCAAAAGATTTCATTCATTGATGAAAGTAAATAACAACCAAAACAGTCTTCATTTTTTCCTCTTTAATAGTTATAACTAAATATAAATGAGATTTTGTTAGAAAGAAATAAAAATTTTTCAGTTGTTAATGATCTGTAAGTTTCAGTAGGGATACAAGAATAATTGATATTTCAAGACTAAAAATATAAATGGCAATATTCATTTCCGTATGCTGTACTATACTACAGTCTGAAGAAAGCAAAAAATCATCTACATTATGTTTAGCACAGTATATTTTCAAAATGTTAAGTAATATTTTGTTACAAGACAGATTAAGCATAGGTGAACTAGATATACAACTGAAACATAGTAAACTGCGTGGCAACTAGAAACACTGAACTGACTTAATAATGTATATATTTTAAAGCTATTTACAAGGGTTTTATCTAGAATAGAAAGACAAATAATATGTTATCCAACATTTCATCCAAGCAACACAATTTGGATATTAAATCTACTTATAATATAGATTACAAAAATGACAAATGGATTCTTAATGCATCTGAACAAGTGAAAATAAAGGGGTCAAAAAGCTGCTTAGTTTTAATGAAAAAAGTTTGGTGCTGTCAGTTGATTGCTGTCATTGTTAAATAAAATGAATATGGAATGTGAATAAGAGGAGAAAGCAAATGTGACTGTGTGCATCACATATATATATATATACGGACTTCATAAAAAAGAAGAAAAATCATTATAGCGTTGAGATGTTGTCTTGCCTAAGTGCTTAGGATACCATCACTGAAATTCCGTCATTTGTTGGAAGTGATTTATCTTTCAATAAGCATACACTAGTATTTTTATTTGCAAAATGAAGGTTAAAATTATTATTGAAAAATCTTGTTACAGTCGTCCCACAAACTGTGTAGGAGCTGATCCATTGCATATATCACATAATGGATTTGTGTCTTTTTAATTATTATCTATGCAAGCGAAAATCATCAGCATAGAAATAATCTGTGCAATTATAACTGATACATTCAACCATGTCTAACTCAATAACTAATAATTGTGGGTTGTTTGGTTTTTTTCCAAAAATCAGATATTAGACTTTTGCCTAGGAAACTGGAAGCCATATATTTCTTAGTAATTGATTGAAGACTAAATGATACACGGTGAAATAACAAGTCAGTAGGGAATTACATCTGAAGCACAAAGCATTTTATGTAAGCTTAGTAGTATCTTCATTATGAGATACAAGCAATGCTTGACTTTTGGTTTAGTTTTTCAATACAGCTTTTTATGTTTGAATGATAGACAATAAGAGCAGTAACTTTAAAGCTAATGGTATTTGTAGAGCTTCTTTATGTCTGCTGTCACTAGATGATACAACCACACTCTCAGAGGAAACAAGACTCAAAATGACTCTAAAACTCAACTATGTGACATTGCTATGTTTTTTTTTTTAAATAGAGATTAATATTTGTAAACATTACAACATCTACACCAAGCAATCAAATATTATCTTCCCTTAGATAAAATATCTTCTTGACACCACTGATGATGTGGACAGTGCAGGAAAAAAATGCATAATGCAACATATTTTTTTTTATCTCCTTAGTTTACTTGAGTTTGCCTCAAAAATGATAGCTCAGATCAGAATATAGGCTAAGTTAATTTGTAATAATCCAAATAAGAAGTGCATATACTGTCATTATGCCTTTCTGAAACAACCCTAGGTTGAATATACCTTACCTTGATAAAATGTGAACTAAAAATATTTGAGAGAGAGGGAGAGTAACAATAGAAATTACCCATGTATTCTCTTCACAGAGGAGGTGTAGATAGGTATAGCTGCACAAATAAAAGAGAACAAGGGAATAAAAGTAACTTGGATAAAACAATGCACCAAAGAATATGTGCTGACATTGTATCATAGCATGATAGACCGAGCTGGTCTTTGCAATGACTCTCTTTGGAAGGGGGGTAACAGGCTTTGTAGACTCACATATGTACACAGAGACTCTACAAAGATCTTTGCATTAAAGATATCAGGGAATTTATATGCTTGGTAACATCGTTTTATTCTTGCCATAGGTCATAGAATAAATCACAGAATATTTTATTTTCCTAATTACCTCAATACTGGGTGTTTACCATTGTGTGTATATAGGGAGATTAGAAAACATGGATTAAAGACTGCTCCTCTGTCTGAGTAGTGGACTGTAAGTGGATGTCAGTGTAGAAGAGGGGCTCTTTTTAATGAGAATTTGCCTGTAGCTAGCCTGAAGTTGCACATCAAGGCATCACTTAGGGCTCTCAGCTTGCAGTGTGGATGCAACATCCCCCAGCATTTAGGTATCTATGAATCAACTGGTGTGAGCCTCTTTACTGGCAAAAACACAGTGTGGATATGCAGACCTAAGGGACTGCAGCAAATCAATCAAAACCTGTTCTTTTTTTTTTTTTTTTTTTTTTTTCTGATCAGTTGCATTTTATAGGAAAGTTTAGAGCAATTTTAAAAACAGAAGAAAAAAAAACAAAAAAAAAATAGAAAACCAGGCTTTAGAAGAAAAAAAAAAAAAAATCTTTGTGCTATCTCTAATCCTGGGAAAAACAAAAGTTCTTTTTTTCTGGCACTTCAGTTAAATAATGAAATTAAAAAATAATAATAATAAAAAAGAACCTTATTAAATTTCTTTTTTTTTTTTTTTTTTTTTTCTTAGACAATGTTTACCATGACTGTTTTGGATCCAGAGGTTCCTGAACAAGAACAACTACCATTAAGATCCATGAACAATTGCTGGGTATTTCAGTAGAAACAGATTTAATTTCACATCTTAAACTGAGGGGCTTCTTCCTCTCAATCCCTTATATAAATTCTCAGCTGTCTGTAGATGCTAAGTCTGCATGGTCAGCTCTTAGGTGCCTGTATATCATATAGGCACAAGCCCAGAGCTACCTCTGTCTCTAAGAACTGTGGCACCCTTGATTTTCTCCTCTCCTCTCCTCTCCTCTCCTCTCCTCTCCTCTCCTCTCCTCTCCTCTCCTCTCCTCTCCTCTCCTCTCCTCTCCTCTCCTCTCCTCTCCTCTCCTCTCCTCTCCTCTCCTCTCCTCTCCTCTCCTCTCCTCTCCTCTCCTCTCCTCTCCTCTCCTCTCCTCTCCTCTCCTCTCCTCTCCTCTCCTCTCCTCTCCTCTCCTCTCCTCTCCTCTCCTCTCCTCTCCTCTCCTCTCCTCTCCTCTCCTCTCCTCTCCTC